>CAOKZL010000899.1:0-600000 GCA_948472985.1 Iguana delicatissima | reverse complement strand
ATAAGAGGATGAAGTCACAGGACATCAGGGAGACAGTTTTTAGTCATTTCTCAGCACTGAGAGCTCATATACAAGTAAAAGGCACTTTGTTAAGGAAACTCTAAAGTTAGTATCAGATGAATTTATATGCAAAATATTAAATTTTTAATTTCTGTTTTTATCTTTTAAAAGACTTAATATAGAGAATACTCAATAAACTACAGTATGATCCCTATATCTGCAGTGGATTGGTTCCGCCCCCCCGGATACGGGAATCCATGGATAGTACCAAACGCTGCAGCAATTGAGCCCTGGGCTTGCAGCTGGAGGAAGGAAAACAGTGGGCAGTGCAATCCCACACTGCCTGCTGTTTTCCCGCCGGGTGCTGCAGGGATCAGACCCTGGGCCTGCAGTTGAAAAACCGTGGGCAGCGCGATTCCACGCTACCCACTGTTTTCCTACTGGGAGCCACGGGGATCAGGCCCTGGGCCTGTGACTGGAGGAGGGAAAACAGTGGGAAGCACCATCCCGCACTGTCGTCTGTTTTCAAATGCGGATAACTGAATCCGCAGATTATGAATCCGTGGATATGGGGGTTGTATTGTAACTTGTACCAGCCATAAGCAGATATATATTAGCAACCTTGACTTGGTTCATTTGAAACATGTAAGTCTATATGAATTCACACTGATCATTGATCTAGCTATAAACATTGTTAGTTTTACTGTTAAGGTTACATAAATATCTTGTGGTTAAAATATTGACTATATTATATTGATGCACACATACACAGTTTTGATTTCAACTAAGTATCTTGTTTTTTTATTTGCAACCAGTCATTCATGCTTTGAGTTAGTGCAATCTATTTATTGAAAAATAAGAAGGTATTTGAATTTATGACTCAGAAGATTAGAGGAATATCTGATAGTCTGGGAGACAAAGAAACATAGCACCTATTGCTGGTGTAGAAGTTTGGCTGTTGATGGGTCACTTGTGTCCCAGCAAGGTGTCCTATATTTACAGACAGCAAGTGCCCAAATACAGGTTCTTGTAGGAGAAGCAGCTACAAGTAAGTCAAACCAATCCAGGTCATGCACAGGTAATCTAGGAAATTCATGCAAGATAAAGGGAAGTGCAGGGGTAAGGCTTCAGCCAGTCCAGAAGTCATTATATGAAGACAGTAATCCACATAACCAAAGCCAGAAAGGATAAGACAGAGAGATGTTAAATATAGCTAATCGAAAGCTCAAGAATCCAAAGAAAACCACAAGCACCCCAGATCACTGCCAGTTGAATTGACTGACTGAATGGTTGTGAGCCAAGAGGACTCCCAGCACTGTCCAATTGGCTGGTCATAACTACATATTTGGGTAGCATTTTCCATAGTTTAACTATTTGCATTGTTAACTGCCTTGAATATACCACCATCCAGTTTAACAGGATCACCTGTTACCCTGTAAACTGGGGGTCTCATTAGGGACATCCAAATACCAGACCAAATAAGCAAAAGTTGGGGAAATTAGCTTGAGCACACTCGTGGCTAATGAGAGGCAGGGCAACGCAGCGAGCTCTTTTATCCTATGTATACCGGTTCAGGTCAGTGAGGAGACAAGCAGTTCAAACAATAACAATATTTATTAAGCAAGAAAAATAATAAAACACAAGCACGCTCCTAACTAAGAGAGGAGAATAGAGAAAGAGGTTGGGGGGAAATAAACCATACACCACCTGTCCGAAGTCCTGGAGCAGCCAAATTGAAGATGAAGAAACCCGGCGTGGAGACCGAGGGGAATCTGGAGGGCCAAGCGGCAGCAAGGTGGTCCGGCAAGAGTTCCGGATGGGGTTAAGTGATTTCAGCTCAGTGATCCAACGAAAGTTTCGTTGGCTCAAGTGATTTCAGCAGGGCCCAGTGAGAGCTCCAAAGAGCTCTCAAAAACAAGGTATTTTTATAGGGTGAAAGACGACCACAGGCTAGTCTAGTTTTGAATGAGAACAATGAGTTTTAGACTGGAGACAAAGCCTCCGAAAGGTCAGAATTTACATGATTGAATTGTGAACCGAATTGACAATGGTATAGCCGGTATGTAGATGGGCTAGCCCAGCCATTAAGTGGCTAGCTCGCTAGGGTGTCCTCTCAGGCAGAGAGTCCGTTTTGTTTTACTTTGCATTTTTGATTGGGTTGTTTGTATCAGCGTTCTCCCCTAAAGCGGAACTGGCTATCTATGGAATTTTTGAATGACCATGCCTAGCTCAGCGCTTGTCCAGCGAGGCTTTTTCCAAACACGTGGCTGAGGGCCGAGGAAGACCGAATTATGATATCAAAATGATATCTCTATCTCACTAAAACTAGGCCAGTTCGCACTGGTAACACACCCTGTTCTAATGTTATGAAAAAGTGTAAAGTTTTCTCTACTCACTCTCTCTGCGGTGTGCATAATTTTATACATTTCTAATATGTCCCACCATATTCACTTTCCTGTCTCAGATAAAGGCTACAGATATCACAACCCTTCTTTGCAGAACACTCGTTCTACTCCTTGTATGATTTTGGTTGTCCCTTTTTACATGCCTTTGAGCTTCAGGATACTTCCTTTGAAGCGTGGTAACCAGAGTTACACACTGTAGATGTGGTCATCCCATATGGTATTACAAGTTTTTTTTATATCTCTTTTGTAATGACCTCAAATTTGGAGTCTACTTTTTCCACAGCACCTGAACACTAAACTGATATTTTCATTGAGCTATCTACAACAAACTCAAACCCCTTTCCTGGCTAGTCATCACCAGCCAGATGTGTGTGTGTGTGTGTGTGTATACACTCCCCAGTCTAGAGACGTTCTTTTAGAATGCTTTTCTGTTGCTTTTTATTTTAATCCACCCAAAATAATTTGAGTTTCATCAGCAATCTTGTCTACCAATTACCCCAAACAATTTATGTACACAGAGGTTTCATTTTGAGCTTCTATAAGCTGTATGACCTTGATAGCCTATGAATTTGTCAAACTTGTTTGACAAAACTTCTCCATTTTAATCATGTGCTGATCCATAAGAGGGTCTGTATTTTCAGTTAGAGCTGAGTTAGGACTGTCCCAGAACCTTGTGCTGTATGCAGCAGAGAACAAGAAATACCAAAGCCAAATGGATCCATAGTGGAATTTTATTTTAACACTGATTAAGATGTATGAAAGCCAGTATGCTGTAGTGGTTTGGGCATTGGACTAGGCCTCTGGAGACCAGGATTTGAATCCCTGCTCAGCCATGGAAACCATTGGGTGACCTTGGGCGAGTGACACACTGTCAGCCTCAGAGGAAGGCCAGGGCAACCCCTTCTGAACAAATCTTTCCAAGAACCCATGACAGGTTTGCCTTAGGATCACCATAGGTGGAAATGATTTGAAGGCACATAACAACAACAAAGTTTTAAATTGGATTTAGGCCTCAGATGTAGTATCTGAATTTTGTATTATTTTATATTTTAATATTCTTAAAAAATACTTTTTCATAGTTTTATTGTTTTAATTTGTATTTTAATAATGTGTTTGTTTTGGGAGACACCCAGAGAACTCGTGTTATGGGTAGCTATGTAAATGAAGCAAATAAAGAAATTGCTCTGAACAAATCTTGCTCCGTGACAGGTTTGCCTTAGGGTCTCCATAAATCAGAAATGACTTGATGGCACAAAACAACAATAACAAGATGCACATATCTTTGACATATGTGAGAGCAACAGGCTAGTTTGGGGGCGTACTGTAGGTTTTGTGGCACACACAACTCTGGCCATTTCCGCACTGGAGTGTTATAGCGCTATGATTCCACTTTCAACATCCTATGGAATCCTGAGGTTTGCAGTTTCAGGAGGGGCCACGTGGCCTGTCCTGAAACTGCAAACCCCAGGATTCCATAGGATGTTGAGGATGGAATCATAGCGCTATAACACTCTAGTGCAGAAATGGCCTCTGTCTTCCAAGAGAGAGAGGAACGGCTGCAAGAGGACTGGTTGGGGATCTGATACTGTATTGGCACTTCCATGGTTGCCTCACTGTTCCCAATGGTAAGGTTACCTCTATTATGAATGCTGGGTTTTCTTACATGTGTCTGGTGAGGAACCTTGTCAAAAGCTTTTTTCTCTCTTCTAATATATGATATCGTTTAGTGGCAAGTCACTCTCACCCTTTTGGCCTCAAAATAGGTGATCTGGGGAGTCTGGAGGAGCCCAGGGCAGCCGGAGAGCAGTCTGAGGAGTAACATGGAGCCATGGGGCTCCATTTTCCCTACCCCGGCTCTTAAATATGATTACCAATTTTAGTCTTTATTTTCCTAATAATGAACCGTAGAACTGCTGTGATGTAGTGGTTTGAGTGCCAGACTACAGCCCTTATTGCACAAAGCTGTCATACCGCCAGAGCAACACATTGTTCCCAGTTCAGGACCCGTGCTATTGCATGACATTATCACTAACCAGATGCTTTTGCATTCCCATGCGTTGGAAATCAGCCCTTTTTCAATGCCAGAAAAAATCCAGTAATGCATCCTTTCCTACCACAATCCCATCAGCTGTGGGAACGTGGTTTCTCAATAGCTCTTGATAGCGCTTCCTGTTGTTGCCGATCAAGGAGTGGGCATAGTGATGGCATTCCCAGGTTGTTGCTGCCTCAGCTACTCCCATGGTGCAGTAAGTTCAAAATCTATCACCTCTCCATGTTTGTTGTAAATTTCTCCTTTAATTTTTAATTTTTTAATACTTTTTTTAGCATTATAGCATAAAAATGCAATATCATATGAGTGTGTCATGATGTCATTACATTGCTGCGCTAGTAAGGCTTAAAAAAATCCTGACCAATCATAAGCTGTGAGGCTGGGAAAAGGACATGCCAAAGATGCTGTAATGTGGTGGGAACACCGGTGGCAATACTGCTACTCATCCACTTGAGTTGAAAGAGTGTGGTAGAGAGCATTCATAACCCAATACCAGAACGGAAATGGCAATGCTGGAATTGAAACAGAAAAATGCCCTATTGAGGCATGGTGCAGTAAAGGCCTATGACTCTGAGTGACTAGGGTTGGATTCCCTGCTTGGCCATGGAAACCCATTGGGTGACCTTCAGCAAGTCACACTCTCTCATCCTCAGAGGAAGACAATGGCAAACCCTTTCTGAACAAATCTTGCCAAGAAAACCCCACAATAACTTCACCTTAGGGTCACTGTAAATTGGAAATGATTTGGAGGCACACAGCAACAACAAAAATTAGATTCAAACTATAGGAAAAGAGGTTCCATCTAAACCTCAGAAAGAACTTCCTGACAGTCAGAGTTGTTCAGCAGCGGAATATACTGCCTCGGAGTTTGGAGTTTTTAAGCAAAGACTGGATGGCCATCTTCAGGAGTGCTTTGATGTGTGTTCCTGCATAGCAGGGGGTTGGACTGGTTGGCCCCTGTGGTCTCTTCCAACTCTGTAATTCTATGATTCTATGAAAAATGAACTGTAGTGGATGTTAAATGGATCTTCAATATTGTGGTGTTTCTTTGAATTCTCTGATAAGGTGGCCAATTTTATTTATAATTTAATTGTTGCTGAAAGAGACATCATTTCACATTTTGAGTTGTGATAACTTGGTGCAATATTGCCTGAGTCTGTTACTTTTTTTCTGCTTTAAAATATACAAATTAGTTTTACATCCTTTTTTCAATTAATGGTACATTCCCCCCCCCCATCTAAACATAGACCCAGACATGTTCAGTTGGAACAGGTTCCTGACTAGAAATTCAGCTGTATGTTCAGCTTCTATTATCAAATGAAAACCAAACACTGAGTCATAATTTGCTGGGAAAAGCGAATTGGCAGGGGCTCAGAATTTGATTTATGTGGATTCCTGAAGAACTTTCACTAGACTTGAAAAAGTACGACTGAGACTTTAAAAAAAGACAGTTATTTGCTAGTTTCTTTATTTTAAAGTGGTACTGCAATATTTATCCACCTACTAAACTAGAGATTTCAGCTGATTTTGCTCAGTTCCCCAGCACTGAAGTGCTAACACTAGCTGAAGGACTTGAGCTCAGCCTGTCTTCAAGCCACTCTATCCTGGCTAAGGAGAGATAGCTGGTTGTTCACTCACCCTTTTCAAAGTTCTCTGCTTAGCATTTAGAGCAGGGGTAAACAACATGCATCTTATAAAACATATGTGAATAGAAGAGCATTCAGGGTATGTTCAGATATACTGGTTCCGAGCAAATATGAATATGCAGTGAAAAAAAAATACTGCAAGGTATCATAGGGAAGATTTAGAGACAGATTCCAACAGTACTTTATAGTGTGAATGGGAGGCTAGGGTGTATGAAGTTGCCTACAGCAGGCTGTTATTTGCCCTCAAGTTTGCTTCAGCTTATGGTGACCTTATGAACAAAAAAGCCTCAGTCATCAATAGCTCTGGACTTATAAACTCAAGACCATAGTTCCCTTGAATGAGTCATTCCATCTGAAATGTGGTCTTTTTCCACAGCTGAGATGGTATAATTTCAGAAGTGAGGATTCTTTTCTTCCGACCTCCCAGCATTCCCAGCATTATTGTCCTTTCCAGTAAATCATGTCATCTCATGATAAGTCCAAAGCATAATAGCATCACTTTAGTAATTTTTTGGCTTCTAGGGAGAATTCAGGCTTAATTTACTCTTACATCCATTTATTTCTCTACATGACGGTCATGGTATCCACAGGGGCTTCCACCAGCACTGTATTTCAGATGAGTTAGTTTTTATCTCCTGTCAGCTTTCTTCATTGCCCAGCTTTCACAACCACATATAGAAATTGGAAATACTATGGCATGGATTATTCTGACCTTTGTATTACTATATCTTTGCCCTTGAGTTAATATCTAGTTCCTTTATAGCTGCTCTTCCAACTCCTAGTCTTCCCCTGATTTGTTGACTACAGTCAAGTGTGTTGTTGGGGAATCCCACATCTGGAATGAAAAGTGACCACATACATGTATGGGAGACGAAGAGCCCAGACAGTACAAGGAAAGGTGCCAAGAGAAGCAACAAAACAAGAGCAGTGCAAAACTTGGATGCTGAGTAGATTAAAAGGGCCAAGAGAGGCAACCAAAAGAAACTGGATTGACCAATGCCTATCAAGGATCTCTGTCTGTAAGACTAGAAAGCTTTATGGTAGAAGCCCTTTCATAATCTCGTTGCCTTGGTCTTCCTCAGTAAACGGTATACTCTTGCATAGACCAGTCCATTTATCAGGCTACATTTTCTCCTCCAGATAATGTATACCAGTGCTACACAGTCCATGAACCATTGGCTGCCTGTCCCTGCCAAGTTTCTGTAAAAGGAAAAAAAAATGTAGCCAGTGGGCACAAATATGGTATCAGACCTTGGCACTCTGGGGAAAAAATTTGCCAGTCTCCCCCACTGGATCATTTAAGCAACAGTGTTATGTACAGTACTGCAGTTCACAATAGATTAACAATAACCTATATGCAGGTTTATGTTAGTTACTATACATTTCTGTATTGTGTAGTAGTCAACAGTGTTTGTGGCTTCTGCCGAATGAGCCATAAATGGATCTTTGTGAATTTTGCTTCTCATTTCATGTTTTTAAAAATTTTTTGAAAGAAAAAACATTTGAGGTAAAAAACTTTGTTTGGCTCATTAAGATATTTATGCTCCAAATCTAAATTCACTAAGTAGTCTCATTGAATATGGTCATTAAATATGCTTAGGATTGCCCTGTCTGTGGAAGGTTTCTTCCTTGCTTTTCTAGGAAAGACAACATACACAAGCGAAACACCTTGTCAAACTTGGAAGTGTATTGAAGGCAATTCCAGTGTGGTAACATTCAATTAGGGTGGTAATGTCTCCTCCAGAGAACAGTTCTCTGTCTAAAGGCCACTCCCAATCTTGTTTAAAGAAAAAGCATCTTTATAAAGTAAAGCCACAGGGAGAGAGATCCAATCACAAAGCTTCCACAGAGTGCCCACTTTGCACCTTAACCAACAATTCCATCTGTGAAATAGAAGGCAGAATTACTTGAAACTGATGGGGCTTAGTTTTGAGTAAACATGTTGGGGTTAAATTGCTGAAGAGCATAGGAGGGCAGTTAATAAGTCATGGGGAAATGAAAAGACGGACGCATGTGAAAAGCAAGTAATGGAATTAGGACATTTTCCAGATGGAGTTTTCAAGGATTAGGTTCTAAGGCCCTAGTTAGCTAGACTGGCTTTGGGGGCTAAGCTTTTTGAATAAGCTATTCATGTTTTTCCTTCTTTGAAAAGGCTGCAAATCCTCCCTCTTCCCATATCTTAAGTGGCAATTTCATGTGTGAAAGCAGAAAACATATGCGAAAATTACATTTTCTTTAAAAAAAACAACCCAAACATATGTTGTTGTTCATCATGACAAAACATAACATCCAACCCAACTTTGAATCTGATAACATGTCCCTACCAAACCATTTTTGTATGAACATTTGGAGTAATTGGGGAAAAGGGAGCTTTTATTACACACGCTGAGAAGTTATAAACACAGCACTGGAAAAATATGTCTAGCAGATATTCTAGCAACATAGGTAATAGCTAATATTCAGTGCATACAATTATATTGAGTGCATTCATTTAAATGAAGCAATTTAATTAACAAAAGACAATTCACTTAAGATAACTAAGTAGTCTCCATTGAGGCACACAGATATGGCTCAAACCCACTGACTGACCATGGGCAAGTCACACTCTCTCAGCCTCAGTGGAAGGCATTTGCAAACCGCCTCTGAACAAATCTTGCCAAGACAATCCTCTGATAGGTTTACCTTGGGGTTGACACAAGTCAGAAACTACCTGAAGGCACACAACAACGAATAATGTACACAACAAATAATTTACATCAAACGACTTGTGCACCTCGTGTGTACATCTTTAGTCAGGTACTATTGAAATGTATTAATTTTTAGTTTTCTTTCCAAATATCTTATTTTATATGAAGAAAGAGACCTGTCTTCCTTTGAAACTGGTCCTCCTTATCCTCAAGAAAATGGAAGGGGTATTCCAGTTGAAACTATTGAAATAGAATTGACCACCTAATTTGATTCTGTTTGCTTAGGACTTAAATCAAGAACAAGGACCTAAATCTAATTGCTAGACTGGACTAAAATAGACCTGTTGCATCAATAAAGTTTATGTAAGTATGGACTTAACAATTAGGGGCTGATGTAGTGAGTCTACTTTACCAGAGACTAACCACTAGATTTAGACCTCTCCTGCATCAGGAGTTTTATCCTTTTTTTCTTCTTCTTGTTGTTAGAGGGAGATTGTAGACAAATACTCTGCTTTCTTGTTTTTGTGAAATGCAGTTTTTATGGGCATCTCATCCTGTTGAGAAATGGGGTCTGCTGGTTTCTCCATGAAGAGCCAATTCTCTACTTTCAGGTAGGTAAGTGAAAATAATAGCTGGATAAAGGTAAAATACTGAGGAAAAGTGTTAGCAGTATGTGCCTCAAGGGAATATAACAGCAAGGGGAGAGTTGGAAGCAGAGGGAGCTCTGTTGTCTTTTGGGTTGTGCTCCAGACCAGTGTGCTGATGTCCAAGTCCCTCTGAAGGATTTTCAGCAGCCTGAGGGATACAACCTGGTGGGAAGGGCCCTACCGTGGAACTATCCTGATACGGACCTACATTTGCAGACCACAAATTGCTCTGACTGTGCCCTTTCCTCAGCAATTCTGGTGGTGAACTTCCTTGCAGCTCTGTGGCAGACAAGGCATTTATTTATTTATTTAGGCAGGCTTTGAAGCTTCTATCTGCTGTCCGGTCATCTCTCCTTTCCTTGAACCAGCTGCTGCTGGTAGCTGCGGGCAGGTACCTGAAGATGAGCCCAGCTCCTGTATGGTACCTGCCCAGGGCCGTAGTGCTCATGGGTGAGTCACAGTGCTTAGAGCCTGTTATCCTCAGAGCCCTTGTGTGACACTGTGGGCCAGATACTAAAGAAGTTCGGGCACTAAACCATCTAGGAAGAATGTGCTGTTCTCACCAGTCACTGTGCAGTGCAAAGTTATTATTACGCTGTATTTGTATGGATTTTGCATTTGACTTCACAGATAGCAGCTATACCATTTTATGTTGCCAGAATGCATCCTCCACATGTGTATCTATCAACAAAGAAGAGCATTCAATGCACCTGATAAAAGTCCCAAAAGCTTATGCCATCATTAATCCCTTGGTCTTTAAAGTGCCAAAAGCCAGCTATGCTGGCTGGAGGAGTCTGGGAGTTGTAGTCCAAAATATAGTTTTAAACCTCTGGCTACAGTTCAGTGTTGATGATGTTCCCACTTCATCTTCCATACTACAACACAAATACAAACAAAAGAGAAGGCAAGATCTTAGGGAAAGCACTGTGTTTGTTATTACAGTGGACATTCTGGATGAGGTTATTATGGCAATTTTAATCCAAAAACTTGCCTTTTCTTGCTCTGGACCCCTTTTTTTTTTTTTGGCCCTATGAGTTTTGAACTGAAGAGTTGCTTGCGTCACCCTGGTCTGCTGATATCATCTTGTGGCTTTCTTTGAATTAGGGAAGTGGACAACCAATGACTCCCAAGGCTGTAGCAGCCCAGCCTTCTACTGACGTTTGAATCTCAAATCCTCTTTAATTTTGCTATCTAGGCTACCCTACCCTTAAAAGAAAGTGGCTTTTTCGTGTGAAGTGAAACTTGCAGTCAGCACTTTCTAAAAAAGTGGAAGGTGAAAGTGGTTGATCTTAGCTGACACAAGGCTTTGTCTGGGAACTAGGTTTTTGCTGTATGAGATGAAAAGGTGATGGCTTTCCTCACGCAGAACACATTTCCTGATAAAGCTGAGGTATGAGATGGAAATAGTTTTTGTTCTAAAAAGACAGTCTTCACATTTCATATGAAATCAAATGAGAGAATGAAGTATTATTAATGTATGCAGCCTACCCAATTACCACATCCATCTGATTATTTTAGCTGACTGCACTGATGCACATCTTCATGTTAATTTAGATGAATTATTATTATTATTATTATTATTATTATTATTAATCACATGAGGGCTGTTAGGGTTCAGAAGTTCAGAACATGCTTCGAACAAAACTATATAAACAAATGGATTACCAGAAAGATAAAAACCTCAGGCAAAAGAAAGCTCAGAGCAAAATAAAACTGGGAACTGTGGCAGCTTCCGTAAAACTGTTGTGGAGATAATGGTTCTGTCAAATGAGAGCTTAGAATAAGAGCCATGAAATAGCAGAGAAAGCATATTGATAATAAATTTACCATTAGCACTGTCACTTATTACCCGCTAACCATCTGACCTTGTGAAGCATTGTCCCAAATCGTTCTGGCCACACTCTGATTAAAAGGCCTCTCCTGGGCCTAAAATGGGAAAGGGAGGAGGCAAAATTACCCCCCAGCCCTCTAGAGGGTCTCAGGACAACTTGGGACAAAATATGTTGAATGTTTTGTTTTTGGGGGTGCTGGTGGAGGGGGTACCCTATGATGTCTGGGGTTCCCTGGAAACTTGTGTGATTCTTTAATCTCAAACAGTTGTCCTCTCCTGTCCTAGGGCTGAACTAGTCAAAGATTATATCCAGGCTTGGCTAAACTAGGAGGGAGAGGTATCAGGCCCAGTTTCTGTCTAGGTGAAAGTAATGCCAGCATCTGTGATTGCTGGCTTGTCACGGAAAGAAAAACAGTAACACACCTGCAAAGACAACAGCCACAGATGATATTATGGGATGTCATGTTTCCAAAGGCACTTTGCTCAAAGATTCATGTCTGTGAGAGAATGATAATAACAAACAAGCAAATGCTTTCTGTATGAAATAGGTTACACCTGCATCTTTTACATCCATTTAGTACAAGCTAGCTGCTATGTGGGCTGTAGCGTGCACCTCAGGAAGAAATCCACAGACTATACTGACTTAAGGCATCCCCTGACAAGCATGTTTATATCTACGCAATGGTTCTTGTGGGATTCCTATGGGATCCACCACAGATCATATTCTTGAAGATTTTTGTCATGAAGTACAACTTTCTGAGAATCCAGTAGAAGTGCATAAACTTCAGCACACAGATATTGAACTGGCAAGTTGAGTGAATAATTTTCATCTGCATATACCTAGTTTAGGAATGATTTGGAATGCACATGTCTTATAGGACAGCTAATTCATAGTTTTGATGATATTACTGGGATTACCCTAGTACAAATGGCCTGTGAGTTACAAAGACTTCTTGAAGTTGGAAGATGTGTTAAAGTGCAATGAGAAGTTATAATACTTTATTTTTATGTTGTATTTTTAAGGGTTTTTTTAAAAAAGGTTGGGAAGTTGGTAAAGAGACTGGAAATAACATTGGATCTAATTGTAAGCAGCCATCTCTTAGTCTAGTTTGGCTGAGTGTTTTCGATTCCAGTTTGGAATTATGAAAGGAATAGGTCTTTTTAGGGAAATTTTTGGCATGTACTGTATGTGAATTTACTTTGTGATTTTTCAGGAAGTCTCAAAGTGTAAAGCAGAGCTGAGAAAATCCATTTGAATTGACTGCAGGTTTGTAATGATGCAATCACTTGCTTTAACAAAATGCATTAGGAAAATGCAAGCGCAGTGTGGCAGATCAAATTCCATTTTTGTCAGCTTCACAAAACTGTTTCATATGAGGCTTCCTCACTGCTAGAGGCGAAAGTGGTTTGAACCAAAAGGCAGGCCAGCTCCAATTAGAGTGGAATCCCATGAGCAACTGGGAGAAGGAACCTTGAAGGAAGAGGCAGTGGGCAAAGAGAACGCTCCCTGGGGAACAGCCTAAGTAGTCAACATGGAAAATATTGCAATCTGATGTGTTTGAGAAGTATGTTTCCTGTAAATCTCAAAAATCTGTTATGAATTATGTAGAGCAGAATGCTTTCGGGAAATCTAAATGGTTTTGTAATAGGTATCCGGCCAAACTTCCATTCCCATGACATATTTGTCTGGTGTCATAATTGGTTCTGTAAGACAGGTGTAACCATCAGATATTTTTAAATTTAAAACTAATGCTATAAATGCAATGAATTGTTCTTAAAAGCTCCCCCTTCTCCTGGGGAAAAAAGACCTCCTAGCAAAGAGTCTGGCCCTCTGATATTAAGTGTAACAGAGCTTGGCAATGACACTTTTTGAACAACGATTCCCAGTGGCCAAGTGGGCTGGGGGATTCTGGGATAACTGGTCAAAAAAGGAACTTTTCCAAACACTGTAGTGTTACATTATAGAAGTTTATGCATCTTCTTGCTTTCCAAAATGACCATATCACAAATGAACCTAAACCACAATTTGTCCCTATCATCACCGCCACTATCACCTTGATTGTTAATTCCACAAATCTTTCTTCCTATCCTGTTCTTCATTTACAAATCCCCAAACAGGTCTGGATATCCCCAAGCCGCAGCTTCATGTTCCTAGTATTTTTGATTGATTTGAGATGTCAGAAGGACTTAACCACCCCATTTCTACCTGTTTAGGCAATTCCAAAGTCAGCTTCCTGACTCTGGTGCCTTGCCAATATGTTGAACAGCAATCCTCATTTTTCATAGGGTTTATGGGAGTTATGGTTTCACACATTGTAGATGGTGCCAGATAAGGTAAAGCTCAATGTGTAGGAAATGTGTTATCTCCTAAATGCTGTTTGACTGAAACTACTGTCAGCACTCACCAGCACAGCCAACAGTGCAAGATGTTGGGAACTGTAGTTCAACAACTTCTGGAGGGTTTTACATCTGCCGGCCTCTAGCATGGGTATTTCAAATGTCAGATGTCCACTGAATTTCTTTTGTATTTCAGATATCAGATGTCAGCTGGGTTTCTTTTGCCTGCTGGTTTTTGTTGTTCTTGCTATTGTTATTGCTGCTGTTACTGTGTGCCTTCAAGTTTCTTAAGTTATTGGAGTTGCTTGGCAAGATCTATCTGGGGCAGGGTTATCCTTGCCTTCCTTTGAGGCTAAGAGAGTGTGACTTGCACAGGGTAATCCAGTGAGTTTCTATGATTGAGTGGGGATTTGAACCAGAGTCTCCCAGAGTCCTAGTCCAACATGTTGGTCCTCTGCTTGCTGCTTACAATGATATTTGCTTTCTGCCAATATCTATTTTGTTTATAAAAAGAATCTTTCTTTTAGAGATGACCATAGTCATTTTTCTCTACCGAAAAGTCTTTTTTATCTTCAATGAAACTACATTTAAAACTGAGTATAAAAACTCTTGCACGCTTTGAAAAAGCCAACCCTTCTTCAAGAAGTGGAAAATGTTGCCCCAAACTGCTTTGCAATAGAAGTTATTCTTGTCCCAGTCAGCAATGGACCCAACAATATGTTTTTAATGAACACAGTATTACAGCATTCCTCTCAGTTAAAATGAAGGGAGAATATTTATCAACCCATCTAAATGAAGATTCACTAGATTGGTGCAGCGACTCTGCAAAGATACCTTTGTATAGGAAACAACAACAGCATCGTGAATGGGGGGGGGGAATGTAAAAGTCGATCTTTGAAAGCAAAGGAAGGGGATGAAATTATCCCTTCTCAAACTGGTAGTGATGAAAAATCAGGTTCACAAACAGAACTGCCCTTTAAGCTGTAGACTTTAAAGTGAGGCTAGATTCCATTTCTTTGCAAGAGTGCCAGTTCAATTGTACCAGTTAAATCACAGTTGAAAACTCAGAACAAGGCCAAAGTGCACGGGATAAGCATCTGCAAATATTAGAAACTGATAAGCAGGAAGTGAGCGCTATTTAGACATGCCAGATTTGAATAGCAGAATCTTAAGCAATGCAGGTCCCAGAGCAGGGGAAGGAGAAACTGTGAAGCTGCTGATGGTATCTGCTCTGCCTAGTACTAAGGCATATTCATCAGCGTTCAGATACCGTCTGAGTCTCCTTGCTACATCCTCTTTTGCCATGCCACAGTGACAGTGAAGGAAGAGGCAGAAGCAGCGGCAGCAATGAACTGGGTGCTTTGGACTGTATTTTCTGAATGAGGAGCAGCTCCAGAGACAGTGCTATACAGAAGCCTATGGTTCAGGACTTGTATGAAGCTGTGGCTGTAAACTGAGGGCTCTCTGTCACACTTGGAAGAGTAGAGAAGAAAATAGAGGAGACAGACCATTCACTGGCTTGGGGTAGCATTAAGTTTGGCCAGTCAAGTCTTCCTTATTATAAAAGCTATTCCTAAGTGAACTTAAAATGGATTGAAAGTTTTAAAATTTGTTCCCATCCTATACCAATGCTTATTATTCAAAAATAAGAGGGAAGTTAGATGCTATGGTGACCGTGCACCCTTCCTCATATCCAGCCTCTAAGCCCACATTGATGGTTGTGTACAGTGCATTAAAGACTTTGTTTTCTTTTTAAAAGTGCATCATTACCACTTGCTATGGAATACAGATCGTATCCATCCCGGTCATTTGCAATACATTCGTTTTGAATGTAAATTCCAGTTAGTCCAATTAGTTTTGATGAGTTCACTTTTACAGGGAATTCTTCAAATACTAGGAAGCCATGAACATTTCTAGTAAATTCCAAGAGTGGTCAAGTGATTTCAGTAAATTTCGCAGTTACTTGGGACGAGTTTTCTCAGAAAGAACTTCAGAGTTTTTTTTCACTTGTTTGCATGGCACCAGAGCAGCAGCAGCAGCAGGAGGTCAGGAAAACAACAGCAGTTAAATTAATAGCATTAATTTAGCATTAAATTAAATTTAAATTTAAATTAAATTAAAATTAAAATTAGCATTAAATTAAATAGCATTAAATTAATAGCAGAGAACGGAGAAAAAGGGGTTCAGCATTTCTAAACCAGGAAATCACTCGGCTGTTAAATGTGCAAGGAATATACCAGATCTCAGGAGTAATTAGTTACAAATAATTGACTACTCTTGTTGTTGTTTTGTAATAACCAAGCATTCTGAAGTTCCGGTTTGGGGGAAAAGCAGCGATATACATAAAATTGATAGCAACAACAACAGTAATGGAGAGAAAGCTGAAAGGGGACAGCCAGCCATGATGTAATGGTTTCAGTATTGGAGTAGAATTCCAGGGTTTGCTAACCTGCTCAGTGATGGAAATCCATTGACTGACCTTGGGTAAGTCATGATCTCTCAGCCTTAGAGAAAGTCAGTGGCAAACTCTAGCTAAATCTTCCCAAGAAAACTCTTTCAGAGGGTTGCTATAAATCAGAGTTTACCTAAAGGCACACAACAAGAAGAAAGGAGGACAGGAGGATGCATGATTCAGTGACGTTAAGATTATAGCATAATGAGTGATAACAAGATTCATTTTGAGGTATGTTTAGGTGCGTTTTGCACCATAAGCCAATATCTGATTAAATCTGGCTATTTCTAAAGGTAGCTGATTTTGTTACTTCTGAATCGTCACTTAAAAAAACCTCTGTAACTAAATTGGTAATGAAAGTACTTCAGGTGTAACTAATTACTTTTGAAAGTGACTTTACCGACTCTGGAATATTGGGATTTTCTTTGTGTTCTTTTAGGACAGAGAGCAGTTTGGGAAAGATTTGCAGGGAAAAGGGTTAAACGCTTGCCCCCAGCTCTAGCTCCTGATCTGAAAATATCTTACTCCTAGACCCCCACCCAGGGCTGCTATTAATAGATTTTACAAAGATGGCGCAGATCATCCTTATAGCTATCATGTGTTCACATAAATTTGACCCTCAGGCTGCCCTCTCCACTATAAAATGAGCTCAAACTGCTAAAAAGCTGGTACTTAACTTTGTTCAGCTACAGAAAAAATGTCAGCCAGATAAGAAGAAAACTGAAGGACACCACCCTTGCTTGTATACTACAAATTAGTTTGTGTGGTGCAAGCTTCCAAAGGACAGCCTCGTTTGCATGAGAAAACTGTCCCATCCCCTTCTGCTCCCCCACCAGCCAAAGTCAAACATTATTAGTTCCTTAAATACCAGATGACACTGCTTTGAGAAGACAGGAAACCAAACTTTCTGTTTTCTTGCCAAACAGCCTCATCAATTTCACATGTGGATATAGGGCTAATCTAACCTAAGGGCACTTTATGTCTTTATGTGGGTGATTATGCCTAGACTTACTCTCTTCTAAGAAAAAACACAGAAAAAAGTATCAGACAAGAATATTAAGAAGCTGGAAAAGTCCTGCACAATTCTATAGGGCTAGGACAAAGGGCATTTCTTCTCACTTATCAAGGGTCTGTTTCTCAGTCTTCACTGAGGAGAAGTTCATTGTATTCCCTACAGCAGCTGGAGCACTGAAGGTGATAGGTATTAAAGAGTAATTTTGGAAATATGATGGCAGTTTCATAGACATAAGGTCAGATGTTGTAGGTGTGTGCTTTCAAGTCCATTCCAACTGAAGCTTTCTGGCATAGCTTTTAAGAGGTCACCTCTGTGGCACCATGAGGCAGTGGTGTAGGACTTTATGGAGGAACTCAAATGCAGCAAGGGAATATGGACAATGAAGAGAGCTGACCAGAAGAAGACCAATGCATTTGAAATGTGGTGCTGGATGAGAGTTCTACAGATACCATGGATTGCTAAAAAGATGAATGCATGGGTTTTAGAGTAAATCCATCCTGAATTCTCACTCAAAAGCAAGATGATTAAACTGAGGCTTTTGTACTTTGGACGTATCGTGAGATGACATTTCACCAGAAATGCACAACAAACTGGAAGGGAACAAGAAAAAAGGAAGATTGTATTAGAGGTAGATTTATTCAATCGTGGAAGTTGCTGCCCTGAGCTTGTGAGACTTGAATTGGGCAGGGACCAATTTGGACTTTTTGAGGGGTTTCATTCATAGGTTCACCATAAGTCAAAGTTGATATGACAGCAAAGAACAACTACAAAGGGGATATATGTGAATTCCTAAGACAAAGTGAATTCTGATGCTTTTAAATGGTAAAAAGAAAAAGGAATAGCTATGTCTTCTGAAGCAATAATATATCCATGTTTTATGATGCTTGTTGCTGTTATGAGTCTTTAAGTCAACTTTAATTTATGGCAACCCTATCTCAGTGTTTTCTTGTCAACCAGTGAGTTTCCATGGCTAACGTGGGATTCAAACCTTGGAATCTCAAGAGTCCTAGAGTTCAGAGTCCAACATTCAAACCCTTATACTACATTAGCCCTTTTCACTCAGTTTAATGAACATTATGGGATTAATTTAATTCATTGTTAGTTACAAGTTAGTGATAAATTTCCTTTAAATTAAAAAACAAAATAACTAAAAATGCCCCCCAAATGGCCAAGTCTCCCCAAATTACGCTCAAAGTATCAAATTAAAGTGAAATGTTAATTGTTATTCAAACTATTAACGTCATTGATGTTAAAATGATTAAGATAACTACTTCCAAAATCATAGCTAAGTGTTATACCTAATGAATTGTGGGCAAAAAAATAAGTAAGTAACAAGCTGGGAATTATTCAGTTTGTTTTGTTTGTTTTGTCAGCTGTGCTGGAACTGAGATAGGACAGTTTCTGTAAATAAATAAACCACCAACAACATGAGAATTGAAATGATAGAGATCTAGGTTCGAGAGCCAGCATGGTGTAGTGGTTTGAGTGTTGGACTGTGACCCTGCTTGATTCCCTGCTTGGCCATAGAAACCCACTGGGTGATCTTGGGCACATCACACACTCTCAAGTGCAGAAAACCCTATGACCTTGGGTGACCTTGGGTGCATCACACACTCTCAGCCTCAGAAAACACTGTGATATGTTTGCCTTAGGATCACCATAAGTTGGAAATTATTAGAAGGAACAACACAACAACAACAACAATAACAAACTACAACAGCAACAATGGTGGTTTTATGACATGGAGTCATTTGTCTTATAAGTATAAATTGCCTTGCAAATTATGAGTAGATAACTCAAGTAGGTAACAGCAAGTTATGAGCAAGCATACAACAACAGGTTCAATATGGCTTCAGGCATGATTCTGCTTCAGTTGAGTACTCTGAATTCTTACTCATATTGATTAGAGAGCTGTTATACTCTCATTGTAACCAATAGGGCACATGTGTATAACACAAGGTAGCTTTGACTTGATCAGGCTTCAAATAGTGGTAATCAAAATGTGCCTCAAGGCAATGAGGAACCTTCTAAGCAACTTTCTGATGTGGGGGACTGGCAGGCTTTTTATTCTAGTGTGCCAGGTATTGGCACCATATTTGTGCCTATTGACAACTATTTGTTTCTATCCTAGGAACTCATGATGACCAGCAGCCAATAGCTCGGAGACCTGCACTGGTCCATGGACCAGCTCTTGGAGCAGCAATGGCTTCAGGAAATCTCTATAGAGTTTAGAACAGACCCCAAGTCAGGTTATTATTTTGGTTTGGCGCTGGGGGCACAGTGATTAAATGCCGACACTGCAGCCACAGAGTTGTGGGTTTGATCCTGCTGGGCTCCAGGTTGACTCAGCCTTCCATGCTTCTGCAAGTTGGTAAAATTGTTACCCCGATGACAGACCCCATCCCGGGTGGATATAAAATTGATATCAAATATGCCCGCCATGCCAGAGAGGTTGCCCAGGTGGGTGTGTAGACAAATAGGTTGAACAACCAAAACTAGGTCAAGGCCAGGAAAATCCCCATTCACGTTTCCCAAGGAGACCTCAGGCTAAACACGTCCTCAGGAACAAAGGGTCCTCAGTCATGAATAGCCAACTTGAGGGGATTACTGAGTTTTCCCCAGGTTGAGCAACTCTGACTTTGGAAAATCCTATGAAGGCGAGGTCCATCTTCATGAGAACTAATCATGCAAACTATCAAGTTGCTATTGTGCAGCATTTTCCCCTTTATTTTGGCCATTGTTCTTCCAGGGGAGAGAGCCTGCCCTCAAGGTACGTTCTGCCCTATAAGTAGTCTCAGTTTTGGAGGGTCTCTTTGGAGAACTCCCCGCCACGCTAGCGGACTGGCACTCTGTTAGTCAAGTGATCTCCTCAGCTGCCTCTCTTCGCTGACCTCCATCGTTCTCACTGCTTCCAGACTGAAGACTTCAGGATAGGTGCAGTATCACTGCTTTCACACCCTCTCCGCTATATCCCTTATCAATTTTCACCTCTTTCCCTTCTTGATAGGCCTTGTGTGTGAGAGTGAGTGAGTGCGTTGGTGTGTGAGAACACATTTATTAATAAAATCTAATTATTGGTATGTTTGTCTGGCTTTTTGCTTGGCCTGACCCCATAAACATTGGGTAAAAGATTCTGCTGGGTTAACCTGCCCTTCATTTTGCTATTGCCAGTGCTCCACTAATTTCCCCAACCTTCGCATTCTTGGAGTGAATCAAGGTCTCCCCCACGGGACCCGGAGAAGTCAGGGTAACAAAATGAGTACCCAGCTTGTTGGGAGCAATTAGCCAACACATTGTAAACCACTTAGAGAGCACTTAGCTGATAAGCAGTATAGAAATACACATGCTATTGCTATTTGCCCTCCCCCCATTGGTGCATATGTAATAAAATGTGGGCTGCATCCTTCATTCCTTGGATATCATTATATCTACAGGCAGCATGTGCCATGTGCAGGTAGCTCTACCATCTTGATACAAAGCTGTATAGAAAGGGCTTGGGGAGGTCTTGGGCAACATTACCATTGGAGAACCAGCACTCAAAGGTAAAATCAGCCAAACTTGGCATGGAGAAGGTGTGGCACTGACGAAAATTAGAAAATTGGAGACATGCAAGATTGACAAGGTGGCAAGTTGGGCTTGTCCTAATGCCATAGTACTCTTATTGGCCAATGACTGACTTGATGAAATTCTTTTTCTACAACTCCCTATATTTTTTAAGAAAAAAGCTTTTTTTACAAAATCTCTAAGGGGAAAGTATAAATTATTGTAGGCAACTCAATAATAATTATTAATAAAATCTATTCATATAACTCGTTTTGGTTGGTTTGTGAGGGATCAATCATGAACAGATATGCCTTTAATCATTAATGGATATGCCATTAACAGCTTCCATTTTCCATCCAATGGTCTCTAGACATGTGGTCAGGGAATGCAGAAACTTGCAATCTGATGATGGAATCTTCTTCAATAAATTTCTACCTTCCTTTTTAAAACTGGGCAAAAATATAGCTTGCAGTGCATGAAGGGATATTTTCATGATAACTATTCCATGTGTTCTGAGTCAACTAGGACAATTTGAGAATATTAACGATTTGTACTTCCATTATTCTTTTCTTCCAATGTAAAATGTGAAATAGTTGTTCAGATAGTTTTATTCAGATTAGACGGTGTCATGTGTTTAGAACTATGTCTGCTTTCTGCTAAATGTACTAAAAGCAAAGCATAGAACACGGACCCCAGAACTGTTTCTAAGGTCTATGTGTGTGGCAGTGGGAAGGGCTCAGGATTGGCAGGAAGGGCATTATGAATTCTGCGTACTTTCATGTAGGTTTGACAAAACAGTAAAAACACAGAATGTAGATGATGATAATGCTGTCAATTAAAGCAGTTGAAAGTATGACTACCGTAAACACAATGATAAAATAATAAATGAAACATTATAAAAATATCCAAAGCATAAAATTAAGGCCATTTCTACACTACACTGTCAGAGCACTATTATTCCACTTTCAACATCCTATGGAATCCTGGGGTTTGCAGTGTAGGGAAGGGCCTTTAGAATTCTCAGCCAGAGAGCTCTTTGACCTCAGGAAACTACAAACCCCAGAATTCCACAGGAGATTGAAAGTGAAATAATAGCATTATAACAGCGTAGTGTGGAAATGGCCTAATATATCAAGGAAAAGGGAAAATATGTAGGACTTTGTTAAGTGAATGCAAAGATGGCTATGAACTAGGATGCTTCTGCCTGATATCTCATTGGAGAGATCAATTGCACAGGAATCTTGGTGGTGCTGATCTCTGGTGTCTGATCATTGATGCGGGGGCAATCCCCCTCAGCCTAACCTTAGATGGGGGCTAAGACTTCCTCATGTCCCTCTGGTTCCAGGATCCACGCCACAGACTTGAAAATAAAATCTAGAGGAGAACTGAAATTGAGACTAAACTTTCAACCTTTTACAACATAATGCTGATTCATTTGTATTATACTTTTAAGTCATACAATTTCCATCGGCCCATGTATGCATGTTCCTGGGAATTAAGTAAGAATAAAGCTCCCTGCACTCAGATGAATTATTTAAAGTCTTGCCATGGAATACATGAAAAGCATTTCCCTGCACACTGGATTTTTACTATACAACCAAAGAACAATGACTTTGCATTGGCAAAATTGTGGGAAACAAAGAGATCTTTTTGCCTAAGGTGGACAATAGTCTCCACAGCTACTATGCTTTGGACAAACTGCAAAATTTCTGGACAAATTTCTGGAATTTGGTAGGGGGGTGGTTAGATGAATCTATTATGTGTTTTGATAATGAAGTTCCAGATTTTGACCACTTGCTGTATGCAAATTTTTTTTTAAAAAAAATCATTATTTACTGAACAAAATCTACTTACTTGCTATTTTGTGTTGTAAGAAGTAAATGGTATAAAGTCTGGATTCATATGATGACTTCTCCTAGACTAAAGTCAATCTAAGGTTATATTTTCCAGTGAATTTTGGGCCTGTTGTGCCAACACTAAGGCCATTTCTGCACTAAACTGTTATAGCGCTATTATTCCACTTTCAACATCCTAGGGAATACTGGGGTTTGCAGTTTAGAGAGAGGCCTTGAGCCTCTCCCTAAACTGCAAACCCTGGGATCCCATAGGATGTTGAAAGTGGAATAATAGCACTATAACAGTCTAGTGCGGAAATGGCCTAAAGAAAGTTATATACCATCTGACTTAATAGAGCCATCTTTTAAAGAGACATTGTGTCATAAAGTGTCAACATCCACTGTGTAGCTACAGGTATCTTCCATGCACATTTACTGACAATATGTACTTGGATACAAGATCCTCTCCCTCATAACATAAAGCAAAACTCAGAAGGTAGGAAATTAGAAATAACAAGGTTGTTTGGTTGGTTGGTATCAAGTCCCATTTCACAACCAGCGTAATGAGTGAGAACAAAATCACTTCATTGGTGCAAGAAGGAACATCTTCTAGTTACTTTAAAAGTTACTTTTAAAGGGAATTTTAAGACAGAACGAATGAATTTTACAGTTTTCATGCCATTCTCTTATTACTCCTCAATCCACCCAAGTAACAAATTAATAGAAAAATAACCAGCAGTGCATCAGGAAACACAAAGAGATGCTTATCATGGCGAATGAGTAATAATCTGTAATAACTTGACAGGAATACTTTAAAGTCAATAATGATACCAACAGAGTTCTCTGTGCTCTAGATTTATTAATCTACATTTGAATTTCACTGGGTCTGTGGCTTAAAGAAAGAAAGAAAAAGAAGGAAGGAAGGAAGGAAGGAAGGAAGGAAGGAAGGAAGGAAGGAAGGAAGGAAGGAAGGAAGGAAGGGCAAGCGAGCATAGACATTTACTGTGAGGCTTCTCTGTACACTGGAACTTTTAACCAGCAGTGAAACTGAACTTTAAAAAATTGGTTCATTATGAAAGACAGAAAAATGGCTAGTTGGCCCAAAGTTGGGCAATTTACATATTTCTGTATCATACTATGATCTGCTAGTGTTCCCATAGGATTAATGTTACTACTCAACTTGTCTATGTGTTCAGATCAGCCTTCTTATTCCTCTCACCTGTGTCGATAAACCAAAGAGAAGGAACTCTATATACTTCATAAAATCTGTATACTACTGTATAAAATATACCCTGTATACTTCATAAAATCCAACTCCCATAGAATTAATGACTCCCATAGAATTAATAACTCCCATAGAATTAATCAGCCTATGTGTTCAGATTAGCCTTCTTATTCTTCTCAGTTGTGTCAATAAACCAAAGAGAAGAAACTCTGTATACTTCATAAAATCTAAAACATATAACATATTTGCAGCAGCAAGTATGGATCAGAAGCAAATTTCCAGCGCGTCTGTCAGGCTGCTGTATTCGTTAAGCTGGTGCCTCAAGCATTGCTTCTTCTTGTGTTTCTTCAGCTTAATATCGCAGTGTCAAATGGATTGATCCTTCCACCTACTGGCTGGAACAAGAGCCCATAAGCCTTATTTGTGTCTTTAATTCTTCAACAGCATCAGTGTTCAGTTTGTGCATCTGATGAATGAGTCCCTTAGTCTTTTGATAACTACTAACATTTGATTTATTCAGAATCAGTCCCTTGCCTTGGAGTGCAACAAAAATTAAACTTAACTTGGCTCTCTAGACAAATCTTGGAGGGTCTATTTTGACAAAAATGTAAAATTGTATTAATTGTATTAATATCTGCCAAATTTTCTAGTTTATTTAAGTCCATTTGAATTCTGTTCCTGTCTTTCAGTGTGTTAGCCACCGCTCCCAGTTTTATGTCATCTGCAAACTTGATAAGGATTCCATCCACTCAGTCGTAAGTAAATACATGGCGCTCCTGGAGGGTCTTGTCAAGTTGCAGCAACAAATGTATTAGTCCTTGGAAACTGTAGCAAACTGTTACTCTATTGGCTGAGCTGAAGCTGAGCTGAGCTGCACACAGCCTTTTCTTCTTGCCTGGACATGAGTGCACCAAAACTGGAAAATTTGGACTCTCCTCTCCTGTCTGGAGATGACTCATGAAAACTGGAGAATCTGAGTCAGGCCCTCCTAAGATTTGACAGCTGAGCATATTATTCCATTGCTGTGGATGAAATATGGAGACCATCCAAAGCAGGGTAGGCAACTGGGGCAATGCCAGGGGAAATTTTTTGTCCCAGAGGCCAACTAAGGCCTGCCTGGATTATCAAAAATGTCAAAGAACAATCAGAAAACGACATGAATGGTAGTCGAGTTCTGACACCCTTTCACAGTTAGAGTGCTGTTACTCCACTTGAACTGCTATAGTTCCATCCTATGGAATTCTGGGATTTTCAGTACTGGAAGGGATATTTAGAATTTTCAGGTGGAGAGCTCCACTAGTGCCCCAACAAAAGGGCCTTTGTTTTTGAAAAGAACAGGTATTTTTATATTAAAAAGTGCAGGAATGAATGCGATCTAGTTAAAAGTTTAGTTGCCTCTCTTGGAGACTACCAGGAGAGGCAATTCGCTCTTTTTTGGCCAGAAAAAGCCCAGTCTGGTAAGTCTGGAGGGGACTGATGGCTGCAGGAACTTCCTGGGAGAATGCAAATAGCCTCAGGGCTGAACTTTACCCACTCTTGACCTAAAGGTAGCTCTCAAGTCATATAGATTGCCAGCAAAACTTCACTGGCAGCAGTGAATGGTACAAACCCAGCTGCTTCTCTATAAGGTTGCCACTTTTTGGTCATAACCAGGGTTCTGTTCCTTTTCTGAATGCCTGATCAGTGTGTGGACACGTGTGGCAGACGTAAATAGGTACAGCAGCATTCAATACAGACAGGCAAAGGTGGACAAAGTGGTACCTATTGATTCCCTGCTGGTCATAGAGCATTCATAGTCACAGTGAGCCCATCCCATCATCAGACAGAATGACATGGTTGCTTTTGGTAGCAGAATCTGGGTAGTGTAAAACAGTTAGCGATGCTTAGCACTGGGCCACTTCCCTCTACTGAAAGACAGAACAGTGTATTCTTTCCTATACCCCTTATGCACAGCCTGCCCTGTGTTTCTCAGGCTTGTTTGCTGTCTTCATGTGAAATGAGTGGGAAAGGGGTAGCTGAGAACAAATCATGAGCATAGCTCCTGTACACTGGTAATGAGATGTGAAGCATTGGCAGTGACATTCCAGTGTGGGTGGCCTTTCTGGTTGCCATTCCACTTAGGGGTGGAGTTATGCTGGCCTTTCAGCTGGCCCATTGTGCTGGGAGCAAATGTAGAACTGCTTAAATAACAGGGTTATTGGATACCTCCTTAAGCAAATATGTAAGGAGCACAATGGCTGGCACAGTTTCCAAAGGAGTAGCTGCGTTAGCCTGTTGCAGCAAAATAATCAGTTGTACCAGACTACTGTACTGTGAATATAAGTGATCTCATCTGATTTCAGAAGATATGCAGGATGGGTTGCCACCAGGGAACACTATGGATCTCTAGGAAGGGCTTGTAAAGAGTCAGGGTTGACAATACCAGGCTGAATGAACAAATGGTATAGCTCAGTTGTAAGGCAAATTCTTTTGATGTTATTAAGACTAGAACATTATTATAGTCCATAAAAGCTAATGCTGTAATATGGTCTAAGTGTCTGATTGTTGGTCTTTCTAGCTGCTCTGTGTCTGCTGTGTTGCTCTCCAACTTGGGAGGCCTGTGGTAATTCTTCTGTCCCTCCCTTATTCACCCAAAGATTTTGCTGCCCTGTGAGCATCTTTCTGGAATTTCACTCAAATCCACACCTTCTGCTTTCCATTGTATTGCCTCCTCCCTCCTACTGAATGTACCATCTTTTCCATTCTTTCATATCCATATGGTCCATGACCTTCTTGCTTGCAAAAAGACTGTTCTGTTTCTTACAATGGCAGTGTAAATGCATTTTGTACAGCATTATGAAAATTGCTTGCCATGGAGACATTGCTTCTATAGCACTGCTGCCAAAGAGGGTAGAACTAGATCTAATAGTTTTAAGTTACAGGAGGGTGGATTTTGACTGAACATTAGAAATAGTGGGAGTGGTTCAGCAATGGAGCCAATTGCCTAGAGAGGTGGTGGGGTCTTCTTCTCTAGATATCTTCAAAAAGAGTCTGGATAGCTACCTGCTGGGGGTGCTCTAATTGGAGATCCTGCTTTGAGCAGTGGGTTGGATTCAGTGGCCCATAGGGTTCATTCCAGCTCTATGATTCTATGATGGTTTCTTCTTGAATTCTTCCCCAAGAGAAACTTTTGTGTGTTCCATGCAAGACTCAGCATTATAGTAATATATTCTGGGGATGGGTGTTCCAGTCTCCCTCTGGCTTCTTCTCTCACTGTGTTGTAGCATGTATGAAGACCAGCTGGGATGATATAATGGAGATGTTCAGCCACTGCCATGCATCCATTGGTGCTTTCCTGGCATAGGTACTGTCTTTCCATTGTCAGGCAATAGAGTGTCAAGATATTCAGCAGGCAAAAGGATACAGCTTAGCAGTCCAATAAAGCTTGCGTGGTCAGAATGAAGCAGAAGTGAAGTCCAATGTCAGTCCAAAGGTCAGGAATCCAGCAGACAGCAAGGTCAGACAGTCCAAAGGTCAGGGAAGGCAGGCAGAAAACGATCAGGGAATCTGTAGCACACATGAAGGCAAGGGCCAGCAAACGCATGTGTTGTTTCTGGCATCAAGCCACCACCCTCTGCCTTCCTTACAAAGGCTGGAGCCAGCTGGCTCTCATCCCAGCCTGATTAGTTCCTGGTGTGCTTGCATTTCCTTGTCCTCCTTCAAGGCTGCTGTTCACCTGGAGAAGCTGACTCCTGGCCCATGACACTTCCATGCATGGCTAATGTGGGGGTATCTTGTTGGCAGCAAATGTGACTCATGGGTAGAAAAATTTTCTCAAGGAAGCTACAACTTTGTTGGTCAATGTCACTGTGTTAGCTTTGTTTTCAATAATTGTTGATGCTACTTTCACTTTATTATAATGGTGCCATAGAGGAGAAGGAAGAGAAGTAAGAGTAGGGTTGGGTTCCCCATGGATTGCTACACATTTTTGCAAACATCATTGGGCTGTAATATGCAACCTTTGGCAAAGATGGATTCAGACATTCACTCAGAGCAAGATTTTGGTGCAGGCTTCCAGGTGACAGAATGAGCTGGAAGGCCTGCAGATGCAGCAGGGTTAGATTATCACATTTTGAAATAGTAGAAATCACCATTTAAAGACACTGCTTCATTCAGTTGCTTTTTTTTCAAAGGAAGGACTATCTGTATATCAAGAAGGGCAGGTAGTCACTATTCAGTTATTAAGACCAAAGTCTAAAATCACAGAAGTTCACCATTGCATGGATTTAATCTCATCTAACAAAATGCCCTGCACTATTCTGTAACTCTTGCTGGACTGCGCTATATGTGGATTAACCCCCCCCCCAAAAAAACTGTATTATTCTTAGCTCATTCATCCTTTCAACTAGTAGAATAAAACATTTGTTTAAAACGGCCTGTCACAATGCATAATATGTTACTGTTTTCACTGCTGAAGTGAGTTTAAAAGTGATAAGCAAAGGGCCTTTGGACAACATATGGCTATAATGCTACACAAAAAATGGATGTACTCATTGCTGTGTTTGTTGATCAAGACGCCATCCCTTAATTATCTCCACTTTGATGTGTGTGCCTCATTAATGCTCAGGAAACCATTTCCCCTATAATAAAAGAAGGAAAGTAGCATATTTTGAACTACATGTCTGTCTAAGAACATCTTGTTTCAAAAAGAAGGAAGTTGAAAAGAACAAAAGCTTGCATGAGAGCAAGCAGGCTGAGACAGTGACTCATTAAGTTCCCTGTTAATTATGTCTGTGAAGACCATACAAAATGTTTCTCACACTTTCAAGCTCAACATGAGACAGCAACAACTATTTAAGGAGTCCTCAGAAACACTGGAATTTTTTTGGCTAAACTAATTATTTGATGAAGATCCACATTTTAACAATCCCGTCGTCTACCAGAAAAAAAAATCACATTATGGCTGAAGTCCAATATCCCTGCCATCTGACCTATGACAGTCTTTTGGGAAGGGGGCTCAGTTGCTTCTCCTATCCTGGGTGTAGAAGGATAGTCAGCAGTATCCAGGTACAGTTCTGCACCTCACATGTTGATTAGTCACTAGATTGTGCCCTGGAGTGATTGGGGAAGAAGTAGCAGCAGTAGCAGCCATCACTCTAATCCCAGACAAGGGCAGACGATCCTTCTTTATTCTCAGGGGAAAAAGAGCAGTTGGAACCTCTCTCCACCACCCACCCCACCAGCCAATCAGTGTCCAGCAGGGAGGTACACCTCAAAGCTGCTCTTGTGAATCTGAGGGCAAAGACAATGCTCAAGGGGGCACATTTAGTCTTAAAAAGTAGTGAGGCTGACACAACCAGGAGTAACTAGAAACCAATAAATCTCAAGGCATGCAACTTTAGAGCAAATCAAGAATGACCCTGTTGTTTTGATGCTGTCTGGTTTATATGCAGCTTCCTAATTTAGTAATACAGAGCTGACCTGTACACATAGACCTGTAGGACAGAAATGAAGGAAATAGTAAGTTCCTTGGTGTTAGTAATATATCTAATATATAAAAGTCAAAGTTTGTCTGTGGCCATTTCTATAAGGGCTTAAAGAAACGGTGCAGAGCGTCCTCCAGGGAGGACGTCTGCATCTGGGAGTGGACTGGGTCGGACCTACTTAGTGTAATTCTGCACCTCAGCCTGCTCCAAACAACCTGAAGTGGTCGTCCAGTGTGCTTTTGAAAGACTGCTTGAAACAGGTCTTTCAAAAGCATGGAGCGCGCCACCCCGTGCCCGCACTCTGGTGCAGATTTGTAGGCTCGCACCAGTGTGAGCCTGCGATCTACCGGGGGCGGGCTTTAGGCTGATGAGCTGCAATGGTTGGTGGAGAGCCTCAACCAACCGGAAGCTACCATTTTTGTCCCCGGAGCAGTACGGAGTGGCGGCCACGCACTGCTCCGGACCAGCCTGGACCCAAGCGTGGAGCCAAGAAGTCTGGTAAGTACTGGCATGGGGGGATTCCCTTGCCCCGTGCGGAAATGGCCTGTTTGTCTGTATCAGGCAGAGAAGACCTCATATGATTGGCTGTGTCAGGCGAGTAGACTTCATATGATTAGCTGCCTGAGAGGAGTCTATGGAATCCTGGGGTTTGCAGTTTAGGGAGGGGCCTTTAGAATTCTCAGCCAGAGAGCTCTTAGACTGGCCAGTTGCTTTGGAGACAAGGCCTAATAGTAAAGAGGAGGGCAGTGTATTCCCTCAGGAACCCAGCCTCTGTATGTTAATAACTCTGACAGACTGGATTGGGGAATATGGGGAAAAGTTACAGGTACTGGACAAGATAGTTTGGAGATTTAGAGACACAGGATCTCAAATCTTTCTAACAAGTATTACCTATGAGAAAATAAACTCCCAGGCAGCACCTGGTTTATATGTTAGTAGTATATATATTCTGGTAATATAGTAAATATATTCTGGAGTTCTGGCAGAATTTTACATTGCGTATTCTGAAATAAACAGGGCTGGCCCTACCATTAAAAAGAGTGAGACAATTGCCCTAGGCAGCAGAATTTGGACATCATCAGTTAATTTATTATGATTGGACTTTTATTGTCAGGGAGAGGGAGTGCTACTTGTGAGATTTCCTGCATCATTTGCCAGCATGAAAGTCCTAAGTTACCCTACACTTGCCTTTCAGAGGGGAGGCAGAATTTGTTACTGTAGAAAAAGCCTTGGGTCAGCCGTGGAGCTATGACACTCAAGGATCACAAATACTTACAGCTACACTTATAGCTAAGAAACAGATATGTGTGTAACAGCTTTGGAGTGCATGCAGATCATATATTGAAGGGTCTCCAAGGCGTAATCAAGGTAAGCATTACTGTTGATATAAGAAAAAAAGTTACCCTTTTTGATTACTTTACTTTTGATGTAAACATCAGATGAAAGGGCAATTTTTTTTCAAGTATGTGGTTTGTACTAGTAAAATAGTTATCAAGTGGCTTCTCTTGTTTCTGGTCCCAGCGTATGCCTTTCCACCACTTATGGCAACGAAAAGTAGAACCATTTGCTAGGTTTTACATTCTGAGGCAAACCTTAGATTCACACACTGCCTGGAATATTTTTCTACAGAAATCTCTGTGCCTTCCTAGATGTAGCTTCCTCTATTTCTCTCTCATCTGGGTAGGAACACATTCTTTCCATTGACAAAGTAGTCTGGTGACTTATAATGATGGAAATGTTTTGACTATTTTAGGAATGAGGTCTGTTAATGCTTTTATCTTGCTGCCAAACTCACCCTTAATTTTCACCCTTGAAATGACATTGTCTCCTTTGACTTCAGCAAACACCAGCAAAATTGCAATTTTACACAAAGGTATAATTTGATTCACTTGGTGCATTTTTATTACCCTGCTGCAAGCAATGAGAACATAACTACCCCCCTGCCTGCTGAACCTTGTAGGATTAGATGGGAGTCTTCCTAGTCCAGCGTTCTACTCCCAGCAGCGGCCTAAAGGATGTAATACAAGAAACTGCCCTACACTGGGTTGAGCCATTGGCATTGTCACCCGTGCTTGGCACAGGATCTACAAGGTTCCGTGTGTGTGTGTGTGTGTGTGTGTGTGTGTGGTGTTTTGTTGGCTCTGCCTGGAGATGCCAGGTATTAAACCTGGACCATTGCATGAAGTGCGTGAACTGTACCACAGTGTTCCTGTGCAAATGAGAATCTGCTCTGAATTCTAGTTTTAACTTTGAAGGGGGTATCCAAGGGCCTTGAACTTATTTTGAGGACAGGATTCTGTATTTTGGATAGGTTATTTAAAATTCAGAATACTGCCCTGAGCAGAGTTGCAACCCTGGTGACATGGAATCCACCAGCTACCAAGAGTTATAGCTTCTGGCTGTTTCTTATAACACACAAGACAATTCTGTTTGTTTTCTCTCGTTTCTGTAGGTCAGAGGTATACTGCTACAGAATATTTCCATTTAGCCAGAACAGTCAACAGGCATTCATAAAGTTGTACACTGTGGCCATTTCCTCACGAGGCTGTTATAGCGACATGGAATCATAGCGTTATAACAGTCTCGTGAGGAAATGGCCTGTGTTTGTTGATACTGTCACAGAATTAACACTAGCAAAATGAGATATCTCACTGTAAATCCAAGTGGGTCTAGTAAGCCAAATGGCTTAAGGGCTGAATATGGCTCATGGATTGCAGCCTAGGGGCTGACCTTGAGCTTTAAATGCAGTTATCCCATGTGTGCTTCATTCATCCATTATCACGCTGTTTGGAGGAAAGCAGAACGTTGCCAGGTAAGTCATATCACTCAGCCAGGTTTTACCTGGATTCTCCACACATATAATTAGCTTCCCCAGGGGTGGTTCTGCACCTGCCCACAGCCCTTGACTCCCCACTTCCACCTCTATGACATCAAAATGCCCATCCTGTGACATCACAAGACCTCACTCTTTTGACATTACAACTACCAACACTTTGTCTCTGGTTTTGGCTCTGAGATCTCAGAGAATGGAATACTGCTGGCAACCCTACTTGTTAGTGAATTTTCTCCTCTTGCCCCATATGTTCCATTCATTTCACACAGATTGCCCTTTTCCTACAGCCATGTAGTGCCATATATTAATCTTTCTTTTTTTAATACCATTGATGCATAAGTGGGAGATTCTCTATCAATCTGGTGGAGAAGATGAAAGGACACTTCGGCATTCCCTGTCCAAGACAAGCTTTATACCAGTGGTTCTCAACCTGTGGGTCCCCAGATGTTTGTGGACATCAGCTCCCAGAAGCCCCGGCCACTATGGTCAATGCTCAGGGCTTCTGGGAGCTGAAGTCCAAAAACATCTGGAGAGCCACAGGTTGAGAACCACTGCTTTATACAGTCTTTCTTTTCTTGCCAGGGAAGGGAGTGGAGAAAAAGCACTCTACTCTCTTTCAGTAAGGAACAGGATAACTGCCATATGTGTGTATTTGTGCATATTTGTGATGGATGGATGCATGCATGTGTGACCCCAGACGCCTGAGTCAGAATTTCACACAACAGTCAGTCTACAAAGGTTACAAAAGGTACCAGGCAACTGCCTTTCCACAGTGACCAATATTTGTCAGTTTATTACCTGTAATAACCATTGATATTTTCACTTTCCCTAGGTATCTCTATTTCTCTTTTAGCACTATGTAAGCTCTTGACTGAGAGCCAGAGTGGTGTAGTGGTTTGCAGTTTGGACTATGACCCTGGAAACTAGGGTTTGATTCTCTGTTTGGCCATGGAAACTCACTGGGTGAACTTGGGCACATCACACACTCTCAAGCCCAGAAAACCCTATGATAGATTTGCCTTAGGGTTACCATGAGTCAGAAGTGACTTGAAGGCACCCAACAACAACAACAAGCTTGTGATCATCATCACTGCATCTTGTTCCAATGAATTCTATATATTTAGTTGAATGTTGTGTATTTGTTTGCAACTATACTGAATCTATTGCCAATTTAATTTTATTGAATGTCAATAGTAGTATTATAGGAAAGGGAAAAAATGTTTCTATCCATATTCTTCAGACTAGGTACAATTTTCAAAGCCTCAACTACCCACCCCAAGTCTGTGTGTTCTTAAGCATCCTTCTCTTATATGGAAAAATGCTTCCTCAAGCAATGTGGTTGTCTTCTGCTGCGTATTTTCCATCCTTGTGATACTCTTTTTCAGGATGCATCAGTTAGAAGTTCAATAGTAGCTACACCATAGATATCTATTAAAATAATATGACCTTTTCAATTTTTATTTCCTAATAATTCCTAGCATGTGTTTTGCAGTTGGCCACCATACCCAGGACTATTAAATTAAAAAACCATGGGTCCCAATAGAAGTGTTTGTTTTTTTGCAGAGGGATTCCTTGCTTCTTCTCCCCATTGCAAGAGCTATTTTCTGTTCCTTTCCTGCCCATTCTTTAACCTTATACTGATGCATATCATATTTTGATACCTTGATTACTAAGCTTACTGATGAACCTTTTGTGGGCAACTTTGTCAAAAGCTTTCTAGAAGCCTGAGTATATGTCAGTTAGATAATCCCATCCCAGATAATCCCATATGTCAGCTAGAAAATCCCATTCTCAAAAACGTCCAAAAGGCTGCTCAGGCTGGACTTGTCTGAACAAAATCCATGGTAATTCTTCCTCGGTGAGATTTGCTTCCTATATCCTTAATTATTATAGTTTGCCTTTAGTACATGTGTTTATCTTGTTACTCCAAAATGTGGGTGACTTAGGGGTCCACCCACAATGCCAGTAGCTCCACATGATGGTGAGGAATTGGTGAGCTCAGATTAGGAGGCCTGACAGAGGGAGGTAACCTAACAAGTTCTTTGACCAATGTTTATAGGGTATCTACAGGAAAGAACCGGCCAGAGATTTAAAAATAAGATGTGTTTTTATTGAAGAGCACAATCGTACATGCAAAAGATCCAAGCATTCACACACTCATACAAGGGCTAACTGAAGAATAAAGGGAGGAAAGTTGTTGACAGTGGAGTTTTTAGGAATGGGTGAAAATTACCAGTCCAGAGAGCAGCAAAGAAAGCAGTGATGTGGCTTAGACTTGTGCCTAAGGACAGCACTTGTTTGGAAATCAGAGTGACAGCATAGTGTTCGACAAGCAAGGTACTGCATCTGACTGCCCCAAACAGAGGGCTTTTATATCCAAAATCTGCCTGGAGGGCAAGGATGTGCATTTCTCTACTGCCAAGAAAACAACAGAGGTTGCAACATGGACAATGGGGTCCGGATGGAATTAATGGTCTTAGCATTAGGTGACAAAGAGTTAATGGCTGCATAATAGCACTGTAATGGTGGACAGGTAAAAGAAAATGGAGGAAAATGTCCAGGTGCTAGGAAGAAGGGCTGAAACAATCAGTGGTTTGATGGGAACTTCCTGACACTATTGTGTGGCAGCAGAGTGACAGCTTTAGCTTAAGCCTATTATCTCAGAAGGTTCCTGGTGATTATCCTGCTAATGATCTTGGCTATACCTAAAGGGGATCTCTGACCTACTTTACAGCACACATGTTAAGCCAGTATTTTTCCTCTGCCCTGCCTGGCCTTACAGTCACATCAGGGTCCATTTTATATCAGTGCTAATTAAATATTTCACCAATTAAACCATTGTCAGATCTGGAGTGTGTGTGGGTCGGTATCATACCAGTTTAACAGAAACACTCTAACCCAATTCCCAGAATGTTTTCAAAAATGTTGGTGTTAACTGCTTATTTTCCAACCTTGCAGTAAAGAGACTTCTGTTACTAAGACTGCTTATATCTGTTATAAGATGATCAATTTCACTTTTGAGACATCTGTGCACTTGACTGTAAATGCTGCCTGGATCCTATGACATGTTATTTTTTGAAATTGTCAGTGAGCTCCAAAATTTCATCTCTTTCAATTTGACTTAGATCTTTAGATGTCCACACAAAAAGATAATGAGATTGGCATTCTGTTCATGAATTATGATGGTGTAAGTCTGACTCTTACCATTGGAAATTCACTTTGATGGTCATTTCTCAAGTCATTTCCATGTTGCCAGGAGAATTCTGACACTGTGCAATGCAGCTGTATCTCTTGTTGTAGCTATTTGTCCATAGTCTCCTGCTGCTATGTCTCTGTAGCCATATTTTTTAATGCAGGATATCACCCATAGCCTGTTTAAGTATGAGCAGAAGGTAGGATTCTTATGAAACTTATACATCTGACCAATTTATTTCAGCAGAAGCTTTTGCAGACTCCAATCTGAAGATAATTCTGAAGAAGTGGACTGGAGTAAGCTTCTGCTTGAAATAAATGGGTTAGTCTTAAAAGTAGCAGAAGGCTGCTTCCTCTTTAATAAAGGAGATCTGTTTGCTTTTTATGTCTAGGACTGGTTAGTCATGTTATCTTAATGTGTGATATGAATTATAGCTGGTTCAATACTTTCTCAGTATCCAAAAATAATTTGATTGATCAGTAAACTTTTCAGCTCACCTTTCAGCATATAAATTTCCCAAGGGGGCCCACAAAAAAACTAAAACAGCGTAAAACTATTAAATACATTAGAGCAGTTCTACTCACAGTCCAAACAAATCAGCAATTAAAGTATCCAGCGCAACACATTTCCACAGATGGCAGACTGAAGCAAAACAAATGTTATCATCCTGACTCTCCCTTTCAACTTCCTTTTAGTTAATCCCCTCATTTTTGAGAAGTTTCCTCTTTTGGAATTAAGCATGACTACGCTTGGACTTTCTGGGCCACTTTCCACTTACATATGTGCCAAATTTGATAGCATTGTGGCTTAGTGATGGATACTTCAGGCTGTTTCCAGTACATGTGATTTTGCATGTGTTCCTCCCTTAATCTGTTCCATTCTGGGGTTTCCACTATTAATTATACTTTTTTTTAAAAAAATATTCACGAAAAATCATTATTTAATCACACCAAACATTTTGATTTTTCTTTCCAGTACATAATTTAAAACATTATTTGTTCAAAACAGGCATGCTAAAATGCATTGTGATTTTTTTTTTTAGCTGAGAAGTCTCTCACAAATTTCAGAAACGTATGAAATGCAAAATGTCATTATAATTGAATGTTCACATTAGTTTGGGAGGTGATCAGGCATATTCACAATGAAATTCATAAAAGTCATATTCAGTAAGCATCCCTACAATGGTGGCTGTTCCCAGTCAGTGTGGCAGTCTTTTTATGTTGCATAGAACCTTGGCATGTCCCAGGATTAACTCTAAGGTTGCCTCCTCTAGAGCCAGTACCATGACCAATTGTTCCAGGGCACACTTGAGTTATGATATCTGGAAGTTTTGTCTTTTTCTGATCAGAAATTTGAATATATGTTTATCTAGCCCAGAGCTTTCCAAACTTTTCATGTTGGTAACACACTTTTTAGACATACATAATTTCGCAACACAGTAATTCAGTTTTACTAGCAAACTGGAGGTTAAGCTAATAAGAGATACAGACACTTACATAAATTGTAGTAATGAAATGTATGAGGACACAACATATCTCATGAAAACCTTTCATATATTTTTTTAAAATATATGATTTATAAATAATAGCATAAATTGCCAAGATTGTAGGTGACACATCTACACACTTCAGGCAACACACTAATGTGTCACAGCACACCATTTGGAAAGCCCTGATCTAGCCAATGTGTCAGTACTTGAAGATGAGCATTGTTACAACACTAGTTATTAGTCTTTATGCTTTTTTAAAATAATGTTTATTATTTATTACTTTTATTGCGTGGTTATCCTGCCCCCCATATATATAATGAGAAAAATAAAAAATAAATATTATAACATGATCAAAATGATAAAATGATATATTTTAAGAAAAATAATAATGACAAATTATGAGTAATGCAATGAATTAACAATGAGATTAATATGATTATTAATAACTAATCTTTCAGTCAAGAGGTAATAGCTGAGGTGCAAATATGACTTAGAGAGCCAGCATGGTCTATTGATTTGAGCACTGGGCTACAGACCTGGAGACCAAGGTTCAATTCCCTGTTTGGCCATGGAAACCCACTGGCTGACTTTGGGTGTGTCACACACTCTCAGCCCAGAAAATCCATAATAGGTTTCCCTTAGGGTCATCATAAGTCAGAAATGACTTGAAGGCACATAGCAACAACAACAACAACACATTACTTGAGGGGTGAAACCCTACTAGAGGAGATGGACAGTCTATTGTATTCGAAGGAGCAAAATTGTGCTTGGTGTCTATTTTAGAACTATCCTCTCCCACTTAGTGTGGCTATCATACATCTAATTTTACTCCACATCTGGTCATTTTGTTCCAGTAAGGTTGGCCCAAGACATTTTGGTGCCTGAGCCAAGATTTCACCTCCTACAGCGCCACACACTTTAGCACTGCCAATGGACCGATATCTTACATTATACCTGAGGAAGCAAGCTAGTTATTTTAACAGACTGGATTCAGTTTAGATGTAGTTATGTTCAACTGAGATGGGGGATGGATGCTTTTCCATCTGTCCTTCCCCACATCATCTCTTCCAGCCATCTGAAAATGACAGTAGATATCTCCTGCTGAATTGTGTGAGCTCTGGTGATGGGGAGGAGGAGGGATCCCTTAAAATTTGATGGAGGCATCATCCACGAGCAGAGTCCTTCTAACTACAGAATGAATACAATCTAACGTTTGCCTTGTAAAGGTGCTATAGAACAATAGAATCCCTGTTTAAGAAACTCTCTTTAGCATAATAACATCTCCATAAACCAGCACTGCCTCTATTTCACGTTTACTGTCTTGGCAAAACTCAAGCAAGTGTAGTCTTGTTAGAGAGGTAGCATATTTTATCCATACAATGTCACTGCTTTTCTTTGTAGAAACATACGCCAGGTATAACCATTTTGTAGTCTTACTTGTTGCTTTCCAACAATAAAATAAAAGTGTATGATTTTTTTTTTGACAACAATGAACCAAGTTCTCCCTTATCTTATGATGAATGCTGAAGCTAGAATTTATATTTTGCCTCATTTGCTTTAGCAGTTTTGCCTAAAATAGAAGCAGATGCTTTCTTTCCTTGGTTGTGGCTTATGTGATTTGCAGACAGACAACCACAAGTTACACAAACAAGTTAATCAGCCTCAATTCATGAATAGTAAGCAGCAAATTCAGCAATGTTGTTTGCCAAATTGTTCATTTCCACAATTATTATCAAAAATATGCCAAATAAATCATGCCGGAATATCTCCCCTGGAAGGCTGGGGGCCCCTCCAGGAGAGTGGGGGGGGGAGGAGTGTGTTAGGGAGAAGGAATTAGAAAAACTCTCCCACTTTTTCATGAGTGGGGTCTGTCCACTGGATCAAAAACCTTCTGGGAATTGAAGGAGCCCTTTCATTTGCTGAAGGTAAATGGATCCAACCCTAGACTGTTTATTTACATATTAAGCATTTAACCTCTGTTTTCCTTTTGTAAAATAAACTTGATGTGACTTCAAAAAGTTGAACAAATGTTGGTAGAAATCACTCATCCAACTAAAATCAATTTCATACAATAAAAAAAAGAGGAGGACACAGCAATGAAGCATGACTTGTTTCATACTGAATTTTTGTGAAATATAAAACTTTAAGCAGGTCATCTGAAATTTAAGAGAGGGGGAGCCAATCAAACATTATTAGGGAGAAAATTCCAGAGCCTGTATTGTCTGAGCAGAAAAAGTTTCAGTTAGAAGCAGAGTTTGGGAATGTTTTGAAAGTATTTTGTTATGTTACACATTGAAAAGGTCCCCTCTAAGTAACTGATCGCTGTCAGCATTATTTTTAAAAGTAACTCGCTATGTTGATTATTGTTTTGCTTTCGGGGACTTACAAAACCTTTTGCATAGGTCAGAATGGCATAAAACTTGAAAAAAAATCGGTCAATATGACTTCTAAATGGTTTAAAATAGTCTTGAAGGCAACTAAAGAAATAACTAGATCTCCACTTCTGTTACTAGATCTCCACTTCTGGAAAACAAAGTAAAATTTCTTCCTCACCAGTTATGGTTTTGTTTTGTTTTTGTTTTTGTTTTGGAATGTAACCTTATTACACCCATGTTACCTGCTCAAAATAATGTTACAGGTAACTTACAATTTCAACATGTCATCAACTTAGGCCATTACTACACTGCACTGTTCTACTCCTATTATTCCATTTTCAACATCCTATGGAATCCTGGGGTTTGCAGCTTAGGGAGGGGAATTTAAAATTGTCAACCAGAGGGCTCTTTGGCTTCAGTAAACTACAAACCCCAGAATTCCACAGGATGTTGAAAATGGACTAAAAGCACTATAACTGTGTAGGGTGGAAATGGCCTTAGTTTCAAAAGAAGAAACCAAACCCAAATCAGGACATGATGGAGTGTAATGGTGGCTTTCACACTAGAATCCTTTAATTACATTGAGGAATTGCTTTTCCAGTACTGGAGACAGAATTAAAAGGAAGGGTCTATGGAGCACTTAACAAAATGCTATATTAATTGACAAAGCTCTTCCTTTTGGTCAAAATCCTGCTATGATGTTTATGAATGAGTAAGCTCCAAAGGTTATTTCCAAATGTTTGTTAATAGTTTCCTAGCTATAGGTTCTGCCTGTTTCATTGCTTCCATGCAAATTGAGAAATTATTTTTGGTCTTTTGCAAGTGTTTCAAATAGCATGAGAATGGTGTTGCTCTTTATCTTTGTCAGTCTTCAGACTGTAAATTGTAAACGGTACCCGACTGTGACACCCTTAAAAACAGGCACTTGAAGTACAGCCAGACTGTTACCTTGCCTCTTCCATCTCCCCTGAAGACAAAGGAAAACAGAATTGGAAAAGAAGGCAAAGTTTTATGCTTCTTACATCTCCCAAATACTTACACAAAGGCACAAGCTTGTTATGTTTAACTCCAGCTCTGATGAGTGCAACATCCATATAGCTTGTCTGTGTTCATACTTTGCAATTCTCTATTTATGCTGGATAAAACATAGCATTTTATATTTAGGTGCAATTTTATATTTGGGTGTGTCCCTGAAAAATCTGTTTGCCTTTAAAAAAAAATAAAAGTTCCAATTCTTAAGGGAGAGACATCATATAGTTTAAAACATTTGTGAATGCCACCATTTTTGAAATCACAGACAACAGATACAGGAGAATGAAGGGCAGGACTTAAAAAGATTATATTTTGGTGCTACAACTTCTAGAATTCTGATTGGCTGGAAAATTCTCAGAGTTGCAGTTTTGAAAAAAACACACCCAAAGCTGGGGCAGGGGGAGTGGGTAGCTAAACTGTATTTTTATTTGTTGGAACCGAGCCCCACAACCTTATCTATTGCAATGACTAACTGCAAAAGAACGAATGGGCCAAAACGAGGAAATGGGTGCAATTTAAGCCTAATGGATATAGGTGGCAGAAGTTTGCTTTTCCTGATAGCAGATTATTTGTTGATGCCATGATTCTTGCCGTGGCATAATTACAGAACTCAGCATCCTACACAATGAGATCTGCAGATCACAGAAGCCAGAGAAGTGAAATTGCTCTTTGCAGGAAGAGAAGCAAGTTCTGCCAGCTGTTTCAATGTCACAACAGGTCTGTCAGGTTGTAATTTTATATAATGACAGTCTCACAAATTATAACATTCTCTCCATGTAGGTACTTGTGGACTCAAAAAGGAGTGAAGTTCTTATCTTTCAAAGCTCCTCCTTAAAAAAAAAAAATCTACAACAAGGTTGTTGCTACTGAAGGTCAAATTCGGGTTCTTGGATGTTTACCTTGACTCCCACGCCCCCCAAAACGTAGGGAGATGCCATCTAGATAAGATGTTCATGCAAGGAGTGGTGAGAATTGCATGCCAGTCTCTTCACAGACTCTTTTCTCCTTACCTAATGCTCCCTCTGTGAGCTGCTTTTCATCCCATGTAGGGTAGAGAGAGGAAGGTATATATTCCCCTCCAAGTGAGAAAAACAGTTACGGTACCTCCTCCTCCATTATCCCCTCCGCCTCCACCTCTTCTATGCTGAAATTGAAAAGGAAAGAAAAGTTTTGGGAAAAAACCCCCACAATATTTGCAATAGCTATCAATCAAAACTGGGCCTCAAGGCAGCTTACAGTTAAAAAGAAATATAAGAAATAGCTCTGAACATGATCCTTTGGGGAAAAAAAAGATAATATAAAGGTATCAAAACATGAGAAAGATATTTACAAATGCAAATCTAGAGAACTTCAAAATTAATTGGTGGTATAGTGGTTTGAACGTTGGAGACCAGGGTTGAATTTCGCATTCAGTCATGGAGATCCACTGGGTGACCTTTGGCAGGTCACAGACTCTTCACCCCAGATAACCCCATGATAGGTTCATCTTAGTGTCACTATAAGTTGGAAAGGACTTGAAGGCACACAATACCAATAATAATATAATAATAATTATATTAATAATAATAATAATAATATACTGTATTGTATAAACTAAACATCTGCTTCCTCCAATATGATACTCTTTTTCTGAGACCCTGCTTGGATTTCCTTTTGAAATATGTGCAGGGATTAGATTGGGGCTTCTCTGTGGTGATACTGGAACTTCTGAACTATACCTTAAAGTAAATTTGGACAACCTATGCTATTAGCTTTCCCATGGCAAGTAAAGGTTTATTTCAGTTAGTTGATTCCTAGGGTGAACAAGATCCTCTCCTCTCCCCCATGTTGCTGTTTATCTGTTTTGTGCTTTTTGTGTGTGTCGCTGTAGCTGTTGTTGGGTGTGTGTTGTGTGTTTAATTGTTGCATTTAGTTTCACTGGCCAGAATCACGGTATATGTTTTGTAACTTTATGTATACTTAATGACGTAGCTACTTAGAAAAGGAACGAAGAAACCCTGTTAGTGAATTGCTAAGATGTGTAATGGGACACCAGCAAGAACGTCCTAATGCGTGTTGCATTCTCTAGCCCAGCATTTCTGATGCACAAGGGGACCAATAGACCACAGGACCAGTGAGTATCAGTTCCAATGCACATCAATCCCATTGTGCATTGGTCACTTTGCTGGCTCCCCTAAGCACCAATATAAGCAGCAACTCTTTACTGGCTGCAGAAGTTATGGGACTGCCCACTTCTAATTCCCACAGATGTAGGTCCACTTAAAAAAGTGGAAGCCCCCAGCAGGATTTGGGCCAACTTTGCTTATTTTTTTGTCATATCTTTGGTTTAAAAGGCAGAATGCACCAAGGAAGGTGGCAAGCCTGGGCATTTGCCAAGGGCCCAAAGAGGTCTCTAAAAGTGCTTCCACTTCTTCTTTCCATAGTGTTACCCTGTGAATTGGGGGTTCCAGCAGGGGCGCCCAAATAACCAAACAAACCGAGCAAGATGGGGAAATTAGCTGGAGCACTCTCTTCAGCTAGCGAGAGGCAGGCTAACTTAGTGGGAATCTTTTACCCTATGTATACAGGTTCAGGTCAGTGAGCAGTCAGACAGGTTAAAACTAGCAATAATGATATTTATTAACAAGCAGACAAATTATTAAGAAAACACAACCACACAGCTAACTAGAAATAGAAAACGAGAGTTTTGGGGGAAAATGGGTGATATGACACCTTTCTCGTAGTCCTGAAGAGGTCCAATTGAAGAGAAGAAACTTGGCGTGCTGGCCGAGGGGAGCTCGCAGAATGAAGTGACAGCAAGGCGGGATGGCTCTCTGAGGAGGTCCGAGGAACTCTCAGAACTGGGGGGTTTTATTAGGGAAAGAATGACCGTGGGCTAGTCTGGTCTTGGGCAAAAACAATGAGGTTTGGGCTTGAGACAATGTCTCCAAAAGGACAGAATTTACATGATTGAGTTAAGGTCCGAACTGACAATAGTATAGCCGGTAAGCAGATGCAGCTAGCTTGGCGGTTGAGCTCTCAGCTCGCCAGGGTGCCCGCTCGGGGCAGAGGTCTCTTTGTGTTAATGCGCATCTGTAATGAAGGTGTTTGTTTCGGGAGGTCTCCTAAAGCAGATCTGGCAGTTTCTGGCTTGCCTTGGTGTAAACAAGTATGAGTCAGCATATGATAGCCATGCCTAGCTTCATGCTTGTTCGGAAGCCTCACAAACACTTGGCTGAGGGTGGCAGAACAGGGTCGAATTGTGATATCAAAATTGATATCTAGGGTTTATCAAAGGCTAGGCCAGGTCACAGTGGTAACAATAGTATATCAAAACAGTTCAAAGGCAGTTTAGGTAAATTCTCAATTTACAAGGTAATCTTCCAAGAATGTAACTCAAACAAAACAAAACTATGAATCTCATGTTGAAATGCTCTGATCTTCCTGCCTTCCTCTTCCTCCTCTTATGTAAGTGTAGTAAAAATAAAGTGACAAAGGCTTCAGAGAACACAAAACTCCCATGCCTCTGTTCAGAGTGCTTACAATGTAAAGAACATTCTAATTCTCTACTCAGCAATGCTGTGGTGTAGTGGAACTAGGGCTCACAAGGTTGAAGAACCTGGTCCTGAAGAACAGTGATATCATCTGCCACCCTCTCTGCTATTCAGGAGGACTAAAAAGATTAAAAGTGAGACATAAGTACTACAGCATGTCCAGCTCATAATCCTCAGTAACAGGTGTTTGGAGGCATATTTAATTTCTGAAGCTGGAGATAATATATAGCCATTAATAACATTTCCATCAAACTATGCACCACCATCATAAGGATCCCTTTTCTGGACAGGCACCATGAGCTGAGAACTCATTAGTATATATGTGAATTTAAGGTGTTCATTTGCCTCAGAATGCATTTCTGAACTGTATTTGCCTTTTTTATGTCCATTATCACACCTTGGAGAAACTCTTTTGCAGTTTTTCACTGTCCATTTTTTGTTTCAATCACTCTTCTTAATCTGGGGGGATCTGGTGTAAGGCACCGCTTTGGGGGTCCCCAATGTCAGTATGGTTTGGATGGGCACCATACCTAATTGGCATCATGTGTAATTGGCAACACATTTTATTGGCTCTGATATCAAATCCAAGCCTGAGAGGTGACGGAGAGGTCAAACTGAGTGAGGGAAAGAATTTGACTGTAAATGTGAGAAACATAGGTCAACTCCAAACTTCCTCCAGGTAAGACTGAGTCATCTGTCAGGCAAATACACACCATTCCTGTGGATAATAGGCTTAAATAGAAGCTGGATTTTTCCAGGGAATCCAACTGTGAGGAGCCCACCAGGACACTGATTGACAGACATCTATCCCTTGTACACCTGGATTCTTTCCTCTTTCCTCACAGCACCCACAATAGACAGCTATTACAACACCCATCATGTCTTTGTCAATCAAAGCACTAAGCCCATCAACAGGCGAAAGACTCATTGTCCACAACAGGTTCCCTTTGTCTTCCATCTGGAATCTTCACAGCCACAAGCCATTTTCAGGGTACAAATACCCCTGATTTCAGGATGCCCAGTGCAATCTCTTGAAGGTCTACCCGTCACTTTGTCCATCTGGCTCCTGAATGAGAACTGTCCTTAGGTCCTAACTAAACCAAAATACATTTCTGCTTTTCACTACTCTTCTGGACTGGTAATTATAAATCCCCCAACCCCCCCAGCCTCTCTATGCTTTTTCATCCCTTTCTCTTTCAGTTAGCTCTTGTGTAAATGTGTGATTGTGTGTATCTTGTGTGCATGCAAGAGTAAATTCTCCTCAATAAAACACATTTTTAGCTTACTTTTGAATCTCTGGCTGTTTCTTTTCCTGCATGTGCCCATAAACACTGGTAGAAAAGATCTCCCTAAGTTGCCCCCCTCTCGCAACACTCCTCTTTGAGCTAATTAATCCCCCATTTTTGCAAGGAGGTATTTGGCATTGCAGGGTGGCCCTTGTGGCACCTACGTTTTGGGGTTACACTGGTTACCACGCTGCTCACAAGCAACTTCATATAATTTATGAGCAAGTTAGAAAGCAGTGGTCACAACACATATCCTCTGGAGACCTCACAATTTACATCACCCTGCTGTGAGAATGACCACTTATTCCTACTGTCTGCCTCATGTACTGTTACTGGGTCATATACCCCCATTCCATGATATGGTTTAATTGGCAAATATAATTTAATTGGCATAAGATATAAATTATACACTTACATGGCTGTAAAGCTATGCTGGTGAAGAGGATTGGCTGGACACATGTAATGCAAAAGTAGGTCAGATGGGACCTCAGGGCATGGCCAGGTCATAGTCAGGGAAGCTCCAGTGATAATAGATTTGCAAATGTCCCTCAACGACTTGATCTTTATAAACAATAGTGCCTGAAACTGCTTCCATGGAGCAATGGAATGTCTTTGACCCTCTTCCTCTTCCCACTGAAACCTTCCTTTGTCTCCTCACCTGTCCCACCATTAAGGAGCTATCATGATTCCCATCAGTCCTTTGTCACCTAGAGGGGTTGGGTTGGACTGGATGGCCCCTGGGGTCTCTTCCGATTCTATAAGGCCATTAGCTCATTCTAGACCTCATTGTCTACTCTACCAGAGAGCCATTAACACCTTCCCCACTCAGGGCAAACCTTGGTTCTGGGCCGGACAACTTGTAATACTCTGGACATAGGCCATCACTTGTCTGCTCTGATTTCCATTCTTGTACTACCCTGAGACCCTTAGCCTGAGCCACATCACTTCGTCTCTTCTTTGCAGGATAAGTAAATATCACCCACTTCACCCTAACTAATTGCTATCCAATTTTCCTCCCTTTTCCTTCAGTTAGTCTTGTGTGATTGTGAGACTGCTTGGAACTCATATGCGATTGTTAATTCCTCTAATACAACAAACCTTACTTTTGATTCTCCAACTGTGGTCCCTGCATTAGTATACACAACTGTAAAAGATCCTGCTAGGTTACCCACCTCTTGCAGGCCTCCCCTTTGAGCTAATATTCCCCACAGCTCCAAGGAGGCATTGGCATTGAGGCTGGACCTCTGAATCATCTACCTTTTGGGGTAACAGTACTTTAATTGGTTTTCAGTGTCTTCATAACATGTGACTGCTAGTTTGGTTCAAGAGTCTTTGGTAAGGGGCTTTGTCAAAAGCTTTACAATGTTAAAACAAAACGTGCCGCATTTCAGATGACAAAGTTCATTCTATAACAATTAACAATTCTGTAACAACCTTTTGACACATGTAAGGATGCTATGAAATGTAGCTTTGTCATATTGTCATGCCTTTCTCTGGCCACAGGATGAAATAGAAAAAGAGATTATACAAGATCTAACATGGTGTAGCCAACAGGTTTGAGCATTGGGCTATGATCCTAGAAATCAGGATTCAATTCCCCACTTAGCTGTGGAAAGCCATTGGGTGACCATCACACACTCTCAGCCCCAGAAAATCCTGTGATAGTCTTGCCTTAGGGTTGCTATAAGTGGGAAATGACTTGAAGGCACACAACAACAACAACAACAACAGCAAATAAGATATAAGATACAAATAGGACAACAAATGAGTAACAGGTACCATAATGTATGACTTGAAGACATAACACAAGGAGGATATGCAAAACTGAATATGTATCCAAGTCTCATTCTGTACCAGGGCTTCACAGCTATTACCTTCCAAGGATTCCTTATCATTGCTGCTTTGAGGTGCTGGGACATGCAGCCCAGCTACATCTTTAGGATTGGTTGATGACCAGCTCAGCTATAAATTTTAAGGACAGTGCTGACAAATTGATTCCCTTTGCAGTAAAATTTCAGATATATGCATTCACATTAACTTTAATTTGTTTCATATGGATTTTCCAATTTAAAGAGAAATGGAAGAGAATGCCCAAAGACTGTCCCCAACACACAGCCATCCAGTAAATACAGTTCTACTGTAACACTAGTGTTAACCTTATCATAATTTGTAACGAGCTTTTCACTTCTACTCTCTGAACAGAATTGCCTTTAAAGCTCTTCTGAAGTCCAAAGAATGTACTCCCCTTTCATGGATCCTTAAATCTGTTCCTTAAAACAGCTGCCTCCCTTTACCTAATGACTGGGCTAGCCTCACAAGCAGCTATACAGCATCATCTGCATACAACAATGGTATATATTTCCTGTTGGTTTACTTCCTTTCCTGTCTTATTAACACATAATCAATAAATTCACCCCAAATATCTCTAAAGATATCTCTTTTTAATTTCCTCTTTACTTTTATATTGCAAGTCAATTTATCATTAACAGCTGTATCCCATATTTCTTTATACCATTCTTTTAAATGAGAATCTTGCTTTATTTTCCAGTTCTTGGCTATCCTTAGCCTTGCTGGGAAGGAAATGGAATCACATGAAGGGAATGGAAGCGGTTATATCTCTAATGGTCCCTGTGCAGGGGAGCACTTATTATGTAATTATAGAATAGACTGAGTTTAAGAATATGGGTATAAGCAGTTTGTACGTTTATGTTTATTATGTATTATATATTGTGTTGTGTGTTAAGCATTGTTATGTAAGTTTAATTAATTAATAAAAATTTTATTAAAATAAACTATATATTTCCATCTAATATACAAAAAATGCTTATATCAGCATACCTCAGTTAACAAAGCCTCCGACTAGGAAGCTCCTTTTCCCAGGAGTCCAGCCTAGCACCCAGCCCCTTTTTCTTGTCTTCTGTCTAGCTGCTTGTTTGTTTGGGAGGGTTTTTTTGATCAGCATTGTGAGTGCAAAGATGGTGAAAGAGGGCTGGGGAAAGACAGGCTTTCAATGTCTGCAGTAAACAATGCAATAAAGCTTGACCTGGGAAAGACTGGGACTTTACTCTAAGTGACCGTACTATAGCTGCATGTGCTTATGTACATCCAGCAAGATAAACAGCTGCCCCCAGAATCCATTACTGAGCACATGTGAAGAGTAAACCAGAAAGAAAGTGGAAAGCATTTAAGCCTGCCTCATCAGCAACCCTGGCATGTTGAAAAAGCCTAGATCTATAAGTTTTGCCATCAAAATAGAAATCATAATAAAGTTGAGGCTGTTGAAAGAAAGAAAATAATCTGAGAATGCATTTGGAAGCAGCTTTCAAATGGTCTCTAAAAGACTTAAAATATTTTTGTTTACTTATGCAAGGCTTACTTGACCTAATTGCTTCATTTCTCACATGTACTTGTATTATGTTAGTTTTGTATAAAAAGTTTGCTGAAATCTGTTGAGCTGCTCTTCTTTCCATGTTATGTCTACCTCTGTGAACAAAATTTCTGTTAAAGAAGTAGAGTCCAAGAGCACTTTGTTAACTGAGGTATACCTGTATACAAAAATGAAAGTAGAGTTGTATTGAGACCATTGTATAGGAATAAATTTCAATCAGACTTTACTTCCAAACACTGATAGAAATAAAATACATCAAATAGCATGCAGATTCATTTTTCAAATTATATTTAGTTGCACTGTTGATTGTGCTTTACAGTGTTTTCTGAAACTTAACCAATACCTATGTTGTTTCAGTAATTTTAAAAAAATCACATATGAATATTATACAAAATATAATATATATTTTGATCATGTGGTCAAAACTGATATCAAATATTATTTTATAGCACAAGTTTGACTGCAGTTGGATACCTTGTTGGATGAATAAGCGAGGAGGAAAGTAGAGAGGAATAAAGTGAAAGCAACATGAAAGAATCGGGTTTATTCACTGGGAGATCATGTAATAAGGAAGAAGGAAGCTGAATGTAATACAATGTAATGTAATCTATTCATTTATTATTTATATCTACCTTTCTGTCCAAAATGGCAGTCATGGCTGAATGTACAGTATTAGCCGATCGAAGTTAAGCAGTCCTAAATCTATGCATTTCAAGGACAGATAAACATTCCCTCTTAAATGCTTGCCTTTACCTGGATTGTACCCAGCTATTCAAACAAGGAAAAAATCCATCTGTAAACTATGCCATCCAAGTGACACTAAAATTAACTGGGATGTTGTGCAACAGATTTCAGTGGGACTTGTGCAAGAGAACTAATTTATTAAGGCCATTTCCGCCCTACACTGTTATAGTGCTCTTATTCCACTTTCAACATCCTATGGAATCTTGGGGCTTGCAGTTTAGGTAGGGGCCTTTCGAACTCTCAGCCAGGGAGCTCTTTGGCCTCAGTAAACTACAAATCCCAGAATTCCACAGGCTGTTGAAAGTGGAATAATAGTGCTGTAACAGAATAGTGCAGAAATAGCCTAAATGATCGTCCCACACTTCCTCCAAGGAGGTCCAAGGAAATCAAGCCATTCTCCTCACCACATGTATTTTATCTTTATAACAAACCTGTTGAGTAGATTAGGCTGAGAAAGAGTGACTGAGACACTCAGCCGCAAAACTCACCCACGGTGCTAAATGAGTAGAGGTCTGAACATGGATGTTACCTATCCTAATCTGATGTCCTAAACATTACAGGTAGGCAACCTGGGTATTCTTTTGATTTTTTATTTGGACTGTATCTCTCATAATATCTAACCATTAGTCATTCTGGCTGGAGCTGGCTGGGACTGAGGGAAATTGGAGTCCAAAATATCTGGAGGGGACGAGGTTGCCTATTCTCTGCACTTCATCATGCTAGCTCTAACAGTGGATTCTGCCAATGGACAGTGTAGGAAGTTAATGTACAGTTAGATCACAAAAGTGAAATGACAGTATCATCTGTGGACACTCATTTGATATTTCTAAGTGATGAGAAAGAAAAGAGGTACTGAGGGAAAAGAAACATTAATCAAAGTCAGAACAAAGAGCTCAGCCATGTTCTTTCTCTTTGCTGTTAGCTTTCATTCTGTTTTGCATTTTGAAAATCGGTCAGTAGTCACACATGCCTATTAAATGAAAAACAGGGAAATGAAGCGTTCAGTTTCTGGTAAGTGAGACATCAGGCCATTTCAGGGAGGGAAAAGCACAACAAAGCAGTGACTGAAAATGAGCAAACTGGAGCAAGAATAGTATTAACATGGACCGAGAGTGCAATTTATGGGAAATTCTATGGCAGGTACTAACAGGCAAGTGGCAATAAAGAAGTATCTCTGCACACACAAGCAGCTTTAAAAATCATGATTAGAGTTATGAGCATGTGTGTGAGTTTGTTGTAGGTCTTAAATAAAAAAACTGGTGAGAAAGTCATGAAGAAAACAACAGCTAATAAAGGGAGCAGAGAAACTTCCAGAAGAAAGAAAGAACGAACAACATGAGAAAGTACTTAATGCAATTTTTAATTGGACAGTCAGAAAAGCAATTTGTCAACACTCCTTCAAAAACATAACTCTTAATAAATAGAATTTAGTCATTTCAAGTAAGTAATTAATAATAATCCTAGTTTAATTATTAAAAAGAAAAAGATATACTTAGTCCTTTAATAAATGTGATTACACTGTTCATTAATAAATCTTTCTTCTTCTATTCAAATAACTATTATAAGCAACAACTAAAGCATAAATTAATATCAAATTACACTTCATGTAAAAGTAAAACCAATAAGGTTCAAAGCATACTTTACAAAAAGAGAGAGAGAGAGAGAGAAGGAAAGAAAAAAACAGGTAATCTCAAAAATCTCCTGCTGTTTTTTAACTGTCTCCTTTGGAGGTTGACAGTGAAATCTGATACTTAACATGCTGTTTTAGGCTCTGTACAAGAGGTCCAGCATGATGTAAAGATTTCACTGTTGGTTGGACTAGGACTTAGAAAAATCAGGGTTCAAATCAATGCTGGCTCCTACTGAAATGCTACAGCTTCAAAAGCCATGTTTTTCTCTTTTTGTTCTACCACTTAAAAGCACCAAATTCCCTTTGTCTCAGGATTTCACATATACTCACTTAGGCCATTTCCGCACTGCACTCTTATAGCACGATTATTCCACTTTCAACATCCTATGGAATCCTGGGGTTTGCCAGGTGGCCCCTCCCAAAACTGCAAACCCCAGGATTCCATAGGATGTTGAAAGTGGAATAATCACGCTATAAGAGTGTAGTGCGGAAATGGTCTTAGTTTGTCTAGATTTCCTCCATGAAGATCTACACTGCTGCTTCATGGTGACATTGAGGTGACTAGAGGCTCTCAAAATCTGTGTCAGGTCTCCTTGCCTGTTGGTACACAGCATATTTGCCATCTGGGAACCAGCCTAGCTAGGTACAGAGAAGATCATAAAGAGAACGTTGACCACTTCAGAAAATATATTGACCATTGAAAACATGCATGGAATAGTTGTGATGTGTGACAATGTGCATTGATGAAGTCCCTGATCTTCAAAGTATCTAATTTATTAAACAGAACCAAGTGAAATCAATACCATGCTAGCTGCATAGCTAGATATGTGCTCAGGCAGTAGTTATATGCATAGGATGTCAATCATATATGTATACTTCACTTATGAATATATTGTTTATAAATGCATATATATCACTTAATTCTACAAAGAATGTTTATCAGTAGATTTGAAACATGGGCACATTGAGTGAATAACTTTCTTAATCCACCAATCACCTAACTGAAGCTAGTGTTTAAAAAACATGGGACAAAGGCTGCAGAATGAGCAATAAGCAGCTGTGGATGGTGTGTAAGAAAGATAAGCAAAGGGGCTTTTAAACACTTCCCCCTTTTCTATGTCAAGGTTTTACTGTTGAAAACTCAGTAGGTCTATTTTTAGTGGAGGATGGCTGTTCTGTTTCAGGAAAGCTAGCTAAACCTAAGTCTGACATCTGTGTTTTTTTGTTTTGTTTTTTTTGCATATTTTATACTTAGTTTACATCTCTGAATTTTATGAGATTTTTCTTGGGGGGGAAGGTGGAGATGGTTATGTTGGCCTTCCTGAAGGTAGTAATTGAGCAGATGTAGTAATTAATCAGATCCTATGTTTTGGCCTTATAAATGTTATGTTCAGAATTAGAAAATCCCAGGGCATTAAAATGTGCAACTCTTTATCCAAAACAAGAATTTATTCCAGTTCTGGACTTAAATTTTGAATTCCTCGAGCTTCCCAGAGTTCTTGGACTTTAGTCATACAATAGAAATGACTGTGACTTCATCTTGGAGCTGGACGGACAGGTAAATGGTTAATCTGGGCTAACTGAATCAAGCATTTGGTTAACACCTTCTAGTGGATAAGGAGACATATGTTGGTATCAGTTTTCTGAGATAAATAAAGTAGGCCTTTCTCTTGTTTCTTGTGGTTAATAGCATTAGTGAGCCTTATCATGCCATATCTTAATACTTCATTGTTCCATTGGAATCTCACTATAGCCATTCCCGTGATGGTATCAAATTATTAACACTCTATCGCACCCTTTCAACATCTGCTGATGAGTAGTGTCATTCACACTGTTCTTTCCTCTACATTTCAGCATCATTGTTGAGTCCTTTCCCCTGTCCCACACCTCATGATTTGTCTGGAGGTTATTGGGCAGAGATCTCCTTGGAAGTAGCTGAGGGAGAGACAACCATGGAATGCCCACACCCCACACCCACTACTGGTTCAGCTGTGGAAGGAAGCACTAGGAATAAACTCCACTCTAACAGTTAACTGGATTGATGGGGGAAAGGAAACCATTAGCAGATTATTTATAGTATGAAAAAAGGGCACATTTCAAACAGATTGCGATGCAATAGCTGCTGGTGAGTGACAACATTGTGTGATAGGACTGATCCTGAACCAGCAAAAATGCATTGCTCTGGTGGTATGACACCTTGATGTGAAAAGGCCCAGTGTCAGTATGGGCAATTGTATAAAACTGTACCCACACAAATATCTCTTTCCTCTTTCCTACAAGCTGCTAAGCTTTTAATGTTAGGCCCTTTCCACACCCTATCTTATACTGTCATCCTCCAGTGGTGATCCCATCAGCAGCTCTGCCAGGAAGGGAGTGCGACGGGAGCACTCCCTTCCACAGTGGCTGGCTCCCTGCCAAAGGAAGTGCAATGGACATACTTCTTCTTTCCGCAGTACAGTCAGGTACTTTCCTAGGATGCACGGTGGCAGGAAGTGCCTCCATTGCGCTTCTGGCACTTCTGCAGGCCAGGTAAGTACAGGATGGTGGTGCGATCATAGGTCATTGACAGGGAAAACCTGTTGATGATTTAATCCACAATCTAACCACCTGGCAATGGGAGAAGGATGGAACTGTGACAAATTGATTGGCTGTTGGAATTGGAACCCAGGTGTCATGTCTACGACAGAGCAGGCAGTAATTCAGAAACAGTACAGCTCCTTCTCACAAGGTGCGAATCAAAGAACGCTCAAACAGGAAGGCAGCCTAGAGCAAACAAATCCAAAGGAGCAAATCCAAACCATAGTCCAAACAGGCAGAGTTCCAAGACAATCAGGTCCAAGAGCACAGTACAGAGTTTCAGGGTCAAAGAGACCAGTTGCTGACCCTGGGAGGAAAGGCCAGTTGGAGCCCTCTTTTATCTATGGTTGCTGTCACCACAGGTGTTCCCTCATTAGGGCTCGCTTACTACTTAAATGGGCCAAGCGATGCAAGCCCTCCCTTTCACGGCATCTCTGCTGCAAGGTAGGTGTGTCAGCTGTATTCTCCTCTATTTGTTCCCCTGGCTCAGGCCCTTGTTGTTGTTGTGTTTTATTTCCCTCTGGACCAGCTTCTGGGGACACTTTAGCCTCTGGGGAAGCCTCTGCCTTGGAGTCAGAATCCTCTTCCTCACTACCACTGTCTCCAAGGCAGGGCATGACACCAGGCTAGCCAGAGGGAGGGAGGGAGGGAGAAACTAAAATTTCACTAAAAAGAGAGAGAGTAGAGGGTCAGAAAAAGAATAGTATGGAGAATGCTTGGAGTTGAGAGAGAGTGAAAGATACATCTGAGAGAGTACGTGAGAGAGAGAAAGAGAAAGTATATGTTGGTTGAAATACACAAGAGTTGTGCTGTTTGTGAATCCTTTAATTTACCAACTGCCTTTTACCTTGACAGTGTGTTAAATAAAGATTGGTTTATATTTTTATAAAGAGCAGTCTCAAGAGAATGTCTCTGTGCTCTGGATTTGTGTGTACATGCTACCACCAGTGACATAGACATTGGATACATAAATCCCTTTGTCCTATATCTGAAAGGTGTGGATTTAGGGAAAGCTAGAGGGAGACAGACGGGGAGAGAAAGCCAGCGGGGAACAAAAATTGAGAAGGGTACTGCATACAGCAGACCTTGATTGTGATAGGCTTGGCTTGACTGGCTTGGTCCAGAGATCTCCCTGGTCCTGGTCTTGACATAAAGTGGTGTCTTGACAGCCAGTTCTGAGCAATTCCTTAGGCAGGCAACACTGAGCATTGTATAGACCCTGATGCTCTTATGACATCTGATCACAAAGGCACACAAAAACAACAAAACAAACAAACAAACAAAAAGGCATGGGCAGCAGTGTTGTTTCTTCTGCCTCTGTCTCGCTGTGACCTCCATTGTAAACCCTGCAAAATATCAGAGCAACAGCATTTGGGGGAATTGGCTGACATTCTCTGTTTGCCTGGGCCCACATCTTCTTCTTGTCTTCACATAAACTCTTTGTCTGGTAGAGAATGCGTCAAAATCTTGTGTAGCATTCTGGGACAGAAAAATTAATACAGAAGAGGCTGTTAATTTGAGAAACCTTTCCAAAGGTCATCAATTCTTATGCAAACAGTATCAGTTCTGCATGATGACAGAGTTCTGGTGCATGTGCACATACACATCATGTTCGCTTCAGTAGAGGAGGAAACTGCATGAGCACCATTCTGACTGTTTGGACATGCACATGCTCTTCTCCATCTCAAATCTGGAATTAAAGAGGTAGTTTGTGTGCAGGTTATCTTTATCTATGGGCCATAATGTATGTGAGATCATCTCTCAGGATTAATGAACAAAACAGCTTTACTTCGGTGTGGCTGTTTACCATACCCTTGAGCTGGGGTGGACAGCCTCTGGCCCTCTGGATGTTGCTGCAGTTCCAGTTTGGCCTTAGGTTCCTCACTCCTGCCCTAAGAGACAGAGCATAAGCCTCTTGTCCTTTACAGAGAACCAGTGAGGTGTGGTTGCTGCAGAATGTGGGAGAGCTATTGAACTGCAGCTCACAGAATCCCCCAGCCAACATGGCCCCAGGCAGAGCCAGCTGGGGGTTCTGAGAGATATAATGCAAAAAAAAAACACGTTTCCAAGTTCTGCTTTTGTGCAATGTTGAACAAAAACTGTGAAAATCGAATTTCCAGACCCCATTCAGCTGTACCACTCACTAAGTGAACTTGGGCCAGGCACTTTCTCTCAGCCTAAAATATGTGGTTGGATTGTGGTGAAGAAAAAATGGGTTGGGGTGGAGGAGACCAACATATATTGCCCTGGACTCCTTGCAAGAAAGGTACTAGGTATCAATTTGCCAATCCTATCTTGAGTAGATCCATTTAATCAACTGAGGAATCAGCACTTACAAAAACTGTAATGATTGAATGGATTGATTCTAGTAAAGACCTGCAATTAGATTTAGGTCAGCATGGTGTAGTGATTTGAGCATTGGACTATGGCTCTGGATACCAGAGTTCAAATCCAGGCTTGACCATGGAAACCTACTCTTAGCCTCAGACGAAGGCAAAGGCAAACAGCCTGTGAAAAAATCTTGCCAAGAAAACTGTGTAATAGATTTGCCTTAGGGTCACCATAAGTCAGAACAATTTGAAGGCACAACATAACAACAGACTCAAAAACAGTTCGATCTGTGTTCTCCCAGCTGATGCTCAACATGCCTCTACAGGATGCATCAGGGGCCAGACAATAATGACTGGTTCTGGTATGTCTAACTCTACATTCTCAGTTGTCATGGATATGTTTTAGAAAGCCTACTAGTACAAGCCTCACCAATGTTGCTTATAATTAGAGAAAGAAATCATTCAGAAAATATGGGTTACTTTCCCACCTCCATATTCTCCAAAGTTTAGAGATAAATTTGTCTTACTTAGGCCTTACTGAAGCATATGGCAATCCATATGTGAGAGAAAAAGCCATTTTTCTCTCTTTCTCTTTCTGTGCCTTTAAGTCACCTGTTCATTTATGGCGACCTCCTGAATTCCATTGGGTTTTCTTAGGCAAGGTAGTTTTGATAGTTCCTTCTTCTGAAATATAGCCCACAGCACCTGGTATTCTTTGGCGGTCTGCCATCCCAGTGCAACCAGGGGTGTCCCTGCTTAGCTTCCAAAAACAAACAGGATCTGATGCCTTTAGGATATTTAGGCCATGACCTTGGGGAAATATGAATACCTAAGGCATTGCCACATCACGAGGAAACCTTAAGCAGCCCTGCTGACTAATTTGGAGGGGTCAAAGGAGTACAACAAGGCTCACTCTTTAGAAGCATTTCCAGAGTCTGACACACCCAGAGAACTGCTTGCTCGTATCTTAAAAGCCCTTAAGAAAACCAGTGATGAACAATAAGCCTCATGTCCATGGAACAGGGAAAATGTATGGGAGTTGAGAGGGACAAATTCAGAGCTTAGAATTTTTTTTTGTTTTTGGAGGGCAGAAGATATAGTCCAAAAAGTAATTTGTGGAATCCTGTGAGTAGTAATGAATGTATAACTGAGAGTTACATATTCATGATTGGTTCATATTCACAGTCTAAATGAGGGGATACATAGGGATAGTGAAAGTCTCCCAGTCCCCACTTACTAGGCAGCAGCCACTGTGATTGCTGGGGGTCTGTTTCTTGCCCCTCAGGAAGCGGCTGTCAAACATTTGCATCCCCTTGCACAAGTGATCTCTGTTACAACAGACAGAAATAGGATCCCTATAGCAATCCCTCCTTGCAGTGGAGATCACTCACACAAGGGAGGTGGGAGAGTCAGTTAGCTGCTTCCAAATAGACAAGGGAACAAATTACCATCAACTATAGCAATTGCTGCGTGTTGGCCTGCAATTCACTATACTGCTGTGTGATTACTGCAGTTACATAGCTATGCAGCACATAGAGGCTTCCGGTCAACATTTCTAAACTCCAGAATCCAATAGACCTATTGAAAAAGTACCCCCACTGAAATTAACAGGTCTATAAACAGTGACTAACAACTCTCCTTCAGGTCAGTTGGACCTGCTATTGGATTTGGCACAAATCTATCAGCTTTGCTTTCTCTCAGATTGGACCTTCTTAAAATTTCAAGTTCTTTCTGCATACCTCCAACACTTCACAGGTGGCCGAGCCATCCAGACTGTGGTCAAGATGACAAAAATTATTAATAAGGGAGAACACATAAACTAGGAGAGAAGGCAGCAATTTGCTTTTGTCTGAGCCTATTGGAAAAGGCAAAACTACACCCCCTGCTTTCCCCTCCTGAGTTAACTAAGGGCAAATCAGTTTTGCATTTTGAAATCAGTTTGCACCAACTGAAATAAGCAGAGGACAATGTGGGAAAAGGGGACAAGGAAAGAGGAACTGGGAGCTGAAAAGAAGCTGAAAATGTAGGGCAAGAGAGCATTAATTGGGACTGTGTTTACCAACTGGGGAAGGTGGAAGATATGTTGCTGTCTAATTTATGGAGAAAGTTATGAATTTGGGGAGTTTCTTATCAAAATATGAACCAAATGCAATTCCCACCCAGCACGTACAGCTGCAGTAGACTTAAATGCCCTAAAATATCCTTTCTGCTTAAGCAGGATCACCTCTGTTTAGTGCTTGGATGGGAGACCACCAACGAATACCAGATGCTGTAGGCTATATTTCAGAAGAAGGAACTGGCAAAACCACCTCTGAGTATTCCTTGCCTAAAAAAACACTATGGAAGTCATGGGGTCTCCATAAGGCAACTTAAAGGCACAAACACATGTACAGCTGTTCCCAGCATGGAGGAGGACTGTGCTATCTGCTTACCATGTAGTGGATAAAGATGAGAGAGAACAGGTGGTACCACAAATACATAGGGTAAATACACAGGGCATCAAATGTAAGAGCTTAACCATGGAAAAATATTCTATGCCAATTTATTTCTGTCCATTTTTTTTTTTTTGGAAGATGTGTAAATTTGGATGAGTTCTTGTGGGAAAAAATGAATTCAACATGTTTTTCACTCCTCTCCCTATATGAGGTTTGGGATGGAGCTGAGGCTCAAAATCGTATTTCATCTACCTATTACCTTTGGCCTTCACAAGCCAGCTATGTTAATATACCCCTGCATTTCTAATATGGTAGGATTACAATCAACAAGCAGTGCAGCAGAGAAGGTTTTGTTCCATCTGGGAAGCACCAACAGTCATTGTATTAGTACAAGCAGCTCTGTGTACTATTTCAGTACAGCAACATGAAAGGACTGGGATCACCAATGGATTCAAGGCAAAAGAGTTGATCAGCTGCATATTTACATAGTTAAGAGCTTTATTAAACAGATCTTCTGTAAATTCTGTCCAAAATAATGAAAGACAGAGGAAATGCTAGGGAACACAGTGACAGTGGTGGACTCAGGCCTGGCTTCCTGATGTATGTCCAGCATGACTCATTCAACTGCAGCTGTCCTAGTAGGAGAGGTAGACTTGGAAGCAATCTAATGCTAAGCTAAAATTTATGCAATTAGTACTGAAGGAAATTCCACACAATTTTTCTTTTGGTTTCTTTTTTCTAGGCAAAATGCAAAGAAGTGGTAAAACCATTCACAAACCATAGTTTTATTTGATCAGCCAAAAAAATTTGGTCCTGACTAATGGACAATGTATGCAAATGCATAAAGACTTTGCTGTTCCTTTTAAGGCAACACACACAAACATGTAAAAAAAAGTGTGCTATTAAGTTCTTTGTCAGAAATATTCAGAGAACACAGAAGAACCATTGATATATAATTTAAACCCAAGAATCAGCAGGGACCAAAATGGAAATAACGGAAGTACAAGCTGATCCTCCTGGTTGCAAACCAAGTGTAGGGAATGTGGTGGCCATGGCAACAGAACTTACACCAGGAATAGCAATAGCATTTATTTCTATACCACCTATCAACTAAGTGTTATCTAAGCGGTTTACAATGTATTTTTAGCTAATTGCCCCCAACAAGCTGGGTACTCATTTTACTGATCTACGAAAGGATGGAAGGCTGAGTCAACCTTGGAGCCTGGCAGGATCGAACTCACAACCTTGTGGTTGCAGTACTGGCATTTAACCACTACGCCACTAGGGCGTAGTGGTTAAACAGTCAAAGACCATTTCCACACTACACTATTATAGTGCTATTATTCCACTTTCAACATCCTGTGGAATTCTGGGGTTTGTAGTTTACTAAGGCTAAAGAGCTCTCTAAATTTCCCTCCCTAAACTGCAAACCCCAGGATTCCATTGGATGTTGAAAGTGGAATGATAGCATTATAACTGTATAGTGCAGAAATGGCCAAAGAAGGTGGCCCATTCTTCTTCTTCCCCTACTCAAAGTGGCTCTCTTGTAGAATTGATTGCTAACCAGACATCTAGGCTGATAGTCACCTGTAGTATATCCACACTGTGTAATTATAGCAATTTGACACCATTTTAACTGCTATAGCTTCATTCTACAGAATCCTGGGATCTGTAGCTTCATGAGGTACTCAGAACGCTCAGAACTGTTGCTCAGGGGAGTTCATGAGGGAAGTGTAAGTACCTAACTAAACTACCAATCCCAGGACTCTATAGAATGAAGCCATAACAGTTGAAGTGGTATCAGATTGCAGGAAGCTGTGCAGTGTGCATAAATCCTTAGTCCCATGTTCACTGTCTGAAGTATTTGTGACACTATGAAAAGACATACAGGAAAGTATTGCAGTCCCTTCCTTTATCCCTTAAACCATCCTTCTTTCCTTTCTAAACAGAAGTGATTCCATCCTGAAAATGTGATCCATGAGTACTCCGTGTGTAACCACCAAAAGCCTAGGAGATCCTGGCCTCAGCAGCAAAAATCCTGTCTCCACCCAGCAGAAATACTCCTCCTTTTACAGTGCTGTGTTTTCTATGAGCTGGAAAAACTGAAAACAAGACTGACAAACGAAACAAAAAGATAATAAAGGAAGGCGGGGGGGGGATAATCAAAGGATGCTATCAAAACCAGTAGTAATTATGAAAAGCACAGATCTGATATCTTTATCCATGGAATTAACACCACACTAGACCTCTTGTCTCTTCCAGGGTTGTAAATCAACATGTATGAAAGGCAAAGAATGGCTCCTTTTTTTGTTATTAGAAACAAAGAAAAAGGTGTTTGGATTAGATGCAAAGTATCTTAGAATTATGCAAGAATGAAGCTTTTATCTACTGCTTTTAGGGTCAGATTGAACTTCCTTCTTGTATTGTCTTTTATTTTAGTGCTGTTGTCCCATGCATCCATTGCCAATCTATTGTGGAAAGGGAAAACAGTGGGCATGTCTGGATATGCCTCTTACTACAAGAATACAAGAGAGGCCTGTCACTCAGAACACCTTCGTTGTAGTTTTGTGTAATAACCCATATAATTCATATAATGCTTCTTTAAGAGGACAAATGCAGAATCACCACTTTGTCAACACTGTTATGAAAACGCATCTTTATAGGTGGAAATATGACTAAATTAAAAGAAAAAACCTCTTGCAAACTCTTTTTGCAAATGGAGGCTCAAACTGGTGTCTGCTGCCTCGCTTCAGATTACTCCTTAAAAATTTATGGCTGATGTCAGAGTTTGGAAAAGTTACTGCAAAAGCTATGTTAGCACTTCTTTATTTAATTAAAAATAATTTGTAAGCCATTACTTGCTTACTTCTAAACTTGTTTTAATCATTTAAAAAAACCAAAAATATCCCCTTCCAATTTCCTCAGATTATCCCTAAAGCAACATATTGAAGTAAGGAGTAATGTTGCTAGTTACATCTCAAACTAACATTGTTTAAACTTGTTACATTATTTGCCTTCCCCAGTTAACATAATGGCTTGAATGGCTGACTTTCTAAGACCTCATTTATTTTCCTACAGTGGTTGGGACAGACAGACTTCAGGGTTATGAGATCTACTTTGTTTAAGTAGTGTGTATTTAAAAAGTCCTCAGATCCAGTCATTAAGGCCAGGTTTAAAAAGAAATACATTTAAAAATGTAGAAATTCTGAGGTTAGATTTTGCTTTGAGTAAGAGAATTGTGTGGTTATTATACTCTTTCCACATAAAAATCTACCAATGCTTCATTTCTAATTTAGGATGGTGGCCAAGGAGAAGGCATTGCAGAATAACTGGGAACCAGAAATCCTTACTGACCTCCTACAAATTTCCCAGAGGTCTGCCACTAGATCCCTATCTACCTTCTGCTCACACTCCTGCACTGGGTTAAACCAGCTTTGTAGTAGCTTCCCCATGGAAATTTCTCAGCTACTTTGTAGTGAATGAGGTTGATTATCTTAAGGACAGGGCAACACCTGTATTTGAAAATACTTATCTTTCCCTAAACATGCTGTATGTTTACTGTTGAGAACTACAATACACCATCTGAGGTAGAGAAAATTGCATGCTGGACCAAACAGCTTGAAGATCATGAAACTGGCAGAACATGAAAAAGATCCAACCTGCAAACCAATTTTATCTGGTCTTCAGTGACACAACCTGGGCCCTTTCCGCAACTTACCTAGTTCTGAAGTCATCACACAGGGATCCAGGGAAAGCCTCTTCCAGGAGGGAATCACGTCTGCTGCGCTCCCCTCCATACCGTCTGCCTGCTGGATGGGAGGAAGCACGATGGCTCTGCTCCTCCCTTCTGCAGTGCAATCTGGCAGTTTCCCAGGCTGCACTGGAGGAGGAAGCACTGCCATTGCACCTCCTGTAATTCTGCATGCAGTCACGTAGGGACAGGGGGTGATGGAGGCGAATCTCCCTGGTAGGCAATGTTTTTGGGGTGTCCTTGCCCATAGGCACGCCTCTGTGAGCCCTGGCAATGCCCCCACACACTGCAGCCATGCCCCCATGCACAGTGGCCCCACCCCCTATGCCATGGCTCCTCCCTCTCCGACCCCCCCCCACTCCAAGCTCTGCCACTGTTTGCACGACAGGTAAATGCAGGACGGAGGTGGGAGGACTCCACAATTGCGTGTCATTATCAAGAGAAACCTGACAATGATTTAATTTGCAATTGAGATGGGTTGACGCAGGGTCACCACAGCATCATGCAGAACCATTGCCATGATCCTGTGGCGATCCTGCGGCCATTGCGGGTTGGGAGTGGTGTGCAGAAAGGGCCCTAATTTTTAAAATATAACCATATTTTACCTATACAGTGCAAAACCGCTAAACAAGAAACAATGAAAAGGATCAACAAAATTACCTCAAAAATGCAGTAGAACAGGCAAGATTTTTTTAAAAAAAGATTTAAAAATCTTTTTTTAAAAGATGCCAATTGAAAACTTTCTTGCTTTCCAAAGCTTTTGAAGCTTTAGTCTAATAGTGTTGTATTATCTTGTATAATTTGATAGTGTGTATGTGTCACTTTGCTTTATTCATATTGTATTGTTTTTGAATTATATCTGAACAAACTGTTTTATAATTGTATAGTATTGTTTTATACTTACTTAACTCTATTCTTCCTTTTGTGTGCATGTGTGCGTATAATTTAGATTGTATACCTTTTGCAGGACTGGCTTTTTTTTAGTTTGTAATGTACTTTGACAGCAGTGTATAAACAAACAAACATGGCACTTAGGCTTTCTCTTGTTCTGTACCCCCTTTCTGCTTTGAAATTCCCTTCCAACTCAAAATGGCCTGACCCTTACAATTGTTTTTCACTTGTTGTTGTGCACTGCAGGTCATTTCTGGCTTATGACAGACCTAAGGTGAAGCTATAATATTCTTTCTTTCTTTCTTACTTCCTTTCTTTCTTGCTTGCAAAATTTGTTCAGAGGGGGTTTGCCTTTGCCTTCCTCTGAAGCTGAGAGAGAGTGACTTACCCAAAGTCACCCACTGGGTTTCCATGGCTCAGTAAGCCATGTTTTCCAAAGATCTGAGAGCCAGCATGGTGTAGTGATTTCAGCTTTGAATCCTGGAGGCCAGGGTTCAATTCCCCACTCAGCCACAGAAACCCACTGGGTGACCTTGTGCTCATCACACACTCTCAGCCCCAGAAAATCTTGTGATAGGTTCACCTTAGGGTCATCATAAGTCAGAAATGACTTGAAGGCACACAACAACAACAACTTTCAGATGTCTAGTTCATCACTCAGAGCATTACACCACAGTATCTCAAGTTCCTTGCTAGGAGCCTCACAATATAAATCACCTTGTAAATCACTTTGAATATCAAGACTTCTCTTAGAAAAATGGCATTATCATCATTATCATCCAAGTTCTTTGAATTTAGAAGCAAATCTTCCAAGAGTTAATTTAGTTCTCTTGTGGCGCAACAAGGCTGGGGATGTTTTAACTCGGTGTTATTTGTTGAAAGAGAGGACTTGCTACCTTATAGGGGAGGCACAGGTATTATTATCTTAAAAGTTAACACCCTTTGAAGGATTTCTGCAGCAAGGAGAACACACCCTTTCATTGTCTCTTTGTTTTCCTAGTGAAATCTTCCATTCTTGCTCACACTTTCCCCTCCCCATCTTGCTTGCTTTGTTTCTCAACTTTCACAACGCAGTTAAGTTTGGGAAGTGCAAATGGTTCAAAAGGCTTAACCTTGCCAAAACACCTCAGCCCTTGGCTATTTCTGCATATGCTGTCATAAAAGCAATGGAGAGTTGGGTTACATTTTGAGTGATATGCTATCAAACCAGCTAAAAAAGAGTGTGGAGGAAAGGAGCGGTAGTGGGGTGGGGTGGATTCTAGTCCTCAGATTATCAGGCTTGTGCGGTTCATCTCTCAGTGCCTCATCCCAGGGCATGGTGTCAAGGCATACCATGAAGTAATTTTGGTCAAAGTAAAGCAACCTTGGTTAAACTAAACCAGCCTGGATTTGGACAGAACCTAGAGTAGGGATAGATAGCATTCAGCCGTTCTGGATATTTTGAATTTCATTTCCCAGCCAGCAAGGCCAATGTCAATGGATGGGAATTGTAATTCAAAACATTTGCAAGGTCAAAGGTTCCTTACTGTTTCTGGCACACTTATGGGCTACTTCTAGCCCATGAGCCGCACAAAGCCCTTGGCTGACATTTGCATGGTGCAGAAACTCCCCAACTGGTCTCTCAGGGAATAGCTCAGGAGAATACCAGTCAGAAATGGTTGGTGGCTTCCATGTCAGTGAGGCAGTGAATCTCTTCTAGGGAATTCCTAAACTTGAGAGGAGCTATCTAAGGATCTGAACCTTCTTTAAGCAGATTAGCACTTGGGCTTCAGCTTCAGGCTAGAACCGAGACTGCATTCATTACCGAAGCTACCAGCCACCACTGATATCAATTAGGGTACCTTTATGCTGGTTCCAGCATTGATCAACTGCACAGCAGAGGGTAGAGAGTGATGGGATCACTGATATTCCATCATGTACCCCACCAGCCCCTTCTGTCCAGCTGATTCATGCTGAAAACAGCTGGTATTCTCCTTAGCTGCTTTCAGAACTAATCTGTTGCACAGCAGGAGAGGCAATGGTGATGAATGTGCAGATGTGAAGGTGGATGGATGGACCGGGAGAAAAACAGTGCGCAGAGGAAGGCTATGTGTGTACAAGAGGGAGAAAGAGCAGGAGTGAAGGAGCACAGACCTTGCCCATTGCTGTTTCTAGACCAACTCACCATTGCCGTGCAGCTGTTGATCTCTTACTTACAACATGTGACCAAAGGTGTTACTAATCCCAGAATAGAAGGAAGATATCCTAACACCGCTCCTTGCATTGAACTCAAAGCTCAAGCAAATGACTATGCCACTCAGTCAAATCTGATATGCCCCAAGCACTTTGGGCAGCCTGATTATTTTTGAAGTTAGGAGAATGTACAGCCCAGTCCCAAGCATATAACCTTGGAAAAGTAGCACAGCAATCCTATGCATATTTCTGAATGAGTATAACTAAATTCAGTGTTACTTATTTTTGAGGAACAGGTTGCTCTACAGATGTTTGTAAATATTGCCAAGCCCAAGAGTACAGAGATAAGCAGTCATACCAGCCTGTTTTATTAGTGTGCTGTATGAATATCAGAATTAAGGAGATAGATAGCACTTTTCCCAATAGCAAAATAAAACATGATGTCCATAGTGAGAAAAATGTGAAGAGCTCTTTTTTTCTACACATTCCACATCTATATTGGAACTTCATGTTGACTGTGTGTAAAGCCCACCCTCTTGTTACATCATTTCCTTTGGGAGTAGCCCATGCAACTTTCACTGTCCTGTGTTATATATGACACTGCCTTAGCAGTGAGTTCCAAGGTTAATCTTAGGCCCTTTCCGCACGGGGTAAGTAGAACGGCGTGGTGCGACCTCTGATGGAGGTCGTCCGCACCATGGGAGCAGACTGGATCAGACTACTTGTCGCAGTTCCACACCTCAGTCCGCTCCAGAGCGACCTGAAGTGGTCGTGCAGTGTGTTTTTTAAAAACCTGTTTTTACAGGTTTTTCAAAAGCATGGAGCGCGCCACTCCGTGCCACTCCATTCCCGTGCTCCAGTGCAGATTTGCAGGCGCGCACCGGTGTGTGCCTGAAGATCTGCCGGGGGTGGGCTTCCGGCTGGTGAGCTTCTTCGGTTGGTGGAGAGCCTCCGCCAGCTGGAAGCCACCATTTTGGACACCGAAGCTGCCATTTTGGACACCAGGGACTGCAGAACAGCGAGCTCGCGCTGCTCCGCATGGGGATGGACTTACCTGGCTGCCAGTAAGCTCCGTTTCAGCACGTCTTCCACCGTTTCCCCCTCCATGTGCGGAAAGGGCCTTAGTAATATCCTGTGACAGCTATCTGAGGTTTTATTCATCCAAAGCTGAATTTGTATGCCACTTACATACTAAGAAAATTTTAGTGGGAAATTTCCACTGAATTCGTACAGCTCACTTTGACTAAAATGGGATTTGGAATGAAATTAGGAGTCTTGCTGAAGTGAGGACATTTTTCTCAAGTTTCATTTATTTATTTATTTATATTTTATTCACTTATACGCCACCTTTCTCCCAATAATGGTACTCAAGGCAGAAAACAACATATTTAAAACAGCACAAATTGAAAACAAGTAGAAAGAAAGCTCTGTGGCACATGCATTACTTGGAGGAGATGGAGGTAGTGGTAGAGATGACATGATTCCTGTTTACAAGGCCTCAGTTCTTGAACATTCCCACATATGTACGATAAACCTAAGACATCTGGCCAAAGACCACAATGATATCGAGTATGCAGTGAATCCAAAGGGGAAAAGCTGTCTTTGTAGAAATTTTGAATAAGTATGCATCATATTGAAAAACAGTGTGTGTAGTGGTTTGAGTGTTGGAGTGGGGTCTGAATCACCACTCAGCCATAGAAACCGACTGGGCAGGTCACACTCTTTCAGCCTCAGAGAAAGACAAAGGCAAAGGCAAAGGCAAATCCCCTCTGAACAAATGCTGCCAAGAGAACCCCATAATAGGCTCACCACATAGTCTCCATAAATCAGAAATGACTTGAAGGCATGCAACAACAATACAGGATATTATGGGGTATCCTAAAGTATCAACAAGCACATTGAACTTCTCTTTACACATGTTGAGTTGCTGCAGTGTTTATAACCCCTTTCCCAAGAATATAAGTAGAGATAATTTGCTGCTGAATCAATTTGCATAACAGGTACATATCATATGTGAGTTCAGAACTCTCATTAAGTATTGCAAAAACCCTGATGAAAAGATGGGTATGCAGACTCAATGGCACCTTCAGTAAAGACAAGGAATGCTGTGAAAACTCTTGTTTTTCTCTATATATAGCAGGGGCGGGGTGCCAGCCACTCACAAGCTGAATGCAGTCCATGGTAGCCCTGATTTGCCTCACTTCTTTTGCAACAGTTTGGCTTGAAATATATCTCCCACTGGAGCTAATGGAGGGTTATTTCATGCCTCACTTGTAGAACTGTGGGAAGCATTTGGGAAGAAGACACAGCTAGAGAGGGAAGAGTTTTACTTCCACTACTGACATGCTGCAAGGCCACCTCTCAAAGTCTTCCACATATGAGCAGGGTCAAATTATCACATCAAATTATCAATAACTAAAATATGTAATTACTTTTAAAAATGTAATTAATTTTTAAAAAGTAATTCAGTCCATCCAAATTCTGCAAGCTGCTGACTTGTGATACAAATCACAGTCTCACCCCGTCCACCTTGCCATCACCTTGGCATCACAACAGAGCTCAAGACACAGCCATACTTGAAGCATGGGATATTTTACCATTCAGAGAGGCAACACTCCTATAACTATGAAGGTAACTAAAAGTTACAGCTATGTTGCAAAAAGGAATAATGCTATTATCACTTAAGTGAAAGGTATATTGAAATATTGAGATACCTGCATTATTGGAAAAAAATTAATTAATTACAAGAAGCTAGCTCTTTGTAACTACAGTTGGCCCTCCACATTTGCAGATTTGACTTTCATGGATTTGATTATTTGCAAATTTCTCCAACTCCTACCCTCTACTTGAGGCACTTCTTTTCCAGGGGAACCTTCCCTTTAAGAGGCTCTGATCAGGCCACGTAGCCCTTTAAAAACCCCACCCCTGGTCCTTCTCTTACTCCACCAGTTGCTGCCTGGCCAGCTAAGGACAGCTCACAGCCCAATTTCTCAGCACCACAAACCATCTCCCAATGCTGCCCCCAGCCCAAGGAAGGAGATGAGTGAGACAGAGGAAATATAGGGCCACCGTGTCAACTCTCCTCTCTTCCTTCTCCTGTCCCTGGCCTGGTCTGGTCCAGAGATGCCCACTCTCCCCACCGTGCCTTGGCCCCCTTCTCACAGAAACACATACATTTTGGTAGTTGCAATTTTTCCACTTTTGAGAAGATCTGGCACCCCCAACCCTAGTGAATGTGGAGGGCTTATTGTGGTTGCTTTCAAGTTTTGAATTTAAAGTAGAGCAGCGGGACATCTGTAACCAGGATCTTTCACAATCTTTTTTAAAAAGTGAATAGTATGTGTGGCACCCCTGAAGTAAACTGGGAATGGGGACAAGGGCCAGGGGAGGCATTAACTTTTTCTCTCTATACTGTTTCCCCAATTATTTTCATCTGCCAGGTGTTGTATGTCACACTTTGGGAAGTGGGATACAGATACTAATATCCTCCTCTCTACTCCTGTCCTTTCACCTACAGGATTAATAGCAACTTAGAAGTATTTGGGCTTTATTAGGAAACAGGAAGAAAAAGTCAAACCCTTCCTCGTGATGGTGTTCATAATGCAGTTATGACTTTTAAAAACAAAATACAGAAGATCTTGATCACAGCAGTTCTTCTTCATCATATCTGTTTGAGTCCTTAATGCTTGTCAGCCTGTTAGCCCTTTCTGTCTCAACAGAAACTAGGAAGATGCTGAAGCCAGCAAAATGACCACTAGCTGTATTAGGAGGAACTTCTGGTGTTTATGACAAATGCTGGCAGCACAAGCAGTAAAATGCATGTTCATGCAATGTTGTCTTTCAAAGGATTGCAGGGAAATGCAATAATCCGAACATGCTCTGACTTTTCCAAAGTTGTCATCAACCTAAGATTAATTTATGTTTTGCCTTAACTGCTAATTGGGATTTATAGAAACATTTTAGAGTGAATTTATAAGGAGTATATAAAAGGCATTAGTGTGATAGACAGGTAAATGATCCAGTCTTTCTAGCTCCTGCATAGAGAACTGAGACTTGCTTGTTCATAGTTCTGGAAGGACACTTTAATGTCTTTTTTCCCCCGATGTTGTTGCTACTGATTTTTCTCTTGTATTGTAAATTGCTTATTCCTGCCTCTTCCCATACTCTTTTAATGGGGAAACCACTAGTGAATTGACAATGGATTAATGATGCTTCCTGTGTGAATACTTGGGTAGTACAGGAGAGGGCAACTTTATTTTTAAAAACAAGAATAGCAGTGGTACTTTTTTGCCATTGTGTATAAGAGGACTGTATGAAAAAGAGAACTCCTCTGCTAAGAAGAGGGAATTTCTGTAGGTCATTTGCAAGCTGCAATCTTATCTTCTGCAGAAGTATTAAAAGTATAGGAGTATTCTTCCTTTTTTTTCTGGCTGGGTCACTCTTAATTATAAGTTACCTCCTATGAAAAAGGATGATGATTATAGTACTCAGTCCTCCTATCACAAGGTAATCCATCTGTTAAAAAAAAACAACAGATATCATGGGACGATATATAGCAGGGACGTGGAATTTTTGACTCTTAAGATCGATTGATTCTAGTCAGTATAACCAATACTGGAACCTGCATTTTGGAAACATCTGGCAGGGCCCAGTTCCCCCTTTCTTGATTTAGGCTGAATCTACACAAGGGCGGTATTCCATCTCCACTCCACTCCATTGACCCCTTTATTGCCAAATGCACCTGCATTAATCCAAACTGAAACTAGTTTGGAAAGCCACATAGTGCTCCCCATTATGTAATCACATTGGTACAAGGGGATTGTCTACTGTATGCATGTGCCCCCCACATCATCTGGTCCCACGATCACAGTGGCTGAGGGGATTTCTTTTGTTTGTTTCCACCATGCATGCACATATTTGCATAATCAGATAGCCTTTCTTTTATTTTCCATCATTCTGACCACCAGCACTCAGTGGATTGGGTGCATACCTGGGCAGTTACCTCAGCCCTCACTTGTGTCGCCTCCACCCTGGCATCATAGTGTGATGGCATCATATGCCATCCATCATATGATGGCATATGATGCAATTGTATAGAGGTCTACTCATAAATAAGTCCTACAGAATTCAATAGTTTCTGTTCCCAGGAAAATGTGGTATAGTCCTTGCCTCATGAGACTCCCCCACCGTTTCCTAACTAAAAGGACATCTAAAGACAAGCAAATATTGATGAAAGGCTCAAAGGTTCACCTATCTCCAGAGTGCAGAGAGGGTGCTGACCCTTCCAGCTGTTCTAGGTGAGCAAGATCCTGGGAGACACATTTTTGGAGACTCCGTGCCGCCCACTCACCACCCAGTCACCACTCACCAACCTGGCCCCTCTCTTCCCCTGTGTTACCCTGTGAATTGGGGGTCCTGGGAGGGGTGCCCAATCTGCCAACAACAACAAGCAAAGATGGGGAAATTAGCTGGAGCACTCTCTTGACTAACAAGAGGCAGGGTAACTTAGCGGGGATCTTTTACCCAATGTATACAGCGTCAGGTCAGTGAGGAGGCAAATAGTTCAAATAGCAATTAGATTTATTAAACAGTTATTAAAGAAAAGCACAAACACACTCCTAACTAGAAAAGGAAAATAGAGTTCAAGAGTAATGGGTGATACGCCACCTTTCCTGTAGTCCTGGGGAAGCCAATTGTAGAAGAGGAAACCCGGCGTGGTGGCCGAGGGGAATCTACTGAACCGAGCAGCAGCAAGGCAGAGTAGAAATCCAAGTGATCCGGCGAGAGTTCCAAAGAACTCTCAGAACTGGGGGGTTTTATCAGGAAAAGAATGACCTTAGGCTAGTCTGGTCTTGGGTGAAAACAATAAGTTTTGGATTGGAGACAATGCCTCTGAAAGGTCAGAATTTACATGATTGAATTATGTTCCGAATTGATAATAGTATGGCTGGTATGCAGATGCGGCTAGCTTGGCAGTTAAGTCCTCAGCTCCCCAGGGTGCCCTCTCAGGGCAGAGGGTCTCTTTGTTTATCGATTGAGGGTGTTTGTTTCGGGAGGTCCCCTAAAGCAGTTCTGGCTATTTCTGGCTTGGTTTGGTGGGAGCAACAAATAGTAGCCATGCCTAGCTTCGCGCCTGTACAGTGGCCTCACAAACACTAGGCTGGTGGCAGAGCAGGGCCGAATTATGACATCAAAATGATATCTTTGGTTTCCCAAAGTCCAAGCCAGTACACGGTGGTAACACCTGCCCTGACCCTGCTGACCTGCAAACAGATGCAGTGGAGCTAGTAGAGAAGGGGGAGGTGACTGGCTTCCTTGGGTACTGATTATACTGTTAAGTATGGCCTCCGGGTAGCACAAGGCCTTTTGTGACTGGAGACAAAGGACCAAATGGCATCTTGTTGTTGTGTGCTTTCAAGTCATATCTGACTTATGGTGACCCCAAGATGAACCTATCACAGGAGCTTCTTAGCAGAATTTGTTCTGGGTGTGTGTGCCAGTGCCTTCCTCTGAGGCTGAGAGGGTGGAACTTGCCCGAGGTCACCCCCTGGGTTTGCATGACAAAGTGGGGATTTGAACCCTGGATCCCAGGATCCTAGTCCAACACTCAGACCACTGTACCACACTGCTGTCCCCCCAGCTTCCTACTATCTCCCATGCAAGAACCAAATGATGAACTCCTATTTCAATACTGGTGATAGAACAGCATCCAAGGGCAATAGGAATAGACAAATGGCAATAGAGTTCACACAGTTCTGCCCTGCATCTCTTGGTCACTGCTACTCTATTGGTAGGTCTGTCTTGGAAGAAACAGACATTCCATTATGTCCACAGGAGTAGCCACAGAAATAGTACGTTTAAGCAAAAACAGTGAACAATTCTGGGACAATAATACAAAGGCCATTTCCACACTATAGTCTTATAGCGTGATTATTCCACTTTCAACATCCTATGGAATCCTAGGATTTGCAGTTTAGGAAGGGGCCAGCTGGCCCCTCTCTAAACTGCAAACCCCAGGATTCCATAGGATGTTGAAAAGTGGAACAATCGCGCTATAAGAGTGTAGTGCGGAAATGTTCTAAGAAATGTATTTTGGCACCAGCTGTTGTTGACTAGGACCTAAATCCAATGAAAGGTACTTTAGTCCACAAAAGCTTATGCGATAATATATTTGTCAATCTTAAAGATGCCCCAGGACTCTTTTGTTTTTGTTTTTCCATTCCACAGTGTGTTTCCTCATTTTTATTGGCTTGTCTCATCTGTCATCGGGGAAAGATTAACAGTGAGCGTCATCCTATAGGGCCAAAATTAGTTTTATATCTTGACAGTTTCAGTGAATACTGAAAAAATACATTTTTTGTGATAAACGTCTTAAGTAGGATTGTCCTCTATGATATTTTTCTTTGACTTGCCCTGTAATTAAGTGAGTAATTGTACTGAAGTATCGAATAAATGGTAAGATTATGAAATCAACTTTTTTTTAAAAAATGTTTTCTTCTGTAACCATGAAACATTATCTGAAAGAGTGCTGTAGAAGCTACTATTGTGCAGGTACATGGAAAGTCTTCCATGCTGCTCTCTGGGCAAATAAAATGCAAAACCAACATATTAGTTGGTGTGTAACAGCCTCTGTCTCTGTTTAGTTGCCTAGAAGTCCATAGCCTCCAACATTTAACAGATGAAAACAAGGACATGCGGGTCTAAGCAACATCTGAGTGCGGTTAAGATGACAAAAGTTATTAAAGAAGAACTAGGAGCTAAGAGATGCTGCAGCAGTTAGCATTGGCTATTGGGAAAGCCAACACTGTGTTCCCCTCTTTTCCTCTCTCCCCTGCTGAATTAACTGAGGGCAAACCACTTTTGCATTTTGAACTCAATTCGCACAAGTTGAAATACACTGAGGATGAAGGGGGAAAATGAGAGGAGGAGAGAGACACTGGGACATTTTAAAAGCACCTGAAAAAGTGAGACAACAGATTAATTGAGACTGGTTCTCCAAATTGGGAGAGTTGTGTAGTATGGAACTGCAGAGCTTTCATTTTGTTGGAAATTAAAACGAACACTAAAATAGCCATTGGTATGGTTTCAGAGTAACTGATGAACTCTTTCTGTGAGAGTAGTTTTTAAAAAAAATGCAGACTATGTAAAATGGTTGAAAGTATTACATCATTTTTTTAAAAAACTCTTTTTTTAAAGGTCAGAAACAGGTCAATGTTCAGGTTTGGTCATGAATCAGCAAAAACCAAGGCCCTTGAATCCAATTTAAAATGCAGGGCACCTCCCCCATCAAAAGCAACCAAGAAATGCACTCTCCAAGTATCAATGATCTTCAGATTTCTGGAATGCCTAGTATTACTTGTTGCTTTCCAAATGTTTCACTTTGTAGACAGGAATATCATTTATATACTGTCGTCCATTGAAGTTAGCAAAGGATGATTATATGAGAAGCCACTACAGTAGAAATGAGGGCTGGACAACCTATTTGTCTGAACCCCACATTCCATAATGAATGCCAGTTTGAACTGATTTGTACCAGCTCTGGGCTGAATCAGTTTGGCACAACTTGGTTACAGAGTGGAAAGCACAGTCTGAAATAATGTGGATAATCCAGAGACATGGACATTAAAAATAAATTGGAAAACCGCAGATGGTATGTCTCCAACGTGATCGTAAAAGAAAACCCCCAAAATGATGTTATGTGGCAGGAGATTAGGAAAACTTCCCTGTTCTCATTGACAGCTTTAATGTACAATCTGGGGAGGTACTCTCCAATCACAATGCTTATATGGAGGCAAGTCTATGAAGTCACTGAAGTTATATATCCAGTTATTATCTGCATCTCTTTGTTTGTTTGTTTTTGCTAGATATACTTGTTAGTAGTGGATTGCCAAAACAGCTGTGGTAAGAATTTGGGTGGTTATTGATTTTTATCTGAGTTTGGTCTCCCTCTTTTTTGGTCTTTCTCTTTTTACTTCCATTTTTTGGTGTGTATGTTGTTGAATAAGCCAGTAGGCATTTCATTACATTAATGTATCTAATCATTAGTTAACATTTTAACGTAATTAGCTGACTGATGCTCTTTGTTTGCCACCTTAACTCAGGAAGCGAGAAGCATCTGAAGACTTGACTCTAGACAACCGCTGTAAGTGCTATCTGTGTGCTTTGTGCCTCAGAGCCTTTGCTTTTCTTTTGTGTGGATTTTCAGTTGTAGAGGTTGGAGATCCTCTAGTTGATGTTGGAAGGTTCCACAGTGCTAAGAGGATGGTGCCAGGAGAAACACAACATTAATTGTCAAGACTGAACAGTGAACAGTTTTAAACACTGTTTCATAATTTTTGAAAAACAGAAAATTTTCCAGATGCCTAGCAAAAATCGCCAAAGTTACTGCCCGAAATTTGGCTTGCGTAATCGTCTCTCTCTAAATTTTATGCAGATGTGTGGAAAAAATGGAAAAAGTTCTAGTAATTTTGGGTTCCCAATACAAATCAATGGCAGAGGGCTGACAATCCAGATTTCCAAAACTTGATGTGAATTTGGGATCCAGATCAGATTTGCTTGGGTCCCAATTGGTCTGGACTACACTGGGTTCAGATCTGAATTGCCATATCAACTTCTGAACTGAACCAAGTACTCTTGAATCAGAGTACTGCCTATAATGGCAGGCCTCAATACAACTTCACTTGATACCAAAAACTGACACACAACACAGTTATAAGGCAAACTTTACTGTCCTACAGCAACAAAAACTTTCCACTTCCTTTAGCTGATGGGATTCCAAAATCTCCTTGCAGCAAGTGGTAAACTGGGCCCTAAAAAACAGCTCTACCCAGACTAAAGGCCAACGCTATGGGTGGCTAATGAGTCTGTGGGCTGGAGTGCCTCCCCCACAAAGCAAGGATTCTTGAAGGTTTATATAGTGCAGAAACAAACAATGGAAATCACAACCTGTAGGCATGACTCATCTGCCATCCTAATATGTGTGGGAAATGTACAAGTAGGTTGGTATCAAGCAAGCTTACTCCTCCAGTCTGTTCTGAGTCTTGAACTGCCAAGCTAATATAAAGCTATTCAGCAGCACCCACAAGACACAAACTAATCCTTTCTGTGCTATTGGACAATTGTTAACAGTTGGCCATGAAGTTAACAAGGACTCAAAAACCCATGTGTGTTGGTAGCAGGAGCCAAACTCACTACATCACATTTCCTATGCACCGCTTTAGTTGAAACTCCTAAACATTAACAGTGTGAATCTAAATCAAGAAAATTTGTTGAAGCCATCCAGCCTAAGTAAGGACCAAACTTGATATGACATTCAAGTGTCTTTGTATTCAATGAACATATCTATATTTGTAACATGCATGTTAATATGCAGCCATGGGATGAGGGAGAGGTCATTACTGGGATCCAAGGAAGTGGTGGTGATGGTGATGGTTGTCGTCATCAGTTTAACCCAGTGGTTCTCAACCTGTGGGTCCCCAGATGTTTTTGGACTTCAGCTCCCAGAAGCCCTGAGCATTGACCATAGTGGCTGGGGCTTCTGGGAGCTGAAGTCCACGAACATCTGGGGACCCACAGGTTGAGAACCACTGGTTTAACCCTTTCTTCCCTTGCTATGGTCCTAATGAAAATAAGATACAGCACAGATTGATCAACTGTGTGGGAATGAGTTGGTTATCCTGGAATTAATTCTGTCCTAGAAAAGCAGGCCAGGATAAAATGGGACAGCAATCAAAACTGAAAACTAGCAGGATGGTGCTCTGGGATCCAGACCATCATCTTACTACTGCTCAGTTATTGATGGCCTCAGCATGTCACTTTATCCATTCTTCTTAAAAGTAACTGTCCAGGTTCTCAATGGGGGATGCTTCCACTAAACCTGAGGTCAGCATTCTAGCTGTCTTTGTGACCCCTATACATTTCTTTTCCAAAATCCTGCCACCCTCCACTTCTGCTTTCTGAGGCAGCTGCTTTACTCTGCTGAGTGATTCCTCCCTTTTAAGGATAGTTCCTCTTGCGAAGTTTGGCCTTTGGAATCTTAAAGTTCATATAGCACTTTTTTGCATCCAAGTGCTCAAAAGTCAAGCCGCAAACATTAATTAAAGTGAAACTCAAAACACCCTATAATTATGATAAGCTGGGGTTCGTATAAATATGTAAGGTTACTAGTCAATCTTTGAATGAATACGGCTGTGATGGTTGCTGTACAAAGACACTAAAAATTATCAGTGCCACCTGCCCAACAACTCAGAAGAGACTAGGCTGAACAAAACAGGAATTAACAAAGAGTGCCAAACTAATTAATGGTTCAATGGCATAGTCCTAATATGCCAGGCAGCTACCACTAGGGCTAATGTTGGCATAATATCCTTGTTCTGTGCTCAAACATCAGCAGAATCAACAGCACTACAATGACTGCATAAGTAATTGCTAACCTATAAACTGTGATAGACACACCCACATCGTCCCTGAAAACACCATCACTACCCACTAATCAAGATGCCTTTTCCTGACAATGCCATCAAATTAGAGAGGGACAGAAGGCACTCTCCAATGTGCAGTGATCACAACACTTTTCCATGATGTCACACAATCTTCTATCTACAGAGCACAAAATGGACAGCCAGAAAAACAACACCTTCTCCCCTGCACAAATTGTCATAGCACTGTAAGTGCTCCAAGAAAACCTTGGGGGATCCTTGGAGAACAATTTGCATCCCACTAGCATATGAGCATTGTCACACTGACAAATCCACTACTCCTTTCTGTCTATCTGATGGGAAGTTATAATTTTGCAAGGAAAAGAAGTGGGAGAGAAGAAATTGTATGTCTGAGATGTACGTTCCTTCACAAAGCCTTGTGTATGACCAACATGCTTACTTAAAGATTAATCAGACTCTATGTGTTGTGAACCTGTGCGATCAGATTCCCAATCATGTGGAGGGTCTACTGCTGTTTGGGCATAGGAAAGGCTGTATGGGCTGATATTAAACAGAAGGAGGTAACCACCTCAGCAGTAAATGCTATGGGGCAAGAGTAGCACTCTGGCCATTCTATTCCTTAACCTCACCAACTGTCTTAATTTGACAGGGACAGTCTTGATTTTTCCTCTATTGTCCCACTTTTTCAACCACTTTTAAAATGTCTCAGTTTTTCTCCCCTCTTCTCCATTGCCCCTCTGTCCTTAGCTTACTTCAGTTGCTGCAAACTGAATTCAAAATCCAAAAGAAGTTTGCACTCAAGTGTTGGTGGGGCAGAAGATGAGAAGAAGGGGTAGTCCTGGCCTTCCCAGTAAGCTCAGGCAAAAGCGAACTGCTGAGGTCTTCCTCATGTATATTTTATTTCTTATTAATAGTTTTAGCCATCTTCACTACATGCTGATGTTGCTTGTCTCAGTTTTCACCTGTGAAAGCTTGAAGGGTAGGCTATGCTATTTGTGGACTGAACTGTAAATGCCACTCTATAAATGAGCCTGCTGCCCTCAGGTATAGCAGAAGATTCTCCCATCATCAGTCTTGAAGATCAGCTGTTGGTTCATGGGCATGGGAAGCCACTCTGTCTTTTGCCTGTAGAAGCAAAGCAACTCAGAGAGAACAACCCTTCCTATAAGTTTCCCATTTTATACATTACATAGAAGACCTGCAAAGCAGGAAAGGTGCTGCAGTATGGGGCTTGTGGGATCAGTAGGCACAGTCCCAGTTCCCTCCCCATGTATTCATTATATTCTTAGAAGGTCTGAATGGGGCACAATTTGGAATCTTATCTTCTTTGGCTGCAGCAGAGGAAAGAAAACACAGCTGCTTCCCTGCTAAGTTCAATGGGACTATCTTAATTTGCAGTACTTCTTTTGGGGTTAGTGTGGTGTATTGGTTTGAGTGTGAGACTGTAGCCCTTTCCACTCAATGCACCCAATCCACACTGGATACAGGAGAAGGGCAGGACCCAGATGATGCTTATGCACAATTTTTGGCTGGGACCTGTCCTCCTCCCATCCCCAGGTGGTGTGATTGCTCTGCAAATCATTGAAAGGTTTTCCCCATCAATGACCGGTGATTATGCTGCCCTCCGGCTGCATACCCACACTTAACTTGCTTGTGGAGGTCCTGGAAACGCAATGGCTACACTTCCTACCCCAGCACATCCTCAGACAGTATCAGGCTGCATTGTGGCAGGAAGAGGCATGGCCATCATGCTTCCTGGATCCCGCAGACAGTTGGTGTGCAGGGGAGCACTCCATCACACTCCTTCCCAGGACAGCTGTGCTGCCATTGTCACTGGATGCTGCCGGGATGCAGGTAAGTTGTGGAAAGATTTCAAGAGATTAAGGTTCAAATCCCCACTCAGCCATGAAGAGCCATTGCCTGACTTTGGGCAAGTTGTATTCTCTCAGCTTTAGAGGTAGGCAATGGCAAACCGTTTCTGAACAAATCTTGCCAAGAAACCCCTCTGATAGACTCACTTTAAATCAGAGATGACGTCAAGGCAAACAATAACAACAACATCTTTTGCAGGACCAGCTTCATATTTGTTCTCCATCATACCCCAAGTCTCACATCTCTATTCCCTTTTATGAAGGCAAAATCTTCACTTAAGGATTATGTCCACAGTAGAATGTTCTATTTTAGGTGTATGTTTAGGATTATATCTGCAGTTCCCTACATTGGCTGGATGCTCCCCTTCCTGTAGCTGCTGCCAATGTTAACGTTGTACTTGGACACCACAAAGGGCTTGTCACACTATGCTGTTATAGCACTGTTATTCCACTTTAACTGCCATGGCCACATCCTGTGGAATTCTGGGCTTTGTAGTTTAGTGACGCCCAAGAGTTCTCTGGCTGAGAATTCTAAATTCCCCTTCCTAAACCTCAAATCCCAGGATTCCATACTCTGTTGGCATGGCAGCTAAAGTGGAATAATGGTGCTATAACAGTGTAGTGTGACAGGGCCTAAAGAGATTTAGGCTAATGTTGGCATCCCATCCTGTGAGTGAAACATGATCTCTCTCCTAATATATTAGAAAAGTAACAGGAAGTTGTGAAAACCCAAATAATGCCCTTTCTGGCTGAGAGCGATGATTCCTTCTTTAAAAGTAAAAATAATAACAGTAATTAAAGCAAGCAAATGTAACACCTCTTGCTGATGCATAGAAAAACACACCAAGAGGGTTTCCCCCTCCCGCAATATGGCTGTGGTCTCTTTCCTGGAATTTTAATGTGGCTTCTGGTGTAAAATGCTGACTTTGTCATCTCACTTTTTGTTGTCATCTATATTCAGTAAGTGTGTCTGTTATGGAAAAATGCAGAAGCCAGGCCCCTGCCTGGAGGACTTTTTCCTAAAATAAAAAACATAAACTGGATACATAAATCCAAAGGGTGGAATGTGCAGTTGGTGAAGCACAGGGAAGCTTGCAAGATCTAAGAAGCTGTAAGATAAATTACAATTTATATAATATTATGGATATTGTTAATCCACTAGCCATTAAAATAAGACTGTAGATATTATTGCTCCTTTGTCAGAGGTTAACTGAGTTGCCTTCAGTTCTTGAGCCAAGAGTGGTGTAGCTACCTTCTTCTATGGGTCCTTCTTCTTTCTTCTTGCAAATAGTCCATATGAGTCATGACCGAATGGTTGCAGCTGCTGACTTTGGAATTCTGAACTTGTAGTTGAAAAATTGTAACTTTCCCAAGCTCTGGTCCCAGCGTTATACAGGTGCTGATGTGGGGAATGAAGAAATGTGAGGCACAGAATGGAAGTTAGAACAGGGGAAGTGGTCCATGCAGAAGGTAGTATACCTTAAGAAAAGGAGTGAGAAAGCTGAGACTTCACCTGCCCTCATCACCTCTGTTCTGGCTAGGGATAGTTGGGGAGATGCAGTCCAAAAATGTCTAGAGGCTCTGCGCTTTGTCCACCTTTGGCTTAAGAGGACTGAGCCTAAGCTTGTATGTGCAGACAGCCAGGTACAATCCACCCCAGATAATCTTGAAATAAATAGCCAGCCAGGAAACAAATAATACATGTTGGCTCCCAAATTCCACAGTGCATTTTCATAGGTGGGCACATTGCCAAAATCTCCCTAACTACACAAGTTTTACCCAGAAAAATACTGAGACCTAATAATGATGATACGTTTCAATTATCTGGACTGAAGCAATGGTGAAATGGACTTTTGCCTTGAGTAGGAATCTGACTGTTTATTTTTCACTTGTGACTAGGAAGAAACTGAAATCTTCTTAGCATGCTGTGCTTTCCCAATCTCATGCCATTTTTTTTAATTTCTGAGAAGCCCCAGACCAGCAGAGAAAAATTTTGAGGTTAAACAAAGAATTGTGGACTTTAAATATTGACTGTAGGACTGTGCAGACTAGAAGCATATCAATGAAGGGAGTGCAATCAAAGCTGTTGACCCACCCCAATATTTATGCACTTGCAGGTGGAGTTTGGAAATAACTTATAAACAATGTAAGTAATTGTACCAAGTCACTTTTTTTGCAATGAGGTTCTAGCAAAATTATATTTACAAAGTAACAGAACAAATTGGAACCAACTCATTTCATAGTTGTAATATGTGCTGTTTCCTAATTACTGTTAATAACTAATTTTAAAGGACATTCTTTAAAGCAATTTAGGAAGCAATTTGAAAGGATATTTTCTAATTTTGTTCCATTCTCTTACTGAGTCTAAGGCCTTTACCATACTATGCCATGATCCCACATTGTCCTGTCACAGGCCATTTCTGCACTAGGCTGTTATAGTGCTATGATTCCACTTTCAACATCCTATGAAATCCTGGGGTTTCCAACATCCTATGGAATCTTCAGGCCCCTCCTTAAACTGCAAACCCCAGGATTCCATAGGAGGTTGAAAGTGGAATCATAGCACTATTAACAGTCTAGTGCAGAAATGGCCACAATCTTGGTGATGCCATTGCCGGGATGTGATTGGGACCTGAATGCTCCCCACTGCACTGGTCAGCTGTCAGCAGATGGGTAGCATTTGGGACCCGCTCCTTCCTTCCTTCCTTCCTTCCTTCCTTCCTTCCTTCCACAGTACAGCCAGTTTCTTTTTGCACTGTGTGGGGGAAGGAAGCACTTGCTAGTGTTTCTACCTTTTTTGCACACCTGCAGCTGATGGGATCATTGTGTGAAGGGAGGCGATTATGGGATTTTTTTCTCCCTTGTAGCAGATATCACTCATGCAAGGGGGAATGGGGTGGGAATGTTAGTCAGCTGTTTTCCAATCAACAAGGGATAGACCCCCATCAAGCACAGTGACTGCCTTTCAGTAAGTAGGAAATAGTGGACTTTTATGGCCTTTATGAAGCCCCTAAACTACAGCTAAGTAAGGATTATGAATATGTGACAGTCACAAGTCCGTAACTCTAAGTTACATATTTTGTAACTGCCATAAAGGATTCTGGCCAATGTCTTTGGCCAGCTCTGTCTATGTGTGTACAAACTATGTACACTGTTGGAACTCTTCCAACAATTGAGGTCCCTTTTACACCAGATAGTTATAGCACTTTGATACCACTTTAACTGGCATGGCTGTGTTCTATGGAATCCTGGGATTAGGGTGAGGCACTGGAACCCTCTGGTTGAGAATTCTAAGTATCCCTCACTAAACTGCAAATCCCAAGTTTCTGTAGGATGGAATCACCAACCATTAAGTGGAACCAAAGTGCTATTACTGTCTAATCTGCAAGAGAAACCTGGTCTCTGATGTCACTGGCAGAGGCCTATGGAGGTACAGTCCACACACATGTGGTATTTACAGGTGGATAGGAAGCACAGGTAAGGGCAAGTAGTGGCAGAAGCTGCAGTCTTACCTCTCCATTTATACCTGTGTTATTTGTGTGTATGTGTTTGTGTGCGCGCGCACATGTACTTTCAAGTCACCTGTTAAAGTATGGCAACCCCATTAATTGCATCGTGTTGTCTTAGGTAAGGCATGCTCAGCACAGCACCAAAAGCCAGAAGGAAAGGGATGCTCCCACATCACACATCTCAGGGAGAGCAGTGCAGTTGTATTACAGGAGGCAGTATTGTCTAAAAAGTGAATCAAGTGATAAAGAGGCAGAAATACTTTTAAAATGTCTTTTAAAAAGTGAGATACATTGCACAGGCAGGTTACTTAGCTATAAATATTAATAAATCTAAAACATACATTCATTTTAAATAAAACAAATGAACATATGCAGGATATCTCTGTTATCAGTGACAATTTTGCAAATGGCCGATGTGAATCAAGAAACCATCTCTCTTGGTACATTTCTCTTAGGATAACACCTCAAGAATCTCATAAAGTAGACTATAGCTCATAAAAGCAAATTTGTTAGTCTTTAACATGCCATCATTATATTTAAAAAGTTCACACTGTTGTTGTCTAGCCCAGTTCCTGCTTTTGTGGAATGGTTCCTCTGATAATCATTTTTGTATAACTTCTCAGTTCCAAGCATTCTGTATTTAATAGCTCTGTTTGCTAATAATTAGGAGTGTAAAGCTACATTGTAAAAAGGATAATCGAGAATGTGCAATTATTCTCCAAAATTACTAAAAAAACCGGGCAAATTTGTTAGCTTTTAATATATTACCATTTTATAAAAAAAAGTTTATAAAAAAAAGTTGTTGTCTAGCCTAGTCCTTCCTTTTGTGGAATGATTCCTCTGATAATTAGAAATCTCAGTTCTTATTGCAGGAACGTTTCTGAAGCAAACAATAATACATACAGTTTCAGATTTTTCTGTTTAATGAAAAGATCTTCAGAACCAAAGGAAGAAGGAACAACTTTATAGAAAGAATCTGTACAACTTTTCTTTAAACCCCACACATTCTCTTTTACTGGTGTCAGAATTCTTAGGTAGTAGATTTTCTTTTAAAATTAAGGTTACCTAAGGAGAGCTGGAAAGGAAGAAATTCTACTACTATACAGGCAACAAGACAACATTTCAATATTTTGCTTGTTAGCACAAAGAGAGAAGGGTTATTTAAGTTGAGTTCCTTGTGAATAATGAGCCAGTATGATTTCTGTCTCCACAGTTTCCTCCCATTGGCTGCAATTCACATTTCTGAACTTGCTTGACTCTGCTGTTCTCTTAATAGATCAATGCCAATACTATTATGGGATCAATAAACATTTGAGAGGGAGATTTTATTTTATTTTAATTTTTTTGGCAGAGTAAATGGTACACTAATAGAAACAATGATGAATAACAGAAAGATCATATTCTAGTGGGAGAATGCTCTGATCTGTTGACACTTTCAGAAACCCAGACCATCGTCATTACTTTACTGAACTGAAAATATATAATTAATAGGATCAGTAAAAACTTGGTCATGATGGTATTGAATAATGGAAACTGGGGGGAGCACAGCTTCCAGTCTGTTTTTTTCAGCTAGAGGGCTGGTGATAGGACCAGTCTTGCTCAGTCCATGATGGCTTTGACATATAGGGAAAACAGTGATTGGCTCACAGGCAGTAATTCATGATCAGTGTTGTGAATTCAGTTTTCTCTGACCTCAACTAGCCATGGATCAAAACAGCTGCCTTAGTTTTAGGCTGGGCTGGGGGCTATGGATTTATCTTTGGGACTTTAGGGGCTATCATAATCCCACAGGATGAGAACTGTAGGCATTAAAACCACAGTTCTGTTTAAAAAATTGTAGAAAGCTGCACTTAACTGAGTGGCTTGAGACTTTTGCTTAATCTGTGAATCTCCAAAGTTTCAGATTGATTATGTTTTTTTAACCATATCAATGTAACAGATGTTTCAGTATATCAGATTAGATTCCCTCACCACCAGTTTTCTCAGGTACAAGGTTCATAAATTTGTCAGGAAGCAAAGGTAAATGAGATTAAGGAGCTAACCATTATCTACTCCGTGAATAAGTGGTTGCATCTAATTTAATAAACAGGATGCAAACGTGTTTCCTCAAGGCAGTGCTTCTCTTAACAGAGATATCTGCAACCATTTATGCTGAGTACAGTCTATAGTATTTTTGTGCAGGAAAAATGGGCTATTTATTCCCAGTAACAATGTCCATGACTATTACGAGAGCTATGAGAAATGCAGTTGTGCAGGTGTTACTGGCCTATACAGAACAATGTGTGCAGAGTTACTGACTTAATATCACATCTGCCTTCTGCCAGGGCCAAACCATCGGTGATCATATGAAATTAGATTTTCCATTTGTGATGCAAGAACATTTTCAAAATGCCAAGAGCAACAGAAAGAGGGAGAGGAAGAGAATCAGAGATCTACTTATGACTAACACCAGTAGCCTAGACCTAGTGAAAAAAAGCAAAGTAAACCCAGATAATTGCATACACTCCAACATTTCAGACATGAAAACTGGGACATATTTGGCCAAGCAACATCAGAGTGTGCTCAAGATGTCAAATGTTATTAATGAGGCAGAACAAACAAGCTAGGGGAGGCTGCAATGGCATCCTTTTACTTGAAGCCTACTAAGAGGAGCAAGATTCTGCCCTCTTCCTTTCTTCTATCCACTGTTGTGTTAACTGAGTGCAAACTACTTTTTCACAGTTTGCACCAACTGAAGTAAGGCGAGGACAACAGAAGAAAGTGGGAGGAGAAGAGAGAAGCTGGGACATTTAAAAACCAACTGAAATAGAGGGATAACACAGGATTAATTGGGACTGTCCCTGCCAAATCAGGACAAGTAGGTATGAAGCTGATAATGAGCTGATCCCTTTGGAGTCCTAGATAAGAAGCTGGCTGGGAGCCAATGGAAACTACTGTGATGTATTGACTTGGGGTGATAGCGGTTACAGTGTAATCTTATGCGTCTTTATGGAGAAGCACCTTGAGGTATTCTATACCCCCTTACTTGGGAGTAGGGATGGAGAGAATTTCATCCAGGCCATTTCCACACTACACTGTTATAGTGCCATTATTCCACTTTCAATATCCTATGGAATCTTGGGGGTTGCAGTTTAGGGAGGGACCTTTAGAATTCTCAGAGAGTTCTTGATCCTCAGTCAACTACAAACCCTAAGATTCCACAGGATGTTGAAAGTGGAATAATGGCACTATAACAGCATAGGGTGGAAATGGCTCCAGGTAGCGTTTTAATGACAACCCATTTCAAACATTTTAACCAATACATGAAAACAAGCTCAGTTGTCCTGCAAAATCAGCACTTATCTGAATTCGACGGGGGGCTCCACAGGTATGTGATGCATACAGAAATGCATATATTTGGGAAATGTGCACAGATTCATATATTTTTGAAAATGTAATTTGAAAATGCATGAATCTTGGGCGAATTCCTTGAAAAACATGTATATGTTAGGCAAAATTGCCCACCAAAACATTTATATTAGGAGAAACACAAAAATGCACATGTTTTCAAGAGGACTTTTTACTTTTAGGAAATTTTTTGGGGCCTCCAATTAATTAATTGACTACTGAATGCAAAATCCACATGAGCTGCTAGCTAAACTGGTCTGATCAGTTTCATATGCCTACTGTAAGTTTTCTCCAAGGCCATGTGATATTGGGCTGCGGTTAAAGAGACAGTGCCCTCTTAATCAGTTTCCTGGATGCAACATGCCAGGTAGCCATGGGCAGCAAAAGTAAGTGTACTGATTCCAGGGCAAGTTGGTGGGTCAGCTTGCATTAACAGCATGTTTGAACAATGGTTTGGAATGATAAACAAGTCCATCAAGTAAATTAGTGTCTTGTTTGTTATGAAGCAAATTATCAGCTTGACCCAGAACTAAAGAACATTGCTTCAGATGCCCATGCATCTTTATATCAGTTTTATGGGTGTGTGGCTAGTTCAGAAAGTGTTGTTTCCTGACTAATTATACAGGGCATTCATACATCTAGCATCATGGCTCCCACCTTGATTTTGTCACTTTTCTCCATTTGTCACCCTGATATCAGTGCAGGCAGAGGGAAACAGAGAAATCAACTTAGATGGATAAGAACTACTGGTTCAATATTTAAACTGTTTGCAGCTCACGGGAGGTAGTCACGGTATTATAATCATGCCCTCTAACATTTCACAGATGAGAACCAGAACCCATGTGGCCAAGCAACATCACAGCGTGCTCAAGATGGCAAAAGCACACACAAACTAGAAGAGACTGCAGCAGTTTACTTTTGCCAGAGTCTACTGTGAAGGGCAAGATTCCACCCCTCCTTTTCTCTCCCTCCACAGAACTAAATTGAGTACAACTATTTTTGCACTTTGAACTCAGTTTGCAGCAACTGAAGCAAGTAAGCTGAAGACGAAGAGGGAAGGTGAGAGGAGGAGAGAGAAACTGGGATATTTTAAAATCAAGTTGGACAACAGAGAATTAATCAGGACTCTCCCTGCCAAGTTGGAACAGTAGGAAGCTATATTATAATAGTTACCTCTTGTATTAGGCTTTCCTGTTTTATTGCCTGACTCCCTTGATGGGTTATGTTTTCTCACTCAGTCTAAGCAAAACAACTCATAAATGTTTTGAAAAATGCAGAGTACATTTTCCCCCCAAAAGTGTCTCTTTTGGACAGTTCTTTAAAATGCCTCTCTGTCATTTTTGACATGCTTTTACCTTAACTGACTTTCACTGTCCCAAGAATTTAAAGAATTCTCGTCAGTTAGATAATGGGCTTTATCTATGGTGTTAATGCTAGAAAATAGAGCCAGTGTGAAATAATAATAATTTTTTATTTGTTACCCACCTCTCCTCAGGTTCAAGGTGGGGTACAACATAGAATTAAGAACAAATTATGACTAAAATACCCTAAAAACACAAAACCATTTAAAATACAAATATATCCTAGTTAAAATATAATATAATTAAAAAGTACAATTAAAAGCATAAATACAATTAAAACTACAATTAGAAGTACAATTAAAAGTATACTTAAAATAGACTGGGTAGGCTGAGTAGTGTTTTGAGTGCTAGGCAAAGAATCTGGAGATGTGGGTTCGAATCCCTGCTAGGCCATGCAAAGGAAGGCAATGACAAACCCCTCCAACTTGTCAGAAAAACCTTGTGATAAGTTTGCCTTAGTGTGCCATAAGAAACAACTTGCAGATACACAACAATAGAAAATGCTATAGGTTTCAGTATTTATGATTTGCTGATATGGCTGTAATAAGACAATAAAGATAAGTGATCAAAGGAGCTGGTATTTTTATAAGAATACCTTAGATCCATTTCACTCAAAGCGGAGGTTGCTTGAAATCACATCTGTAGGGGAGCTGTTTCAATTATTAACCTGTTTCCATACATACAGTAGTCCTATGGTGGTTTTGAGAATATGCAATTATTATACCTAAGAATACAAAAAGAAAAACCTGTTGTCAACAATGACTTTCAGCTGTCAGAATCCCCTTATAAAATCTGGCTCAAGTAAGCACATTTATTTGTCTGATATCACTGAAATTGTGAAATATTTAAGTAGCTGTCTATCCTGCTCAGCAACAACCTAATTTGGGGTTATGTCTTATAAAAGTGGGAAGTAGAGACCAAAGATTCCAGAACAGGAAAGTCAGATGATGTGGAAAGTTAATTATATAACTTGCAGTTTCATAACATGGATTGTACCGGGCGGGAAATGGTTGTTTATGGTGCATATGTTGTACTTGGAAGACTTCAGCTTAGTTCCTATATTGTTTCATCTCTTTTCTTCTCTCTCTTGTATCTGAGCTCTGGCTGACCCTGGCTTGTCATGCAATATGGTTTATAATGTGATACAGCTTGAACTCTAAGTTCAGTTTGGTCAAGCCAATCAAGGTCCCAACTGCATTTGTATGTGAAACCACAATTCATGGTATTGAAATCAGTGATGAAATTTCAGTTTGTACTTTAGTTAAGAGCAATGTTGGGTTGTCTTATATATAGACAGTGCCATTATGTTGCCTGGCACTTTAAAGAGTTCAAAAAGGCCTCTGCTCCACAGAATTTACAATCTATAATTCAGTACAAGAGAAATAACAGAGGAAAGGTAAGAAAGTGAAAGCTGGGACAGGCAGGAGGAGTTGCTCAGTTACAAATCATTAATTTGCTACTAGATCCATCAAATAAGAGGGAAAAAGAGATAACAATTTCCCCAGCCTGTTTGTGTCTTGTCTCTTTTTTTGTCCAACTTCCCCTTGCTTTAGTTTGTGGGCCTTTGCATGGGCTGCATATCAACTGGGAAGATGCAAGAAAGGGCTGCAGAGGTGTATTTCTTTCCAGTTTCACTGGTGGATTTAAAGCTAAAAGTGAAAAGTTGCTACTGGCTGATCATGCAGTGATTCGGTTTAATGCATTTGCATCAAACCCTTTGAAAAAACAGATATACTCATATGCATAGCCAAATAGCTTACTTTACAAAATGAAACATTGCTGAGATTAAAAGGCGCTGATTTAAGATTTGGTTGGCACAGGTACATCTGTTACGAAAAGACAAAAATAGATAAAGATTTCACTAACCATTATATAAGGAAAGCTCTACTAAAGATCTGGAATATACACAGACCAATGTTGCTAAAACAAATACCCATGTGGATTTCACCACAAGAAGCATTCTTTGGAAGATGGAGCAACATTTTGAATAAATGGTTACAATATGAAGATTTAATTGAAAAATCTTCTACAGGAAAAATAAGTATGAAATCCAGAGAAAATCTCCAAAAAGAAGGAATTGTTCTGAACTGGTTCCCTTATCGACAATTGCTTGAGCGATTTCATATGGACTTGAAGCTACAAAGATTTGAAACAAAGAAAGAAACAAATGCTATAATTAAACTTTTAGTAGAAAATCCCCCACACTTGATGGCAAAATCATATAAGACTTTACTACTTTACGAGAAGGAAGAGGAAACAGTGAAAGAGGCAATGATAAAGTGCTCTCAAAATTTTGGACATTCAATACAGATGGAACAATGGGAGACTAGTTGGAAAAGGACACTGACATTTATAACAGCCCAAAATTTAAAAGAGAATTACTTTAAAATATTCCATAGATGGTTCATGACCCCACAAAAACTTCAAAAAAATATACAAGTCTGGAACAGGAAAATGTTGGAAATGTGGCATCCAGTTCGGAACGATGTACCACATGTGGTGGATGTACCCCAAAGCACGTGAATACTGGGCTGGTATACATAAAATAATAGAATTTTTTTTCTCAAACCCAATATACTATGACCCTAGAAACATACGTATTAAATATATTAAATGAAATAGAAAATCAGATGAATAAGAAATATTGGAGAATCTTACTTTACATGATAACAGCTGCAAGAATAGAATACGCAAAATTATGGAGAAACGAAGATGTCCCTAAAACTGAGCAACGGTTATATAGTTTGTTGGAGATGAAAACAGCGGATATACTATCTCAAAAATTGAAAAACTTAACTGAAGAGAACATAAACAACGAATGGGCTCCAATTGATATTTATTTCCAACGCAACAATTGAAAAAGAATCAGTAGACACAGTAGATATCAATAGATAAATATAGATATAGATAAATGCAAAAGGGGAAAATTACTATATTAGGATCTGGGGATGTTCAAACATCTAAAGCTGAACTGTTATTAGATTACTTTGAGATTACGGGTATGGAGTAAATGTAATAGAGACAATAGTAGAAGTATGTTTAAGAATAGAAATAAACAAAAATTGCTATAATATAAGATGGAAATGTTGGAAAATTAAGAAAATGCAGTAAATTTTCATTTGTAAATACAGAAAAATGGTTGTTATTCTCTTTTAAAACTGATGATTTTTGTATATAAAAATGATAAAAGAAAAAAAAGAAAAACAGATACTTTTTACTGGACAGAGGGTTTCTTTCTACAAACTGCATTTGGTATCATTTCCTGATGTTTTAAATCCAATGTTTTATTTATTTATTTATTTATTTATTGAATGTCATTTATGTGTTGTCTTTCTCCCAGAGTGAGACCCAAGGTAGCTGCTAGATCAAATCAACTAAAAAACTTTTACAATAATTAAAACTGCAATAATTAAATAATACAATAATTAAAAAACAATTAAAAATCCTCATATTAAACAACATAAAATCATTTAAAAGATATACAAAAGTTTTTTTTAAAAAAAGTAGCTAATTATCTCTGTGTAACTAAGTAATGTCTTCTGACCCAACCAGCCCAGCTCAGCTCAAGATCTAACAGTTGGATCAGGCAAAGGAGTTCCATTCAACATCTCATCAGTGCTCAAGGAGGATATTTCCACCCTTCTCCCACCAGTAAGTGAGTCTATGACAAGGAGTAGTGAGAGAGGTCCTGCTTCTGATGGTTGCAACCTTGCTCACTAGAAGAAAAGGATTGGAAACATTATGGTTCCTTACATTCCAATCAAAATCTGAATTGACCTACTTTGCCTGATCCAGCTGATGGTTGTTAAGGTGGACTGAGATGGCATTTATGTAGTCTTACAATAAGAGTAGGCCTAAATACCCTAAAAGTACAAACTCCCATTTTATCTTAGAAGCTAGGCAGAGTCAGCCCTGGTTAGTACTTGGATGGGAAGCCATGAAAAACACTAGATGCTGTAGGCTATATTTCAGAGGAAGGAACTGGGAAAACCACCTCTGAGTATTCCTTGCCTAAGAAAACACTATGAAATTCATGGGGTTGCCATAAGTCTGTAGGCAACTTCAAGGTGCATGTGTGTGCCCACGCACAGAGTGAGAGTACATAATGTTATTGAATACACAGCAACTACAGATCTGTAACTCGTTACCCTGACATTTTGGGGGTTCCAGAGGGACGCCTTAATGTGCTGCTCTTGATGGGGAAGGTAAACTCAACAGAGCACAAATGATAGCAATATGAGAGGCAGGGTAACCTACTGAGATCTTTTACCCAATTTTTACAGGGTCAGGCCAAGCCAAAAACCACACAAAAAAGATCCAATAAATGACTTTATTGAAGGGAAGTCTTGCGCATCCACGCATCCACGCATTCACTCACACATGGATTCAAGCCCTATAGAAAGGCAAAGAGTGGAAATTAGATAGAGGGACTATCAGAGGATTCATAGTTTGGGTGTGATACTGCACCTTTTCCTAAAGTCCTTGGTTCGAGAAAGCAGCGAAAGAAGTAAAACTCAGCAAAAGGATGCTGAGGGCATTACTTGGCTACCAGGAGGAAAGGTCTGTTGGTATGATCGGGAGTTATCCAAAGAACCAGCCAAAAACGGGAACTATTTGTAGGGAAAATGTACCTTGAGGGCAAATCCTCTCCTGGGGAGAACAAAGGGGATGGCAACAGAAAAACAACTCTGCGCTGGCACTTTCTTTGACATTAGAAGATAACGAGGTGTTACCAAAGTTTCAGGATCTTCCACCACTTTGGGTTACAGTGTGAGTTTATGTAGCTGGTCCCTGCCTGATAAGATTTTATTGCTACCAGTGCCCAACTTGTGGGAAAGCACCTTAATCCCTTCAAGTTGTTTCCTCAAAGGCTGAGGACCTTTTGTCCACTATGGGTTGGCACATCTTGAGGTCTCCTCCTAATGGGGTAGTTTACTGGCCTGACATGGTTTGCCGATCATACAACTGTTGCTGCCTACGTGCTCATCCGGGTGACCTCTCTGGCGCATTAAATTATATTCTATATCAAAGTTGTAGACCCCGGGACAGGGTTTACCAACGGGGCAACAAACTCTAGGTTACAGAGCTGTAACTGTAATAGTGAATGCCAGCCACAGTCATTATGTTAAATATTCCACTGGTGGCAAACAACAATTCCACAACATCTGCCATGAAACCTATATATACTCTGCTCTCTTAAGAGCTTGGAAAATTACTTTTCAAATGTAATTTGTTCCTGTTGTTTCTTATAGTTTTTGAGAATAACTCACTGCCATAACTTATACTGTTTCAAAATTAACTGGATGTGTTACTAAAGGTGTAGTTTGTAAGCTTTGTGTTACTTTTCATTACTTTATGGGGAGGAATGTTTTACAAACTGAGAAGACAAAGACCTAAAACTTAAAGATGCCTGTCCAAATGCTTAAAAAAATAGCTAGAAAACACAGGTTGTTACCCCAATAAGGTAATATCGTTCCAATTGTTGCATTACTTTACTGTCAGCAAGAGTAACTAATTGCAGGTAACCAAGATCTGGTTTTCTTTAGAAGCAGAGTTTTGCTCAGACAAAATGAGGGAGTATTAAGCAAATTACTATCTCCAGTGGAATATTTACAATTAGTACAAATCAGCAGTCAACAGATTTCCCTTAAATGTTCCCACCTGTGGTAATCTTCAGGGAAGTGGATCGGTTAGGAATTTAATCCAACTGGTATTTTTACTTTTTACCATTTACAATTGTACTAGTGCAGATGCAAAATACATTAGTGAAATAACTCCGTGGAAGCAATACAGTGTTAAGGGGCTTGAAACTCAGTTCATATGAGCCTGGGCTGTATTGATTGCAACTTGAACAGCAACTACACAGAGGCAACTCTATAAGGCAAGAGACCTGGATGAAATATTTCCTAGCTGCTCAACCATGCTGTGGAAGACAGTTTGAAAAAATGCTTTGTGATGGCATGGTTGAAACTAGGTGAGTCATGTAGGACTGGGTGCTGGAAAATCTCGTTTGGTCAGCATTTTAAAGTAAACCAATCTAATTCACAGCAACCTGGCATAGTTTTATATAGTAGTACCACCTTATCCATGGGGAATATGTTCCAAGGCACACACCCCCTCTGTGGATGCCTGAAATCACAGATAGTACCAAACCCATAGCTTCACAGGAACCATAGAGAGGATTCATGCTGCTGGATTGTATGAAGCCTCTCTATGGTCCCTGAGAAACTAGAGAGCTACTTCCACAGATGCCAGAGCCATTTCCTATGACAGTGTTGGCAGTGAGGAAGTTAAAGGGGAGCAGGCAAGCATGTAGGCAAGGTGTAGGTGGCAAGCAGGCTGGATACTGGGGGATGGATTGCAGTAAAGGGTGAGAGGAAGAAAGGTGAAGAAAGAGGTTGACTGCAGGTGGAAAACAAAACCACAGATAATGGGGGGGGACTACTGTATACTGTATTCGTTTGGTTCCACATCTCTGAATGGTGCTAATCCTTTTTAACTCAAAAATTGCACACAAAATGTGTATATTAGAAACATTTTCAAAGCAAAATACTTACAACTATAGTTACACTAGGGAAGATGTCTATATATGTGCATGCAAGGTGCTACAGTTGGGAAAAACTGCATGCATAAACAAAGGAGAATTTTCATGCAATTAAAAACATGCAGAATGAGTGAAAAAAAAACCCCTAGCACTTGAATAGGGGTGAAACAGACATAAATATGATTGTTTCTTTTATCCCTTGGAAGAAGATTGCTTTACAAATAGGGAACCCTTGGAAATCTTTAATTTCCCCCCTGTTTATTGAGTATTTTGCCCAATGCATTTGGAAAAGTCAGTTGAACATGAAATCTCTCAGACCTGCAGTGTAAAATGTGTGGAGCAACCACTCTGGAGAGTGATCACTTTGATCGAAGTATTGCTGTTTCTAAACCGTGTAGGCTGGTGGCTCTGACACCAGTGGAGCAGTAAATCTCCCATGGGTTTTAGTCTGACGTTTAAAGGAGCTGTCCTATGTGTTGAATCTATTTTGTAGATAGGTGTCATCGCCTGGGATAGCTCCTTTAAAATTCAGACAAAACTGACAATGGCATAGTGACTTATCAAAGTTTATACAACAAGGAACAAAACCTAGAATTAGTATAAAATTTAACAAGCTGCTAAACAAAGAGGGGGACTGGGACCAGATTTGAAACTGTATTTTTCCATCTGCTATTTGATTTGGTTGAAGGAATGGATTATGTCAATGAACAAGAGATTGTTAGATTTAGAAGGGCATGAACTGAGGTTTGGATGGCATAATTAGCTGTGGTATAATAAAGCCAAAGTGAATACATATTTTAATAATCATTAGGTGAGCCATGCTTTTTAAAGAGTGTTCAATAGATACAAACCAAGGTTACTTCCCAAGACACCCTTGTGGGTGTTAATGCAAGAGGCTTTTTAGAGGAAGCAGGCAATAGCTAATAATGTGTTGGAAATGTGAGAAACAAGTGGGATCTTCTTACCATATGTAGTGGACTTGTGAAAAGTCAAAGAAAAAAATGGAATTAAATACATTCTCTGGTGAATAAAATTTTGAAAGTTAATATTCAGTTGAAGCCAGAATTATGTTTGTTGGGACTAACAGAACATCGACTGGAGAAGAAAGATGATAGGATACAATATATGACCACCACAGCAAGATTGTTACGGAAGTGGAAGAATACAGAAATTCCAGTGAAGGAGGACTGGCAGATAATGCTAATGGACCTAGATGAAGTGGATAAACTGATGATACTGATAAGAGAGAAATCAATGGTGTCATTTTCAAAAGACTGGAAACTGTTAATATGCATTTTGCAAGAAAAAGAGTACAATATACTGACTGTAGGATTTAGTAATTAGTATATTTGGAAAAGCAGCAGCTGAAGCATTTGAATGGTGTTTGTAATTAGAGAAGTTATTTGATAGAATTATATATAATCTGCTTTAGGAAAGCTGAAAACCAATATCCATTTCTTTCTTTTTAGTATTTATTAGGGATGGGCCAACGAAATCTTCGAATCATTGGCAAAGACTCGAGATTCGCAAATCCAAATCCCTGTGCTAAAATAGGCAAACCGAATCTTTTGAATCCACCAACCAAATAATTTGTTGAAAACCAGGATGCCTGAAAACCTGGGAGATTAGATACACAAGGGGAGATGGCAAGTAGGTGAATTTTTCCCTTGGAGTAATAATGGCCTTTGCTAACAATTTCAGAAATTACAGCTGTGGTTGTATTCTAATATATTTAAATCCAACATTTAGTATTTAAGTTCAGCACCATTTTCTGTGCTGAAAATCAATGGCACGTATCAATGCTGGGGTCAGTGGGCCTGGCGCCTATCAGTAGCAGTGGGCAGAGGGCAAGGTCACAAAATCTCATCCAGTCATTGCCACATGTAGGCCAGTGTACCTCCTTCCACAAAACCAGTGCCTGGTTGTAAACCTATAACTAGAATAGGATGAAAAGTGAAATGTCTGTCATGGTTTCTTATGAGCCACACGACAAACAACAAGTAGCAGAAAGGAAAATTTGTTTTTAAAAATTGGCATCTCCAGGGCCAGCCAAAGGCCTGATTGGCCGGAAGGTACAGTCTTGAGATTTCAAGGACAGCTGAAAGATTCCTTTGCATAGCTCCCTTGCAAACCTCTTTCATACACAATTCTGAGGTTTGTAGTTTTACAAGGTATCACAGCCTTCTCTGTCAAAGTGTGCTGGTGCATCATCAAACTATAAACCCCAGGACGCAGAAGGAGCTATGCAAAGAAACGCCAGTTTATCTCTGTACTGTAGTATGTGGCCCTGTTCAACAGGCCGGAAAATGTGGGATTAATCCACATTTTCCTGCCTGTGTAGAAAGGGCCTTCATGTCATTTTCAATCTGGGGAGATCCTGAGGCAAAACTAGGACAATTGTCCTGGCCAGATTTCTTCAGAGGGAGGTTTACCTTTGCCTAGGCTTTTGCTACGGCTGAGAGAATGTGTCTTGGCCAAGATTATCCTTCTTTCCCTTGCTTTTTTAAACCCTTTTTTAAAAAAGGATTTGTGAGATTCATGGAGTCCCAGAACCTTCCAGGGATTCAGATCCAGAAAATTCTGGATTTGTCCCATCCCTAGTATTTATCTTTATTTGCTCTTAATAATTATTACTTAGTATTTCCTTGCTTACTTTTGTTTGCTTTTCTAGTTTTCATTTTGTTGCTTCTTTTTCAGTTTTGTCTTTTGTATTTTAACATTTTCTAAATAAAACTTGATTTTAAAAAAAACATCAAAATTCAGACTTAACTCTGCAACAGAATCATACCACCTCACTAACATTGGACCCATCACACACTAGTTGCTGTCAACAAGCTGTGACACTCTGAACATTCCGCACGACACTCTTATAGTGCGATGATTCCACTTTCAACCTCCTATGGAATCCTGTGGTTTGCCGTTCTGGGAGGGGTCAGCTACCCCTCCCCGGAAGTGCAAACCCCAGGATTCCATAGGAGGTTGAAAATGGAATCATCGCGCTATAAGAGTGTCGTGCGGAAATGGCCTCCCTCTTTGAACCACAACCATTTGGTGTGTTTCTGTCCCTTTAAATCAGAAGCACAGCATAGTCTGAAATAATGCAAAATATGCATCATGGGCTAAATATTGAGCAATACACTATATCCTGACTACTAGTCCTGGGTGAGTGTAATTGAAAAGAAGGAAAGGTATAGTGAAATAAGCCCAGTGACTATAATAGATGAGGCATAGGAATGAAAGCCACAGTCTCTTTTCCCCTTTCTTTTCTTTTTCTTTTTAACCGCCTCCCTGAGTAGCTTTTCATGCTAGAGCCAAATCCTTCCTCCTACACAGTAAGTAAACTCATCAATGTTTACATCACCTCTGAATATTTCCCTCTGATTAAGGGGGAAGCAGGGAAGTACTGCTGTACTTAGTATACTGTAATTCCAAATAATGAGTAGGTACATGACCTTATTTCCTCTATGTATATTTCATAATTCTCAAGAGATCCAGTTCCCTTGTTGTGTTCCATGTTAATGAGAGAAAGTAACTCTTGACTTTGATAACAACTTGGAATGAATACAGCAGTGTCTCTTCACTTAACAAGAGCATGCTATATAGTGTTTCACTCTGCAGATGAAAACAGTCTGGTGCATACAAAAGAAGGATTGCTCAAGCTCTGTTCTTCTCTTTCAAACATTAACTTGTTTACACAGTAGTAGTAGCTTTATAGGCTGGTCTGGCTGCATGGATGACTATGGAGCCATGGGTCTTTCCAAGATTATAATTCCCTTGCTCAGCTAACGCACAGATGTTGTTCACATGCCTTCCTTTCTTCATCGAGGGGGGCATTCTTTGTTTCCATTCCTTTTTTTCCCCTTTTTAATAGAGTTTCGAAATGTTACTTTTTAAGATTTCAAATCCCAGAAACCCCCCAGCCAGCATAGCACTCATGATTAGTAGTCGTTATACTTGCAACTCTCCCCTCTAAACGGGTTGTGGAAAAAATGTTTTTGTCCATACTGCCTAGGAAGTTCTGGGAGTTGCAGTCCAAAAAGTAATATTTCCAAGCTCTGCTTTTTGGAGGGTGGGTAGGTGAATAGATAGATGAGAAAGGGCTTTGAACAGAGATAAAAATATTTGCCTATTCAGACTGAAAAATCAGGCATTATTGTCCTCACTATAGTTTGGCTTTGGCACGTCATCACATAGCCAAATCTGATTGGCCACATTGCATTGTGATACCATCAGACTGGCTTGGATAGGATCAAGCCAGCAAGAAGAATCCTGTGGGGAAAAGAAAAATAACAAAAAAGCTGATGAAAGCAACAAAGAAGGGCAAATCCTAACTGAAAGAAAGTTGGGGAGGTATTTTGGAGTTCATTTCAGGTACACATTGTGCACTAAAAAAATTCTCCCCCGCCTTGCTTTCGAACCTAACCATTACTGATGTTGTCACTATGAAGAATAAGTGTTGCAAGTCCTTTGCACAAATACTAGATACTATGATGTCATGTCCCATCTTCACTTCCTATAGTTTTGCATGTACTTTGAGGGCTTTGGCATAGGAGCTGCTATTCTTTGGTAGTGATTCATAGGTTTTGATGCAAAAGTCCCATGACTGATACAAACATATTCCTCTTTCACTCGTAAGTGGCTTCTACCTCAGAGCAATTTACCTCTGCTGAGTTTCTCTTGTCTGTTCTTACCTGGAAGTGGAATTAAAATGGACTTTACCCACAATAATGACTGGCCTCCTTTGACCTCAACAAATTTGGCCTAGCATTCAGCCTTTCCACTGTTGTTGAAAGCTTTACACCGCTAGTTGAAAATAGAACTTGGACAACAATAATTTATTTATGGACTACAACTCCCAGAATCCTCAAGTCAGCATAGTGAATAGTTGGGGGAATTCTCAGAAATGCAGTTCAAAGCTCTGTCTCAAGGCCTCCTGCTTGCAAGTTCTTCCTGTATTCTGTTTCCTCCAAACCTAGATTTAATAATGACTGACCTTTGCTTTACTCCAGAATTGTCAAACTCTTGCTAAGAACGGGACTCTTTAACTTCTCATTGTCTCTTATTATTTTTTTAAAACTCTTTGTTTAAAAAAAGAAATAGCAATAATTTGACATTTTGTGGGAAGAAAAACTGATGAGGTAGTGGTGTGGAAGGAAAATCAGAAGACATTCATCACTAAATTTCCATCTTGGATTTAGAGGAAGTAATACAATGTAAAGGCCTGGGTCCTTGAAAAACATAAGTAAATAGCTTGGCATCTGGATTTATATCCTAGAGTTATGGATCTGTAGCTTCTCCATATTCTGAAACATTATCTGTTTATTGCCATGGCAGTGCTGCTACAATCATAAATGCTCCTCAGATCTACTCAACAGCCAGCAGCTGCACCAGACAATGAGTCTGTTCTGCTGGTAATTGGGACAACAAGAAGACATTTCCAGCCCCTTCCCACCAGCAAGTGAGGCTGTGTTAAGGAATTGCAACAGGTGTCCCATCTTCTGATTGTCATGGTCTTCCTCACTGGCAGGAGGTAGTTGGAAATGTCATACTGGTGTGTCCCAATTACCAGCAGTACAGATTTTCATTGCTAGGTGCTAGGCTGTTGAGGTAGGTTTAGGAGACCAGGAGATTCTACTTAGTAACTAAGTAGATGGTGTAGGACTCAGCCATAGCTTTTACCAGGCTGGGCAGGCTAGCGTTGTACTTCCAGGTCACTGTCTTGTTACGCAGAGGATGAGGAGAAAGTGAGAAAAAGAAATGGGGTCTAAAAAAATCCCACAGATCACCACAGAATGCAGTGGAAACACAATGTGCTGATAATGCTGATAAGGAACAGTGACAATTCTAGAGAAAACAGCCAGTGCAGAACAATTATCAACCTCTGCAAGGCCTGCTGCAGTACTAGGCAGATGTTGATTTGAGATAAGAGCTTTTATCCTTGGGGAATGCATGATGAAGAAGTTGACATGCCAGGTAAGACACTCCTTCCAAGTTATTTCTAGCCCATTGGCTAGGGGTTTCCCATACCTGCTACTGAGTACTTAGTGTTATTTACCTCCCAATATTGTCGTTGTGTGCCTTCAAGTCAGTTCCAACTTACAGTGACCTAAAGTGAACCTATCACAAGGTGTTCTGGGGCTGAGAATATGTGATGTGCCCAGAGTCACCCTGTAGATTTTCATAGCAGAGCAGGGAATCAGACCCCTGTCTCCGGGGTTGTAATCCAATGCTCAAACCACTACACCATGCTGGCTCTCCCAGTGATATTATTATTTTATTTCCTCACATGACTGGATTAAAAAAGGTCAATCACACTGTTCTGGTGAGGGATGGGAGGTTGGTAGGGATCAAGATAGCAGCCATTATTCATTATAATGAAAGAGGTAGGGGCTTATGAGAAGAGTAATCATGACCTGCTTTTCAGACAGTCTCAGGTTTCAGTTACCATCACCCATGCAGCTTAAATTTCTAAACAAAACTGGGCTGCAGACCAAACCCTCCTTTTCAGGCTTCACCACCATCATTTCTGCCAGATGCAGATTAAATGGAAACTGTAAGTATGGTTCACCCACTGCAAAATCTCTTGATTTTTGGCAGACAGTAGTCACCTCTTGTGTTGAACTGAGGGTCCATCCATTTTTTTTTTATGTGGGGGAAAGATCAGAGGTGTGTGTTGAAAGAGATCGTTTTTGAACTACAATTCACAGAATCCTCAGTCAGCGTGTGGACTGCAGAGGCTGTTGTCCACAAAAACAAGGTTTCCAAGTTCTAGGAAAGATTGTAGGAATGGGATATATGTATCCACAATTTTGCACCCTCAGTTTTGCACTTCAGTGATTTCGTATGGTAGCATTCCTCCCTCCATGTGCTCTCTTGTGCCTGATGATGAGTGAAGAATTGCCAGGTTCATCCAGAGGAGGCATGGCTCCAACTGCACCAGCACTGCCAAACACATTGCACAGTTAGATCTGTAGCTTAACATACTAGTTAAAGTGTGGCTCTCAAAATGAGACAAGAAAGTCCACAGAATATTTGGCAGACATTTAATTGTAGAGCAAAGGTTGCTGTTAACCATGCCAGAGAAGTCAAATGACACTGGGTTAGTAAGTAACTCCTCCAGTGTTTGCCTGAAGGTAACAATGCAGTCACTGTTACTAATAAACCTAATTACTCCCACTACAAGAGAAATTAGTCAGGGGGAAAGATCCGGCAAATATAGACAGGGATGATTAGCTGTTGGTTTCACTTTTGCAAAGACTTTTCATTCTGGCTGAAAAGGTTTTGCCAAGTTGCAAGGCAACAGGCATGCAAGCCTGAGGTGTGGTTACAATGCAGCTATTCTCGTTTCAAGCACCATGTTTCTGATGCTGGGATCTGAGAGGGCTATTTGAATATGCTGCTCTTAAATAGTGCCCGAAAGAAAAGTCCACAAGAAAAACTGCTAGTGAATTATTTTTTGCATTTGATTATACACGCATTACCACTAGCCCAGAAAGCTTTAGGTTGCAAACCTCAATAGTCACAGAAACAACTAAGAATTTTGGGGCATCTTAAAAACTAACAAGTTGTTTTTGACACAAGCTTTTGTGGATTCCAGCTCACCACATGAATTGTTTATGCCAAATACAACCTGCTAGCCTTTAATGTGATACAAGACTCTTTATTACTTTTGTTGCAACAGTCTAACACAGCTATTCTCTACTCTAGCATTCAGATTTCCTGACTACTCACAGATATGTATAGATTTGAAGACTAAAGTGGGGCTTTATTCATCTTGTCAAATGCTGTATGCGCTAGTAAACCACAGTAATATCTTTGGCAGCCCTTAATTCCAACCCCTTTCTCCCACGTAGAATGTTTTAAATAGTACCCGGTTTGGCTGCCAGGTTAATATCTTACAATATTATCAACTTAATGTGTCTGTTGGTCATTATTGGAAATCAAAATTATGCATCTTTCAACAGTGGTAGGACTGCAGCCACCAGCTCAACCCACTATCACCATCCTCAGTAGAAGATGGCTCCCACAGGTGGAAGTTTATCTTGTAACCAAAAGCCAGGTTATCTTGTAACCTTGAGACTCTCTAGTTGATCACAGAAAAGGAGGGTGAGGGGAAAGAGGTGGTCTTTAAAATATCCTGCTCCAAAATTATCTAGCACTCTAAAGGTAGAACCAATATTTTCAACTAGATGCAAAAAGGAACCAAAGTTGTAGGTCGGAGATTAGGGTCAACCTGTGTTGGAATGGGTCGTTAGAGTTCCCTTAAACTTCAAAGAATGAAGTTTGCTGGTTGCAGGAACTTCTGGATTCAGGCCTGAGCCTAGTTCAACCCAAGGTTTCAGTGCATTTTCATAGCTTCCAATTTCACTTATTTCATAGCTTCCTATTTCACCTAATTCTGGAGATGTTAGATCCAGGCCCAGGTATTAATTATATCCAGTTTGGATGACTGGGACAGGTTTCCAGAAGGAGAGGGCAAGAGGATGGGCAGTGCTGGCAAGCGCTAATCCATCATTCTTTAAAGCAGTTGTGGGGAATGTGAACTCCACAGGCAACATGTGGCCCCTGAAATCCACTGTTGTGGCCTCTAAAAGTCTACCTGCAGGCCCTTAAAGTCCCCCCATGATCAATTTTGGGGAATTTTCTAGCCCCAAATGGCTTCCAAGGCCACCAAATCACAAACAAGTGTGGTGGTTTAGCTTTCCTATTCCCAAGAACCTACCACCACCCTCTTCCATATACCCCCAAATAGTTGAAAATTGGACATAAATGGTGACTGGAAGTGGCACAACATCACTTTTGGTACTTATCCCTCATGCAGTTGCCTTAAAGCATGCTGATTAAACCTGGGAGGAAAGGGGTTCCTTAGCTAAGGCTCAGCCTTTCCTAATCATTTCCATTGTTCTGAAGAGAACCTGTAATATGTGTGAAGAACCTCCATAAATAGCAAATATTGAACAATGGACAGTAACAGGTGAGCCTATCCTAGGAAAGAGCCTCTAGCACCATACTGCTCAGCCCTCACTTGCAAAAACAAAACCCTGGAACTAAAACCTGAATCCTATTGCTTTATCCCAGTTGGAGTAGACTCATTGAACCAATTACTTAATGGTGAGAATCTAGGGAACTTTACTCACCATGAGACCCAAGTCATAGTTTTCAAAATATACTCCAGATGTGATGATAATTAACAAAAGGATAAAGTTAATCATCAATGTTTATTTCACATAATTGCTGAGGGGAAGGCTCGCCGAACGAAGCGACAGCAAAGTGGGATGGAAGCCAAGAGCGATCCGAGGAAGTGCTCAAAGTCAGGGGTTCTTATAGGGGAAAATGCGGCCGCAGGCTAGTCCGTTCTCGGGGATAACAATGAGTTTTGGGGTCAGTATTTTACATGATTGAGTTAAGACCGAATTGTAAATAGAGTAGCCAGTATGCAAACGCAGAGTGCTTGATGATTGAGTATTTGGCTCGTCAAGCTGCCTGCTCGGGGCAGGGAGTTCTTTGTAAGTAGTGTGCATACGTAATATGGTACTTGCCTTGAGGTCTCCTGAAGCAGCAGTCTGGCTATTTCTGGCCTGCCTGTATTTGTTTGGAATATTACAGTGATTTGCGGCTATGCCTGTATGAGAGCTTGTCCAGGGGCCTCGCAAGCACGTGGGAAGGAATAGGTAAAGGAGGCCAAATTATTGATATCAAATGATATCTAATATCCCACGACCTCGGGCTAGAAAACTGCAGTAACAGGAGACTTGTGATTTACATGTAAGGAAAGTTCTAAATTTTGTGTGGGAGAGGATGTATTTGTCTCCCCTTCCCTCATTGGTATTTTTTGGGGGAGGAAGCTGATATGAAAACAGAACACATCATGGAGGTTTTTCAGGCAAGTAACCTACAGCATTGTAGAAGAATAAGTACAGGGACTAGGGAGTGATGATGATAAAAAACCCCAAGGCTTTTAAAATACAGAAGTATGGAAGAATGTCCACTTCATGCTCCTACAAAGCCCAGCGATTAGAGAATCCATTGGAAAATGTGCCCTAGAGTTAGATGACAGATCTGTCAGACACTCTGTTCTACCAAGTCCCTCCTCCCACTTTGCCATCCTGGATATATTAACAATAAACAAACAAACAAACAAACAAACACTATTTCTGCTCCCCACCTTTCTAAATTCCAAACCCTTCATTAAGTTTTAGACAGCATCTTACAGAATCCCAAACTAGAACTGCTATGGAGTCAAACAGAGGTTTCCCAGTGCTACTATCTGATAACAAACTGAAGAAAGGAATGGAGTCCAGTAACATAGCATAGAGCCAGTGTGTTACAGTGGTTTGAATGTTATGCTATGACTCTGGGTCAGAGTTCAAATCTCCAGTCAGCCATGGAAATCCACGAGATGACTTTGGTCAAGTCACACTCTCTCAATCTCAGCAGAAGTCAAAGGCAACTCCCCACCTGAACAAAACTTGCCAAGGAAAAGCCATGATAAGTGTGCCCTAGGGTTTCCATAAGTCAGAAATGACTTGAAGGTTCACAACACACACAACACAGTGCCTCCTTTGTCCAATTAGGATTGCCAGGCCAGAATCATTCCAAGGCTGACATGTCAAGCTAAAATATGAGATCTTGAGATCTGATAATGTCAAAGGGGCTGGGTCCCAGTGATATTATGGGACAGAGCTTGGTTATGTCACTAGAGGCAGGCTCTAGTGATGCTATGAAGCATAACACGTTAAGCCTGGACCACTGTTGCTTTGAGCAAATAAAAAACACAAAGCCTAACAAATAAGAACATATCTCTTTGGCTGGACATTAAGTTTTTCCCACTCTAGATTGAACAGGGGAAAAAAACCCAAACTTGTTCAAAAGCACTGCTTTTAACAACACATCACAACTATAGTCCATTGAGGAAAGTTTTCCAAGCTTTGCTTTGCATTTTTTTAACACATGAGCAAACACTGATTTTAACACCTGGGGGTTGTAGTCCAACCAAAGACTAATTTCGAGGCACAAAGACTGTCCAAACTCTGCTTTTATTACATTACTTCCACTAATCAGTGCATCTCAGTGGCCACATTTTCTTTTAATTTTTATGGTCAAGTTGTAGACTCTTCCTTTCTCCCCAAAATCATAATCACCACAATCATAATAATGCTGATGATAAACATCAAATATTTTTGCCAAGGGCGGTGATGATGTTGTTGATTATGACTATGATTAAAAATATACAGCTTTAAAAATTTGACAGTTTAACATATCTGTCTCATGGTTTTCAAAGTTTTGGGGGTCAATGGAGAAGAATTGGAGACAGGGAGGTAAGAATAAAGTTAATGAGTTTGGTTAGTAGAAGTGGGAGGTAAAAGGAGAGAAAGGATAAAATAGAAAAATAGAAGAATAGAAGAATAGGAAAGGAGAGAGAAGACAAATGAAGCTAGGAAAATTCAGAACAGGAGGCATAGAGAGAGGGAGGGGGATATGGAAGGAGGGAGAAAAGGGCAATTAGGGGATGGTGGAGGACTGAAAAGGAGGGAACAGAAGACCTTTTAGCCAGGAGTAATGTGTGTGAGAGAAAGAAAGAAAGAAAGAAAGAAAGAAAGAAAGAAAGAAAGAAAGAAAGAAAGAAAGAAAGAGAAGGAAGGAGAAAGCATCTAGCTGTGGGTGGGGAAAGAGAACATAAGAAAGAAAGGGAGTGGCCAGCAAATGAGGAAGAAGAAGAACATGGGCTGGAGTTCTGGGTGCAGACAGAAGAAGAAAGAGGGTGTGTTTGCATGGAAAGGGAGGTTGGGAGATAAAATTTAGCCAGGACCTATTGGGGTGGGGAGGTGGGGATTGAAGGAGAAAGAGGCTGAGAAGGGAGAGGAGAAGAAGTGAAACTGAAAATTAGAAAAGAAAAAAATTAAGCACTTAAATAGAGATGGGGGGGGAAGACAAAGGTTTTTTTTAAAACTTCTAGTAGTATGTCCTATGCCTTCCTGAGACCAAGGCCCTTTCCACAAGACAGCATCCTCTTGGCATGGGGACACGAGAGGCAGCGGGACTGTGATGATGCTTCCACATGACATCCTTATGGTCCTGCCCTTCTCATGTTGCCAGCTGGTACTATCACAGGGTATATCATTGGCGGAAAAACTCTGTTAATGATCCCCAATCGTGCAAGCCTTCCATTGCAGCCGGCCATGCAGAAGGGCCGGAAGCACGATCATGCGCTTCTTTCACCACTGCAGCATGGGAAGAAGTCCAGCTGAAGGGGTGTGTCCCTTGTGCTCTCTTCTGCAGGCAGCTGATAGGATGTGGAGAGGAGTGCTGAGGACATGCTCCCAGTGATGTATTTAAGTCTTTTACTCCAAGTCTCAAGTCAAGTCTCAAGTCTCTACCTTCAAGTCCCAAGCCGAGTCTGAAGTCTTTGCAAAATACTTTCAAGTCAAGTCTTGAGTCAAGTCTCAAGTCTGGAAGCCAATTTTATACACCAACCTGTATTCCAGAATTTCTGGACAGAGTTGAATAAAGTCGGTTAACAATTTAAGTAGAGTTGTCCCTCTACTTTTGTGATTTTTGCCATTTGCATCTTCAGAAATGGGGAATGGGATCCTTCTTACTTCCCATTTGCAAAACCAGAGGCTTTTTCAGAAGTAGGGAATAGGATCCTTCTTATTCTCCATTACTGAAGCTTCAAGAGCTTTATAAGGAAGGATCCTTCCTTCTCAAACCATTGCCTAACACATTTTCTGTTCCCCTGTGAAATACGTGCCCTGCAGTCTGGGCGCAAGTCTTGCCTTCTGCTTTTAGGAAAAGTTTTAGAAAGCTCCTCCTATATGTACCAGGGGCTGGCTGCTGAGCAGACTTCAACCTCACCTCAATCCCATTGCCTAACCCATTTGCTGTTCCCTCTCAGAAATACGTCTTTGGGCTTGAGACGGATCATCATGTGACCAGTAAGTTGCAAGGTTTCTGGATGAATGTGTTATTTACTAAACTGAGGGCAACAAGTCATTCATTCAAAATATGCAAGTCTCAAGTCAAATAGAGTGAGTGTGTAATTTTTGCCGAGTCAAGTCCGAGATGAGTAACTGAAGTGACTTAGGTCTGACTTGAGTCCGAGTCAATTGACTTGAGTCTACATCACTGCATGCTCCCATCCTGGCAGAGGCACTGCCAGGATTGCAATGGGACAATACGCATGAGTGTGATCCGCAGAAAGGACCCAAGAAAGAAAACTGTAGTCTGGCTTCAGCCATTCAGGGCAGGGTAAAGAAGGTGGGAAAAGAAGTGGGACAGTGACCTATGAGATAGGAAAAACCGCAAAATAACGGGACTGTAGGATCATGTTCAGTAATCTCTGAAGCAGTGAAAACTGAGGGCAGCTCTTTTTTCCTCCATAGTGGATGCTTCCTCCTGTTGAACATTTGCCATGCTGCTGTCAATCAGGCACTAGCTGAAAACATATTTATTTGTATGGGTTATAAGCAAGTGTTTTAAATGTTTGTTTTTGCTACTTGTATACATTACTGAAGTTTAATTGTACAAAATATATTTTCAATTTTAGGTGTGACCTCCTCAGTGGAAAGGGGGATGACGCTGATACTGCTACTGCTAGTAAAATGGTTAGGTTACGCACTGCATATTTGGTAGGGATAAATTCCTTTCTGAATCTGGTCGAACAGGTTTTGTACATTTTGTTCCTGTCCATAATATCATAGTTAAATGTCCTTCCTCCAGAGCTCATTCCAACAATTTGATAGGAATTTTAAAAAGCCCAGATATGCTGATGTTTTTCAGGATTTTTGTCATTCCACATGCTCACCTTGAACAATCCAGTTTGCACAACCACAGATCAAGATTGCAGAAGCTCATTTTTTTATGTCGTGACAAGATCCAATTCATACTGGAGTACATCTTGACACACCTTCATGACAGGCAATTTATTTAATTATTTACAGCCAGTATTAAGTCAGGTGGAGATAGCAGCAGCAACAGCCTAGCCACAGCAGCACAAACAACACATGGAATGAACCTGGAGGATGCATTCAGTCTTACTCATCCTTGAGTGCAAGTTATTCATTTGCATACAGTTAAAAACTTGCTGGGTGACTGAGATGTCAGCCTCCTAGGAGTTGGTACAATAGACCTTTTTTGGATTTCAGGTTGGTGCCTTGTTTCTGATCTTCTCTAGGAAATGATCTTGTGATCTAAGTACCAAGTAAGAATTTGCTTCATTATGCCAGAATTCACTGCTAGTGGAAAGTTTCTGGATGTTGTGGCAGTTGTTGTAGAATTTGTGGAAGTTTTTTTAAAAAATAGTCAAACATCCAGACTATTTATTGGCAGTTCCCAGCACCAATTGCAACTTCTTTTTTGTATGCCTGAGTGGGTCCCTTTTCAATTCTGATGCTTCAGAACAGTGTTGTTTTTTTCCTGCTCCTCTAATTTTTTTTAAAAAAGAGTTGTAGTGCTATAGTGCACTGTTGAAATGGTCCTTTTGCACTGTAACTCTGTAGCCCCTTTAAAAAGACTTTATAACCCCAAATTTAAAAAGATAATGAAAGAAGGAAATTTGCCCTTCAAATCACAGGGCCACTTCAGCAAATCATACCTTGGTCTTTTTTTTTTTTTAAGAAATATCTCTAAATTTCTACACTGCAGCAGTTTAAATCTTCAGGTGAGCATTTAGAAATACAGTTTAAGCATCCAAACAAAGGAGGCAGGCAAAGTAACCAAGTGAATGTGAGCACAAAAGGTATAAGAGTTCTAGGTATGAACAATTTTCATATTTTCAATGTCTCACTCTGCAATGTTGCGAATTTGAGAGCTGAAGGAAAATTTCTTTGGGAGACAGAATTCTTCGGGAAACATTTTTATTTTGTCCTCTGTATATACCCTCTAGGACAGCTTTCTTTAAAAGGAGTTTAAAACCCTCTCCACCCCTAACCCCGACTTGTGATGTGACCCCGCCTTGAAATGGCACATTGCATTGGGAATTTTATGTTTTGGAACTTTATGTTTTGGAAAGGGATGTTTTGGGAATCGTGTATGAAAGAGCAGAATGGTCAGTCTCTTGCACCTGCTGAAGCCATGATCCACAGACCACAATACCTTTAAAATAAAAAACAGCAATCTTATGAAATAAAGGAACAAAATGAAGATGCCAAAGGAGGACAAGACATTTCAGAAGATTTTGCCTAGATAGCACTTCGTTGGGGAAAGAAGGCTTTGGTTCTTATTGTTTACAACATGCCCAAGATCTTTGTCACAGCCTACCTACCTTCCTTCTGATATTTTGCAATTACACTTATGACTAAGTGTCTTATTGAACCTAATAATAGGCATTCTGGAAATTACCTGCATTTATAGTGAAACCCATAAGGAGGTTACCCTAGCATGATAGTGGCTCCTGTAAATATCCACACCCATCCTTACCTGCATACAAATGTATTATTAAGGATGAAAACAATCTTCCTCATGCTCATTATCTACCCTCAGAATGGGCTTGGTTACTGACCACAGCCTGAATCACTGGAATGAATGAAAGTGGTTTTTTTTTCTTTCATGTTATGCTTTGAAAATGCTTTAGGAACACACTGTTTCAGGAAGACAGGAAGACACGTTGCAGGGCCCAAAGGGCCACACATTTCTATGTCATTTCAGAGCATGTTTGGCAACAACTCCACCTACCTGCTGGTTCATTACCAGATTACCAGATGCTTTCTTTCATTTCAGAAGTCTAGTTTTCTTTTACAAGGGCCGCCCATTACCAGAAGTAAATGTGAAACTGAATTACTGGGCTGTGAAAATGAACTAGGTAGAAGACATGGAAAAGTCATGTAAAACTTGGGAAAGAATCAGGAGAGCCCTTGCTAGATTTGACCAAAGGTCCATTTAATACCTGTGAATGGATCCTGTGGCCCATCAAATAACATTGGATCATATCATCCCCAGCCCACATAGCCACTCATAAAGGATGACAGAAAGTGTAATTCAATAATCTGTAGAGCAGTGGTTGTCAACCTGTGGGTCCCCAGATGTTTCTGGACTTCAGCTCCCAGAAGCCCCAGCTACTATGGTCAATGCTCAGGGCTTCTGGGAGCTGAAGTCCACAAACATCTGGGGACCCACAGGTTGAGAACCACTGCTGTAGAGGTTCATAGGTTCCCACCTTTGGTATTCTAAACAGTGATCAACTAGGCCACCGAGAAAGCTCATAAGTAAGGTAAGAGGGCAATAGATCTTCTGTTCTTTGTCGCCTCCCTCTGGTGCCCTGATTTATACTGTCTCAAACTTCAGTCTGCCCTGACAGATGCTGCCAAGAATATAAGGTCCATCTTCTTTTGCCTTCCTGAGAATTTCATTTTCTGGAAGATGGAAGAAGTGCCATGGGGTCATCTGTCTTGGAAGAACTTTTCACCTACAGGAAAGAACAGATCCATGAGGTAGAAGTATCAGGAACCTTGAGTAGAAGTGGCCATGCCCTCCAGGAGTTCATGAAACAAAGGAAAAGAAAAGCTACAGTGGGTCTGCATTCTTTAAGGAAGCAGATTTCAATCAGCTCAAGTAAATACTGGGTGAGGTTCCATGATCAAGAAGTTCCAAAACAAAGAAAGTTGAGCTGTTACTTTAAAAAAATGAATATTGAGACATGCTATCGCCATTCCTGACTGAGCTGTGGCACTACTGCAAATACACTTTTGACACCAGTGGCCCTCCAGATTTTGGATTACAACATTCTTTAGCTCTGAGCTTTGGCATTCTAGCTGGGATTGATGGGGTTTGATGTCCAACAACATCTAGAAGGCCACTGTTTCCTCACTTCTACCCAAACAGTGGATATATTGGTCAGAAATTTTAAAAAGCAAAACTATGTGATTAGTATGGTGCAATGGCATGGGTGTTGGGCTACAACTCTGGAGACCAGCGTGTGAATCAAGCTAAATATCGCTGGAGCCAGATCTGACTTCTCAAGGAATGGACACAGCTGGAGCACTAGTGCTAATTGTGCAAATGCTACATTCCTTCTTAAGATCCTAGTACAAAGACTTTTTTTGGTCCACTTTCACAGGCCCATTTGTTGAGGACATGGGAGGGAACCTTCTCAGTAGCCACTCTCAGCCTGTAGAATTCACTTCCACTAGAGGCTAGGCTGGCCCACTCTCTGCTGTCTTTTCACAGGCAGACAACATCTAGAGTTTCATGTGGTTTTTACTCTTATTTTGGTTCAGTTCCACCTTCCTGACGTCTTACATTTTGTTCTATGTTTTATTATTTTTTCTTCAGGATGCTAGGTTATTTTGCCATAGTGGGTTTATGGCAAGAAGCCAGTTTCTTGAATTTTACACACACAACACACAATGTACACTTGATGATACATTCTGTACAACACCCTTCCACAACTTGGAGCTCTTCAGATGCTGGAGGATAATGAGAATTCTAATGGTACGCACATGGACAGCACCAGGATAGGGTAGGTTGCTGTGAGATGTTGAGATATTTTACCATTATACTTTATAGCAAAAAGCACTTAATTTAATGGATGCTATCTCCTTTTTTGCATTGATATAGGAACTGAATTAGTGACAAAGCTGTTTACTAAAATATGCTAAAAATACCAATGTGAACCAGTTTCTAACTGAGCCCATATGTGTTTTCATATATTGCCAACTGTGTCAGCATTACAAATGGCAATTTCTACTGTTAAAAAACTCCAAAACATACTCTGTGCATCCATACTGAGAAAGTTGTATAACAATTCCTGTTAGAAAGTGAGAACACTGGTTCAGGCCCCTCCAGATATTTTGAATTACTACTCCCATCATCCAGCACCGTTGGCTATGTTGTCTAGGGCTGATGGGAACTTCAGTGCAAAAAGATTTGGAGGGCCAGATGAGCCCCAGACCTGACTTGAATTTCTTTCCAGACCCACTCCTACTGAAATTCTTCAGGGTAGCAATTGGACATGGGATCTTCTATATGCAAAGCATGTGCTTTTCCTCTAAGCTATAACCCCTCCCTTAATTACTTAATGTTTGACAACTCAGAGTCAAATTTGTAAGCTACCTCCACTGACGCACGCATTGTAATGCGTGAAGTGGTATGAAACTTCTAACAGTAGTGGTTGATTTGTGATGGTTTGTTCATAGGTGAGTCACCTCTTGATTGCAGAAATCAAATGATGAACATACATGTGGGACTTGGCCCAGCGTGTGTCAGTTTGCCATTTATTCTGATTGTAGGGCCTAAAGTGAATTTCTCATCCCAACTAGATTAGATTCATCGTTATGGTAAGTCAACACTTATCCAAAGACCCATTGTTTTAATTGTTCTACTACTTGAATTGTGTAGACTAGCAGTTGGATTTAGGCCTAGATGCCTGATGTCAAGCAGTTCTGTGCCTTTGTAGCTCCAGCTGGGCCAACCATACAAATACATGACTAACTTCAAACATTTTAATGGAACATTAGACAGCAAAATGTAAGATGCTGGCTTAGGTGATTTAAGAATCCTGTTCAGAAATTAAAACAGACTGATTCCTCTCTTTTGGATAGTTTTCCAAGAGATATTCATGTCAGTTTGTTTCGACTTAAAATGGAAAGGACAGGTGAAGAATGAAGAAATGAGGTAGCACCTTTGCAATTGCCTTATTTTAGCATGTTCTTTTATAGATATCAACCCACCTTTTCAGATATCAAATTTTGTGGTTTGATATTGGTGAAAGATCATGCTAAAATAAACCTGTTGGTCTCAACAGTCTTCTCTTTTGTATTTTGGCTACATAGGCATTGGCATTCAAGAGGAGGAATTCATTATTAGGATATGGGATGGCAATAATGTTTCCTCTGCTGCATTATAGGAAACCTCTGCCTTTTGACATTCTGTCATCTGAAGACTCACTCTTTCAACAATTCCAAATTAAGGACAAGTTCCATTAATTCAATGTGAGGCCTGCTTTTTCCTCAGCTCTTCTTGCCTGTGGAGGCTTGCTTGGAACCATTTGCTTGCACTCAGGGTCCCTAGAGAAAGCTTAAACCTCCTTCCCAAGCTATTTTCCTTCTTAGATACCATATTTCTCCATAGGGAATTTAAAAATGAAATAAAAATTCCATATGAGTAGGGAGATTATGGTGGCGGTGGGGAGAAGTTCAAGCTTGCCCTACCTTCATATGGTGGGCCTGATCTAAATCAGGCCTCTGTATGGTTACTTTTTAGTAAGAAAGAACATGAGTCTTAGCTGCAGTCATACAAATTTAACATAGCATATAGTTCAGCCTTGAGTTTAATTCTGCTATTTGCAAAAGGATCTCACTGAGAATAGTTTTTTGTGGATTGTGCCCTGCATCTTTACATTTAGTAACACAGCTGAGATGATTTAAACTGCTGCTTTTCCTTTCTTTATGACTCAATCTTCTAGCCCTCCGCCCCGCCCCCATGCCAGCGATTCACACATGTACAACATAACAGCTATTCAGTGTATGGCTCCAGATGGTGGCTACAACCCTTGCATCAACATCTGTAGAAGGCAACACCACAGAGCAGGCTAGTAAGGTCCTCATTATCAATGAATACCACACAAATGGTGAAAGTTGCCTTTTATTTGCCTGTGATACAGAGACATAACGTGCTGCAAACATATGCCACACGTAATAAAAGGACAGGGTGCTTGGGAGATCATGGAAAAGGAACATAAGAGGCATCTGCTTCTAATCATCCCACTAGAAAATAAAATAAAATTAAAAAATGGTACAACATGCCATTGCCATGGTGTTTTTGAACAGCTTCCCATCACAGTGATACATATGGAGTGAGGAATGCTCCCCAGCTCTGCCTTAGTCAGCTAACACACTATGCAAGCAGGTTTGTGGCATTGCCCTATGACCTATATGGCTGAATTCAGGAGAAAAACAGTGATTTCAACATGCCCTCTGTGTTGCAATAGGTACTGTGCCAGTTGCCATTCTTGATAAAAATGGAACACCCTGATTTCAAAAGAAATGAGTACCTACATATTCATGCCGTATGTAGCAATCACTGGCTAACTGGCGGGATGCTGCCAGATTCAGACTTTGACAGTAGATTCTGGCCTTAGAAATGTTGATGGTCAGATAAAATGTGACCCAAACACATTCTTCAGTCCTGACTCCAACTTCTGGCAGGTCTGCTTGTAGCCTGACATGGCCTTGCATTAGAAGTCTGTTCTGGAAGGAGTACATCCATAGAACCTGTGTCTGTTTTATTTTGCTGAAAAATAAAGAAGTGCCAGTCAGATGGTTCCAAAGAACAGGACACTAACTTATCTAATGGAAAAGAATCCAGAAAACATCACATATGGACTGATAGACAGTATGCATCTTGTATATTAAATGGAATAAAAATTTAAAATTTTAGTTGTGTGACTGTCCACAACAAACAGGGAATGATTATTTGAGACTCAGACATTTTAGGTACTAGCAGATATATCAAGCTTCACATGATTCTGGAAATCCCTTAGTTTCCACCTCACTCCAGTGCTCTTCCCTCTTCCCTACCTAGGTGCCCTTCTACTATTCACACACAACATCTGTCCCTGTGCTCTAGTTCTCCCATGAAGCTAAGTTCTCTTTAATTTCCCTTACCCACCCAGGCGTAACAGTGTTGGGAGAGGCTAAGGGGATCATGGATTTGGGACAGCTAGGCCCATTGCAAGACATATCTGGAGGATGTCCTCTCCATCACACCGGGAGGTGCAAGAAGTTGGCATTGAGCTAGTTCTAATCAGTGGATCAGAATCAGAATCAAGAACCAGATTATAAGGGAATGCAGAAGTTCCTCCACCCTTCAGAGGTCATTCCTGGTTTCAGCTGTTGCTTCTCTGGAACAAGTTTCTAATCTGGACTCCCCTCAGGATGCAGTTGTTCCTGCTTTGTTTGTCTCCTGCTTTGCCGATCTATAACGGCTTTCCCTAGGGTTGCTGTTACTGCACTGTTGCTTGCCTTGTAACTTCTTGCTCTATGGCAGAGCTTTCCAAGCTGTGTGTTGTGACATGTTAGTGTGTCGGCTGCTATGTGCAGGTGTGTTGCGCGAACATAATGGGTACAGGGGCTGCCTTTCCTGTGGCTGTGATGGATCTGGCCTGGGTGAAGGGGCTGCTGCTGCCCCATTCCAGGCTAAGGAAGATCCTGGAGAGAGAGGCAGCAGGCCAGGCCCAGGTGGAAGGGCGCCTCCATTTACTGAATTACTTACTGAATTATTGTGTCGTGAAATCATACATATCTAAAAAGTGGGTCACCAACGTGAAAAGTTTGGAAAGCTCTGATCTATCGTGTCCACTGTTCTTGCTGATGTTTTGGTAGTCACTTTCTGACTGGCTGGCTTCTTATAGAACTGAAGACTATTAAAAATAATTTTCAAAGAGATATTACTCTGTTTCAATATAAAAAGTGGAGAGGCAGGGGGAAACTGTAGTCTTACGGTGTTGTCCAGATTAAGCAATTTATTTCAGCATCAGTTTTCATGAATTGCAGCCAGTATCCCAAATAACAAGTAGTGGTGCTTAGGTAAGTCTGACACCTAACAACTGATAGCAGTACCTCAAGCTGCAGACACATTTAAATTGATTAGTCTGCCACCTAGTGACTGAAGCTCGCACTATAACTATAGAAAGATTTAAATTACCTGAAATTCATTAATGTGCTTTAAAAACCAAATTACCCAGAGATGTATAATTCCAGAATCCACTTAGTGTGCATGCCATATTCCTGAACCTTTAGTGAAGATACACACAAAGCAATTTTTTGCTGTTATTATAAAAATTGTAGTCTAGAAATGGTTGCCATGTGGGTCTAAAGGAAAGACAAATGAGATCCAAAGTTCTGGGCAGGTAGACCCTACATGGTAGGTAGGTGGCTAAAGAGCTTTATATCATATTCTGTCAGCACATGGAAACTAGCAATCCTTTGCATTTCTGATCTAATCAGCCAAATTGGCTCAAAAGGCAATGGTGGTGGGCACTAATGCCATGAGGCCTGAGTAGCAGGTGTCCCAAAATTATCTTGTTCTTGTTGGATCTTTAGCCTAGGTGGGCCTATGCTCTAATTCCAAAGAACTTTCTATTCTGTTCCTAATCAGATCTCTAAAACATATGAGAATCTGAGTTGTGCTGGAGATTATGTACACAAGGTTCCTGAGTCAGTGTTACAGAAATTGCAATTGACTATGTATTTTATACCATTATGAACACAGTATGAGTAGGTAACTAAGAGGTAATGTAGACATTACACACAAAGAGATTGGAGACCAAGATAATAGAATTCTGGAGTATATCTCTTTAGAGCAGAACTTTCTAAACTGTGTGTTGTAACACGTTAGTGTGTTACTGCAGCTTCTAGGCTGCCTTGGCGATAGCATAAAGAGATCCTTTTGATATCAATAATTTGGCTTTCTTCCACCACCACCCTCCACGTGTTTGTGAGGCCCCCGGACAAGCACAAAACTAGGCTCGGTGACTGAATTCTGCAATATTCCTAAACAATACAGGCAAGCCAGAAATAGCCAGATCGCAGCTTCAGGAGACCTCTCGGCAAACACCTTATCATGTATGCACGCCACCTACAAAGAACTCCCTGCCCTGAGCAGCTAACTTGACTAAGCTGAATTATCAACTGTCCAGCATCGTGCATTTGCATACTGGCTACTCCTTTGTCAATTCGGACCTAACTCAATCATGTTAAATTTTGACCTTTAAGGAGTAAATTTAATGACGGTTTGGGATACAGCGAAAGCTGTAGTTAGAGGGTTGTGTATTCAACGAAAAGCGGAAATTAATAGGAAAAAAAGAGAAAATTTTTGGAGAATGGAAGAGGACATAAAAAAGAAAGAATTAGAATTATCTCATGATCTAACTAATGAGAAAATTCTTAAAGAAATTAAAATACTACGAAAACAAATAGAGATGGAAATAGATCTTGAACTTAAGAAGAAAATGATTTATGCAAAACAACATTATTTTGAATGGGCAAATAAATCGGGAAGATGGCTTGCACAAAGAATAAAAGAAAAGAAGGAAAGAACATTAATTACTAAGTTAAGAAGTGGAGAAATAATTTATACGGATTTTCAACAGATTAAGAAAATTGTTAAGAATTATTATGTCACGATTTATAAGAGACAGGACTACCAAGAGGAACAGATGGGATTTTATATAGAGAATTTGAAGTTAGCAATGTTGACAGATCAGCAAAGAGAACAATTAAATAAGCCCATTGCATTATCGGAAGTGATTGAGGTAATTCAAAAAGCAAAATCAGGTAAAACCCCGGGCCCGGATGGTTTTACAGCTCAATTTTATAAGATTTTTCAAAATGACTTAGCACCAATACTTCAAATTATTATGAATGAGGCACTTAAAGGTAACATACCAGATACATGGAAAGAAGCTAATATAACATTAATCCAAAAAGAAGGCAAAGATCCTTTAGATATTAAAAATTATCGGCCTATCTCATTATTAAATTCTGATTATAAATTATTTACTGCAATTTTAGCAAATAGATTAAAAATAATATTGAAGGAGCTAATTTCAGAAGAACAAGTTGGATTTTTACCTGGTAGATATATTAAGGATAATGTAAGAAATATAATTAATATACTAGAATTTTGTGAAAATCATCCACAGAAAAAACTAGTATCTCTCTTTCTAGATATCGAAAAGGCCTTTGATACTGTTAATTGGTCTTTTTTATTTAAGGTATGTGACAAAATGGGCTTGGGAGTAAATTTTATAAGCTGGATAAAAACAATTTATTCGATACAATATGCAAATATTATGGTAAATGGCTCTAATACTGGAAAATTTGAAATCCAAAGGGGAACGCATCAAGGCTGTCCTTTATCACCATTGTTGTTTCTTTTGGTAATAGAACTGTTAATTTTAAAAATCAAAGCGAATGATAAAATTAAAGGGATTGGAGTACAAGGTAAGGAATACAAGATTAGGGGTTTTGCGGATGATCTTGTGATAACCTTAGAGTATGAAGATAGTTATTTAGATATTTTGAAAAATATCTTAAACAATTTTGGGAAACACTCAGGGTTAAAAATTAGTAAAGATAAAACTATGGTGATGACGAAAAATATGACAGAAGGGGAGAAGATCAAGGTGGGTCAAATTTCAGGGTTTACGTTAGCTGATAAAGTAAGGTATTTAGGAATTATAATCATGAATAAAACTTCGGATTTATTTAAGAATAATTATTTGAAAATATGGAACGAAATTACTAAAGATTTAAAAAATTGGAGTAATTTAAAATTCTCATGGTTGGGTAAGATAGCTACGATTAAAATGGCAATTTTACCGAGGTTACTGTTTTTGTTTCAAAATATTCCAATTATACAAAATGACAAGATTATTAAAAATTGGCAAAAAGAAATTAGTAAATTTATATGGGGTGGGAAAAAGCCCAGGGTTAAAATGAAGATATTACAAGATGAAAAAAATAGAGGGGGTTTGGCTTTACCAAATTTGATTCTCTATTATCATGCTTGTGCTTTAAGTTAGGTTCGAGATTGGATTAAGTTAGAAAACAGTAAACTATTAAAGATAGAGGGTGATGGATTAGGACAGGGTTGGCATTACTATATTTGGTTTAATAGAGGGAGAAATAGTAAGGAATTTGATAGACACTATCTTAGGAAAGCCCTTTTTAAAATTTGGAAAAAATATGTAGTTCAAGCTTGTAGGAATACTCCAAAATGGGTTTCATCACATGAAGCATTTTATAAGAAAGAAAACATATTATCTGATAAGTGGATAAAATATGAAGATATGTTAGCAATACAACAAAAACAAATTAGAATTAAATCTCAACAAGAAATGAATGACTCAGGAATCAAATGTCATTGGTTATTATATAGGCAGATGTATGAAAAATTAAAAATTGATATTAAAAATAGTGATTATCAATTAGTAGAAGAGGAATTAAATGGAGTGTTATATGTGAAGGAACAGAAAATAATCTCTAGTATCTATAAGATATTATTAAAATGGTATACTGAGGATGAAGTAGTAAAACCATCTATGATTAAATGGGCCCAAAATTTCAATCATCCGATCATGATGGAACAATGGGAAAGATTGTGGACTAAAACAATTAAATATACATTATGTCAAGATATCAAAGAGAATATTTTTAAGATGTATCTTCGTTGGTATTTAACCCCTCAGAGATTGGAAGTAATGACAAGTAAATATTCCAACAAATGTTGGAAATGTGATGAAGATATAGGATCATTTTTTCACACATGGTGGACGTGCAAGATTGTGAAAAGATACTGGAAAGAGATACATAGGCAGATAGAATCGATACTAAATATTCAATTTGAAATGACAGCTGAGGTATATCTGTTATCGATGTGGAAGAAAGATCTTGACAGGACTGTGGGAAAACAATTATTTTATATGACAGCAGCGGCAAGATTAGTCTTAGCGCGGAAATGGAAAGTCAGGCTCGCATCATTGATTGAAGAGTGGGAATTGAAATTGTTAGAGGTTATTCAAATGGATAAATTAACTGGTATAATAAGAGGAGAAAGTGAGAATGAGGTTTCAGGACAATGGGAAAAAGTAATTCAACAAATCAAAAATTCATGTTGTGAAAAGGAAGGGTTAACGTAATTGTGGGAAATCTTGTTAGGGATTTTTAAATGGGGCTAGAAATCAGAGAGGCCAAAGAGAGTTACAAGGTTGCTTAACTGACTCAAAGGACAAAGATAGAAGTAAAGGATATAACTAAGAGTGGAAAATTAAATCATATAGTATGTATGTTGTGTGTTGTATGTGGTATATTGTAATATTGTAATGTAATTGTAGTTGTGTTTGTATGTGGTAGATTGTAATATTGTAATAATTGTAGTTGTTTTTTTCTTTCTGTTTTCTTTTCTTTTTTTTCTTTGATTTTGTTTCCTTAATATTTGTATATTTTTAATAATAAAATTCAATAAAAAAATAAAAAAATTTTTTGACCTTTATGAGGCTTTGTCTCACGCCCGAAAACCATTGTTCTCACCAAGTAAGGCATAGCCTGCTGTCACACTTCTCCCTATATAAGCCCCTGATTCCGAGACCCTCCTCGGATCGCTCCTGAGTTCCAGACGGCCTTGCTGCCGCTTTGCTTGGCGAGCCTCCCCTCAGCTCCACGTGCTGAGCCACATCGAATCCCAGCATCGCTCTCTATTCTCCCGGACTTCAGGACAGGTTTTGTATCACCCAAACCAACTATCCCTCTGAAAAATCCCTCTATCCCACTCCCACCTTTATTTTCTATAGTTATCTGAGTGAGTGTGTTGCATACACTGTTTGGCTGTATTTTAATAAAGATCTCATTTATTCTTTCACAACGGTTTGCTTCTTGACTGGCCTGACACCGTAGACATTGGGTTAAAGATCCTGCTAAGTTACCCTGCCTCTCGTAACGCTAAAGCAGTGCTCTGAGCTAATTTTCCCTACCTATAGTTGAGCACATTTAGGTGTCCCTCACAGGACCCCCAGTAAACAGGGTAACAAGTGTGTCACCTACAGTATGTAGGTGTGTCATGCAAATGTAACAGGTGGAGGGGCTGCCTCTCCTGCCACTGTGACAGGCCTCTGCTGCCACTCCTGCCCCAGGCCAAGAAAGACCCTGGCAAGAACAGCAGCAGCAATGGTGGGCTAGGCCCTGGTGGAGGGGCTGCCTCGCCCACTGCCACTGCCCCAGGCTGAGGAAGACCTCAGCAAGGGTGGTGGCGGTAGGCCAAGCTCGAGTGGAGGGGCTGCCTCTTCTGCTGCCACCATAGCTCCCCCAGGCCAAGGAAGACCCTGGTAAGGACAGCGGCAGCGGGCCAGGCTTGAGTGGAGGGACTGCCTCCACTTACTGAATTACTGTGTCATAAAATGATGCATGTCTAAAAGGTGTGTCATCAGCATGTAAAGTTTGGAAAGCTCTGTTTTAGACTGTAGATCAGGAGTATTATTTTAAGCTCATCCATGTAAAGAGCTCTGTCATCCAATGAGCTGGCATGCTAGGAATAGGTGAAAACACTTCCATATGCTGGTTAACTCGTCACAGGAAACCCTTTTTCTTCTACATGGAAGCACTAAAAATCCAGCTTCCTACTGGAAGTCAAAAAAGTTCTGTATTCTGGGTCCAACATCTCATTTTTCGATCTATCAGCTTAAGAGAATGCAAAGAAATGTGGAAAGCAAAAGACAATGTACAAAATACAAATCTGCTAACAGGTCAACACACTTGGGCAGCAGAAAGTTTCTTTCTTCCTTCTTTTGCCATGAAGAATATGATGGGACTCATTAATTCCCTCTGTCTGGAGCAGTCTGTGTGGGCTCACATGGTGGGACCTCAACAAGCTCCACATAATTCACACAGAGTAGAAACATACAGATCACCCGCTGTCAAGGCATCTGTGAACTTCTATCTGGAATAGATTTAACACTTACAAGTATTCTGCAACTGTCAATGCTTTTACACTGTGTGGTACACATGTATGCAACAGTATGGTTATTGATGCACTAATATTTTGTCTCAGTTGCGGGCTTTTAATAACATTATATAGAATGCACAGGTGCGTGCAATTAAACAGCTAAAACTGCAGCTATTGGACACAATGGTTTTATGCAAGCACACAACATGTGAGGCACAGGTAGGGAATTTTTGACCTTCCTGGCTGGGACATATGAGAAAAGATGTTCAAACCTCCTAGAGGGGTAAATGTTCCTCACGCATGAAACAGGGACAGAAATGCAGCATAACTCTCTAATCACAGACTTACGCTGTTGTTACGCTACACCATCACATTACAAAATTGAGATATTGCACAACTAAATGTACATTGTGCATCGATGTACCATGCCTGTTGCACAACTATCCCTGCATAACGTGCAATGAGGCACGTTCTGAAACATGTAATGCACAATGAACAATGATGCACAATGACACTGGGTGCATGACTCACTTTTGTAAAGTTCAGCTGAATGCAGCCATTATATATCAGCCCAGAATGCCCACTTGTTTGCATATATGAACTTATGCATGCACACAATACTGAGAGGATGCCAACCATTACACTGTAAGCTGAGTAAATGTCTCTTCCTGCAATGGGACATCCTATCCCTCTCTGTCTCCCTGGAGGCCCTCAAATCTTAAAAAAACTGTTTTGGTGCAGAAAGATGAGGTTTTCTACAGATAATGAAGACTTTCTATGCAGAGAACCCTCATTTTCAGCAACAAAAGAAGTTTCCTGTGCAAAAATCCAGTGTTTTGTTTTGATTAAAAATAATAATAACAATGTGGGAAAATTTGAACATGGGCAATCCCAATGGCAAAGAATTTTGTTGCATCCAGCTTCTTCTTCTTAGGGTTTCTTGATGCTCAGAAAGCTACTTTTTTGTCAGTGATTCATGCATTTGCAAATATTCTTTCCACTCCTAGTACAAGTGGCTGAAGGGCAGAGGAGAATTCATCCTGCCAGCTGACTCTGTTCTGATGGGGAACATAGATGGAAACCATCACTTACAATCCATAGAACTTGAGGCTTATTACTCATATGATTCTTAGTAAGTGGACAGCACAGCCCATCCAAGAAGAATCTCAATTGTCTTTAGATTAAGCTTAAATAATTATGTTTTTCAAAATAAGCATTCCGTATTTCTGCCACATATCTCAGATTTCCTTCAAGTCTATTTCATCTTGATGACTCAGTCCTGTTTTTGTGATGGAAGGTCTTACCCATCTGTCTAGAAGCTTTGTGTTCACTCATTATTATAAGATGATGGACCGTTCTTGTTGAAGCTTTTTGAACAGAGGTGAGGTGGCCCTCTGTCAGGGATGCTTTAAAGGTAGCTTCTTGCAATGGCAGTGGATTGACCTTGATTATGTGAGGGATCTTTTCCAATGCAACAGTTCTGCATTGGGCTTCCTCTTGCCAGAAACTGGGTGGGATTGATGTGAGGCCACAGCGTCATCCCCTATATTGGAGTCATCCTATAGCGGTTTCCATACTTGGAGATAACTCAAAAGATGGTTCCAAGGTAATGTTTATCCACCTGCATTTAAATGTTCTCTTGGTCTAAATGAATCCTGTTTTTTTAGGCTGACACAGGAAAACTTGACTGTGAGGAGTTTATCCTCAAGAGAGTTCTGGGACTAATAGCAGGTCACATACTAGATTTAATTATCTGCAATACTCTTAAATCAAACTGCCATATTTATTATGGTTAGGCCATTACCTTTTGAACACAGGCACTGCCATCCCATTAGTAACTGGGGAAAGAAGGCAGTTTAGAGGAGTTACTCACACTCACAGGAGTTTCCAGAACTAAGAGAGAGAAAAAACAGTTGCACCATAGACAGTGTCAGCGCGGGCTGAGGTCAAGCAGGGGCCGGGCTGGAGGCGGCCACCAGCAGCATCCCAAACAGTCCCACCGGGCGCTGCAGCCAGCAAGGGCCTTGAACTGAGGGTTGCCTTAACAGCAGGCGACAACGGAAATAACAAGGGGTTGCCTCACCCCGAACACAAAATGGTTACTGCATCTTTAACGCAGGGTAGGGTCTGGGTAGAGCCGGGCAGCGGAACGCACACACGGGCTGGACTGGAACAAGGCACGGGCGACAGACGCGCGGGAAGCCGATGGTTGTTGCTCCGTGCCTTCCCCAGCCCCATGCCTGCCTAAAAAGGCCTGCGAACCGGGCCGCGGCCAATCCGCGCCGAGCACGTGGCCGGGCTCGCAGCTGTGCTACAGCTGGGAGCTGCCTGCCCCCAGGTGTTTCTCCTGCAGCCGCCGGGAGCGGCGGCTGGCCTCCTTGAGCCGCCGACGCTGCTGGAACGTCAGCAGCGGCACGGCGGCCTCAGCCTCTTCCGAGGCAGCCTCGCAAGTAGGCGGTGCCCCAGGATCGGGCCCGGGGCCCGCCTCCTCCTGCGGGTCCTCGTCCGCCACACCCCGCAGCCTGGGAGCCGGGCCGGCTGCCTCCGCAGCGCCGGGCTGATCCGCGTCGTCGTCGTTGGCCTCCGCCGCGCCAGGGAGACCCTCGCCGGGATCGGTGTCTGCCGCGGCGTCCCGGCGATCCCCCCCGGCGGCGGAGCCATCCGTGGCGACCGCGCGGCCCCAGTCGTCGGCTGCGACCTCCGACGGGCCTGGACCCACCTTCTCCTCCTCGGCGGTAACGGCAGCGTCGGCCTCCGCAGCACCCGCCGGTGCGCGACACTCAAGGCCCTGACAGACAGTCTGCCTGGAATGTATGATTGTGTGCTCATTAAGAATGTTTGCCATATTGACCACACTTTGATGTTTTTTGGCCTCACATGTCCTTGTTTTCTTCTGTGAAATGTTGGAAGGTATGTGGGGGTCAGTTTTCTGCCCCTGTGACCTTCCAAGAGCTGTACAAATTGCTAGCAATGTAAACGCCTAGTCCAGAATCTGTGTGTGGTTTTGAAAAATTGGTGTCCTTTCTTAATTTTTTAACAATGCAGGAAAACAATCTTCAACCTATTTACAAGATGAATTGTCACTCTTGGAGGCTCTCAGGAAAGGCAATCCACCCTCCTTCTTTTTGAAAGAAGGCACTCCAGGGAGTTTGGAGAGGTTGTAGGTTGCAAAAACAGTCTGGGGTGGCACTCATGCAACACCAGGGCAAACTTTTGCCAACCCCTGTTATAAGAAGAATGTGCTTTAGCTGATGTTTCCTTACAGTTGACGTAGCACTATGTGGTGCTACTAAGGGGGAAAAACAGCCAGGGCAAGGATGAATTAGTCCTGAGAGGCTCAGAAATTTCCTGCTAGACTTACTTTGCAGATTAAGCAATTCATATTTGCTGCCACTTGGATTTAGAGTTATGACTGGATAGAACAATTAGCAGCAGCTCAGGATATCGGAATGGAATATTTTATGTGTGACCTTGATGTAACAGATACAACCCTTATGGTCCTTGTTCAAATCTTTCCAGTTTGAATTGGAATTGAAAATTTCCTAGTTGAGAAAGATGGTTGGATGAGTGGCCACTAAACTATGCCAGGCACACATGAACAGCCTTTTCTGTCAACCCAGGTACTGTTTATCATGAACTGCTTAGCCATCTTAAGCTCAAGATACTTTGTACTACAACTTCCATCATTTTTGTCCACTAGCCCTTTGGCAGGGGCTAGTTGGAGCTCAAAATATCTAGAGGCCATCAGACTGAGTACTCAGCAAGAACTCCAAAAGAAACCAGCTGTGCTGGTTTCTGAAATATGAAATCACAAAGGATGGTGAGTTGTTGCTTGACATTTCCTGAGCTTTTGAGAGTGACGAGGGGTCCATTCAAACTACACAGTTATGACATTATTATTTCACTTTAACTGCCGTGGTTCTGTCCTATGGAATCCTGGGGTTTGCCGTTTGGAGAGGGGCATTTAGAATTGCCAGTCGGAGAGCTCTTTTGGTGCTTCAGCAAACCAGAAATCACAGGATTCCACAGGATGGAAGCATGACACTGGAAGTAGAATAATAGCATAATATTTCAGCAGTATGAATCGCCCTGGGAGTTCTGTCAATATCATAACGTCTTTATATTGCTTTTCCATATAGCTATACAGTTTGGATATTCTCTGCAATTCTAATTGCTTGCATCTCAAAAAGGACATCATAGTATTGGGAAACATACTCAAAAATGAAAAAAAAAATCCAAAAAGTGAAAAATTCTAGTTTTTAAATTATTCATTTATCAATGTTAACACAATCATATTTACAGTCAAAGTCAAATATATTCAGAACAAGAAAAAGAAGAAAGAAGGAAAAAAAGGAAAAAATTGAACTACTACTAAAACACTAAGCTAAAATACTGAACATTAACTTACTGAAACACAAAAGGGCTCTGGTTCCAAACTGTAATGAAAGAAAAAAAATAGAAAAAAATATTATTCTACCATTCCAGTTCCAAATAAATAACCTTACTAGAATTACTACTAACCATAGTCACATATTATTGCATTATTAGATTTTTTTATTGGTCAAAAAGTGTATAAATGGTTTCCAACCTCTCTCTTTTTTAAAGTAAAAAAACAAAAATACAAGAACAATACAATAACATAAGACAGTACAAATACATTATCAACTCTAAATAAAAAAACTCTAAATAACAAATATTAAACAAAACTACAGAACAACTAAAAAACTGAAAATAACTAAAAATTAGTTCTTGCCCTTGTAGCAAACAGCTCCTAGTAAATACTCGTACTTAACTATCAAATCATGACTTGGAATCTGAGTTCATAGTTTACTTAATAAAAAAGAACGATTATTATCAATAATACACAATTATTCTTATTAATCTATTATCTTGAGTTAAATAGATTCTAAACATTAGTATCATATCTTTATAACCTAAATATTGACATCACAATATTTAAACCAAAAATACCATTGATGCACAATAGGTAAATAGAGTAATGGTTAATTCTTAGAAATTGTTAATAACTCTTAAACATTATTACTAAAACCATGATGCTGTAAATATTAGAGATATCCTGAAATAGCAACAAACTAGAATCATCTAATATTTTCATATAATGCTTCTCATGTAGCAGTTAAAAATGATTTCCAATCTTTCAAAAAACAAAATCTTCAATTGGTTTATCCTTTAAAACCCAGGTTAGTTTGGTAATCTGGCTGGCTTAGCAACTTTAACAATCGATTCTTCAATTGTCAGTTCTTTGGTCTGTTCCAAGTTTGAGTAAACAATATTTTTGTTGCTGTTACCATATATCAAAGAAGTAATCCATAGGTACTATTGAATTCTTTATCCATAACACCCAGCAAAAACTTTAATTTTATAATAACAAAGTTTCCCATGTTACCCAAAGTTTGAATTACGACCTTCAAGTTCCAAGAGTCTCTCATCTCTAAGGAATATCCATTCTTTCAACCATACAAATCAACAAGCCACATAATACATAATATTAGGAATTCCTAAATCACCCCTTTATTTAGCATCATGCAATATTTTAAATTTTATTTTGGGCTTTCTTGCCTGCCCCTCAAAAATCTGGAAATTTCATTCTTCTATTGTACAAAGGGTATTCCATTTCTTATGAGAGGAATCATTTGAATGTAGAATAAAAGTCTTGACAAAATATTTACTTTTATTATTGCAATTCTCTATCACAGGGATAGATTTAACTTTCCCCATTTTAATGTCTCTTTTAATTTCTTTCCAGAGTTTTAATCATTGTTTTTTTTTTAAAAAAAGATTATTGCTCTTCATAACTGTTACTTTCAGATATTTAATCTCCCTTTTTTTCCACTTTAAAATTGGAAAGAGCAGTTAATTCACTTCCCTCTTCCAAAGTCATGTTTTTAGTCAACAAATTTGTTTTATCACAGTTCACTTTAAACCCAGAGCATGCCCCAAACACCTTATTTTTTTCCAAAAGAATCTTTATTGAGTCCAATGGATTTTGCATCATTATCATCCACATAAGCCCTCAGTTCATACTGTTCCTTTTTTAGCCTCACACCACAGATTCTGTCATTTTGTCTGATTTCTCTAATGTCTTTCTCAAAAAGGTAAGACATTTTTACTTATGGAGAAAAGAGTAGAAGTGTTTGTTATTTTTAGTTCAGAGAGGAGGACTAAAGAAATTCATGGAAGTTACAAAGTTATGCATGGCATGGAGTGATTTTAGCAACAAATTAAAGTATTATTTCACAGGACTTAACTCAAATAGATGAATCCTATTGTTAATCATAACTAGAAGAGACCCATGGAATCAATGGAATTTACATATCTGTTGACTCACCATTCAACATGTGATTGAATGGGTCTGCTCTAGTTTGAACTAATCAACAGAATTCTGGTCTTAATTCACTACCATAAGGGCAAAGGAATTGCTGTTACCTTGTTGCTTGCCTTCAAATTATTTCTCACTTACATCAACCCTAATGCAAACCTATCATGCAGTTTTCTTGGCAAAATTTGTTCAGAGAGGGTTTGCCTTTGCCTGTCTCTGAGGCTGAGACAGTGTGATTTGCCCAAGGTCACCCAGTGGGTTTCCATGGCTGAGTGAGGATTCAAATCCTGGTCTCCAGGCTTGTCGGCCCGTGCTCAAACCATTATATCACACTGTCCTTTGCTACTACAATGGGTAGATTTTGGAATGATACTCATTGAATTTCTCTACCATTTTTTGGAGCTGTTACCCATGATCACTAAGCAGTGCTTGGGGTTACTATACCTCTCCATACTAAATACTGATGATATTCTATGTGGCTTTTGTAGAGGCACCAGGATGGCACTTCTCAGAAACAGATGTTGGTTTGATTCAACAGGATTTTTCTTGTGTTCCAAAGATTGTATACTCAGTAATAAAGGATAGCAACCCCTCAACGCACTGAATTCTCCCACTGAAATTTACGGGAGCTAGAAGTACCTACTTTTATCTACACCATTCCCTTTAGGATTCAAAGACTAGTGAATTTCTTTTGAGATTCATGATTAGAGCTGGTCAAATATTAAATTATAAAAGCAGCCTGATCATGTTTGTTTGTTTTTTTTAATATCCTCAAAGAGGAGGCAAGGAATAACGGATAGAGGTACCTGTGGCCCCCCAGAAATTTCTGGATTCCACCTCTGATCATCTCCATCTCTGAAATGAAAAAAAAAAATAGAAGAAGAGAGGAGTTTTTGGATCGGAGAGGGAAGAGATTTGTCCAGAGGCCACAGGATTTCCTTTTTAGTAAAAACTATAAAGCAAAACCCTTTTAAAATGTTATGTCATCCTCTGTTCAAAGAGGTTTAATTACAGGATAAAGAAGGTTTGCGAGACTGAGCTCTGGGAACAGAAGAAGAGTGAGTGAAGTTTTCAAAACCACAAACTCTATGAGGTTCTCCCACCCTTACTCTGGAGACAACAAAAAGATGAATGTACAATGAATGTCTGTAAAGGATAAGTGTTTTTTTAATGATCATCTGCAACTTGTTATTCCATAATACATGCCATTAATAAGCTGAATTGCCCCCAAAAGTCTGCTTGCAAAAATTGCCATATTTTCCTGCCTCTACTGCATCTGTTTTATTGACTTTTTGCATCAATTTTTGAAAGCATTGTTCTGTTAGCTTATTGCACACCAGTCGCAAAGTATGCATTAAATTCCCAGGTGATTTGTACATTTATAGGCCATTTCCACACTAGATTATTATAGTGGTATTATTCCACTTTCAACATCCTGTGGAATTCTGGAGTTTGTAGTTTACTGAAGCCAAAGAGCTCTCTGGCTGAGAATTCTAAATGCCCCTCCTTAAACTGCAAATCCCAGGATTCCATAGAATGCTGCAAGTGGAATAATAGCACTATAACTGTGTAGTGTGAAGATGGCTATAGTCAACATTCCTTGCTATGTCAGTTGATCACTCTATAAATTGGAGGGCAAAATACACAGTTATAAGAAATACACAATGTAATATAAAAAAAACAAATTAATGAAACAATAATTACAAGTGAAACAGAAATGACATGTAATGAAAAACAAATTTCTGAGACACCTGGGATAAACAATCCCTTAGGAGCAAATACAAATGAAGCTCTCCCTAACTGTCACGGTACAATCAAATGGAAACAAAATTAAAGATAAAGTTCAGTGTCGTTGTTTTTCACAAATAGTTTGAATAATGTTGTTGTTGTTCTTCAAGAAGTCTCAGACGGTTAGCCCAGGATGTTTCCAACCATTTCACAATCTTTCTCAGTGGCTTTTTAGCATAACAATCATGAATTAATTGCAAATTGCAATACACTACTCTTACACAAAACGGATATTAAACCTATATCAAAACAAAGATTCTCACTTATCCAATTCTAACAAGTATATGGGAATGAACAGTGAAATTTGCCATGTGGCCTGTTGCAAACATGAAAACTGCCACTCAATATTTCCATTATTGGGACTGCACTCACCACTATGCACCCCACATCCAATCATGTGAGCAGAACCAACTGTGTGGCTACTTTCCCCTTGATTGGCAAGGTACTGAGAGAAACAACCCACATGATTGGCCCCAGCTCTTGTGACTCTAATACTCACATAAAAGCTTCACACCGGTGTGGTATCACATTATGAGAATGTTTGTGGATATCTACTGCATTCCCTCTAAAACAGTGAATTTCTTTTGGGATTCATGATCACCTGAAAAAACTTTATCTCCCTAAATGAACATACCTGTGCTCTAAGATCTGCAGAGGAAATCTTTTTCTTGGCCCTATGACCATCACAGGCATACTTGGTGAGGACATGGGAGGAAACTTTCTTGGTGGATGCTCCCAAGTTGCAGAATTCCCTTCCCCAGGAGGTCTCGTTGACTCCCTTCTTGTTGTCTTTCTGCCAGTAGTTAAAGGTCTTTTTTATTTAAGGAGGCATTTGGTTTTTAGTACGTTGTGACAGTTAGGACTTTTAATGGGGAGTGTAGTGGTTTTGTTTTATTTTGTTTTAAGCATCTTTTTAATGCTGTTTTTATCTTGTGTATTTTAAATAGATATATTGTTTGTGTTTTAACTGTTGTTTTACAACTTTTTTAAAAACTGAATTGTGCTTTTAAAATGTTGTACACTGCCTTGGATTCCATGCTGGGAGAAAGGTTGGATATATATAAAATAAAATAAAATAGTGAAGTATTTGTGGATCACAGTTCACACGGTGCTGATTCTGTCCCTGTAATAGAGGTTAGTTCCAAATAAATCATCAACAGAAGTTTTTTTGTTTTTGTTTTTAAATAACATAGAGGTAAATTATAGTTTGGAAAAGTTACTCCCAGAATTCCTCACTCAGCACAGCCAGACTAATCTAGTGCTACTGTGCCAGTAGGCATTTTCTCTTCAAAGCCAGCATTGTATAGTGGTTTGAGCTTTGGACTACAACTCTAGGGACCAGGCTTCAAATTATCTCTCGGACATGAAAATGCCCAAGGTGACCTTGGATAAGTCACACTCCCAGCCTCAGAGGAAGGCAAAGACAAACCCTGTATGAACAAAGAAAAACCCATGATAAGATTCACCTTAGGGTCACCATAAATTGGAAACAACTCAAAGGCACACACCAACAACACAGTTGTTGGATTGGATTTAGGCCTCAGAAATAGTATATAAATTTTGTAAATACAATTTTTAAAAATACTGTTTCATTATTTCATTGTTTTATTTTGTATTTTAATGTTATGCTTGTCTTGGGAGGCACTTAGAGAACTTGTATTATGGGTAGCTATGTAAATAAAGCAAATAAATAAATTGCTATATATCAAATTGCTTTTGAAGGAATAGCTCAAGAGGCCAGCAAGCCACTAAGTGTATCTGAAAAACATCCAAGTTTTCCATTCCTCCCTGATGTACTGGTATTTTTGTTGTCACAATGAAGAAGTGTTAGCTGCAAAATGATTTGGTGTACATTAACACAGAATAGCTGAAGATCGTTGATATGTGAGTGATAGATCTCTTCCACTCCTATAAGGGCTGTCATGTCAAGAACATCCCAGGCCCTGAGATTTCAGGGTCCAAATTGCAGATCTAGGGATGCCACCTGGCCCTGCTGGTGTCATGACCCTTTTCTCATGGCATTTCTGATGTGAAAGGGCCCCTTGAGCATCGTGTAAATGTGAGGAGTGGTCCACATGACACACTCACATTTGCTCAAGGACCTGACGAGGACCGGACATGCATTTTTTCATTTTCGGCTTTAAGTCGAAAATGCTGCACGGTCGCGCATCACTCCGGGGCCCCATGCGCACTCACCTGGCGTGCAGAGCCTTGGGAGCTGGGCCAGTCGCGCTTCCTGGCCAGTGCAGGCTGGGAAAGGTCCCAGGCTGCACTGCGAAAGAAAGAGGTGGGGCGCTCGTGCGACCAGGAAGCAGCTGCGGAGCCGATGGGACCGGAACGCAAGAGCCTCTCACTGGAGGCTGCTGGCACGAGCCCCGCACCCCAGCTCCGCGAAAGGGTAAGGTACAAAAAGGGTCATTAAGTATAACAAATTAAGCATCTGCCGCAGTTGCTCAGGGCATGTGAGACAAATAATAAACTCATACCAGAAAAGGAAAATATTTATCTGATTGAAAATTATTTTTCTTCAAGCTCTGTACTGAAAGGAGAAAAAAACTTTTCTTGCTCTGTATCCAACACCTTTACAAGCACTGCTTTTGAGATCATGAGGCAATTGTAGTCCAACCCACAAAGGTTTTCCAACTTGCGCTTTGCACAGAAAAGAGTAGGCTTTGAGGGGCCTCTCAAAGATGGATGCATAGATAGATAGATGGATGGATAAATATATAATAATATCATCTTGTAGATTTTCTGTCTGAAGCAGAGGACCCAGAATACACAGAAACAGATAAATGTAAAGAAAGAGAGAGACAGACACACATGTAATCTTCAAGATGATCTTCCCTTCCTGAGATTCCCATACCTTCCAATTCTTCCACTTTGGCAGGGACAGCATCACTTAAATTTCTACCACCTCACTTTTCAGCTGCTTTTAAACTGTCCCAGTTTCTCTCTCTCTTCTCCTCCTTCTACTTTCCCCCTTTGTCCTCAGCTTACTTCAATTGCTGTCAACTGAGTTCAAACTGCAAAAGAACCGTATTTGCTGGCATATAAGATGCACCCCATTTATACAGGGGCAAATTCTATTTGCTGGTGTATAAGACACTCCAGTGTATAAGATGCACCCCATTTTCAAACAGTATTTTTCAGGGGGAAAAGTGAGTTTTACATGCCAGCAAATACAGTAGTTTGCATTCTATTCACTCTGCAAAGGTGAGATAAGAGGAGGAGCAAAATCTCGTCCTTACCAGAAGGCCCAGACAAAAACAAACTGGTGTAGCTTGTCTGTTCTTCCTCATTAATAACATTAATAACTTTTTCTAACCAGAAAGGGCATCTGATCACAGGAAGCCATAAACCTAAAGGTTTCTTTGACTGGGGACAGGATGATAACATGCAGCTAATCAAAACAACTTCACTTGTTGGTTCCATTTATTAGATTCCTTTTTGGCAAGTTGTAGAGTACAGCTGAATTTGTTTGGAGAGTTAGTACAGCATAATAATTAAGGAAAGAACTGTGATCTGAGAGATTTCTGGCAGACATTGCACCTCCTCTAAGAACCCTGTAGATCTTGGATGGGCAGCGGATACAGGACCAAGAGGTGGGCAGTCTCTTCTGCCCTGGAATTTTTGTGTCTGCATAGGCTTCCATTAAAAAAACAAACCCAGAAGTGTCCAGAAGTCCACTTCGAGTTTGAACAAGAGGCAATTTTTTGATGTTAAAAAGTGCATTACTTTGCAACCTGTTTAAAAAGTGGATTACTACTCTGTCAGGCTTTCAGGAGAAGCAATATACTTTTCTTTTTGGACAACAGAAATGCAGTTTAGGAATATGAAGGGGTCAAGAACCACAAAAGTAACTGAGGATGGGCTGGATACAGCCTTAAAACTTCACTTTTCCAACCCTGCTGTACATAATTTTTGGCAAGTCTCTTGTCTCTGGCCTCTGGTTGCAGCTATAAAATAGGCATATTAATACTGTCTTAATTGACAAGTTTGCTGCAAAGTTTATTGATAAGTGAAATATAGATGAAGCAATTGGGGTGTTTAGGGAAAAGCCGTATTACTTGTTGATTATTTTTATGCTCGGACTGCATTACAAGTAGATAGATACAATCAAAGAAGTCACTGGCCTGAGTCTGCAAGACCCGAACAGCACTGTTAATAACAGAGTGACTTGGAGATCTGTCATTCATTGGGTTCCCATAAGTTGAAGGTGCCTTGGTAGCAGTTAACGACAAGAATAATTCTTCTGAGGCTTGGAATCATGAACTATCACTATCAGATAGTTCACTATCATGAACTATCACTATCAGATAGATAGATAGATAGATAGATAGATAGATAGATAGATAGATAGATAGATAGATAGATAGATAGATAGATAGATAGATAGTCACACTTTGCTAAATATGTAAATTCTGTCCACATAGGTTTTTGGCCTACAGATGGGACTAGAGGAGACCACCTGCATTGTATATCTGGTTAACTGTTTCCAAGTATCTTTTCTGTTATTACAGCCATAGAGGCACATTGTGGAAGCATTAACAAGGCTAGCAATAAAAAAAAAGTTGCATAAGCGCAAAAGACAAAGAAAAAGAAAAAAGAAAAGAAAAGCTATACCAGAGCACAGAATGTACAAAAAAAAGTAAAACAAAATTCAAGACCTTTCAAATAAAAAGAGTCAATCTCTTTTCAAAGAAAACTAATGATTTCATGATGTGAGTAGTTATCTTCATTACTATAAGACATATGGTTTCATAAATACAAGAACCATGGTGGGGTATTATTTGTAAAATTTTAAGGCCACAGTGCATGCTAACCTTAGAACAGCTAGAAATACTAACTGATGATGAGAAGCAGATCTACAACTATGAATCCTTGTAAACAGAGTCTGCTGAAAAAAAAATGGTTGACAATGTTCAAGTTAACAATGTCAATTAAGAGAAAGTGGTATGCTCTTAAATGCCACTGAAATCAATGGGCAGGTGGCTGATTTTATATTTTATTTTGTTTGGGGAACAGCATTGTTGTCCTACCCTACAGCTAAAGCCTTCTAAGCAGTTCACAAGCAGAGGTTAAGACCATAAAATACAAGAATATAACAATGAAAGAAAACAGAATGTAAAATCCAAAACAAATTAAAGCAACCACAGGAGGTAACAACAGCATTCCAAGGTTCTGAAAAATAGCAACACTATTTAAAAAAATATAAGATTAAAAAAAAGCCTTGGAAAATAAAAAGGTCTTCACTGAGTGTGGAAAAATCTAGGTGCCAAACAAGCCTCTTTGGGAAGGGTGTCCAACAACCAGTATATTGCCACTGAAAAGACCTTCAATCAAGTAGCTACATCTCTTTATTCATTAAGTGAGGCCACCATGGGAAGGGCTTCAGCAGATCACTTTAGGGTGGGAGCCCTTCCTTCAGACTTTAGCAAATGGGTAAGAATCATGCACCTCTCCAAGTATTGCTGAACTGCAGTTCCCAGCATTCCTCACCATTGGCTACGCTGGCAAGAGTTTCTGGGATCCAACAACGTTTGAAAGAGCTCCCAGTTCCCAATCCCTGCTTTAAAGATCTGAATTAACATGTTGAACTTTGCTTGGAAAGAGCTTGGCAGCCATGGTAGAAGACAGAGCACGCTCATAATATATGGCATTTGGTTACTGGGCAACAGCAGAGCTTACTCTGTTTTGGATTACCTAACATTTCTTCACTTTTTTCAAAGATAATCCCATACATAATACACAGCAGGAATCCAAATTGGAGGTTAATACAGGATGGATAACTGTAGGAAAGAAATCCCTGTTTAGATAGGGTCACAGCTGAAGCAGGCAAACAAACTATGCAGTAGTACCACTTGTATCTTATCTGGATTGTATTTCATCTCATTCACTTCCATCCAGTCCACTGCTATGCCCAGACTATTGTTCAGAACACCCACTGCCTCATCAGACTTAAAAGGAGGGTAAAGCTAGATGATCACCTGCAGTGATTTTATGTAGATCAGTGCTTCTCAAACAGATTTTATTGGACTTCAACTCCCAGATGCCTCAGCCAGTCTTGCCAATTGCTCTGGGTTTCTGGGAGGCAAGGTCCAACAACATCTAGGCCTGCCCCCTCCAATGAAAACCACTGATGTACATGTTAAACAGCATAGGCGAAGTAAAACAGAGCCCCATAGGACTGCACAGCATAACTGTCAGGGGGCTGAATAAGCAGACTCATTGCCATACATTATTTTCAAAGGTCATAGTTTGTCCAGAGAGGCTAATATTTCTGACAGTATCAAAAGCTGAGGAAAGGTCCAAAAGACTCAACACAGTTGCACGCAATGCTTCATGTCTCTCTCAAGAAAGTGCAGCCACCATGACACAGTTATAATCCCCCTTGCTCTCTCCCTGCCATACCATTTGTTGAGGAGAGAGGGGAGCCTACACAGGCCCGAATGCCACATCCACTTTGGATCTATTTATCAGTGTGGGAGGGGTAGAGAGGACACACAACTTCAGGTTAAGAAAACTAAAATAGATGTGTGAAGAACAGGAAAGGTATTCTTCGTATGATGAATTGAAAATGTGCAAGTAGTGAAAAACACAGCTAGCAGTAATACTAGTGGAACATTTGATGGGAAATTTCTTCACTGTTTGTGTTGTGCTGTCTGACAGAGAATTCTGAAACATTATTATCTTTCTTTTTTCAAATGCAACTCCTGGAATTGCCCCCAGCCTTGCTGTATGAGGGAACTTGGGATCTATTATCCAAAAAACAACATTTCTAATTTCTGGTATTTAAACACTTTAGAAATTACACCTCAGCCAATTGTGAGACTAGATACTCTAAAGGCACTAGCTATCATCTGATCTTGGAACCCTGGTTAGTACTTGGATGGGAGACTGAAAACAAATACTAGGTGCTGTAGGCTATATTTTGGAGGAAGGAACTGGCAAAACTACCTCTAAGTATTCCTTGCCTAAGAAGAAAACCCTATGAAATTCATGGGGTCACCATAGGTGACAGGTGAGTTAAAGGTACATATTGTTGTTGTGTGCCTTCAAGTCGTTTCTGACTCATAGTGACCCTGTCCTATCTCAGTCAGAGCAGCTCAGTTGATAATTCAAAACAAAAACAAACTGACTGGATCTCAGTTAGTTACTTACTTTTAGGCAGTAAGTACAAGGTCATAAATAAAGTCCAACACAGTTTTAAGGTGAAGCAAGTCCAAAGTCAGTCAGGATAATCCAGAGTCAGGCATGGAGTTCAGCAAGATATCCAGCAGGGTGGAAGCTCAGATAACCTCTGACAACTCCTGGAGGGGAAGGGCAGCACGTATATAGGTCAGAAGCCTAACAGAGCTGATTAATTGTTGGCAGTTATATATTTTCTGGGATCAGCATAGGCTCTTTCTTTGTTGTCTGCACTCAGCAAAGGTAGGTACTGATAAGTTATCTTCTGTGGCTGAAGGGGCAGGACTCTGTGCTGGAGTTGGAACTGCCCCCTGGTCTGTTTGTGGCACTGTGACCTCTTCCTGTACAGCAGATCCTGGTATGTCCCCTGTTTCAGCCTCTGGCATGTCCCCTGCTCCAGAGTCAGAGTCCATGTTCTTGAGGCAGGGCATGACAGACCCTAAGGTGAACCTATTGTGGGGTTTCTGGGGGCTGAGAGAGTGTGATGTGCACAAGGTCACCCAGTTGGTTTCCATGGCTGAGTGGGGAACTGAAACTTGGTCTCTAGGGTCATAGTCCAATGTTCAAACCACTCCACCATGTTGGCTCTGCAGGTACACACACACACACACACACAATTGTTTGAAGGATCATACCCTGCAACCACAGCTGACCCAAAATCAGCCAGTGGTTTCCATGTCATGGTAGCCAGTGACTTCCATGTCACTGATACAGGAAATTCATCCTGGGTTCACCTTCCCTCCAGACTTTAATGTAGCTATCCAAGGTTCTGAAACCTCATTTTTGGGATAAAGTTCAGCACCTTGGACAGCTCTTTATAGTATGAAATAAGAACTGAAGCAGAGTCATCTCACCCAGCATGGAAACCACTCACTCCTTTTCGAACTCAGGATGGCCACATGAAATCTTCTCTTCCTTTCAGCTTTGTTGGGAAATGCTTTAATCTGTGTATCTCAATGTGGACAAGGTGCATTTCCCAGGACTGAAGAGTATGGGGCAATCTTTCTCATATGGACCCCCAATTATTCATTGAGGCAGTTGGACCAAAGTTAATACCTTCTATTGTGATATGCTACTTACTAACTATGGTTTCACTCTGGACTTCATCTTTTACCTCCTGTGCTTCATTCTGACAACTGCCTCTAAGGAAATAGTATAATCATACTTCATAATGTGGAAGAAATGAAAATTGTCTGGCAGAACAGTATGAATTTATGGAGCCAGTTATTGTTCCTTGTTGTGGACAGAATAAGCATTGGCTGTGTTGAGGGGGATGGCCAAAATCTGAGTCAGTTAAATCAACAGCATAGCTTTTACCAGCTTCAGTGCAGGAAGGATATTGTAAGAAGAAGATAAAATAGACCAGAGGGAATAATGTAAACACTGTTTTTAAATAGATGCATTGATTTCTATTAATATCTACATCAATGGCATAATGCTTATGAGTAAAGAAGTGGCCCTATGTAAATTCAGTTTGAAAAAAATGAAAGGGCTTGACAGGTTATTGATCTAATTATACCCCAGACAGATTGTGGAGACAGGTGGAGAGGGAATCTCTTTGTTGTAATTCACTGATATATAAATCCTGGGAAGCTTTGGAAATCTTTCAAGAGACAGACTCATTTAACATTAAACTGTCTGAGCAACAGAGGATCAGACATGCTTGGAAGAATACAAACTGCAAGCAATAGCTACATAAGCAGTCAGTGATAACACAGCTTAGTAAAGCCAATCTCCAATCTCTTAGGAGAGTCTGAAGACACCATTCTTAATTTGTCTTTACTGTTGGAATGATCAGGGCTACCTCTACCTTGAGGCAGGATAGGTAACTTACCTCAGGTGGCAGATGCTGGGGAGGAACAGGAGCAGCAGCATCCGCAACCATTCCCCTTGGCTGGAGGACTGAGTTCCGTGCATACATTACTTGGCTTGTTTACTGCTCTCAGGAGTGGAGGAAGACTTTGTCCTGCCACTGATGTTGAAGCAAAATGCAACTACTAATCCAGTTCACTTATGCATGTGAAACTGTTGGTGGATACAATGTGAGAAATACCATCTTGTGCTTTGCCTGAGGCAGCAAATCATTGTGGACCAGTGTGATGGAGCCTGGGGTGTGTGGCTAACCTGAGTAGCAGGATAGCCCCAGCAACAGGTTGTCAAGTAACCAAAGTGGCTCCATATGAGAGAAATCCAGCCCATTAGTGAGAGGGAAGGGCTGAGAAGAGTGCGTTGGATTTTTGAAATTCCTTCAGTGATAATTTGAGAGAGAGAGAGAGGGAGAGGGAGAGGGAGCTTTAGGATAGAGCTCTTCAGTCAGCCAGGGTGAGAGAGGATGTCTGAATAAGAGTGGTTGTCTTCTCAGAACTCTAGAGAGAGAGACAGATGAGAAACCAAAGTTGGGTCAGACAGTGCGACCCTGATTTGGAAATTAAGCCTTTGAGCAAAAGGGAAGCCCAGGCCTGTATGTGTATGAAAGTTCTGTATCTATATACTGGGTTAAGCTATAAGAAACTGGATAAATACCTTTTTGAAATTCTGTACTGCTTTGATATACTTACGACACCCAATATCTTTTTTGTTTGTTATTTTAATAAATATTACATTATATTTTTCTAAATTCTGATTCAGTAGAATACTTTTCATTAGTTCTAATCAATTAGTAACACTTTACCACAGATCAGTAAATCATTCTGAATAACAACTGAGAGGCTTTACCCTTTATTCACTAAGGTGGTGGGTTTAAAGGAGAAAGCACAGCTGTATAAAGGGGCAAGGTACTTTAGCAGGCTGGGAGGAAAGTAGGCCTGTTCTCCATAACCAGCCCTGAGAGTGATTCCTTCTCTTGGAATTTAAAAACTTAAACCTACTAAAACGAGTGTTGGAAAAAGAGGCCTATATTTTTCACCAGTCTCCAAAAGCCATCAGTTTCCAAATCCCAGTACAGAAGGCTGCAATTAACTTAGGGAAACATATTTAACACTGGTAAGATCTTCTTATATTATAGATTACCATTATCTAGAGGTAAACTTTAGTGAGATATTTTTAGAGGCTACTTCAGATTTTGTGACCCTGGTAGTTTGTACTAAATAGTGAGGCACCAACATGATCACCTGCCCACTACAATATAAGGTTATCTAAAGTGTATCTAAGAGAAAGCTACAATCTCTTCATTCATTGTTGTTGTTAACTGCCATCAAGTCACCTTCAATCTATGGCAACCCTATGATTGAGAAACCTCCAATGTACCCTGTCATCAACAGCCCTGCTCAGATCTTGCAGATTCAGTGTCATGGCTTCCTTGATTGAGTCTATCCAGCTGTAATGTGCTCTTCCTCTTTTCCTACCGCCTTCCACTTTCCCAAGCATGATCGTCTTTTCTAGTGAGTCATGTCTTCTCATGATATGTCCAAAGTATGACAGTCTCAGTTCAGTCATCTGGGCTTCTAGGGAGAATTCAAGCTTGATTTACTTTAGTACCCATTCATTTGTCTTTTTAGCAGTTTGTGGTACCCATAGTACTCTTCTCCAGCACCACATTTCAAATGAGTTGATTTTCTTCATATCAGCTTTCTTAGCTGCCCAGTTTTTACAACCACACATAGAAATTGGAGATACCATGCCATGGGCAATCCTAACTTTAGTATTCAATGATGCTCTTGTCTAATTCCTTCATAGCTGCCCTTATAAGTCCTCGTCCTCTTCTGATTTCTTGACTGCAGCCTCTATTCTGACTGAGCTGAGGTATGGAAAATCTTGAATTATTTCAATGTCTTCATCATCTACTTTAAGGTTTATAAATCTTCTGTGCATGTTATTTTTGTTTTCTTGTAGTTCAGCTGTAAATCTACATTTGCACTTTCTGGTTTGACTTTCTTCAGTAATCGTTCCAAGTTTTTGTTGTTTCCTGCTAGTAATATGGTGTCATCTGCATATCTTAAACTGTTGATGTCCCTTCCTCCAATGTTCATGCCTCCTTCCTCTAAGCCTAATCCTACTTTACATAGCATATGTTCAGCATACAAGTTGAACAGATAGTGTAATAAAATGCAGCCTTCCCTGAGCCTTTTGCCAATTGGAAACCATTCCATTTCTCCACATTCTGTGTTACTGGTAGTCTCTTGTCCTATATAGAGGTTATGCCTCAGGACAATCATATTTTGTGGTACACCCTTTTGTTTAAGAGTGATACACTGTTTCTCATGATCTGCACTTGGATTAAGGTTATATTGATGGGTTTTCCCCGAAGTCTTATTGATATTATTTGGTCAAACTGTGCGTTATAACATTTAACTGCTTTTGATATATCCTGTGTCACTTAAAGGCACTCCATTTCTCCTTAGATTTTCATTTTCTGCAACGCTGCAGTTATCTGTCTCAAAATGTCATATTCCTGTCCACTTTAGCTTGTTCCCTTCAAGTACTGCAATTGAAAAGCAGATTATAATGTAAACCCCGTTATATTACATGTGATTTCCTTCAAGCACTAGTGGATATGCACATTCCCAAAACATATGCTAAAATCTTGTCTAGTGTAATAGGCTGCCAGTTATCACAGCATCTTTTATAGTTAGCAATTAGCACTGAGAAAATTTGCATCTCTGGTTGGAACTATACTTTGCTTATCTCTTTAGAGCAGAAATGGGGAACCTCAACCTAAAACTCTCATCAGCCCCACAGAAAATGGCAATTGGTGAACAACTGTGGGACCTGTGGGACCAAAAGATCTAGAGGGCCAAATATTCCCCACTCTGCCTTGAAATGATTTACCTAGATGTTTTAAAAAGGGTTAATGCAACTGAATATTTATTTCTGTGTTTCAAGCTATGGCTTAAATAAGATGGAAGTATAAAGCCACTATAGTGTAATAGTTTGAGCACTGGACTGCAACTCTAGGGATCAGGGTTCAAAAATCTGCTGAGCCATAGAAACTCACCTTGTGACCTTGGGCAAGTCACACTCTTTCAGCCTCAGAGGAAAACAAAGGCAAACCCCCTCTGAACAAATCTTGCCAAGAAAAACCCATAATAGGTTCGCCTTAGGGCCACCGTAAGTCAGAAAAGACTTGAAAGCACACAACAACAAACAAATATTTTGTACTATTGTCCTGACAACAAGCACAGAAAGCTCTGTACATGCTCCACACCAAGTTTCATATAGAGTTCTCTTAGAATGCATGATGCTCTTCAACGTTTATTCTATTTTGGGTTTTATGTCAATATTCAGGGGTTAAATCCAGTTTTAGTCTCAGCAGGCATAGACCACTGAAATGCATGGAACTTGTTAATTGGTGCTACTATAAATCCAATTAATTTGTACTCTACTGGAATTTGAATTGAATTTAGCTGTCAGTATTTAATGATAATTCCTTTTCTGGATCCTATGATTACAAAATAGTTTTCTATTGTCAGCTGGTGCTTTGGGGTCATACTGTGGTCTTCTGGAGACTTGGCATCACAGCCAATTTCTTGCCAGCTCTTTCCACCTTGATGGCTGCGCTAGTCCTGCTCTGTGCATTGTGATGATTTGCCTGGAGTTCAACTTGCCTGATGTTTAATATGCAATATAAATAGATAGTTCTTGTGTTACATTCTTTCTCTGTTCAAAGTCATCTGATTAGTAGTACACGAAGCCCAAAATAATCTTTAAAGCAAGGGTGGGCAACTGTGGAAGGATAGGGGACTGTGCACCCCCTCATAACACCACCTGCAAAACATTATAAAAATGTCCAAATGCCCTCCACAGATGATGGAGGTACTTTTTGCCATGTTTTTAGCCCCCCCCCGACATTTTAGGCCCAAGAAAGGATCTTTTTTAACAACAGGAAGTGAGTGGAAGTCCCTTCATGTTCACTTCCTTTTTCAATGAAAGGCCTCTCTGGTGCTTAAATTGGTCCAAGGAGGAGGGGATGTGGTAAAAATGTCCCTACGCCCCTAGAAGGCATTTGAAGAGAAAATAATTTGTCCTAGTGTTGCAGAAAATAGAGATCGAGACCCACGGAGTGGAAATTCCAGGTTTATTCAGCCGGCTGGACTCGGTGGAATAGCTTCCAAAGACCGAGAGCCCCCTTCATCAATTCACAATGCTTTATACATTTTTTGCACAGTGTTATCTTTTGTACAGTATCATCATGTTCGTACATGGCACCAGTTCAAGCTACAAGCTACATACTACAATAGACCATTCTGTGGCTGTGCGTTCTTTAATGTTGCAAGTAGAAATCTACTCTACTTTGTTTCATCTTCCCTTTTCCTCCTTCCCTCTTCCTCCTCACTAGGGGCTATAAAAATGGCCCTCAGGGCCTTGCTGCTCCAATGCCACACCTTTCCCATCACTGCTTTATAGCCTGGGTACACTGTTTATCAAAATGTAGATTTGCAAAGAGAGATCCAGCTTGTCTTGGATGGAGTCACCTTCCCCCTGAAGATATAGGTTCACAGTTTTGGTGTACTACTGAACTCATACTTAAACTTGGAAGCTCAAAGGTGCTTTAGCACATTTAAATGTAGTGTTCCAACAGTCTGATTGGACCATGGTGACACTTGCCTTAGTTACATCCTGTTTGGATTACTAAAATGCCCTCTTAGCGGGCTGCCTTTGAAGAGTGTTCAGAAACTTTGGTTGGGTCAGAGTTGTAGCCAGTGTGTTAATCCAATGTCCACTTAACATATAAGCCGTTTCTGCCCTACAGTGTTACAGTGCTATTATTCCACTTTCAATATCCTGTGGAATTCTGGGGTTTGTAGTTTACTGAGTCCAAAGAGTTCTCTGGCTGAGAATTCAAAATGCCCCTTCCTAAACTGCAAACCCCAGGATTCCATAAGATGTTGAAAGTGGAATAGCACTAGAACAGTATAGTGCGGAAATGGCCTTATTCTGAATTCCACATCCATTCCTGAGTAATTTCATTTTCTTGTGACTTCGTTTGCTGAAACCAGTTCTCTTAAGCATGCTTATCTGAGAACTGGATTGCAGATTGCTTTTTTAAAGAGAGCAGGTACAAAGGCATCAGATTGAATGTAGTGCTCCAAAATGTGAAGATGTAAGATATGGGGTGCTTGAATCAGGAACTTATTTATTAATTTAATTGGATTTATATTCTGCTTTATGTTATTTTCACTACTTCTGTTGCCACTCTTCACAGTAACTACAAATACTGATCAAGATGGTTAAAGATAATGAAAGATTAAATATAAAATCATAATGAAAATATACAAGTGAATACATATGAGAAAATTAACAAATAAACAGCACCCTCCTCCCCATTAAAGACATATTTGATGCTCCCTGACCCACCTATTGGTAAGTCTAACTCTATCTTCTGTTGCTCCCATTCTCTTCCTCCTATTCATGGTGTGATAGGATGTTCTGTATCTTAGATCCAATGGCATTGCTAGAATTTGGCACACACATGGCTTCCACAAGCACTGTGGTCTAAATCTGCTAGTCTCAATTAGAATAGATTGAGTGAATCAATTGGAACTTGGTAAGTCAACAGTTTTCATTTATTCAGTGCGTCTGCTCTAACAATTGGATTTTGGCCTGTGAAATTAAAAGTTGGCAAACTAGCAATGGTGCAAGTAGGCCATGCGTGGCAGTGGAGAGGAGAGCAATTGGAGACTACAGTGACAGAAATCTCCATCCTAGAGTCTAATAAATTTAAGGCAACCATAACAGGGAAAAATTATTTTGCAGTTTCATACCTTACAACTGTGCAGATTTGGCTGGGACTGTCTCAATTAAACCTTTATGGCCAGCTTTTCCAGCTCCTTTTAGAATGTCCCAGTTTCTCTCTCCTCTTCCCACTTTCCCCTTTGTCCTCAGCTTACTCCCTTTGGTGTTAATTGAGCTCATACTGCAGAAGTAGTTTGCACTCAAGTAACTCAGCAAAGGGGAAAGCAGAAGAGGGGGCAGAATCTTGCCCTTCCTACTAGGGTCAGGCAGAAGTAATTTCTGCATCCTGTCCTATGTATTCCTCCTCATTAATAACTTTTGCCACTTTGACCACACTCTGATGGTGCTTTGCCACAATTGTCCCACTTTCCACCTGTGAAACATTGGAAGGCATGTAGTTTCCCATCCTGAAGTCCCAAATGTCATAACAGTGATCTAAATTTGAGCTTAACCTATGGAAATGTATTTTACGTGCCTTAGTCAAATCTAGTTCTGAATATCTGTTCTAGCTCTCATTCATATCTAATTGTGAGTTTACTATTCTGTTCTGGAATTCTAACAATATAGGTGAATATGTTAACACATATTTGAACTGCTGGTATCTTACTGGAGCAGTCTCCTAGCAAGGCATGCATTCCTTCCCCTGAAGAGTTTCCTTATTTCCAAATCAGTTACTGTGGAATTTTTCACTGCTATCATATAGTTGTAGATATTGCATTATTACATATTTGGGGCCCACATCTTACTCAGAGTTAATAGGAGTGGCAGGACTGGACTGCTTATTTTGAAAGTGTAAGAAATCTTAGGGTGTGGTGATACTGGCAAATAAAACCACACCAATGGGATGTTGGCAAGGGATATCTGACAACCACCTTCTGAGAATCAGAATATGGTGAAAACCTGAAATGTTACAACATCTTGAGCTGGCTTCTGCTCAGTACAACTGAATCAAGAATAAAATTTAACATAATAGACCATCTCAAATGTAAGATTGTGTCAAAGGTCTGAATTTTTAAAGTAATGAAGGATAATATCTTTGATTTTTTTTTAAAAAAGAATCGTAATATTGAGACTGCAGATGAGCTATCTGTGGCCCTCCAGATATTGCTGAACTTTATTGTTATTGTTAGTGTGTGCCTACAAGTTGCTTGCAACTTATGGAGACCCTAAAGTAAAGCTATTACAGGGTTTTCTGGGCCTGAGAGTGTGTGACATACCTAAGGTCACACAATGGAGTTTTGTGGTTTAGTGGGGAATTGAATTCAGGTGTCCAAGTTTTGTAGTCCAGTGCTGAAATCACTACACCACACTGGCTCTTTACTGAATTTTATTTACTATTAACCCTTGCCAGTATAGCCTATACTGAAGGATTATGGGCATTTCAGTCCAATATCTGAAAGGCTGTCATTTGCGCACCACTGATACAATGGGATGGATCCAAATTTTGGCATGTTCAACTGAGCTGCTTCTCTCTGTCCCAACACCTTCTCAGGCTCATTTGGTGGGAAAAAGGGATAGGGCCTTCTTGGTGGCTACTCCCAGACATTGGAACTCCCTCCCTAGGAAGGCCAGGATAACCCTATCTTGCTCTTCTTCAGCAGGTCAAAACATTTTTATGCATCTTGTACTTTTACAAACTGACTAGGGTTGGACTTTGAATGCTGTGCCCTTCTGTTCTTAAGATTGTATAGTCTTTTAATGTATTTTAATATATTCAATATGTGATGTTTTAACTTCATAATAAACTGTGTTTTTAAATCTTTAAATTTTAAGTCTTTAGATCTGAAGTCTTGTATTTATACATCTATGAATGTTTTGTACTCTTCTTACTTTCTGTGGTTTTAAATATATTGTTAATTGCCTTGAGACCCATTATTGGGAGAAAGGAGGGAAAGGAAGAAGCATTATTGGGAGAAGGGAGGGGCATAAATAAAATAATAAATAATAATCATAATAAACACAGAAGGTCCGTGATGCAGGCTAGGGATTCCTGAAATTAACCAGATGTACCTTTCATGACAGGAGTCCTGCATTTTCCATGTGTGTCTCATGGAAGGCAGATCCTGGATATGACCCAGCATGTGACCATTTCTATACTAGACTGTTATAGTGCTATTATTCCACTTTCAACATCCTATGGGATCCTGAGGTTTGCAGTTTAGGGAGGGGCCTTTGGAAAACCATGGAAAACCTCTCAGTAACTTTGAGCAAGTCATTTTCTCTTAACCTGAGAGGAAAGCAATGGAAACCCCCCTCTGAATAAACTTTGCCAAGAAAAATATACAAGAGGGTCACCATAAGACAGAGTTGATTTGCCGGCACATAACAACAAGAATATAAGCATAAAAGGAAACATTTAATGACAATGTCAGTGGAATTTCCTAAGACCTCAGAGGAAGATGCTTTGCTAACATTTGCCTTCCATCTCCCTGCATTCTCTGTCAATGTCATTTCTCCCCAGTTCATTAGTTTCCTACATTAATTTGTGGGCTTGGAGTATGTTCAGTGAGACAAAATGCTGTGATCAGTTGATTTCTTTATTTTCAGTAGATGCCTGAATTAGAACTAACAGGGAAATGGGGTGGGGGGTAGGACAAAGGATCTTTCAGAAGATAAACTCACAGATACACAGCCAGATTCAGCTCTTGGCTAATAAGACTGAGAGGGTGAGTCAGACTGGATCCCTGATGGGTCTGGATTTTGTTCATGGGCCACCTTTTGCCAGTTCTTGCCACAAACTGCACAATATCTACATTATTTGTCTATCTCTTTGTTTCTTTATAAATAATGTATACCTGCGTTTCTTACAAATGAGAACCCAGACAGCTAAATGAGCAAGGCGTTTTAAATGAACATTTAAAACATTTAGAACTGATTTTAAAAAATATGGAGAGGTATGTTTTAAAAAGTGGACGAAACTATTGATGGGTTGCTATTGATAACCAAATATTTATTTTCTTATGAGGAACTGGTTTTCATAGTGATTGCGATGAAAAGCCTGCTTGGCAGAGAACAAACAAGTAGTGCAAGAATACTCCTAAATAGCTAGCATGTCGTACTTTCTCCTTTTCAGGATCTGATCCTCTTAATTGAGGTTGCATTTCACTATACTCATTGCCAAGTCATAAATTCACTTGAAGCTGACAGGCTAAGCTCTGAAAGAAATCTGTGGGTGGATGGGAGCGGAGTGGAGCAGAGCAGTCATCAAGGCATTATAAAATTACTTTTCAGAGATAATCATCAATCAGAACAATTTCTGTAAATTCCTAATGACTCTAGTTAACAAACCCAAATGTATTAAGCTTCTTGTAATGCAGTCTGCCAAGCAATTCATTGTCATCCCAGTGATTCAGCGATCCCGGGAATTCCCACATTGTATGGTTTCATCAGGGCTTCATTGCCATGCTTCCTTTTCCCAAGGCCATTGATTCCTTTGAAGGTCTTCTGTTTACTACCTGGTCAAAAACTGTTCTACTATAACAGTTTTGTGCTCCCAAAAATGCATGTGAACCACCCAGCTTAGCTGGGTGCATTCCTGGAAATACAGTCAGCCCTCTACATTTGCTAGGCTTAGGAACGCAGGATTCCCAGAAAGAGGAAAAACCACAAACATCAAAATGTGCATGTGTGTTTGTGGGAAGAAGGCCAAGGCAGGGTGGGGTGAACAGGCATCCAGGGTCCAAACCAGGTCAGGAAAGGCAAGTGAAAGGGAGTGGGTTGTCATGATGGCTCTATATTTCTTCTCTCACAGCCATCTCCTTCTTTGGGTGCAGGAAAGCACTGGGAAAAAGTTTGTGGGGCTGAGAAATTGGACTGTGATCAATCCTTAGCTGGCCAGGCGGTGGCTGACGGGGGATGAGGAGGATGAGAGGCAAGTTTTTAAAGGGCTGCTCAGCCTGATCAGAGCTGCTGAGAGCAAAGGTTTCCCTGGAAAAGCAGCACTTGATGTGAGGGGAGGAGAGGTTTGAGAAACCCACAATAATAAAATCCATGAAAGTTAAACCTACAGATGTGGGGGGACAACTCTAAGGAGTTAAAACAGATTTAAAAGATTTAAACATTTTTAAAACTATGTATGTCAGTATTTAAGATGAATAAATGAGGCTCAAAGCCCTTGATGAACAGCTAAGTTTTCACTTGAAGGCCAAATGAAATCACTGTTGGCACTAGTCGGGTCTCCAAGGGGAGAGCATTCCACAGTTGGGTTACTATGACCCATAATGACCTCTTCTGTGTCACAACACAGTGTATTGACCTCACTGGTGGGACACAGAGGAGCATCCCCCCAGCAGACCTCAATCCTCATGCAGGCATATATAAGGAGAGGTTTAAAAGCAAGGTATAAAAGCAGTCCTGGATTAAAAACATGCCACAGCTGCTTCGTGCAGAGGATCACTCAAGTCATTACCATTTTTGGCATCAAAATAATACCTATGCCTCATGTCTCTGTCCACATGACCGAGAACATATATCATTCTGGAAGAAAATAAAACTTTGCCAACATATTTCCATGTGGATTTCCCTTTCTGTCTCATTCCCTTCTGCCTGTTCCTCAGAGCTTTCAGTGCCAGAACATATCACCAGCCAATTAGTGAATGGAATTTGGACAAGGGGTGCCTGGCGAGCATCCAGCTGCAATTCTGTAGCTGGGAGGAAAGGAGAAATGTCTTCTTGCAGCATCTGTGACTTGCTTGAGGCTCTGGCAATTCCACTGGGGGCAGATGAGGAAGGCAGGGGACTCACAGGAGATATAGGAGAGGACAGTGTCTGTTCTTTTCACCTGTCTATGGAACTGCAGCTGGACATGTTCTGGGTTCCCTCAGCCACTAAATGGTTGTGGGGGCATGCTCTAGCAATGAAAAGGACCATTGCTCCACTGGGAATCGTTGTGCAACAAGGTATCAAATACCTCCTTCTATTGAGACCAAAAAAGTACATAGCCTTGCATAATAGAGGGTTATGCCAGTATTACATCAGCGGCAGGATTCTGGTCTATAATTACAGAAGAAAAATGCAATATGTGGAGTGACCCTGAAAGTCACCCTAAATAAAAGATCTTTGTGTGCTTTTGGAATGACCTGAAAGAGAGTTGCTAGCAAGAAATGGGCATCTTCTCTTGAATGGGAAGGTGAGCTGACCTGGGATTCATTCATAAACTCTCAGCCTAACAATTGGTCTTGTATAGCTAAAAATAATATCAACCAGGGTCTCTTGAAAAGTGAATGGGTTAGAAATAGGATTAACAAATATGTAATGATATTCAAAGGACATTTTCCCCTCTCTGTGAATCACTGGCTTGACCTCTGACACTGATTTTATTCCTTCAGAGCTTAGAAACATTACTTTTATTGGACTACAAATCCTACAACTCACAATGGACCATGGTGGCTGTTTGATTCTGAGAGTTATAGTCCAAAAAGTAATTTTGCCAAGCTTTGCTCCTATTTCCTGTTTTTTCCCTTCAAATAATGATGTTTTATGATGATCTTCTGCTATCTTTTCCCATCTGGGACATCTGAAAAGCCCTTTTCGCACCTTACCTGGTGCTGCTGGCATTGCTTTTCATGTTAAAAGCCTCCTCCAGGAGGGAATCCCATCCCCTGCGCCTCCTTCTGCACCAGCTCCGTGCTGGATGGAAAAAAGTGCAGTAGCTCTGCCCCTTCCTTCTGCAGTGCAGCCGGGTACTTTCCCAGGCTGTGCTGGGGGAGGAAGCACGGCCATCACACTTCCTGAGGTTCCGCACAACAGGTAAGTGCGGGAGGGATGTGGGAGGAATGTGCAATCATGCATCATGTTTGGCAAAGAGCCAAAAATGATATAATGCGTGATTGCCGCGGGATCGCTATGGGAGTGACACGCAATTGCAAGATCATCATGCGGAACCATCCTTGCGATTCCACATCACTCCCATGGCCATTTCGCATTTGAAGTCGTGTGCGAAAAGGGCCAAAGACAAGTTTGTAGGCTCTTCTGACCATCACTAAGATTGGGTATCCACTTAGGGGTCACCTTCTGTTCTCTGCATAGCCACTTTGCTTTCATTTTACTTTATTTTTGGGCTGCTACTGCTGTTGTTATTTATTTGGCTTTCACTTTTCCTGTTTGTTTGTTTAGCTCTTGTTTTATGCTGCTTTATCAAGCATGGGGCTGGATTTTTTTTGTTTTTTGAAATCCTTTGAAGTTTCTCTAGCGAACAAAGTGTTTGCCTCCCCAATTTAGACATTGTTTGCATCGAAAGTTCAAAACCAACTCACAGCAACAGCAGATGAAAATTGTTAACATCTGACAGCTGCAGGGAAGGAGGTTGTCTTTTTTTAAAAAAAGTCACCATACATGGCAAGGACAGAATAGCACTGGAGTGCACTGGGAAGAAAAAGAATGGTCAAGGGCTTCTAATGTATTTATTGCTTGTGATACTGACTTTTCAGGAACAAGCTGGACTTCAGACTGCCTCAAATACAGCCCAAACATGTAAACACAGATTCAGAAGGGCATACATCAGTCAAGTCTTAAGACTTGCATATGGAAGGGTTGTAGTTCAGGGGACAACTGTATGTTTTGAACTTCTTGGAACCAGGAATTGAAAATATGGGGATTTTCATATTTTCACCCTAGAGAGCTACTGCTAGTCAGGCTATAGACACAGGTGATCCACAATAGTTTGCTGCCTCAAGCAGAAGAGCAAATGGTTCTTCCACTCCACCCCGCACTTGAGTTAAGAAACACATGCATAGTAGATAAAACCAGGCAAGTTATTTTGGCATATGAGAGAGGAAATCCCTCAAATATCCTTCCTGTCAATCAGAAAAAAATAACAAATCATCATCATCATCATCATCATCATCTTTATTTATATCCTGCCTCTTCCCCCTGGATTGGAACTCAAAGGGGTTCGCATTTAAATAACCAGCCATTTATTGCCCATTCATGATGGCACAAATCTGCTGCCTGAGATGGTTATCAAACTCTGCCTAATGGTGTGGATCAGCAGTCTGACCAGTGCTTGGAAAGTTTCTTTTAAAAAGTCATTCATCATAGGTATAGGTATAGTTTTAAGGTCAAAATGTAGTTTGTTCTCATTAAGGTTGTGATTTTTTTTTTTAAAGGTAAGTCTTCACTTTCTCATTGTTTTCAGGTAATTAAGGCTATTTCTACTCGACTTTCAACATCCTATGGAATCCTGGGGTTTGCAGCTTAGGGAGGGGCATTTAGAATTCTCAGCCAGAGAGCTCTTGGGCCTCAGGAAACTACAAGCCCCAGAATTGCACAGGATGTTGAAAGTGGAATAATAGCACTATAACAGTGTAGTGCAGAAATGGCTTAAAACAGATACATTTGGTTACTTGGTTTTGAAAAATTCCAGAATATTAAAGGCCACTGACTGACGTGTGTTACAAGACACAAGTAGCAAGGTGACATGCACTTGTAATGATAAAAGCAAGTATAACAGTTATAACTACACCACAAAAGGAGTGGTGTATTTTTTTTGCTATGATATAATCATACCTCTAGTTGTGTTCTAGTTATAGATATGGTAATTAATAACAATTAATACTTAATATTAATTAATTAATTGGATCAAGTGATTGTAATTCTTTATGAATAAATGAGTTACTTCGATGTTCTGGGTCCTATGTGGTCTAGGGAAGCTTCTCTTCTTCATACCTCTCTCTGCTCTACATCAATGTGAAAATGGCTTTCATGCGAGCATGGCCTATTGCTTTCCATGGCTCACTGATGGCTGGTGGCTCAGGTATCATTGGGCTGAGCTTGTATGCATTGTAGGAAAAGGGTTGTGAACTCAAAATTTAATCGCATTCCTGGCTGGAACTATACTCTCCACACCAAGCTTTTCTGTCCCTTGTTGGAAATATGAAAACGTGACCCTTGTTGTTCTGATAGGCCCACAGAACTACAGTATTTACACAAGTATCAAGTTACCCTTGTGAAGCCTCCCTGTCACACCTGAGGTAGACAGCAAATTAAGAATGAGCCATCTGAAAACTGCCTATGGATGGAAGCCTAGCTTATCAGATGGCAGACCTGTGGCTTGGCTGTACCTCTTCAGATTCCAGGAAAAGGAAATCATGTTAATGGACATCACTTCACTTCATGTTAGTTTGACAATCCATGATTTCATTAGTGTAGGTAGTCCCTCTTCTCAAACAGACTGCAGGTTTTTTACATTGTCACTGTGTTCACAGCTACTTTGGCCAATTGGTCACACAAACTTCTGGAGACAACACTGAACTTAGCTATGTAACATGTCTAACAGTGGATGTGCAATCCACCACTGAGGCCATACTTAAAGCCTTATCAGCTTGGCTGAACCTTCCAGAGTCTGCACTCCACTGGCATGGTCTTCAAAAACCCAAAGGTCACCTCCTATCACAGTAATTTGGAAGAGCAGGATTGTCTTCTGCACCAGATAATATAAATAATAATCCTCCCTACCAGTTGTAGCCATCTTGCCTATTTTTTCTTCTTGGTATGCTGATTTTGCGAGTGTAAGGGATTTTCTTTTGTTTTCCTTAATTAGAGGAGCTACAACAACCAACAGGCACATGAAGTGAGGAATATCTCTCAGCTAGAGAGAGTTCACAAGATTAGCCTGGGCCATTTCTGCACTAGCCTGTTATAGCACGATGATTCCACTTTGAACATCCCCTAGGATCCTGGGGTTTGCAGCTTCAGGAGGGGCCACTTGGCCCCTCCCGAAACTGCAAACCCCAGGATCCCAGAGGATGTTCAAAGCGGAATCATCACGCTATAACAGGCTAGTGTGGAAATGGCCCTGGACCTTCTGACCATAAGCACACTTGCCAATTACTCCTCTAACAGATACATTATTTTGCAGCATGTGAAGATCTGCTAGGATAGCAATGAAGCTTTCCTCAACAAGAAAGAAGGTTTGGGCAAGCACAGTATATCCAAAGAACCATCTTATTTCTGGGATTTTTTTTTAAACTATTCAAACAAGGGAAAATGATTCATCAATATTTGTCTTTCCTCAGGAGTTATTAAGACAGAAAGCATGTGGTGAGATTAGGCTTCTGTATTGCACAGTAAGCAAACTTCAGGATCTTCCATTTTGGCCAGTTATAGTGTATAGGTGTTTGTTTGATGCTGGCATCAAAACTAGGCCAAATAATTCTTACCTATTGTGAAAATGGCAAGGCCAGCTATGTCCTCATCAGATTTGGGGGAGGGGGAAGGATCATAGTTCATTGGGTGTGTTGTGTATTGGCATTTGACAAAACAACATTTTTACCAGATAACATGTACCTTAATCTTTTTGTTGGCGTTGTTTTTCTTTTGTCTGGTTTCAATGAAACATAGCTTTATTTGTTTGTGATTTTTTTCAAATTTGAAAACCTCTGTGATAGATTTTTATGAACAAACATGAATGAATAATTTTAATAAATACACTTTTCATATACATTATTTGAGCATCTGTCAATTATATTTTATTTCTCATGAGAAATTCTTTTGCAATAGGAACTGTGTATTGTTTGCCAAAATATTTGTCACTTATGTATAATGTCTGTAGGCATGGTAGGAGGGTATCATAGATGTCAGCCAATGGTGTAACAAACACCAAACTAAATTTAGATGGAGGCTAATCCTTGTTAGATTTATTGTTTTGACATTTGGATGCCAGGTCAAGATTTAGGAATTTTTATGTCCACATTTTGTGATGACCATCCTTTGTGTAGTGTCATTTCCTTTGACATACATTGTACATTTAGGCTTACCTCACAACAGCTTTGATACATTTATCATTCACTTTCAGGAAATGCTGAGGTATATTTCCACATCATCATCATCATTATTATTATTATTATTAGGAAATCATTCTGAGTTTAGTACATGATTACTTTCAGCAAAAATTTTAGCACTGTTAAAGGGATGGATTGTGAGCACAATTTCGCTATCAATGTGTCTTTTGTCTCTGAATCAAATAATTGTTTCTAAGTCCTAACCAAATTTGTAAGCTACCCTGAGAATGGCCCGGTGAGCACATTAGTGTGAATGCTTCAAAGCATGAGTCCTCCTCCAGACTCTTCAATATATTAACGAAAGTTTTCTATAATATATTAATTTCAAATTAAAAAAAAATGAACTAATAGTAATGTTATTCAGAGGAAGACTGGCTGGAGTCCCAACCAGGGAGTGCTTATATGCTCCCAGGAGGACTGGAGTAAACAGTTCATCTTCCAGAGTCTCCACAGAGGCGTCCTGTCTCCAGCCAGCCAACCAGTCTCCAAATTGACTGGTGTTTCTCACTAATTGCAAGGACCCTGCCATTGTCGTCGTCATCCTTGTCATCATATGCCCTTCTTAAAATATTTAGCAGCCGTAATAGTATGATTATGAGGCATATTATTTTGTGGATAAGGGAGGATTCCACAACTTGAATAAAAAACCTGTGGCTGATGTTTAATGTAACATGTTTCATGACATTCCCAGGACCTGTCAAAGAGAAATCTGTACTGCCTCTCTGGTTTTGCCTCTAAAATTGCAGAACCTGAGATGCCTCTGACCTGACAACCCTAAGTCATCTTTTTTTTTTAATTGTTCCTATCAAATGTTCAGAAGAATAAGAATGAGTACATATGGGGAAGATCAGCATTTTAGAGAAGGCTGTGTGCCTGGTCTATGCACTTAATTAGTATGTATGTAAAGATCTCAATATGTACATCTCTGGCTATGACCTGATGGTCAGGAACCCTACTCTTGCACGGTTCTCAGTAGTTGAAATGGAGGGCATGTATACAAACGATCACGCATTCTAATGCATGTGTGCAGGATGAGGTAGGAGCTACTGCCATGAGGCCACCTACACCCATTTGTTTTACCCCATGATCTTCTGAAAATGGTTGCACTCTCTGGCCCGTTGGGTTGCCCAATCAGGACTATCCCACGCTCTAAGATTTCAGTGCCAAATTCTGCAACACAGAAGCCATTCCTTGTGATATCACAGAGGTGGGCTCTGGTGATGTTAAAAGGGGCAACATTATAAGGGGCAGCCCGGTGTGCTCATTGTGTGATCCACTAAACGTCGACAACAGTTGCACAGAATATGTGATTCAGAGGTTTTTTTTAAAAAAAATCCAAGTATAACAAAGGAGGAATATACAGAGAGAGAGAGACTTTCAGGACAGCCATCTCTCCCTAAGATTCCTCTCCCTCACTCTGATGATTGAAAATGAGGAGCCAGGCCCTAAGATCTGGAAAGCCAAATGACCCATATAATAAATTTTGCCCCCACTCCTAAGAACCATTTAATATGGCAATAGGACAATATATGTCTCTAGCACAGACGTAAAAGATAAAGTGCTAGGATGTCATTAATGTTATTTATTAATGGTATTAATGCCACAAGGCACAATCTGAGACAGGGAGGGCTCTCTTCCCCAGTGGTGAAGGCATTTTTCCCTTTTGTTGTTTTGAGCCCTGATTGAAGTCTTTGTTAAACTGTGGGAATCTACCAGGTCTGGTTGCAAGAACAAGAGATTTGGGTTCTGGGGCTGTCCTGCCATTGATTCATTGTGTGACCTTTACTGTTAATTGAATCTTTCTGCATTGTTATTGTGGCATCATTAAGCAAATGTCTGTGTTCTTAAGACAATGTGTTTCCAGTGTTTCTATGCATGAAAGCTGCAGTGTTCCTCCATGTGAAAGGAAGGATAAAAACTCCTCTTCATTGTCTCCAGCAAAAGCTCTGGTACTGACATGCTCAGCATCAAAGTTGCACAGGGCCTGGGGCCTGCTCTTGACCTCACAGCCTAGGAAAGCAAGAGGAAAATGATCACGGCTCCTCACAGCCAACATATTGCTTATTTCCAATTCTTCCATTCTCTATAAAATGTCTAATAGTGCTTTCTTATTTAATCATTTCAAAATTAGGTTAAGATTCCATCTCCTCCTCTCTTCCTCCCCCTCCCCTGTTAATTGAGTGCAAGCTACTTTTGCGCTTTGAACTGAGTTTGTAGCACTTGAAGAAAGCTGACAACAGAAGGGGAAAATGAGAGAAGGAGAGAGAAACTGGGACATTTTGAAGGCATCAGAAAAACTGAGACAACAGAGGATTAATCAGGACTGTCCTTGCCAGCTTGGGACAGTTGGAGGGTATGATATTAATGTCTGATGCATGTTAGCGTATCAAGATGCCAAAGCCTTCTTGGAGCTTAAAAATAATTTGTATCTGAGATGGTTTTATCACATATTTCTGCAGACCGATTCCTTTCAGGAACAGCCTGAAGAGGTCCTCAAAATATTTATAGTCCAAAATAGGGATTTTAATAATCAAATAGAAGTTCATAGTATCCTGAGAACTGTCTTTTATAGACTGGTTGTTGGATGTTCAGTCTCTTTCAGAATTTGCAATTTCTTTTCAGAGCGTTTCTTACTATCAAAGTAATGGTAACCTACATTTTCAGGTGGGATCTGACCGCATGTTCTTTTGGGTAACCTCTATTTAAAAAAAAGAAAAAAGAAAAACACAGTGACATAGTTTTGGTGGTTGTTTTTTCCCTGTGCAAGCATCATATAGCTTCCATGCAACTCTAGCAATGAATTATAATTGGACCTGTATATTTAATAAGGCCTCAATGAAAAGATAGTGAAGTAAAATTGAAATAAGAATTTTTAATTTTTGTTCTGTTTTTTCCCATCATGACAAATTCCATCAAGAAAGTTCAGAGACTCAAAGAATGACAATAATTTATAGCTCTTCTGTGTTTCTAATTCTTAGGTGCTTCCCCTGCTAAATATCTTCTTATTTAAGATGTACAAGTTGAAATGATTCTGGGAAAGTCACAGTATAGCTAGGAAATTTACTTTATAGAAGTATAATTTGTTCCTGTTATTTGTTAGAGTGTTTGAGAAGTAACTCATTACAATTTTTTGCTGCAAATGATGGGAGAGTAATATATGCACATTCTTGTTGCTCTGCTTTTCTGTTACATTCTATTACTTTTCTGAAAAGAAAAAAAATAACCTTAGGAATGAGATTCTTATCAAAATGCTTCTAAATATGTAATTTAATAGTAACTCTTCTAAATAACTGAAAGCAATTAATTTTTGTTCCTGCAAAGTTACTTCACTTGCCAAATTGTTTTCAAATGTGACTTCTTATATCCTTGTTACCTGCTCCAAGTATTAAGTCCCAAGTGATTTGTTACTTCCAAGTGTTGGTTCATAGGCTGCTTTAACAGTTCTGCAAACGTGCTACTCCATGTGTGGTATAAATCTGCCTGGATACAGTCCTAAAGATAACAGAGTACATCTAGAATTAGTGTATTGAAAATGTGTGTCGAAGTCAATGCAAGATATTAAAGTAGGGAGGATTTAGAAACCAGATGTATAGGCGTGCACATGTACACAGCCGATGATAATTGTACTCACCAGAAGAGAAACCAATAAAACGTTTTCTTTCCATGCTATCTTAGAAGGAAGTTGCTTTTACCCACATGGAGATGAAAGCACAGAGTGCCTTCTGCTCTAGAATATAAACAGTCTTATCACGCTAGAAGCAGAAAGAGTCCAAGTGAACGGATATTTGGCGGATATTATGCCATTTGGTGTTTGTGCCATTCAGCTGACTGTTGAAGAATTAAAAGACAATTAGTGTAGCAAAACAATAGTTTGCATCTTTTAATTATGGATCTGGATGTTTTTAACAGCCTGTTTTAATTACATCTCTCTCTCTTTCTCCTCTGTTCTGTTTTTATTGATTTGGTGCCAGTTCAATTGTGTCACCAAGACCTCCCAGTACTCGAGTGAATTACCTCAGGGGATTCTGTCTCTTTCACTCTTTTAAAGTAAACCAGATCTCCAACTACCTACAAAACAAAATTCAAAGAAGAAGAGATGAAAAGAAAAGTGTGTTTGTTTGTTTGTAAGTTTGTGCATTCTAAATCTATTCAGTGAAGACCGATCAGCATATGACCTTTTCCCCCTGCATGAAGATAGGATCTGTGTAATCTCATCCAGCTCATGTTCCCACGGCAAAGTAAAACCCTGACTTGCACTTCATACTTGGTGGTGAAGGTGTGAGGGGAGTACAACATATAGGAATACTAGAAAAACAATAGCAATGAAGAAAAGCAGTTGGATTTCTCTACCATTCATCTGGCAGAGAAGTGGACACATTTTTATCACTTGGGGAGATGTCTCCTCTCCCATTATTTATAGGATTATTTATTATTTCTATGTAGGAAAAAAAAAGAAGTGGCACTGATTGTGTAAGGACTGGCCATATGACGCATTTACAGAGATGATTGGGCTTCTATGTGGTATCATCTTCTCCAAAAGTGCTTTTGGATGGATTCCTCTGATGGAAGACAAGCAGGTTTTGCAAGCAAGCTTTTGCAGACAAGACACTAGATTCTACTTTTCCCCCCAGAACACACACATAAAGAATTTTTTTTTTTGGTTCTGGTCATTGTTTTTCCATGTGGAATGAAAATAATTCCAAGACTACCATTCAGAGAGGAAAACTGGATCCAATCTCAGAGTAAAATTCTCACTAGATGGAGCTGGTGAAAAGCAATACAAGCTGCTTGCAAAGTAACGTCTATCCTAGCTTACTTAAGGTAAATTTTCTTGAGAAATCTTTTATAACCAGCATGTGTTCTGCTCCAGAGATCTCATTTGATAGTGTATCAAAGCTGGCATCAACACACCTGACATGCCAGGACCAGATTTTGGAAATATAGGCCAGAACTCTGTATGGGAGATATACTTATGTAACCTCAACTGAACTAGGGGCTACATAGGGACTGGGAATACATAACAGTCTCAAGAGCATAATTCTAGGTTATGCATTCATAACTGCTGTAGAGGATTCCAGAAATTATGTTTTTGGACTATAATTCCCAGAACACTAGCCAGTGGACTATAACAAAACAAAAGCAAAAATAAAAGCATACCCTCCAATATTTCACAGATGTGTGTCCAAGCAAAAGCAGAGTGTTGTATAAAGGGTGTGGTCATACAACAAGAGAGCAAAAAATATTATTCAGGAAGAATACACAAACCTACTATTTTAAGCAGAGAAACCTTGGAACATATGGTATGTAGTGAGTTTAGGAAAGCTTGAAAAGCGGGGCAGGGGAGGGGAATGAACCTAATCAGAAGAACAAGACTCTGCCTCTCCTCTCCTCCCTGCAGAGTCAATTGAGTACAAGCTGCTTTTGCAGTTTGAACTCAAGTTGCAGCAACTGAAGTACCATAAGCTGAAGAAAAGAAACAGGAAATGTGAGAAGGAGAGAGAAGCTGGGACATTTTAAACGCAGCTGAGAAAGTGGGATAACAGAGGATTAATTGGGACTGTCCCTGCCAAATCAAGACATTTGGAGGATATGCATTTTTTTTGCCAAAGTCTAGGCAGACCGTGTTGTTTGTTTCAAGTGGTGTTAAGCACCACTAAGAATTTGTTATGAAATAAAGCACTTTATTCAAAAGCAAGTTTGCAATTGTATCCTAATATGCTTTGGTCCTCTCCTATCTCCGTACCATTGCATTCAGTCACTTCCTGGTAGGTGTTCCCTTAATCTACATCTTCCCTATACTCATTAACATGTGGACTTGTGTGAGTGGCATTCAGAATTGGACAGTTCCATATCCAGTGCTGCTGCTGTGTTACTATATAGGGGAGCCAGTAGAATGGCTGAGGCACAATGGGACCAATGTGCATAAAGATGATGTGCCCTGAGGCTCATGCTCATTGGTCTTGTTGCACTTCAGGACATTAGTTAGGGAATGCTGATGTGGACAGGAAGAGCCTGATGCACATTGGGACACTTTTGCTGGTGTTCCTGTTACACACCTTTGCAATTCACTAAGAGAGTTTCTTAGCACCTCTGCTACGTAGCTAATTATATGTGAAGTTACATATCGCAGGCTGTGGTAGAGGATTCTGGCCAAAGACTCCATTGCTGCCTGCTGTTTAGTTCCACATACATGGATACATTTCTGATGCCTGCCCTGGCCCCTTTTAATTTATTTATCTGAGCAATATCAGATGAACTAGTTATTCTTTAAATCTCCCCCAGTGCTTCTGAACTAGTGCTGCTCTAGGACACTATAGGAAAGAAAAGGTATGCCTAATGTGTGTGGCTGCCCAGGCCTGCTCTGAATTGAACCACAACTACCAGTTACACCCATCTGCGCCCACCAACAGAGAAGAAAGCCAAAAAGAAGATACTTTGCCCGAGGGATTCCTGCAAGTGGAAACAGCCCTGTGGAGTATACCCTGACAACTGGCTGTTTCCAATGAACTGAATGGAAAAGATATTCTAGACTGAGTAGAAATCATACAGCGATCTGCCTAGGCAGTATAGATTTGGTGACAGATGCTGGGCACTGTAGTCGAATAATATCTCCAAGGTGACATAATGCACATGTCCAATCTAGATAAAGATGGGGCTTGGGATGCAGGCATGAAGTCTCATGACCATGTGTACATGACCATGTGGGGACTGTGCATATGTAACTAAATTTGGGGAATGAGTACTGTAGAGAGATCTCTGAAGGGTAGGAAGGTGATTTTTCATCTGAACTGTCTCTCATTCACAGGCCCTTTTCATACGCCATTTGGCATGCGAAAGAGGGCCTGGAGCTTCGCGCGATTGCGAGGAGCGATCTGCATGACGCACTCACAATCATGCGATGCTCCAGGGGCCAGCATGGGCTGATCGCGCACCTTTTCATTTTCAGCTTGAAGCCGAAAATGGTGCGCGATCGCACATTGCTCCCAGGCCCTGCGCACACTTACCTGGTGTGCGGAGCCTCTGGAGCCAGGTCAGTTGCACTTCCTGCCCCAGTGCACCCTGGGAAGGTTCCAGGATGCAACTGCAGAAGGAAGAGGTGGGGCTCTCATGTGAGCAGGCAGCTCGTGCAGAGCTGAAGCAGCAGGGAAGGGACAGCCTTTTGGCAGAGGCTGCTTGCGCGATCCCCACCCCAGCGCTGGAACAAGGTAAGGTGTGGAAAGGGCCACAGAAAAATGCTGTCTATTGTGTTGTTTATTATTACTGGTGGTTCCATATTCTAAGAACTGGTATCTTATGCCAAAGTATCTCAGCACTTCAGACCTGTTTCTGATATCACAAGGAAATCTTTTGCCATATGTGGATCCCCAACATCTGTGAATCAAGAAATGTGGCCCTTTTGAAGTTGCAACCATTAGCTTAGGTGAGATTGGTAACTGTAAAAACACTTTCTGTGGTGGTCTCTAAACATGGCATTCATTCTTAATGGCTCTATCCCAAATGCACTGCTCCCTTTGAACAGCTTTATAACTACAGACTGTACAGGTTGTGCTGCTCATTAGGGTTCCCTCTTTTCCCCAACCATTAAAGGTAAGCAGCCTGTTCCAGATTTCACTCTGGAACGCTAAATTGCTCATTCCAATACCAAGGTGATTTTCTGCCTGTTTTATTGTTTTTAAATTGTATTATTGTATAGTGAGTTGCATTTCACTTATTTTGTAAGCTGCTGTGGGGCTCCAGTCCAACAGTGTGATTTCCTTCAATTAACCAAATATTGCAGAGCTACACAATACCATACTAAGCCTATCAGAAAGACATTAAAATCTAGCATAGAGTTAAATGATATTAGGCCCTTTTAATTGTGTAGGCTTCTGATTTACAAGTTTTCTAGCCTTTCCGTAACCAAAACAAGGAGAAAATGTCAGTTTCTCTTTGAAGACCTTCAGTTTTTGGCATTTTCAATTTTAAAAAATCATCCATTAGGTAGGGAATGGAATAAGTAATTATTTACATATGTCAGTTGCAGGAGGATCAGTGATTAAATGCACTTTACGTTGAGGAAAGCCAAACAATCAAAGCTGTTTGCTGAAATGTTTTCTGTGGAACTAGAGGACAAGATTTCACCAAGCATGTTTTCCTCTCTCTTCTCTCTCTAAGCTTGAGAAGCCCAGACATGGATTAAAGGATTTATTCTCTAAATTCCTAAGAAGAAAACAACATGAACCACCCAAATTAGCTGGTAACTTGTCTTAGGCTAGCAAAAACAAAACATACTGGAAAACATTAATCACATTAGACTCAGTTCAGGTGGAAAATGGAAGCTTGCAGCAAAAATCTCTTACTGTGGGATGAAGATAACACAGTTTTGTTCAAATCTGCTCAGCACAAAGATGAAGCTGTTGAGTGGGTCCTTGAATAGAACTTCCTGTAATGTCACTAATCAGCATTTGGTTTCTCTTTTGCACTGCACAAGATGGCTAGGGCTAGGAGAGGTAATAATTTTCAAGTGAGTAAGGAGTGGCCTTGCCTGCTTCTTCTGGGAAGTGAACTGGATAAGCTCTAGTGAGAGACTGGGATGTGGTGGGAGTGGTGAAGAGCAAAGGACACACTCAGAGAGGGATCCCACTGAAAGACTTATGAAGCCTCCAGCCATGCTGCTTGGTGCACAGGAAGCCCCTGTCAGACAACTCATTCTACTAACCCTTCCAAATTAAGGACAAGTTTAATTAATTCAAGGGGGTTCCACACTTTCACCATTTCTTTTTGCCTGTGCAGGCTCTCTTTGTACCGCTCACGTGTGGTGCTTGGAAAGTGAGCTGAGGAAAGGGGGAGGCGCGAGGCCAGCTGAGTAAATTTGCAAGCATTGTGTTTGCAGATGATTCCAAGTGAACCTCTGTAAGTCCATCATGCTCCCTATAATACTCTACGTGGCTTCCGCTTTTCAACCAATTCTGTATTCTGACAGCATTCTGGTCCCTAACCTGTCAGACAAGTGGGGCAACTCTGCATACATATTTTTTCTGGTCTACTTTTGAGGGCAAGTAAAGCTTTGCAGGTTTTTGAAACAGTTCAGAAACTTACAAGACGCATTTATCAGACAGCATAGTTGGGAAAGCCAGTATAGGGTAGAGGTCTGAGCATTGGACTACAACTCTAGAGACCAGGGTTCAAATCTCCACTCAGCCATGGAAACCCACTAGGTGATGTTACCCTGTTTATCAGGGGTCCCTCGAGGGACTCCAAACGTGCTCAAGTATAGGTGGGGAAAATTAGCTCAGAGCACTGCTGTAGCATTACGAGAGGCAGGGTAACTTAGCAGGATCTTGTAACCCAGTGTTTACGGGGGTCAGGTCAAGTCAAGAAGCAGACCGGTTTGATAGTAATGAATGACCTTTATTAAATACAGGCACACAATGTAAGCAACACACGCACACAGATAACTAAGGAAAATAAAGGTGTGAGTAAGATAGCGGGATTTTCAGGGGGGTAGTTGGTTCGGGTGATACGAAACCTGTTCCTGAAGCCCGGGAGAAGATAGAGAGCGATGCTGGGGTTTGATGTGGCTCAGAACGTGGAGCTGCGGGGAAGCTCGCCAAGCAAAGTGGCAGCAAGGCAGTCTGGAACTCGGGAGCGATCCAAGGAAGGTCTCAGAATCAGGGGTTTTTATAGGGAGAAGTGTGACTGCAGGCTATGCCTAACTCGGGGACAACAATGAGTTTTGAGTGCGAGACAATGTCTCCAAAATGTCACAGTTTAGCATGATGAAATCAGAGCCGAATTAAAAGTGGTGTAGCCAGTATGTAAACGCACAATGCTTGACAGTGGATGGTTCAGCCTTTGTCAAGTTGCCTGCTTGGGGCAGGGAGCCTTTTGTAGGTAGCGCACATACATAATCTGGTGTTTGCCGGGGAGGTCCCTGAAGCTGCGATCTGGCTATTTCTGGCTTGCCTGTATTGTTTGAGAATATTTCAGCAGTTAAGTGCCAAGCCTAGTTTCGTGCTTGTCCGGGGGCCTCACAAACACGTGGAGAAGGGTGGTATGGTAAGGCGAATTATGATATCAAAGTGATATCGGGTGTCATCGCCAGGTAGGCCTAAACTACAGTAACAGTGACCTTGCATATGTCACCCTCCCTCAGTGCAAAGACAAACCCAGTGGGGTATTTAGGGCAAGCATGGAAGTTGTGCTCCTACCTTCTTACCTGTACCCCACCCCCAGCCCTACATGCATGGCTTTTTTGTGCCTCCTGGCCTTGCTGCTTAGGGCACATATCCTACTTGCCCCACCCTAGGTATACCTCTAGGCAAGCTCTCTCTGAACAAATCTGTTCCAGAAGGCCCTGTGGTAGGTTCACCATTAGTCAGAAATGACTTGAAGGTACACGATAACAACAACAACAGCAACAAATAGTTGGCTTGATGTGTCATAGCTAATGGCATCTCTGGCAGAAGCAGATTGCCAGACATTTCACCCAACATTCCACATTTATTTAGACCTATTTACAATGTGATTCAGTGTCAACTAGTTTTAAATGCTGCCCAGAAATTTAATCACATCCTTGGAACTAACTTCTTTCTCAAGATAAGGAAATTACCTCGACTGGTACAGATACATATTTCACCAGAAATCTATTATCTTTATAGAGTATACATGACACAGACTGTTATGCCTTCCACTCTCTGTAAGCCTGAAGGTTTTTTAGCTTCATCCTGGTTCTACCTGAAGATGTAAAAGAAATACATTGATGTGATGTTCAGATAAACATGTGCAACTGTAAACATGGCCTACATTGCCTGAATTTTAAGCTTGCCAAAATTTTAAGGAGATGGTTACATTATATATTTTTGTAACAGAAACAAAACATTTCTACAGCATATAAAGTGGACCCTCCACATTTGTGAGGGTTCAGAATGCAAAACCCTTGCAAAAGTAGAAAAACCACAAATAACTCCCCCCCCCCGCAATCCTCCCTCTGGCTCTGGAACTCCTGGGGGTAATTAAAAAGATAAAATAAAGGGCTTACTGATACTTTGCCCTCAGACTGAGAAGAGTAGAGTGCTGAATTATGGTCTTCTAGTTACTTCCAGTCACCATCTTGAGAAAGGCAATTCCTCCTAGAAGGGAGCGGTAGGAGCAAAGAGAATACCTCACCAATCAGCGGCCATTACTCAATAGATTGTCCAGCCACATGGTAGAGAGGACACACCTCTGTTCTGTGCTGGCAGCCTGCCAAGGCTTCCCAGCTGTGTAATCAGGCAGATAGCTGTTACCCTACTTGTTGGGGGTCCCGGGAGGGGCGCCCAAATAACCAAAACACAAATAACGCAAAGATGGGGAAATTAACTGGAACAGTCACTTAAGCTAGTGAGAGGCAGGGTAACTTAGCAGGATCTTGCAACCCAATGTATACGGGGTCAGGTCAGTCAAGCAGTCAGACAGTTTTAAAATAGCAAAAATGATGTTTTATTAAGGACAGACAAACACTTATGACAACACAACCACACAGCTAACTAAGAAATAAGAAATAAAGGTTTTTCGGGGGAAATGGGTGATACGACACCTTTCTCGTAGTCCTGAAGAAGTTGCAGATGGAGAGAAGAAGCTCAGTGTGGTTCACTGAGGGGAGCTCGCCAGGACCAACAACAGCAAGGCGATCTGGAACTTGGGAGCGATCCGAGGAAGCTCTCAGAACCAGGGGTTTTTATAGGGAAAATATGACTGTGGGCTAGTCTGTATTTGGGAGAGAACAATGAGATTTGGGCACAAGACAATGTCTCCGAAAGGTCAGAATTTAGCATGATGGGATTAAGTTCGAATCGACAATGGAATGGCCAGTATGCAGATGCCGCTTGCTCAGTGGTTAAGCTTCTAGCTTGTCAAGTTACCTGCTCGGGGCAGGAGGTTCTTTGTATTAGCGTGCACCCTTAATGAGGTGTTTGTCTAGGGAGGTCTCCTAAAGCAAGATCTGGCTGAGTCTCACTTGCCTAGGTGGAGAAAGGAATGTTCAGCAATTAAGGCCATGCCTAGCTCTGTGCTTGTTCGGGGGCCTCACAAACACTTGGCAGAGGGTGGCAAAATGGGGCCGAATTGTGATATCAAAACGATATCTAATATCTTCCGAAGCCAGGCCAGTTCACTGTGATAACATAGCAACTAGCAAACAGTGCAGTCCAGGTTTGTAGCAAGCTTAGAGCAACCAAGTTTGGATTTACCAAGAGTCCAGGGAGAGAGTGTCCAAGAGCAGAATCTACAGTCCAGGCAAAGTTCCAAGGTCGAAAGTACACGAGCAAAGAATGAAGGAGTCAGCAAGGCCGTCATCACCAATGAAATCAGTAGGTTCCAGCAGCTTTCTGCCTTCCTGACCTCTGGTTATATAGTCTCAGCATGCTACCCAGCTGTGGCCTAATTAACAGCTCTTCCTATATAAACACTGCCAGAAGCCTGGGACCTCCTTTTTTCACCTGTACTGGCTGCCATAAATACTGTCCCTCTAATGTCTCTAGGATGTGGCTGTTGGGAAGAGTCCTGACTAGGTCCTTGGGCAGGGGCATGACAGCCTCCAGCAGTGAGGATGAGGTGCTCATCCAAAAGGAAAAAATGTCAGTTTTAAACACAAGCCTCAAAGGCTAGGGTGAGAGATGCAAGGAAATGGGAGGAGGAGAATTGGGGGCAGGGAGGCAAGAACATGCCTCACAAATAATCTAATTTGCAAAGGTCAAACCTGCAAATGTGAAGTGAGGACTCTGTCTGTGTGTATGTATGTGTTCGCTATCATTTTGTTTATTATAATGTTGTCTTCCTACTCATTGCAGTGAGGCATAATTGTGAAGGGGGAGAGAGGAGCTGAAATGCTAATCAGAAAAAGCACTCAGAAGGATAGGGGCACCGACAGGGATACTTTTGCACTTCAGGCACTTGCTTGTACATGAGACATCTCACTTTCTCACTGGCAATGTAAACAGCCCACTTCTTTTTTTGATTTGTTCCGCTTAATTTTCTGACATCAACTGTAGATGCGAGGGTGGGGGCATTGCCAGGATAAACTTGACAATTCAGAATAAAACACGTTTATGTGAAGCTGTTTCTTTGTGTGTTTTCTCTAGCCACAAAATAATGCTTTCCTGGGGAAAGCAGTGGGTTTTCCATGACTGGGCGAGGATTTGAACCCTGGTCTCCTAGGGTTCTAGCCCAGTACTCAAATGACTTCTCTATGTTGGTTCTGTGCTAACAATGCCTCCCCATTACCAATCCAGTTTCTCCCCTGAATCAAACTCAGCTGCCTTGAAATCAATGTTCTCACCAGAATAAAATGGGATGTTGATATAAGTTTCTATTGCTTAAGTAACCCAGCAGAGGAATGGATTATAGCAACGGAAGATTATGGGGCAAATTATTGTTACAGAGTCTGGGACACAGATTGGAAAAGTCACTTTTTTGCACAGCATATTCCAGAACACCATGGGAAGATTCAGAAGTATTGTGAGTGATCAAGTCAAAAAGTCTCTCATTCATACAGTCATCATAGGTTTCTGGAAAATAATGACCTTAAACCCCAAATATTAATGGTACCAAGCTCTGGTGTGGAAGCAACTGAGTTTAATGAAGGAGGAGGGGCATCTCTAGGAGCATGTTTTCTCTCCTATCAGCATTGCTACATCCCACCATGATTCCCACCAACCCTAGTGATATTTCTGCTTTATGAACCTCAAGGGTCTACTCTTCAAAGCTGTGTAACAATTTGTGTAAAAGCACACAGCCTGTATTATGTGGTAGAACATGGAAATAAAAGTGAGTCAAAGCCTCTCGGTGTTGCTTTCACAAAATAAGTGGAAAACAGGAACAGTGTATCTGATGCCCACATTTTATCATATTCAGAATGGCTAGGCAGAACAAACTCCTGTTGATGGGGAGTAGGGGAGATTCCCTGATGGAAGAACCACTTCATCCAAAACCCTGCTGGCTTTTCTCCCTTTGGTTTCTTTCTTCAGTCCATCCACACCCCACTGATCACAATGGAAGGAATTAACCATGCCAGCTTGAGTACTGGCACAGTTTTGAGGCCCGTTTTAGAGTATCTTGGGACCAGAAGAGACTCATGATCTTGCAGATCCACTGATTAACCCAACATGGCTATAAAACACACCATTCCCCCACACCCCCACTTAATATAAGCTCTTTCTACAAAAGCGGGGAATCTCAGGGAGAGAATACAGCCTTGAAAAATGTGTGTGTGTGTGTTTTCCTCATTTGTTAGACTTTGTGTTCTTCATTTGAATGGTGAAGTCCATGCAACTGTTGTTGGTGCTTACAATATCATGCTGACTCTTATGACCACTCTTGTAACATGTTGATATCACAAGGGACCATTCCTAGGTCTCAGGTTTGGGTCCGAAAATCTCAGGACCTAGGATAGTCCTGACCCAGCCACCTTCCAGCACGTTTTCCTTTCCTTTCTTTCCACTGTTGCAACAGCTCATCTGCTACATCCCATGATCCCTTAACTGCCCCTGGGGAGCAAAGGATTGCCACTATAAGCTGCCTTCCTATTTATGTTAACCCAGAATTTGGTATTGTTGAATTCAGTGAGATGAAAAGACATGCATAGATCACATTGCAAAGTGCTTTCTAGCTAGAAGAACTACAGTTGGCCCTCCACTTTTATGGATTTTCCCTTGGTTAATTTAATTATTCATAAGTTTGTAGCTTTTCCTCCTTCCTATCCTACTTGCAGGGTAAGAGAAGGCAGAAGAAGTGCTGCTGGAGGAGGTGACAAGGGAAAAGATGGGAAGTGGGGCTTAGAGGTGGATATTGCTGTGGGAAGTAAGAGAAGGCAGAGGAGGTTTTTTGGATGAGGAGAAAGGGGAAAAGATGGGAAGTGGATTTAAAGGTGGATTGTGGGTAGAAAAGTAAGAGAAGGCAGAGGAGCTGCTGTTGGTGGAGGGGAGAAAGGGGAAAGATGGGAAGAAGCTCAGATGTGGATGGTGGATTGGGAACCAAGAGAAGGTAGAGGAAGTGCTGTTGGAGGAGACAAGGGAAAGGGTGAGAAAGGGTTTAGGTGTGGGAATAAGGGAAGAGGTGCTGCTGAAGAACAAGAAAGGGGAAAAGGCGGGAAAAGGCTTAGCTGTAGATCATAGACTGGGAAGTAAGAGAAGGCAGAGGAAGTGCTTTTAGTGGAGAAAACAAAGGGGAAAAGATGGGAAGTGAAACATGTAGAGGTAGATTGCAGGCTAGGAAGTAAGAGAAGGCAGAGGATGTTCTCTTGGAGGAGAGACTGCAAAGGAGATGCTGTTGAAAGACAAGAGACAGCAGAGGGGGGATTGGGGAGCGTCAAGAGCAAGATCAGCCTCCTCTGCTGCTGGGACTGGTTAGTCCTAAGTGTGGAAAGAGTTTTAAAATCTTACTCATGATTTTTCTACTTTCACGTGGGTCCTGTGCCCTTAACTCTCACAAATGTGGAGGGTGGATTATATTATATTTTTAGAGCTTGCTACATCACTAGTCTATAGGGCAACATTTTTCTTCTCTCACTTCTGGAAAAGAGGGGAAATCTGTGTGGGTCAGATTTGAAAGGCATTGTTAAATCTGAATGTTTGATACACTTATCTTTTGGGGGGAAAAATCTTGTCTTCAAATGTCTCCATTCACACTTGCGTTATTTATTCATTGTTATTGATAATAAAAACATTCTGGGATTGTTTGGTTTTCTTCACATTCACATTTGTTTCACATTCTTATCACACATATTTTTTTTAAATTAACCAGCATAAACAATTTTCATATTTCTTTAATTTTGAACTGTACAACTGTCCTTTTAGAACTTTACATTGTTTGTCTTTAGAAAGCCAAATACTGTCACAGAACTCATCCATTTTTCTGTAACATATAGGCTTGACCTCTGAGAAATGATTATACCGGATTTATTCCTCATTTCTTTTTCAGTGGATAGACTCGGGCCATTTCCACACGAGGCCTTGAGGCCCTTCCCTAAACTGCAAACCCCAGGATTCCATAGATGTTGAAAGTGGAATAATACCACTACAACAATCTAGTGCGGAAATGGCCTTAGGTTCTCCATAAGCCAGAAAAAAACTTGAAGACCCACAACAACAAGAGCAGAAGCAACAACAATGGTGCTTGGGCATGATACAGTAATTATTGTTGTTAACTGCTGTCAAGTCAGTCTTGATCTAATATAATAACAGGGGAGGGGAATTTGTCTGCTCATATAATCCATCACGAGGCTTTGGTGTCCCAGCAATATTTACAAAAGTCTAAGGTATAAAAGTTGCTATGCTGGCCATAAAGGGGAAAAAAATCAATATTAGGACATTATCTTTATCAGGCAAATCATTAGTCACTCAGAAACCACTCCTGTGACACATTCTTATTTTTGCTTTCATTTTTATCTTGCCTCAGTTGTAGGGAACAGCTATAACCCAGCTGTATCTGCTAATTGTTCTGCAATGAAGTAAAAGTGCTTGTTAGGTTCTGAAGTTTTCACTGCTCTGGAATCCTATGAGGAGAAATAAAAGTTCCTTGAATTTGTTGAGCCCAGGAATGAAAATTACAGTTTTACCCCTCACTCCTCCTTCTTTAAAGTGATGCCTTCCAGAACATACAAGTTAGTTCCCTCTGGTCCGCCTGCTCCGTCTCCAGATGCATGTTTTTGTTCTGTGACCAGCTGTAGCTAATTGCATCAGTGCTGCCTTTAGTGCTGTACATGAAAAGGAAACCTGTAATTTATTGCAACAGACCACACCATTTCTGCTGTACATCTTGCGTCTTCTGTCATTCCAACGAGCCTATTTTTCATGGCATATTGGCAACCTGGCAACTGGAAAACAACATCACTCGAAAGAAATTCCTCCATATGTAGCAGTCAGATATCAATAAAAGAACAAACAAAAATGTGTTGTTTATTTGTAGGGCTGGGATTTTTTTTCCTTTTCTTTCTTTCTTTTTTTTTTAACGTCAGCCGGAAAGAATGTGGAGCCAAATCCAGGCTTTGCATAAATCTACTTGCCTGCTCACTTCATCACTGGCTGAGCACCAACACCATGTGGGGCAAAAATATCTAACAAGAAGATGCTTGTAAAACCTAATCTCAAACGGTTTTAAAAAGAAGAAAGCTGCTGCTGCTATTGACTGGAATCCTATATCAGCTAATACTTAACTAAGTACTTAACTAAGTAACTTCTCTTGGCCATGCCCCACCAACCCAATGGAAACATCATTTGACCATTCTCCAATCACCATCAGAATGGCCCTCCTTTTCCCTATTAGCTGATGCCCAATAAAGTAGTCTGGGAAGTGAATTATGACTGTGGCAATAGTGTCAAAGTTGTGACTAAGGCCCTTTTCACATGGCATTTGCCATGTGAAAGGGCCCCTCAAGTGTTGCACAACTGTGAGGAGCAGTCTACATAACGAACTCGCAATCACACGACACTCCAGGGTCTGGCAGGCACCAATCGCGTACTTTTTCATTTTCAGTTGTGAGCTGAAAATGGTGCACAATCGTGGATCGCTCCAGGGCCCTGCGCACACTTGCCCTGCGTGCGGAGCTCTGGAACTGCGGTGCTCGCGTTTCCTGCCCCATCACAGCCTGGGAAACTCCCAGGTTGCACTGCAGAAGGAAGAGGAGGGGCTCTCGTGCAACCAGGCAGCAACTGAGGAGCTGAAGGAACTGGGACGTGAGAGCCTCTCACTAGAGGCTGCTTGCGCAATTCCCGCACCCCAGCTCTGCAAAAAGGTGAGTTGTGGAAAGGGCCTAAGTCGTAATGGTGACCATAAAATAGAATGGTTAGGTAACTGTTTTGTATTCGCAATCACTGCTCAGTCATATCGGGTATTTTTTTTCTGGAAGGAGTGCTTGGGACAGGAAGAGTTACTTAGTTATGTACTTAGTTAAGCACAAGCTGATACATGATTTTGGCCATCATGTCATTCCCCTGTCCTAGGACCCAGACAAGACCCTTTCCAACAGCCACACCTCAGAGACGAGAGAACAATACTTACAGCAGCCAGTGTACGTGGAAAAGGGAGAGCCCAGCCGTCTTGGAGCATTTATATAAGAAGGACACGTTAATTAGGCCAACAGCTGGGTAAGATTGAACCTATATGAAGAGAGACCAGAATAGAAGGAGGCTGTTGTAGCCAACTGATTCTATCAGTGGAAGCAGCCCAGCTTATACTCAGATTCCTTGCTCAGGTTCCTAGAACCCTTGACCTTTGCCTCATCTACAGATTTTGCCATTGGACCTTCTCTCTCGGGAATTTATTGTGAACTCAGACTGCAAAATGACTAAGACAAAATTTTGCTTGCCAGCTCCTGACAACAGATTAATTAGGCAGCTGTAAGCCTTGGCTGACTGCTGGCATAGGACACATCATCTTAATGATTTCACATATATCCTGACTTTTTCATCAATCTGACTCCAAAGCAGATTAAAAAAAAACTAAAATAAATACAGTGAAAATACATCTAAGGCATAAGTAAAAACATATTGGTAAAATGCAATTAAATGATCAATAGATAAACTATTTTAATCAGCTGCAAAGGCTTTAGAATAGCATACTGTTCAAAATCTCTACAGTCAGTTCCTGAAAATGTTAGGCTAGAAAAGTTTTCACTTGCTGATGGAAGGACAGCAAAGAGGAGCCATCCTAGCCTCCCTAGGGGATCACAAAACTTGGGAACAGCCACCTAGAAAGGCCTTTCCCATGTCCAGATGCACCTGTGAAGGTTTGACCAGCTGAAACCACTAAAGAAGTTCCCAACAATGGTCTAGAATTGATCTATTAATAGAAGAATTGTATGTGTTTTCTTTATATTTGGGAAAAATTTTTGTTGATTTAATTAACCCAGGAAAGGACTGGATGAAATTTTCAGAGACGGGTGCCTGTCTCTTTCTTTAAAAGTTTACAGTTTGTTAACCACTAGTGATATGGCTGCCGTATTTGACTGGTGTGCTTGAGAGAACAGAGAACTACTTTCACCCTCCCCTTCCTCATTACAGTCTCAATTCTTTGGCCTGAATCCTACTGGTAGTCTTAACCAAAGTAGACACAATCGATCAAAAGGATTTATATATGTAGTGGCTCACCCAGTACCTTGGTCAAGCGTGGAATTGCACCCCTACCTTCAGGGCCACTTCCTCCTCCAGGGCCACTTCCTCCTCCTCTGCCTCTTCTGGCATGGCTTTTTTGACCCCCAGGGCATGTACCCTACTTGGCCCACCGTAGATATGCCTCTGGACTCACCATTCCACAAATGATTCAGTGGGGCTATTGACAAGGTTCAGATCTTTTTCTCTACTCTTTCATCGCTAATATGATGGTGTGGAACAATGGCTTAATAATATACTTAATTTCTGATATATACTGGTAATATGCTTAAGCTCTTTGAAGCAGGGAAAGCTAAGATGATAGCTGGATATTTCTAAAATAGCAAGTGATGTAAGGCAAACCGCTAAATGCACTAAGAGATCCTGGGAAGAGAAAGAGTGGATTATGGGTAAAGTGAAAACAGAACAGTAGGTCTGGTTGAAAAGAAAGTGGAAGCCAGCATTGACAGTAAATATAGTATTAAGCGTACTTAAAATGGCAAAGTGAGGATGGTTTTGGTGGCATTGGAAGAGCTCAAGAGATGTTGCTGCTCAAACCAACTGACTCCCATTACCTGTGATGAAATCAGCCAGACTGGCAGCTGAAACTTAGTTCAAAATGGGGATAGGGTCATCCTCCATTGTACCTGGGAATCGTGGAGTAGTTTAGGAGGAACAAGTTAGGCAAGTGGCACAAACAGATTAATATCTTACTCTCTGTGTGTATGTGCCTTCAAGTTGCCTGTAGATTTATGGAGACCCCATGAATTTCATAGCGCATGGAGATAAGTTATGAAGCTATGTATATAAGACACAGGCCTCAGTTACTACAAGATTAAGCTACTAATAGATTAAAGGTCTTTACTCACTAGACTATTATAGAGCTATTACTCCACTTTCAACATCCTATGGAATCCTCAGGTTCGCAGTTTAGGAAGGAGCATTTATAATTCTCAGCCAGAGAGCTCTTTGGCCTCAGTAAAATATAAATCCCAGAATTGCACATTATGTTGAAAGTAGAATAATAGCACTATAACAGTGTAGTGTGGAAAGGCCCTAAGACTCCTCAAGGAAGTGGTATCTTGATAACAAGATGATTTCAGAGGCTCATTCAGTGTTCTCTTATTCCTACAGGTGAGTCCATAGTTCACTTCCCCTTTTCTCTTTCATTCAGTGAACCTTGAATCCTTTTGTGTAGACAAATGCATCTGAGTCCCATATCTCCATAATTAGTCAGGGAATGAACTCATATGAAGTTCTTAGGAAATAAAAATAAGTCAGACCAAGTTGATTTTGCCATTTTGTTCACTCACACTGAGGAACAAATGAACTTACTATATGTTTCTGTTCTCTCCAATAACCTCCAAGCATGTAATAATACACTCAGTTCTTATTTTATCCTCACAACAATCCTGTCAGGTATATTAGGATGCAAATTAATGAGTTGCTCGAGGCCATCCAAAAACCTTCCTGACTGAGGAAGTATATGAACTTGGATGTCCTGTTTCCTAACCCAGTACTCCACTGATGGCATCTTTTTCTACATAGGAATAGATGACATCTTTTATTTGTCCAGTTAATTGTTTAAACATGTTCCACTAGTCTTTGAACCACATAAAACTCTCCATCAGTCATGTAAAAATCAAGTAACCCAGATCTGACCCACTGTAAAGTTGAAGAGGACATGAGAGAACTTTCCTTGTTTCATCCCCTGGATCAATGCATGAGTACTTCTTTCTTCTCCTTGTCACGGTTTGTAAAAACAAGCAAACAAATTCCTTATGAAATGCATTTATTTGCATGCTTATTTCAGCAGTGGTTCTCAAACTTTTTACACCTATGACCCTCTTTACATCTACATGAGGAAATTGCACCCCTTCAGTGTTGCTTCTCCCTGCGTCCTATCCCTTGCTTCTTTCTCCCTTTCTCTCTCAAAGGCCCCTTGGGCCACACATGCTTCCCATTTTAATGCTGAATTCTCCTGCTCTCCTGTCTTCACTTCCCTCCTGCCCCACCTGAGAAACTGCCTTGTCCTCACTAAGGAGCATGCACCTGCTGTGTCAATGATGGAACATTCAGAGAAGCTGAGCAGGAAAAGCATAAACAAAGGGAAGCCAATTTTTGCTATATCTGAGGTTGGAGGAAGGCATTGAAGGGGGAAATGCTTTGTGTCGCTCTTTTCCAGACACCAGTTAATCCTCAACAGTCTATACACACACGCACACGCACACACAGCCCTGTCCTTTTCCACATTTGCTGTACTTGCAGACTGAATTTGCTTGTGTCCCCTCCCCAAGCAACTATTGCACCTCACAATTTGAGAACCACCTTGTTAGGGTACAATATGAACAAAATAGATCAACTAGCTATTCCAGCCACAAACTAGAGCCCCCAAAGCCCAGTGCTAACCTCTTTTTTTTTTGTATGCAAAATAGACAGGGTGACATTCTTATCTTATTTATAGGTCACATTTCAGTCTTTTCAAGGGAAAATATGTCAAATATCCGTGAGCTTTTTTTTTCCACTCAAGGTTCAGAGCATCTTTCTTTTATCTAAGGGAGATCAGCTAGGCTAGGCAGACACTTGGGCCCTTTTCACACGGCATTTTCCATGTGAAAGAGGGCCTGGAGCATCGCACAATTGTGAGGAACGATCCGCACAATGCACTCAAAATCGCGTGACGCTCCAGGGGCCGGCAGGCGCTGATCGCGCACCTTTTCATTTTCGTCTAGAAGCTGAAAATGGTGCACGATCACACATTGCTCCAGGGCCCCACACGCAGTCACCTGGCATGCAGAGCCTCCAGAGCTGTGCCGGTCACGCTTCCTGCCCCAGCGCAGCCTGGGAAACTCCCAGGCTGTGCTGCGGAAGGAAGGGGTGGAGCTCTTGTGTGAGCAGGCAGCTTGTGTGGAGCCAAAAGACCCCGGAAGCAAGAGCCTCTCGCTGGAGGCTGCTCACGTGATCTCTGCACCCCAGTGCCAGAAGACGGTAAGGTGCAGAAAGGGCCTTGGTCTTGGATGTGTGGGAAACCAGTCTCAAGATTTTCTAGATATTAAAAGATATATGTGTGAGGTGTTATTATTGCCCAAACAATGGTTTCTCCTCTTCCCAATACAAACCTTCCCATATCTCACAATGGACGGAGTGGGGAAGATTGCTGAGCAGGAGATTGGACATGATGGCTTATGGGGCCCCTCACAACTCTCATTCTGTGGTTCTATGTTCTGTGATGACTTCTCCTCACTTCCTTCCCTAGAACAAACAAATGGTGATCTTTTTGTTCATAGGATTTCCTTGGCATCTGTACCACAGAGGAGCAGTGAAGCCATATGTCAATAATAGCTAAAAAAAATTAAAAAATGCTTCCACCCCCATCTTGTGCTCTGCATAGAATGATATTTCCCTCTGCTTGGTGGCTGTGAGTGTGCTTTTGGAGAAAACTTGGTTGCCTCTTGTATATGACCTGCAGTTTGGTCCCCCTCATTACCCTCAGAAAGATTACCAAGCCAAAGTTCTCCTAGCTTTCACCATCCAAACGCTAAACAAATACAGCCATTTATCCATGAGTATATATGGACCATGTCAGTGCTTTTGGGCCTGCCTAGCAATCAGAGGACTAGAAAGCAGAGGGAACATCACACATAGAAATTATAGCATCCAGAAGTTAAGACCCAGTGACATCTTTTTCACTGTTTTAACTCTCATATATATATTTTTGGAAGCACTAAAATGCGCTTTGCTGATCATCTAGAGTAGCAGTCTGGACTAATATAAGAATATAGTGGAGGTCCAATACATCTATACCACTGTAGAGTATTTCATAGGCATTACTTCAGTAATTTCTACAGCAGCCTTGTGTGCTATGCCATATAACAATTCTACTCCCATCTGCCCCACCCCGGTTTGTTCATTGAACAAAGACTTCTTTAATGAGCAAAGACTTCTGTAATATCATTCCATAAAGATAAATAGTAAGTTCATGGCTGAAACAAATTTTAAACTAAGTGCTGCCTAGCTCCTACCCAGCACCAGCTCTCAAAAATGGGCAGTATTGGCTAACTACATTCTCTTATCTGTGGAAGTCTTGTCCAAGTAAAGACTAATATCTACATTATATATATATCTTATCAAGGACCTAAATGTCGTGAAGGAACCAGATCCTGTCAGATCTTAGTAGTTAGGCAGTGTCAGCCCTGGTTAGTACTTGGATAGGACAACACCAAGGAATACATACTAAAATGATAAATTACAAGTATTTGCTAATCTAATATACAAAAGTCAGAGTTTGTAAGTTTGTCTATGTGAGGTAGGCAAAGACCTCATATGATTGGCTGTGTCAGGCAAGAAGACTTCATATGATTGGCTGCCTATGAAGATTCCATGGAACCCCGGGGATTGGCAATTTTGGGGGGGGGGCCTTTAGAATTCTCAGCCAGAGAACTCTTGGGCCTGGCCGGGTGCTATGGTAGCAAGGAGGAGGAGGACAGTGTATTCCCTCAGGAACTGAACCTCTGTATGTTGACAACTCTGAATACAGATTAGATTGGGGAAAAGTTACAGGTACTAGACAACACAGTTTGGGGAATTACAGACACAGGATATCGCATCTGTGTATTTCAATCACATCTAATTCCTAAAGTAACGTAAGGTAATTTCTAAGGTAGTTCTAGCAAGTGTTACCAATGAGAAAATAAAATCCTAGGCAAAGCTGAGTAAATATGTCAGTATACAATAAACGCCACATACACAGTAGTAGCCAAAGACAAATTAAACACTTGTCCTCTACTCAGACACTTCCTAGTACTCTCTTCACAGACAATTTTTTCCTGACTAATGAAGGTGGCTAAGAGGAAAGCCCTTTTGAAGAGAGATGCAGGCAAGTAAGCTGTAGGAAAGGGTGACCTCAACAGAAACAGCCCTTTCCCTTCTTGAATAGGAGTTTTCTTGCCCTTTTACATCCTGGCAGCAAATCATTGCAGGTATGAGATATCAAATACACTGCCAGTGCATTTAGTTTCATCCTGAAAACTCAAAACATAGAGTCAGTTTCACATCAGGAGGCACTGCTTTACATTGGGTTCAGTCCTCTTGGAAGGGGAAACTCAGAAGCTAGTGCTCAGGGGCTCTCATTTAACATTCAGACCATTGGTCTGTGGTGTACCTCAGGGTTCTGTTCTGTCCTCCATGCTACTTAATATCTACATGAAACCACAGGGAGAGGTTGTGGGATTTGAAATATGGTGTCACTAGTACACTGATGATCCCCAACTCTACCTCTGCTTTCCATCTAGTTCCAAGAAGCTTCTTTTTCATCTTGGTCATGAGCTGGTCTTTCCCAAAATGAATCAGTCTTAATTGTCCATTCAAGTCCAAGGCAACCAAGATTCTTTACATTAGAACTGGGATAGCTCACAGTTTGATTATCTATTTATTCTTTTCTTTTCTTTATTTAAATTTAGATACCACCTTTCTCAAGGTGGTTTGCAACACAGATTAAAACAAAATATTTTCCTTAATGTCTCTCCTTGGAGTGCGTAATAAGTGAAAAGGCATTATGTGATGTCACTGTACTCTTCCCTGGTGTGATGTTATTGTATTCTGATTTTCTCCATTCCACTTTATTTTTTTTTAATTTATACTGCTTATTTTATTTGCAAGAATTAGCATCAACATAGAGTATCATGTACAAATTACAGACTAAATATCCTCCTTACATAATATAGCCAAAATAAAGGAAAATAAAGGAGGTCAAAATCAAATATAAATATATAACATGTTATCTAACTTATTCTCTAAAAGCTATAACAAAAGTTTCCCCCCATTTCTCACCAAACTATGTGATTAGATCTTCCCACTGATTCTTAAAATTGTTTAGTGATTTATCTTTCACCAACCTGGTCAATTTATCCATTTCTAATACTTCATAAATATCTATAATCCATGAGTCTATAGTGGGAGGTTTTTCCTTTTGCCATGCTTTCGCATAAAAAATTCTAGCTTTAGTTTAGTTTTCCAATGGAACCTGAATTGTATTTGTTAAATATGTTTAATGTAATTGAGAATTATGTTGAGAAATGGTACAAGAAATTAATACTGATTTTCTCCATTCCACTTCATAAAGCTCCTGTAAGGCAGATACTTCTGATCTAAGAACTGCTTCAAATTTTCATTTGCTGACATGGAAGAATCCTCTAACACAATTTTACCACCTTTTTTGCCCTTCGTGGGAATGACTTCCCTGTTGTTGATCTCTGTTACCAAATTGGCTTCAAGTGATGGTAATTCCTATCAATGGAAGACTTCCATGATACCCTGGCCTGAATTCTGTTATTAGGACTATATAAAGTAAATCCATTGAATGAAGGAGATTACCTATGTTTGACTTATCATTCAACAACTCATGGAAGGGGTCTACCCTAGCTGGGACTTCTGTTGCTGTTGTTGTTGGCTGGGACTTTTGTTGTTGTTAACTGCCATCAAGCCAACTTCGGTCTATGGTGACCCTATGCATGCAATACCTCCAATAATCCAGATTTATATGTTCAGTCTGTCAGGTATATATTTATTGGAAGCCGCAGCAGTTTTAAAACATTTTGCCTTATTTGGTAGATGCACCATACCATCTGAACACATCCAGTCTTGTCTGATTTCAGGAGCTTATCTCATACTTGGATGGGAAAACACAGGGAAATACTAGGGATCCCCCGCTAGGATTTATAAAGCATGTTACCTGAAATTCCAGGCAGCCACTTTCAGTTAGAGTTGAAAATACAAAACCAATGGTTTGACTTCATGGAAGGCAGCTTCCTGTGCTGCTATGTACTTAGAGCTGGGTTCAGTGAGGCACATAATTAAAGTGTTCCATTGGCTTTTAAGGTGAGTTTGACTGGAATCTTCTCGGTCTCATTTTCATTAGATCATTGCTGTGCAATTTTTGTTCATGAAAATATTTTAAGAAATGTAATATCGTGAATAATGACATGATAATAGCTTCATGCTTGCTTGCAAATAGTCATAAAGGAGATAAGCACGTGATAAGTAATTACCTGTGTGCTTCCAACCACATACACACACGCACACGCACAGAGTTTCAGGTGTGTTTATGCCGCAACAGGAAATGGAGGAGAGAGAGAGATTCATAATACATTAGGAGGTTTAATGCTTAATTCATGAGGTCCCTCCCTTGAGCTACTTAGCACCTAATAAAATTATTAGCACCTAATAAAGAAACTAACTTGATCTTTAAAGTTAATTATTACTCTTTAATCACATATTCCTTTTAATTTTATAGGGCAGTAAATATTTTGTTCGTTTCTCTCACTAAAAGAAAGATGTTTCTAGCATTTCAGTGAAATGTAAGCATTAACAATGCCAGTTGATCACCACTAAGTTATCCCGTAAAAGTTAAGAAACGGAGCATCTCTGGATTTACTTGATAGTTTAGGAAAAGTTACTGCAGGGATTAGCATTGGATGTACCAGCTGGGATTCTCAGAGCTGAGACCCCCCAAAAAACCCTTAACATTTCTACACTCTAGTTTAGCTATCCTTTCAGCTAGAAGAACTCTTACGATTCAAAAGTGATTCAAAAGTGTGGGGACGGTCAATTAGGCTGAATATGTGCATTCTCTCTTTCTATCTTTACATTAAGCAACAATTTCATATTTACATCATGTTGGAATGGGAAATCTTCTTCGGCCCAAAGAACAAACTATGCAATTGTATCACCAGAATCTTCACTCACTCCACCCTCCGCCCCTTGTGTGGCTGTTAAGCTTTTAAAATTCTTCAGTAATAACAGTTGAGGCATTTTCAAAAGTTGTCTGCAGTGTGAGGATGCGGGATACAGCAGCGCTTCTCATCGTATTCAAGTCCTGTTATCCTTTTTGACTCATTCTTGATAAAGTGAAGCCATAGGTCACTGGCAAAGAACATAGCTGAGATGCAGAAGTCCCAAAGACAATTGGAAAATACGTCTTCCTCAAACACTGGAAGACTCCTGCCTATCAGGGTATTCAGTTGTAGCTGGATGGACCATTGGTCTGATTCAAGCAGCTTTATATGCTGGTATATTTCTTCAGACTGATGGAGATATTTTGTAAAATAATTTTTATTCAAATTTTCCACATTTAGAAAGGATTAAAATTGACTTCCCACCCAATTCCACTTACATAGAAGAAACTAATATCATATTAATCATCCTGTCTAGTTTTCTTTCCAGTGTTATATTATCTTATTTTTTTTTAACATTAGATAATGGACAAGAATTCTGTATTCTAATCAAAACCAATGATCTTTTTCTTCTTTTACGTAATCCCTGAAAGGCCACCATGTAACCCAATATGAATCTAAACTTTTACTTTGTAACAAAAATGTTAATTAATCTAACTCAGATAATTCCTTTAATTTTCCACTTTTTTTTGCATAAGTCAATCTTGTGGCTGTTATCATCTAATATACAAAAGTCAAACTTTATCTGTTTGTCCGGGTCAGGTGAAGACCTCATGTGATTGGCTGCCTGAGAAGATTCTATGGAATCCTGGGGTTTGCAGTTTAGGGAGGGGCCTTTAGAATTCTCAGCCACAGAGCTCTTGGGCCTCAGTAAACTGTGTCTGTCTTGAATAGGCCAGTTGCTATAGAGACGAGACCTAGCAGCAAGGAGAAGGGCAGTGTATTCTCTCAGGAACCCAACCTCTGTATGTTAATAACTCTGAATACAGACTAGCTTGGGGAACACGGAGAAGAGTTACAGGCACTGGACAAGACATATCGGGGAATTAGAGACACAGGATCTCAAATCTTACTAACAAGTATTACTTATGAGAAAATAAAATCTTGGGCAACGTCAGGTATATATGCTAGTAGTATATATGTGTGTATGTGCCTTCAAGTCACTTGTAGACTTATAGTGACACCATGAATATCTCAAGATTTTCTTAGGCAACAAATACTCAGAAGTGGCTGCCTTCCTTCCTACACCACCTGGTGTGCCCTGGTGGTCTCCTAAATCCTAACGATTCCTGACCCAGCTTAGCTTCTGAGATTAGCCAGGATCTGGTACCTTCATGCAATTTAGGCAACTGATGTATGATTTATAATGTTTATTCTTTTAGATTCTGTAGTCTTAGGTGTCTGACTTTGTGATTTTTAGGAGTATCATAGGTGATATGTGATTTTAATGTTTTTTTTTAAATACAAGTCTGTCTTTGAACTCTTATGAGAGAGGACAGGGTATAAGCAAATGAATACTTCTCACCACACACATTTGTGTATATAACTAGTCCAGGTTTAAACACATGGAGCTGCCACATAATCACATCTAATTTACCTGTTGAGGTTCATGGATTCTTCCATGGAGATCCACAGAGCCTGAAAATGTCCAAGTTAAAATTACTGTCTTAATGTTAATGTTGGCGTATCAATCAGTTAATATTAATGGATGGAATCTTGTTGAGGAGTTACGAATGAGTAACTACTCCAGTTACAGTGCTATGCAGTGAATCCCTTCCTTCCTCTCTTAAGGCATCAGATTCTTTCTGATCTTGGAAGCTATGCAGGATCAGCCCTGCTTAGTACTTGGATAAGAGACTGCCAACGAATACCAGGTGCTGTAGGCTATACATGACAAAACCACCTCTTGCCTAAAAAAACCCTATGAAATTCATGGGTTCATCATAAGTTGGCAGGTGACTTGAAGGCACACACACACACACACACACACACACACAGGGTTCAGAGTTTAGACTGCTTTGGTGCAAAAGTGGAAGGCAGATATATAGACATTATGAAAGAGCTGCCAGAAAGAGAGAAAGAGAGAGGGAGAGAGGAAAGAGAGGGAGAGAGGAAAAGAAAGAAGAGGGTGGCAAAAAGAAAAAAAAAGTGTGGTCCATCCACTTTAATTCCTGACTCCTCTGTAGCTGACTTTCACCAAGTTCATTGCTACCCCATGGCTACTGACAGATGAAACCTGGAGTGAAGGAATGGTGCTTTCAGCAAAATAAAGGTTTATTTCCTGGTCTACACACTAAGGCCCTTTCCGCATGGCATTTGCTATGTGAAAGGGCACCTGGAGCGTCGTGCGATTGTGAGGAGCAATCTGCGTGATGCACTTGCAATTGCACAATGCTCCAGGAGTCAGCAGGCGCTGATCGCGCAGCTTTTCATTTTTGATTAGAAGCCGAAAATGGTGTGTGATCGTGCATTGCTCCTGGGCTCCGTGTGCACTTCCCTGGTGGGCAGAGCCTCTGTGGCCATGCCGGTCCATGCTTCCTGCCCAGCACAGCCTGGGAAATTCCTAGGCTGCACTGCAGAAGGAAGAGGCGGGGCTCTCGCGTGAACAGGCAGCTCGTGCGGAGCTGAAGCAGCAGGGACATGAGAGCCTCTCGCCGGACACTGCTCGCGCGATCCCCGCACTCCAGCGCCGGAAAAAGGTAAGATGCAGAAAGGGCCTAAAAGTTTCATGTTCTTTGCATATCTATTTTTGTTGTTATTGTTAATGAATCTGAAAATGACAATCAAAAGTACTCAGCTACTCTTGATACTCTGAATGAGCATGCCTAAACGTACCGGACTTCAGAGCATACAGCTTTCCTCTGAATGTTAAGGCCCTTAAGAAACCAGTCCCTTCAACTGGATTTAGGTAGAAAATCTGATCACCAGGAACAGATGGGAAATCCCAGGGCAGCCATCCCACCAGGCCACCCAACAAAACAAAGAGAACAAATGTGAATATTTGCATCACCACATCTTACGAAGACAAGTGAGCAAGGGAAAGAAACCACTGGCCTAATTGTATGACAAGCACTGTGGGAAACCAGATCCATTTGTCTCAACCACTATGCATACATTTCTTTAAAAAAAAAATACCCCAGAAACAAACATCAAAAATCCATCTTGTAATATTGAATTGTTTTATCACTTGAAAGCTGAGGGTCCAGTTAATACTAATAAAACTAATAATACTTTAAGAGCCCACTAGTGGTGTGCTAAAGCCAATGGGATTGACAAATGCGTAAGCAGCACGTTCAAGATTTCAGCTGTATCTTGTGTGGCTGAAACGTTTTGAGAATTAGTGCCAACACTTTAATTTCTTCATTCATCTCTTTTGATTGGTTCCCTCCCATACCCTCAGCTACTTTCTCAGCTTGCTTTAATGATATTTCATAAATGTTCATAATGGAGATACAGAGAAGAAGGGCCAGTCCTCAACAATAAATAAGAAAACAGGCTTTTCATGGATGCCTTATTTTAGAAAGAACTCAGCTAGCCAGATGGGGCAAATGGCATGTGTTTTATGTATGTGATCGCTCTGCTCAGATATAAGGAACATTCAGAAGGGAAAATGATGGATTTCCCCTCTCACTGTGCTGCTTTTAAACTGTTTTTCCCAATATCAGAAATGATACAGGAAATGAACTGAGCAGGGGGAAACTTGCTTAAACGGATGGTGAATTGAAGCCAAAGAGTGAACTGAACTAAGGGAGGCAAATCAATTTCACTGCATTCTCTGATTTCCTCTTTCCTGTACATGAACTAGGGTGCCTGGTTTACATGTAAATGGGTAGGGTAAATATTGAAAATATGCATAATTGCCTCACTCATCTGCTTATGTCCTTATTGTAATATTTCAGAGTTTTAAAATACTATAACAGTGCAATCTTGGGCCTGCTGAATTTATAGACCAATATCATTTTTTCTAGAACATTTTATTGAAATAAACTCCTTTGATCCCTGTTTAAATTATGGTGCATTCATGTTTTTCAAACCAGAGCATGATAGAGATGGAGCTGAAAAGACTTAATGTGCCTAGGAAGCTTTAAATTAAGCCTGTCCTATGGGATACAGTGTACCGATACAGTTATCCAGCATTGTTCACGCTTTGTGTCAACTTCCAATGGAAACAGATCAGGCTGGGCATTCTGTGGCAGGATAGAAGATAACATATTACCAATGGCAATGGAGGCAGCTACCATCTATGCCAGTGGAGTAGCAAATCTTCTATCCAGGTGCTGAACCTGTTTTGGTGTAGTGCCAGTACCTTGGGCAGCTCCTTTAAAGTTTGGACTACACCCTGAAGCAGATTCACTGCCTCATTGATGTGAAAGCCATCAGTCTCCAGGACCTGACTGGGGGAGTACTAGTGAACCTTGATAAAAAGGATGGCATAATCCTCAACATTTCACAAATGACACTTTGACCAAACAATATCAGAGTATGGTCTAGATAGTAGTGAATGAGGAAGAACACACAAGCTAGGAGAGACTGCAGCAGTTTGCTTTTATTTGAACGGAAGGGCAAGATTCTGTCCTTCTCTTTTTCCTCCTACTGAATTAATTTATTGCAAACTGCTTTTGCACCTTGAACTCAGTTTGCACCAATGGAAGTAGGGTGAGGATAAAAGAGGAAAATGGAGGTGGAGAGAGAAACTGGGACTTTTAAATGCTGCTGAAGAAATCGGATGGCAGAGGATTAATCAAGATTATCCCTACCAAATCAGGACAGTTTAGGCTTGGTGAATTTTTTATTTAATTCTTGACCTAAGCTTAAGCCTCCAGTTAGACTGGGCCCCTTTTCGCACCTTACCTTTTCTCACTGCCATTGTGCAGGAATCGAACAAAAAGCCTCTTGTGGGAGGCAATCATGTCCCCTGCGCTTCCCTCCACACCAGGTCTGTGCTGAATGGAAGGAAGCACAATAGCTCCACCCCTCACTTCCACAGCACAGCCAGGTACTTTCCCAGGCTGTGCTGGGGGAGGAAGCATGGCGATTGCACTTCTTGAGGTTCCGCATGCCAGGTAAGTGCAAGAGAAATGTGGGAGGAATGTGCAATTGCGGGTCATTTTCAGCAAAGAGGCAAAAATGATATAATCTGTGATTGCCATGGGATTGCTGCAGGGCGCCACACGATTATGAGAATGTCATGCAGAATTTGTGATCCTGTGGTGCTCCTGTGGCTATTTTGCATGGGAAATGGCATGTGAAAAGGGCATTTGTCTCAGGATAGTGTACAAATCACAAAAAAATATACTAGTATCATAACAATACAAAAGAGTAGCCTCAAAGGATCAGATACAGTAAGAACAGACTAAAGGAGCCCCACAAAGGCCTGGTAGAAAAATGTCCTGCTTCACTTGGCACATCAGAGACAAAGCAGCTGGTATGAGCCAAGCCTGTGTGCAGAGATGTCCAGAGACAGACAGATAGCCACTCTTAACACATCATGAATAACCTTACCACAGAAGGTGGGGCAGGGCACATGGAAGAAATGTTTGGGGATGATCTTAGTGTGTACACGTGTTCTTTGGGAAATCATAGCACTCCTTTGGGGGGGTGCTTGTACCTTCAAGTTGCCTGATGACTTATGGGGATCCCTTGAATTTCTTAGAGTTTTCTTAGGCAATGAATACTCAGAGGTAGTTTTGCCAGTTCCTTCTTTTGAAATATAGCCTACAGTGCTTGGTATTCCTTGATGGTCTCCCATCCAAGAACCAACCAAGGAGGTATTTATATTGAACTGTTAGGATGGCAGGTGTATTCCACAAACTAATACAGCAACAGACAGGACAATATTTATTCTAAATGAATAAGCTGGTTTTATTTTTGTTTACTTGTATCTCTTTCCCCTGGTACATAGAATAGCATTTTAAAATGGTTCTTCTGTAGCCAAAAGCGGTACAGTCTCAGCATTGTACAACCACAATGCTAACTCTGTTGTATGGGTACAATTTAGGGATTGTGGCCATTTATTGTTTAGGGATGCTGCTGAAATTTGCCTCAGTCAGCCTTGGAAAAATATTCAGGGGCTCATCAAAACTTGCCTTCGAGGAGATGCAAAGTATTAAGATCCCTTATTTTACTGCCTCTCATATTTCAATTCAAATGATCAAAGGATTATTGGATTCTCTGGGTGCCAAAGGCTATCCACAGTCTTTCTCAGAAATCATAGGACCTTGGGCTGCCCAAACAAACATTGCTTCAGCTGCCAAAGCCCAAGCAAGCCTCTTAAAATTAGTTTTATCTAGTGTAATGGAACTAGATGACTCCATCAGTCCTTACGGAATAGGGTTCTCACACAGACTATCCCCAATCCCATGGGAACTAATATTTAATTCCTATGTGGGTGCAGGGAAAGCTTCTGAGATCAGGGACATAATTTTTCCAAGCTCTTAGACTGAGTGAGAAAAATTACCTGATTTCTTCTTTTCCTTCCTTCCTTCCTTCCTTCCTTCCTTCCTTCCTTCCTTCCTTCCTTCCTTCCTTCCTTCCAACAGGTTATCTATCTCTTTGGCAAAGCCTAAATACCTTGAAGGCACCAGATCCTATCTGATCTTAGAAACTAAGCAGTGTCAGCCCTAGTTTGTACCTGGATGGAAGACTACAAAGGAATACCAGGTGCTGTGGGCTATATTTCAGAGGCAGGCAGTGGCAAACCACTGCTATTCCTTGCCTAAGAAAACCCTGTGAAATTCATGGGATTGCCATGAATCAACAGGCAACCAGAAGGTACATGCACACACAGAGAGACACCTCTAGCATATTGAAAGAAACTGAGTCACAGCTTTTGTTTTATGGGTTGACAAATAATTTATTCTGTTTTCAGCACAAGGTCATCCAGAAAGTTCCTTGAGTGGAGAGCTTGTATATGACTTTTTAAGTGTGCCACCAGGTTTTACAGCCTGTATGCCAGTGTGGTATAGTGGTTTGAGTGCTGGATTGCACTCCTGGAGACCAGGGTTTGATTCCCTGATTGGCCATGGAAACTCACTGGGTGACCTTGGACACATCACGCACTCTCAGTGCCAGAAAACCCCATGATATATTTGCCTTAGGGCCACCGTAAGTCAGAAACGATGACAACAACAGTGTATTCCTACAGGCATGTTCACATATAAATACTTTATCAACTATTTTCCCTTCCTCAGATCTTGTAATCTTGTAAACATGACCTTAGGGGTGTGTAATTGGGAGTATATCCAGTGTATAACATCTCCATCCACAAGACTGTCTTCTCTGTAAATCTCCTCTTGCAAGGACTTGAAAAATATATACATATTATAACAGTTGATGACAGAATGGTTCTATTAATCTGTCTACATAAAAGCAAACTGTCATACCCAGCTTTGGAATTTTACTCCAATTTTTACATTAAAAACAGAATTTTGAAGCTGTGCATCCTGTATATCTGTCTTTGGAGGATTCATTGAGTTGAGGTTTGGTGATAAGGTGCATGAAATGAAGAGGAGAGCACTTACCCGTCACTGTAATTTTTTTTTGCCTCATCCTCAGCAATTTATTTCATTCACTGTTGTAAAAATTAATTGGAAGAGTTTTTTTTAAAAAAAAAATCAATGGAAGAAGAATTTGTAGGGCTAGACCTACTTTTAGGCCCATCTGGTATAGACCCATTGAAATGAATGGGGCTTGTAAGCAGCTTTGATTTGAAAGGATGTCCTCAAATTTGGGCTAAAATGGGAGTTAGCGCTTATTCTCCAAAATCACTATCCCAGATTGCAGAACCTGTTTCCCTCTTGTTTAAACTCTTGTTTTAAATTGTCCTTTCTGGTTACTCGCTTGTACTCAGGCTGGCCTTAACTGATCAAAGAAAAGCTATGCGTACAACCCACTTCCGCCATCCTACGTTTACATGACTGAAACATCTCAGAAGGTCTCACTGTCATGGTTCATGACTGAGCAGCCACAGAATTTTTTTCCTTAGGAACAAAGATACTTCCTTGATCAGTAGGAACAAATAAACAAAGTGAGTCAGCTATAATTGGAAACAAAGATTGCGGGCTTCAATTAAAGCTGATTATCATTCATAAACTCTGATTCAGTTTTCCTGAGCCTACATTCTATAAATAATTTTCAAGTCCTTCTGTCCAGTTTATTGTTGTTACTATTTTCAAAACAAAGCAATTGAGACAGCTGAAATAACCAGTTCACCTCGCGTTGTTAACAAACAACCACCTTTAGCAATTTATAGTACTGAGAATTATTATATACTACACCCTTCAACATTTCACTGATGAAAACCAGGACATGTGTGACTAGCAACATCAGAGTGTGCTCAACGTGGCAAACATTATTAAATGAGGAAGAACACACAAGCAGCAGTTTGCCTTTGCCTGAGCATAAGGCAAAATTATACTCCCTCCTGTCCTCTCCTCTCCCTCCTGCTGACTTGGGCCCTTTCTGCACGCGGTTATTAAGGCGGGCCAATGCGTCTTGCCACGGAGGTCTTCTGCACGTTGGAGTGGAGTAGGTTTGGTTTATTTACCTTTGTTCCACATATAATTCTGACTAAATGCGTCCCCATGTGATGGTAAAGTGCGCTATTTGAAAACTGGAAGAAATCGGTTTTCCAATTTTCCAGATCGATCCGATTCATACTTTCACAGTGGTGCAGACACGTACATTCACGCCAGTGTTAATTGGTGGTCAGGGGAGGGCTCATGGGAGGGGCCAGGGGGTAGTATGGACTTACGCACATATGCACATATGCAATGACGTACTAAACCATGCAAAAAAAAAAGAAAAGGGGCCAATCACAGCCGACGGGGCGGGGTGAGGGGAGTAGCAGGAGTGGCCACGGCAGAGGCAGTGTGGATTCATGAACTCGCACTCCTCCGAATCAGAATGGAACATACGCAGTAGCTGTGCAGAAGGAAATGAGGGAAAGCCCGCCTTGTTTCGAGCCCAGAAAATCCAGTAAGAAACAGCACGAACTGATTCACCAGCCTCGTGCGGAAAGGGCCTTAATTAAGTGAAGACTGCTTTTGTTCTTTGAACTTAAGTTTGCAGCAATTGAAGCAAGCTGAAGACAAAGGGGGAACACAGGAGGAGGAGAGAGAAACTGGGACATTTTTAAAAACAGTTTAAAAAGTGAGATGACAGAGGGTTAATTGGGACTGTCCTTGCCAAATTGGGACAATTGGAGAGTATGATACACTTTTTCATGCATAGACATACTGGGAAAGGCAAGATTATGCTCCCTCCTGTCTTCTCAATGCTTAAGGACACTGTCAATGCTTAAGGACACTGGGAGCATTCTCATCTTTTCAAATACAAAAACAAAGGAACCACTGATTGTCAATGTATTTTTTTTCTTTTGAATAATTATTTTCAATGAGTCGCTACAATTTTTGCTTTAAATGGACCCTTGGGTTTCCTTCAGCTCTGGTTATTCTATGATTGGCATGACAAGGTTCTCCTGAACAGGCAGTCACATAGGAACATGGAGGTGGGGAGGGCAATTCGCTCCAGCCAGCAATGTTTCTAGGGCATCCTAGCCTGTAGCCATGCCCCACATGCCCTGGCCACACCCCCCGTGCACTGCAGCCATGCTCCCCGCACAGTGGCCATGCCCCTTGCACCGTAGCCCCCCGCCTCCCGTCCCCCCTCTCCACACTCCAAGCTCCACCACTGTGAATAGGTGGATCCGTAGGACTATTGGAGAATACTTCTCACAAGTATTTTAACCCTATGGAAAGGGCAAAAAAACCCCACTTGCAATAACATAAGCAAGTTAGATTGTTCTAGAAAAGGGTATGTCTCTCCTTCCCACTCTCAGGCTAGGAATCAAGTAAACAAGTAGTCTGTGGGTATATCTTTACTAAACAGTTATGCCAGTTTCATACCACTGTAACTCCCATAGCTCTACCCTATGTGATCTAGGGATCTGTCATTTAGTGAGGTATTTAGAATTCTCCACTGGAGAGTTCATGGTACCCTAAGCAGAGAGGGACTGGGGATTAAATCAGTTTAATACTGTTGTGTGGACAGGCACTCATAAAGTGCACTAGAACTCTCTAGCAGAGAATTGTAAGTACCTTGCCAAATGACAAATCTCAGGATTCCACAGACTGAAGCCTTGGCAGTTATATTGACATCCAGCTGGCAGAAGTAAGTGTAAGGCAAATATACCTTGTGTGTGTGAAAAGGAGAATAGACTAATGGCTGGAACAGCAGACTTAATTGTCATTGAGTTTAGTTACAGCTGTCTGAAGAAAGCTTTGTCAGCTGTCTCCTTAGAAGTCTCAAATGCAAGCAGTGATTGTTGCAGTATCTACTGGAGTGTTAAAGCTGCACCTCCACCTATGCTCAACCTGTATGATTGTAAATAAATGCAAACATTAGAAAACACTATAGGCCTGGGACATCCTTCCAAAGGATGTCTAAACTTGCAGAAATCTCTCACTTGTCAGAGAACTGGGGCATGAAAAACTATTTTGCTTCACAGTGAATATATTTCCTTCTACAAAGAATAACACGTTAGAAAAAAAGTTGGAATTCCAAATCGAAAAGAACTGCAGCTGGTGGTTACTCCCTGCTGTTACATAGAAAAACAGTTAAAAGGCAAATACATAGGTGCCTAATGTACAAAGCACTTTATTAGATTTCCTGATTATCACACTAGGCTTTTTGTCAGATTTCAAGTTATGCACATAGCAGATTTCACTGATTTCTTTCTGGATCCCTGCATATTCCATGAAATGTCAGACACGTTTTGAGTGGTGACTGGACTCCAGTCACCATACTCCAGTCACCACTCACAATGCCAATGTGTGTGGAAGCTGAGCTGCTCTGGCTTTTAGTCTGAACTTTGACCTATCTGGGGAGAGTGTTCAACACCTTGGATAGTCCATCAAAAGGTCTGACTAAGGCCATTTCCACACTAGACTGTTATAGTGCTACTAGCGTATTTACTGGCGTTGCCTGGGATTTTATTTTCTCATAGGTAACACTTGTTAGAAATAACTTTGGGAATTACCTTACCTGAGGAATTAGATGCGACTGAAATACACAGATTTGGGATCCTTTGTCTCCAGTTCCCCAAACTGCTTTGTCTAGTACCTGTCATTTCCCCCCGTATTCCCCAATCCGGTCTGTATTCAGAGTTGCTAACATACACAGGTTGGTTTCCTGAAGGAATACGCTGCCCTTCTTCTTGCTGCTAGGTGTCATCTCCATAGCAACCAGCCTGAATTCTCTGGCTAAGAATTCTAAAGGCCCCTCCCTTAACTGCCCACCCCAGGATTCCATAGAATCTTCACAGCCAGCCAATCACACGAGGTCTTCTCGCCTCACACAGCCAATCATATGAGGTCTTCGCCTGCCTGACGCAGACAAACAGACAAACTCACAAACAAACTGTGACCTTAATATAGTAGATTATTCTACTTTCAACATCCTATGGCTCCTCCCTAAACTGCAAACCCAAGGATTCCATAAGATGTTGAAAATGGAATAATAGCACGATAGCAGTCTAGTGTGGAAATGGCCTAAAACTCAAGGGCAGATTCACTGCCCATTGGTTAGACAGCATTCTACAAAAGACCAGGAGCCAATGTACCTAAGCGCTCTGTCCTAGAACTGGCAAGATTTAGATGACTCAAGTTTCAGAAACATGAGATACTAATAGATTGTTGCATCTCTCACCATCTAGTCCTACCTTTTGAGGGAAGAGCCAGAAATATTAAAGGTCATATGACAAAGTCAGTGATGCAGAACACCTCCTCTGCATGTAGAGTGTGCCACATTCAGTCGTTGGCTTCTCCAGTTAAAGTAGAAGGTGATGGAAAAATTTCCTCTCAAGTCCCTGGAAAACTGCTGCTGGTTAGATAGACAATATAGGTATTGATGGACCCAAAATCTTGACTTCATATCAAGCAGCTTCTCCTGTCTTGTAGTCCAGTAAGCAGGTTTGAAGGAATATGACAAAGTCACTTTTGAAGTAATGGAGAAGGGTGAAGGGTCTGGAAGCCATGCCCTATGAGGAGCGGCTTAGGGAGCTGGGGATGTGTAGTCTGAAGGAGAGGAAGTTAAGAGGGGACATGATAGCCATGTTTAAATATTTGAAGGGATGTCAGGTAGAGGAGGGAGAGGGCTTGTTTTCTGCTGCTCCAGAGACTAGGATAAGGAGCAATGGATTCAAGCTGCAGGAAAGGAGATTCCACCTGAACGTCAGGAAGATCTTTCTGATGGTCAAGGCTGTCCTGCCGTGGAATATGCTGCCTCGGAGTGTGATGGAGTCTCCTTTCTTGGAGGTTTTTAAGCAGAGGCTGGATGGCCATCTGTTGGGAATGGTTTGACGGGTGTTCCTGCACAGCAGGGGTTGGACTCGATGGCCCCTGTGGTCTCTTCCAACTCCATGATTCTATGAGTCTAATTGCTGGGTTGATGGAGAGGACTGTACCACTTCTCACTACAGGTGTAAGAAAAGAATATCACTTCCGAGTGCTTTAGCAAATCTTAAAGGTAAGTTAGGTGAACTTCATTTTTGCTGACTTCAATGAGAGTTACTCATCATAATCTTTATTCGTTTATTTAGTGCCATCTAACCTTTCTCATGGATTTTAGCAGGGTCTAAAGACAACTAACTCATCCCAGAATTAACCCACTGCAAAGAAAAACCTATAAAGGCTAACGTTTTAGGGCAACAGCTTTTGCCTGCTACTTTTCTATTTTTATGCAGTTGCTAAGAATGCAGGATTATTCTCAAATGTTATGACCCCCCCACTCCCAATAATCTTACGTAATATACTCTATTTTGTAAATGGAAGATTGCATTTTATGGTTCATGCCTGATATTCCTGCTTCTTATCAGTTTTCTTATCGGGTTTAACTGGTAATGACAGTATTGTTTTAAATGAACAGTGAGAGATATATAACTTCTATATAGCATTAATGTGATGGAAAAATTTGATTATAGAATCTGACAGGAAGATACAAAACATCCAGTAGCCTCTTGTTAAGACAAAATCACATCACAGTGTGAACCATTTCTCATGTCTTAGGAAAAACCATTGACCTCCATCCATCAAAGTGGGAAATATTAAATGATTCAGTTTCCTGGAAATAAGAGTTTAACAAGGTTTTCTGATTGGGTAGACATAAGCTGAAGGTGGTGAAATACTAGACTTTTTTTCTTACTCTGTTGGCTGGTGAGGAAGAGGTTGTTCAGTGTTCTTCAAACAAAAACAAGCTCCAGTTTATTCTATAAAATGGGGAACACGATGTAGATGTATGCTGTCCCATGGAAAGTCTGACGGCAGCAGTGACTAATTTTTTTTACACAGTGTTGAGTAATCTGATGGAGTCTGATGAAGCAGCAGGAAATAATTTAGCAGCACAACGTAAGTTTATAGAAAATGGTCTTAATAGAAGGCGACGCTGTTGCAATGTCATCCATGACATCCAACTCAAAGGAAACTAAAAGGCATTCAGACGTGACTGTGGAATGGCTCGCTTCCACTGTCAGTTATCTGTGGCTTGCCAGATGTTGTTGGATGGTAAGTCCCATTAGCCCTAGGCAGCATTAGCTGGGATTGATGGAAGGGCTGATGGTGAGGGTTCATAGGAGTTATAGTCCAACACCATCTGGAGGGCTAGACTTCCCCCATCTCATGATATGCAATGTTGTCGTTGTTATTGTTGTACGTCTCCATGTTGTTTCTGACTTATGGTGACCCTAAGGCCAGCCTATCACGGATTTTTCTAAGGCTGAGAATGTGTGACATGCCATGGTTGAGTGGGGAGTCAAACCTTAGTCTACAGGTTCATAATCCAAAGCTCAAACCACTACACTACACTGTCTCTTGATATGTTAATTTGTGTTATGTATTGTACTGTTAATTTGCATTATGATTAACTTCCATAGCATACAATTTCCAGTGATGGATCATTAGGTTCTTTCTGCTATTCTTGTTGTTATTGTTTGCACATATTTCCAACAAGGGAATCCTAAGGTGACAGCTTATATGTATATGTATGCATTTGTGTGTGTGTGTGTGTGTGTGTGTATTTGGCCAATTTTGTTCACAGGGTTTTGCCATTGCCTTTCTTTGAGGCTGAGAGAGTGTGACTTGACCAAGGTCACCCACTGGATTTCCATGTTAGAGTAGGGATTGGAACCCCTGATCTCCTTGAGTCCTAGTTCAGCACTCAAACAACTATACCGCACTGGCTCTCATTAGGTCCTAGGTGGTAGTATATCCATATTCATGCACACGGCTTGATTTTTCATCATTTGATTTTGCTATATTTGATGGCACCTGAATGTGTAGAGTAACACCATAAAAAATGCTTCTGTTTGCAGTGTTGTGATTCTCTAGCTGTGATGTAGGGCATTGCCATGCTATATTGTAGCCATTATACCCGATATAAACTAGAAAGTGTAGAGACTTGTGTGTGTGTTTCTCTCTCTCTCTCTGTGAGGGGGGGGAGAAGAGAGAGACAGAGAGAGAGATTGATTGATTGAGAGAGAGAGAGAGAGAGAGGGAGAGAAAATCACCAAACCAAAATTTTTAGAAAATGAGAGAAGTCTAGGGAATTGCAAACCTTTCCAGGTATGCACAGAACATACATACATCACGGCGATATTCAAAAACATCAGTTACATGTTTAATTGATGTGTTTCGGCTAGACTCTGCCTGAACTATTTGTAGGCTTTAAAATGTTGGCAAGAAACCTCTGAACAAGTATTTATAATTTACTTGCCACATTTTCACCCACTTCTTTCCCCTAAAGGCTCCCAGAACAGTTTACAAATACCAGGCATGAAACAATCCATGCTCGCAGGCTTATAGTTTCAAAGACATGACATAAAAGGAAAAGGGATTAGGAGGGTAATACAAAGGGGAAGCAAACTAGGGCATGAGATTCTTGGTTATAGAGTTCATTAGGTGGTAAGCTCAGTTCATCACAGAGTACACTGAGTAGGTCATAGAGCTGGATTTAAACACGCTAGGAAGACTTCTGTTTCCTCTCTCTCTAGGAGTTACAGTGGCAGCAAATGCTAGTTGGAGAGAACAAGGGCTTTCAGTTATAGCTGGATCCAGGCTTGAGGGAAGCCCACTGGCCTAAAGCAGAGTAAACTGGAGGTTTTATAAAATTGCCTTAAAGCCTTCACACATCAAAAGGAAGTGTTTTCACATTGGAAGGAGTGGGATCAAAGAAAGAACTCATTATTTAGCTTGTGTATATTCAACTCTGAGCTCCTAGTCCAACACACAAACCACTACAAGCGCCATTACATGCACTGGAAGAAAGCAGGGAAAGAACTGAGTATTTCAGCAGTAGGCAGGTTGCAAATACACTGGCCAGGATCCTGGATGTATCATAAAGTTCAGCACCTGTGAAACATTAAAACATCTTCCCTCTGACCTCCCTCCAACCTACTTTTTAGCTTCTGCAGCCACACATCCTGCCATTTTAGTGGCCGGTGGGGCTCCTCCTAGTCCAGCACTTAAAAACTCTACACCACACTGACTACAATTCCTTATAATCCAATCTGATAAAATTATGTCCTTCCTGACAAAATTCCTGACATTTTGCTATTGAGACTCTTATATTCAGAAGAACCCTAGGTAGTGCATGTACTTGAAAGAGATGTATATGAAAAATATTGTTGTGTTACTCCACTGGAGAAACCTTATCCTGGGGTCTACAACTTTGATATTAAAATATAATTCTGTGTGCCAGAGAGGTCCCCCGAAAGGGCACGTAGGCAGGCATGGTCAAAAGACTGAAAACCAGGTCAGGCCAGTAAAATCCTCAGTCACGTAGCCCCAGGAGACCTCAAGATGTGTAAACCCACAATAAACAAAGAGTCCTCAGCCCTGAGAAGCCGACTTGGGGGGATTAGCGTGTCTGCCCCAAGTTGAGCAAATATTCCATCAGGCGAGGACCATTTACATGAAGTCACACCACAAAACACAGCCGAAGACCCTGAGACTTTGGCAACACCTTGCAATCCCATCACACAAAAGAAATTACCAGTGTGGAGCTTCATGCTCACTGCAACACCCATTGTTCTCCCCGGGAAAGGATTAGCCCTCCAGGTACCTTTTCCCTACAAATAGTCCCAGTTTCTGAGCAGTTCTTTAGATCACCCCCAGTCATCCCAGCAGACTGTTGCTCCATCTGTTGAGTGATCCTCTCAGCCCTCTCCATGCTGAGCCCCACTTCTCTGCAGTTTTTCCCAGACCAAGGACTTCAGGACAAAGGTGCAGTATCACCCCAGCTACACCCCTTCAATATTCCCCCATGCAGTTTCCTCTCTTTTGCTTCTTAATAGGTCTTGAGTGAGTGTGTAAGTGATTGCGTTGCTACGTGAGACTTTCCTTCAATAAAATCATTTATTGGACATTTTTGTTTGGTTTTTGGCTTGGCCTGACCCTGTAAAAACTGGGTAAAAAGACCCCACTACCCTGCCTCTCGCATTGCTATTGCTTGTGCTCTGGCTAGTTTCCATTTCCCATCAAGTGGAGCACATTGACGTGTCCCCCAAGGGACCCCACAAATCAGGGTAACAGTTGTATGCATTCCTTTTTCTATTAGAGTCTAATAGGCAGATGCAGACAATCCATTTGGAGAGAGGGAGAGAAACAGAGTTAAACTGTGGTGGGAGGAACCGTTCCGATGGTTGGTAAAGCAACTCACATAATGAAATGAGTGACACAGAGATGATTTCTCCCTTAGCAATGTAGCCTTTGCCCATGGGAAGAAGGCACTCTCTTAAAAATAAAAGTTAAGAGAAAGGAAGAGTGTCAAATATCTCCTGTGACTGTCGGGTATAATAAAAGCTGAGCCTATCCAAACTAAACATTGAATTCACGTTGGCAAAAAAGGTTATGAATGTATTGGAACATGTTCAGAAGAGGCCAACAAAGATGGTCAGCAACAGCACAGAGAACAATGTGAGGGAAACACATGATGGAGCTGGAGAAATTATGTTAGGAGAAGAGAACATAAGAATACTCTTCAGATGCCTCATGGGCAAGTGGGTAAAAACTAGTTTTTTACTGCTCCAGAGGATAGGTCTAGCTGTAATAATTTTAAGTTAAATGACAGTAGCTTTCAGTTGAGCATTAGAACAAGCCTCTTGGCAGTAACAGTAGTTCAACAGTGGAATGGTTAGTCTTAAAGGTGCTACCAAATTTTTTTCTCCCCCTTCCTTCTTCCTTTTCATATCTAAAGTTGTAGTGAGTTTCCCTAAGTGATCTCTAGGAAGCAGGCATGGGAGTGTCTTGTCATGCACAGAAACTGTGTTTTAGTGAAACATTGCAAATTGCCACTCAAGAAAGAGCCCAGGCCAAGACACTACCTGCTTGTCAATCCCTCCACATGGTAGAAGAGCAGTTCTACCCCTCTAGCTCCACCACACACCTACGAAGATATCAGACCTGTTTGGCTGGAGCAAGTGTCTTTGCTGTCTCAAGTGATAGACAAAATGGTCCCAACTCCTATTCCGCATGTAAAAAATGATCAGACTAACAGTGAAATAACCTTCAGCACTGGGAAGATATCTCCACGACATACCTCCGAAGGCAGCTGCATGCTCTGAGGGGTGCCAGGCATAACTCTGTCCTCCAGCACCGCATCACAACTCCCTCTTCCCCAGAAACTGCTGCCTAAGGTAGCTGCACTGATCCTGACTAATGATAGGACTTGACCTGAAATGGGCTTTCATAGGGAACTCTCCCACACAAGAATCCGATGGATTTACCTGTGTCTTCATTTAAAATGGGTGGAGGAGGAGAAGGTCACATTGGCATGCACCTCATGCATACTCTCCAATTATCCCAATTTGGCAGAGACAGTCCTGATTAATCCTCTGTTGTTCTACTTCTTCACCATATTTTAAACTGTCTGCATTTCTTTCTCCTTCTCCCACCACATTCCCCCTTTGTCTTTAGCTTATTTCAGTTGCTGCAAACTGAGTTCAAAGTGCACTCCACTCAGCAGAGGGGGTGGAGAGGAAAGCATAGAGCCTTACCCTTCCCAGAAGTCTCAGGCAAAAGCAAACCGTGCAGCCAATCCTAGCTTGTGTATTCCTCTGCATTATCAATTTTTTTGTCATCTAGAACAGATTCTGATGTTGCTGTGTCCTGGTTTTCCTCTAGGAAATATTGAAGTGTTTGCTCATGTGTAGGGTTAGGGCCCATTTCAAATGCTGGATGGACAGATAAAATGCAGTCACCTTTGTGTTCTGGCAACATTTAGATTACTACTGTGTAAGACTGTCTTTGAAAAGAGTGCTTAGTCCAAAATACAACCACTAGGCTTCTAACTGGCATTATCTGGTAGATATCAGGCCTGTACGGAGCTCTTATTACATCTGTCTCATATATCTTGAAAGTGTTTTGTTTCAGTTATATTTCAGGGGCAAGGCCAATTATTTGGAGGCAGGGAAGAAAACTGGAAAAGCAACAATTTTGTGTTCCTCAGAAAGCCTTGTTTTAAATCCTTTCTGAATTTTGAGAAACTCAAAATGGCTGTCTCCTTTACCAATCACTTGGGAAATGATAATGGACAATACTTCACTACCTACAGAAAAACCTATACTTTTAAAGAGCATGTGGATTCCTTCACCAGCAGCTCATTTTATTCAAGAAGTGCAGAGGTTAAATACCCTTCCAAAGGAACAGTGGTAGTTAAAACAAGCATGTTAAAAATATAAAGCCTGAACTATTAGGGAAAACAGTTCTACAGTCAGATTTCTTTTCCATTTTTATAACACTGTCTTGTCGTATTTGTTTTATAACAATGTGGTTTTTTTTTGTTTTTTTTTGAAGAGGCTCTATTTGAAAGCAGCCCCAAAGATTTTAAGGATTCCCATACTGTGTTAGGGGAAGGAAGAACAGGAATCACACAACTTAATGTTGCAATCTTGCTGTATGCATAGCTTACCAAAGGTAAGTTCCTTTGAGTTCAGTGGGACTTATATCTGCATAAGCATGCTGAAGAATGAATGAAATTATTTGGAAGGGGAAAATGGGGAACAGACAGTTTCACAGAAGAGTCTTCAAATTATTGTGTCCACTTGACAGAGAAAAACATGGGGTCATGTAGGTTAGCATTCTCCACTGCTGAAACTGTGCACTGCTTCCTTTTCCGCTTGGCAAATAGATATCCTTCATGTGGAGTGATCTGCACTTACTGTAAATCTTTGTGCACAGAGAGCTTGTACAAGTCAGCAACTGCTCATAGAAGGGAGGGAAGTGTTCCATGATTCTAGGAGTGAGCAGTGCTAGAATATCTTCCCATCTTTACTGAACATGTGAATCATCAGAAGGCTGCCTCTGCATGGGAAAGTGTCTTCTCTGTTTTGCTGGGTGAACTCAGATGGCATATAGTCACATATATTTTTGGTGCCAAGTAAAGTCCCCCCCCTTTCCTGGGTCTTTTCAAACATTAGCTAATTTCATTTGATTCTCCTGCCGTGATCTTATTGTTTTGTCATGCTGCTGATTTCCTTGTTTAATTGGAAATAGTTGTTTTATGATTATTCACTCCCTTGAGCATTAAAAAAAAACTAATTGTTTACATTTCTAAATAAATAAATGACACATGTTACTTTTGCTGTATGGTGGAGGGGAGTACTTTGCATCCAGTCCTTTACCACATGAAGAAAACATGTAAAATGCAACAGAATAATTGTACATTCTTAATTACAGAGCATGCATGTTTTGTGTCTAGCAGTCTCCCAAGACTCCCCAACAAATGCAGCCAAATTCTGGACTTTCCATCACTATTTGCATGTTTGCTGTGGCCCTAATAGTGCAAACACCTCACCAGAAGAAGAAGAAGCCATCAAAGCTAGGAATAAAAGGATATATAACCTATTTGTGACATTAGATGATAGTTACACACGACATGGCAACCATGATTGTCTCAACTAGACTAGATGCATTAATACATGTCTTTCAAATGTCTGTATACATGGGCTGGTAAACCTGGACTAGTCTGAAGATGAGTGTACACATATTATATCATCCACACTTGAAACACTGGTGTCACATGCAGCATGATATATACGCATTCTGTATGCTTACTTTGGAAGTGTCCAGGATCTGGGATATAATCTTCCAAATACAAGTGTGGAGGCCTCCACTACTGTAGATGGTGTAGAAATAGAAATACTTGAATTTTTTTTCTTCTATGACACTGCTTGAACTGCTATGGCAACTTGAGATTTGTAGTTTGATTAGGCACTAGAGCTGTCTGGTAGTGAATTCTAAATAATGTTCAAAACTATAAGTTCCAGGATTTAAGAGGATGGAACTACGGCAGTTAAAGTGGTATCAAAGTATTATAATTGTATAATGGGAGACATACCATAGTGGTAGACTGTTACAGTATTACCAGGATTAAAAAAAAACTCATTGCACTAGATCTTGCATGTAGTAATTAAAGAAATGTTCATCCCACTTGTGGGAGTTTAGATAAGTGTTTTCTCTTTGTGCTTCTCCTTGAAGTTTCAACTAAGAGACTCTCAAAGTCAGGAAACCAGTCAGACTTCCAAAGTATGCAGTGACGCTGAGGCCCCATAAACCGGAAACAGCCATGTACTGTGTACTTTCCCAATCCAGTTGGCTTCAGTTATCTGGCAAAGGCTTTGGGGTTTTGAGTGAAGGCCAAGAGACCTAACCTGGAAGACTGGTCATGCAGCACATAGCTCAGAGAAATTCCAGAGGGGTAGTTGCATTAGTCAGTCATCACTTGTGTTCAAAAACAACAAAGACTCTGATGGCACCTGAAAGCCTTACTGTAACATAAACTGTCGGGGAGTAGACTTCACTTCATCTGATATGGGAATTGTTACCACTGATAGACAGGTACACACCCACACCCAGATGCACCCAGAATGAAGGAAGAAATGACCAAGCAGGAGCTGAATGCTATTCAATGCTGATCCACTGTTATTCCTGCACTTCATGACCTTCTCAAGTAGATGATCATTCTCAGTAGCAATTCATTCCTCTCCAGGGTATACACAGGTGAGCCCATAAGCAAGCAAGGCAATAGGCTGCAACAAAGTGAGAATGGTGTATGTCTCTGCTATACCATTCAGACCTGCCCTGCTGTCCAGCCAAGTTAGTCACACTCTGGAATTCAACTGGCTGGGAAAGCTTAGTGGGAGAATGGGAAACTAGCACATGCCTTTCATTCTATGGACTGCCCTGGGACCCTTCCACAGTACACAGTTTTAGTAGTATGATTCTGCTTTATCTGTCATGGCTATATCATATGGAGTCCTGAGGCTCCTTCACACTACACAACTGTTGCACTATTATTCTCTTTTAACTTTTGTGGTTACATCCTATGAAAACTTGATATTTGTAACTGTGAAACACTAGAGCAGTGGTTCTCAACCTGTGGGTCCCCAGATGTTTTTGGACTTCAGCTCCCAGAAGCCCTGAGCATTGACCATAGTGGCTGGGGCTTCTGGGAGCTGAAGTCCACAAACATCTGAGGACCCACAGGTTGAGAACCATTGCATTAGAGCCTTCTGCCTGAGAATTCTAACCAATCTTCTCTAAACTGCAAATCCCATGATTCCAGAGGAGAGAGTAATGGCAGCTGAAGCAGAATCAAAGCACTGTAACTTTATTGTGTGAAAGGGCTCCTGGACTTTGTAGTTTGGGGAGGTATTAGAGCAATCTGACAGAAATTCTAAAAACATCTTCCCAGATTGCAAATCCCAGAATGCCATAGGATGGAACCATGGCAGTTAAAGTGGAATCACAATGCTATAATTATGAAGTGTGAAAGAATTACTGCTATAGGGCTGTGTCTTCATTTCGTAACAAATGAACAGTTGGGGATCTCCTTTGTTTCATCTTTCATTCTTTATGAAATCAATGCCAGGAGTAATGAATGGGTTCATTATCAAATTTGCCAGTCCTTTAAGGAATTTTACCTGTGTTTGACTAATCCGTAGCAGCCCCAATTTTCTTTTCCATGATGTTTTTTGTTTTTACAGAGCTCTCTTGGGGACATGAAGGGCAATCACAACTGCTACAAAAAATGGCAGTCAGGAATGGGATCTTCATATTTGGGGCCCCGTTTGAGGCCTGCAGGGTGCCAGGGCAGGGCATCACTTTGGCTCCTGTTTTGAGACCTGGTCTCCTTCAATTTGCAAAGAAAGTAAGTGTTTTTGCAAACTGCAACACTTGATTTAAATCAGCTAACCTTTGCAAAGTGCAGCAGGTTGCACAGCCAGCTAAAAAACTCTCTCCTTGACCAGAAGTTTTCAAATAGCCTTATCTCTTGCCTGGAGCTGACCCTATGCAAAGTGGAGAATTTGGACTTCCACCTGTCACCTGACAATGATCCACCAAAACTGGAGATCCTGAGTAGTGCCCTGAGATCTGTTATGGACTGATGTGTATGTGTTTTGTGTAATTTGGTCAGTTCTATATGAACTATCCAAATTTTGGGACAGTGTGGCATGGTTAGGTCCAGTTATGGAGAAAACTTGGACCTCTGTGCCCTTCATTTCCATAGCCATTTCTGCACTAGGCTGTTATAGCACTATGATTCCACTTTCAACATTCTATGGAATCCTGGGGTTTGCAGTTTCGGGAGGGGCCAAGCGGCCCCTCCCGAAAGTGCAAACCCCAGGATTCCATAGGATGTTGAAAGTGGAATCATAGCATTGTAACAGCCTAGTGTGGAAATGGCCTATATTGGGGTCCCTGGAATGCAGTGGTGCTGTGCTGGGGAAAACGTTTATCCATATCCCATATTAGCCCAATACTATTCAACTGTAAATAATCAGGTTGTGACCCTTTTTGTTCCCAATCTCTTGTCTGTGTGTTCTGGCTCCCTCCACCTGCATCAGCCCATCACTGCTGTTGTTGTGTGCCTTCAAGTCATTTCCAACTCATGGAGTCCCTAAGATGAAGCTATCATTGAGGTTTCTGAGGGTTGAAAGTGTTCAAAGCTTCCAAAGTCACCCAGTAGGTTTCTATGGCTGAGTGAGGAACTGAGCCGTGGTCTTCAAGGTTGTTGTCGAGTACTCAAACCACACTGGCTCTCCCAGCCCATCATTACTGGTCTGACAAATATAACAAAATGAAATATACTGTAAATTCATGCATAATGGAACAAATTTTAGGGAATGGAAGCTCTTCCACATTGGTGTATGAGTTCTTCCAATGCATAAATACGTGAGTTTTTCAATGTTTTACTGGCAGTTTTTAAACTCAGATTTCCCTGTTCCATCCTCTTTTGGAGGAGGGACTATTTGTAGAAATTTCTTTGATTGTTTCTTTGTTGCTGTGGCTTGTTGTTAAGAATCCAGTGCTGGGAGGAAGATTGGATGTTAAACAAAAAACAAACAAATGGTACAAAAGTACAAATTCACTGATGAACTATAGCATGATAATTCTTTTTTAAATTAAAAAGAGGAGGGGGAAAAGGAGAAGAGAAGGTTACTTTTTTTTTCTGATATATCTTAGAATATCAGATGGTGGGAGTATCTGAAAGCTGTTTCAGGGAATTGCCAAAAAACACTGAGATAGCAGAAATGTCATTTGGATATTAAAACAAAAACCACATAAGAACTACAGCAAGAAATACCATAACTCTTAGTAGGCTCCCAACAGATTTGCCCCATCTGGAAGAGGATAGCATCTTAACAAACAAACAAATATTCAGATTTAAAAAAAAAACTCCCACAGATGTATTCTAAAACACTGCATGTATTGTTGTTGTTGTGTACCTTCAAGTCCTTTTCAACTTATGGCATCCCAAGGCAAACCCTATCCTGGTGTGTGTATCCTGGCGGGGCTGAGTGTGTGTTTGAGAGTATCCAAGGAGAATCAAACTGTTCTCCAGGATCTTGGTCCAACGCTTAAACCACTACATCACCTATATGCTAAGGGGAAATGGGAAGGGAACATAGCTTTGTGAGAATCCTTTTCCACAGGGTACTGCTATGATAAGGGGAAAGACTATTAACGTTAAGATTTTATCTGACCTATAAACCGATACCATCTACTATTTTTAATATTGATATTTCAGTCATTTTTTTTACTTTTAATTAGATTTAAGCACAATTGAAGCACACAAAAAGGCTCTCAGTTACATACTGTATTTGCTGGCATATAAGATGCGCCAGCATATAAGATGCACCCCATTTACATGCTGGCAAATGCTATTTGCGGGCATGTAAGATGCACTGGCTTATAAGACGCACCCCATTTTCAAACAGTATCTTGCAAGAAAAAAATGAATAGGGGGTACTATTTTAATCATGGTTAATGGAATTAGTTATTCATATATATTTTGGTGCATTCTTAATTTTTGATGTTCCCTGATGTTGAGCATAATTGGCACAGAAGGGAATAGACTGGTGAATAAATTCTACCACATGACATATTTTCTTTGGGCTTGTGAGTGCTACCTACATGCTCTAGAGCCAGCATGATGTAGTGGTTTGAAGGCTGGACTACAACTCTGGAGACCAGGGTTTGAATGCCTGCTCAACCATGGAAACCCATTGGGTGACCTTGGGCAAGTCATACTCTCTCAGCCCTAGAGAAAAGCTATGGCAACACCTTTTTGAGCAAATCTTGCTAAGAAAACCCTGTGATAGGTTTGCCTTGGCGTCACCATAAGTCTTGAGGACCATAAGTCTTGTTGATGAAGTCTTGTTGTGTGACTTAAAGGCACACAGTGATAACCTACATGCACAACATGTGTGCATTCCTGTACTTTGATATGAGTTGTGTACAGAGCCAGAATAATCTAATGGCTTGATGGTTACACTTGGAGCAGATACGCCTTGGTGTTCAAATCCCCACTCAGCTATAAAAATAGCTTGGTGACCTTGGACCAGTCAGTCATGCTCACCCAAAGCTACATTAAAGGTTTATTGTGGAGGAGCAATGAGGTACACCAGAGGCGGAGATTTCTTGAACAAGATCTCCCATGATTTTTATTTTAAAATAATATTTATTGAAAATTTAAAGATCCATTTAAAAAACACACACACTTTACAAAAACATGTACAAAGACATATATATACATACATATATACATGCCCACAAACATAGATAATTTCATAATAGTTTCATATTAATTTCATGCTTGCAGAACTTACCAGCTTCTATTTGTTAAATAATTAAATATAAAATACTAAGGATTACATCTAATGCAAAGATATTTCTACTTACTATAACATCCATATATGCACATTCTGTTTAACTTCCTAAAACCCTTTTTGTTGGGGTGATTATTAATGTTTCTTTTGGTTCCTGTTATCTACACATTTCCACAATATCTTCCTTACTGGTTAAATATAAGATCTCCCATGATTTTGACTGCTATATTGGCACTACTGCAAACAACAACGAGAAAGTCACATGTTCCCCATTGCTGATATACACCTTCCTGATCTCTTTTGTATGTACAGGATACACATATTTTAGTAAGGAAAACTAGAACACCAGAGGTGGTGTTGCCTCCAGTTTACAAAGCTCCTTGTATCTTCTATCATTTATATACAGAAGTACATAGCTCAGCAACACGGTATCAGCTAACCTTCAAGGAGATGGTGACACTGATAACTTCTGAAATGCTGCACACCTCTTGAGGGAACAACACACACAGGTGGAGTAGTGCTACCCACTGCAGAAGCAGCAAGGAGGGGCCACTACATATAGCCATTTCCCCCCTCCCTCAGTGACAGGAGTATGATGTACAGACCTTATATTAAGCCTAGTGAGGAGGAGGAAGCAGTTCTATTTGGAACGTTTACCATTTTCTTTGTTTTATGCTCTGTCTATATAACAATCTGAGCAGTAAAGAGCAGTCTTGGCTTCTCTGGGCTTGTGGGATTTTTTTTAAAGTAAACCATAATAAAATGCTTCCTATCATCCTGGTTTATTGGAACAAGGAGATTTCCCACAGAAAGCATGCAAACCCAAAGGGAGCAATAAATATCCTAGATGACATTTTAACATCCTGAAGTAAACTGAGTGAATAAGCAGTAAAATGTGTTTTACCATGTCTTGAATCCAAGGGGGTACTCAGTGTTGTCTGACACATTCATTCTGATTTAAGGCTATTATATTCCGCATCTGATTTTATCCTCAAACAAAAATTTGAGGGTATGGCAAGATACTCTTTTGAAATTTATTGAAAATCTCACCAGAGCTAATTGCCAATGCACATAAAGATCCCCTACTTCTAAGAAACTGCCCATTTCATTTTATGACAGGCTGATTCATACGTGCTGAGGAATATGCAGGCAAATTGGCTTCCTCCATTGACATGAATGTTACTAGGAATGTGAATGGCACTCATACTCAAATAGGCAACTGAATCTCTCTTTCTAATTAATGAGACAAATATCATGGAAAGTTCTTTAGTGGATGCCCCATGAAAATGAACTCCACTCATTTCCTACATGCCTGCACTCCATTAATTTCAAATGACAGTTCTACACATAGCCTGTTCTATTTACTCTAGACCAGAGTTAATTTCTGGACTCTAAATCCCAGAGTCTCTCATCTAGTATGTCTAATGGTCATGCTGTCTGAGATGCTAGGAGTTGTAGTCCAAAAACATTCACCATGGCACTATCTTTCCAGGGTGGTGGGACTGCATGCTCCTGTGAGGCAAGAGGCTATGCTGACAGCAGCTGTGTTGCTAGTGGAGTCTCCAATGTCAGACAGGCATTTGCTGAGGAGGCAGACTAAATGCACAAAACAGCAACTGTAGTGGGGGGTGACACTGGTGGAGAGACAATGGCAGTCTCAACCCTATGATGAGACAATCCAAAATGAGACAAGAGATGGTGTCAAAAGGTGATGCTCCCAAGTTGGGTGGCATTCAACAAGCTACTGGAGTACAGTGGAGGACAACTACAAATAGCACTATGGCTAACAACACTGGGCTCAAGAGGAAAAGATCTTCAGCTATTGATGTTCTCAGAGGTGGAAAGGAAAGCCCAGAGCTGCACAATACATATTATAGGAACATGGAATATAAGAAGCATGAATCAGGGGAAGCTGGACAAAGTAAAACAAGAAATGAATGTATAAACATTGCAATACTTGGCTGAGCAAGCTATACTGGACAGGAATGGGACATTTTGAGTCAGATAATTACACAGTGTTTTGCGCAGGAAATGAAACTCTAAGAAGCAATGGGGTGGCACTTGTAAAGAGGAGAAATGTCGCAAAAGTAGTGAAAGGATGTAATACAAAGTCTGACTGAATAATATCAATAAAACTCCAGGGAAAACCCATCAATATAACCGTAATCCAAGTTTATGCTCCAGCTACAGAAGCAGAAGGACAAATTGCAAGATTCTGTGCTGGAATCCAGGAAAAAATTTATCACACACCAAACTGGGGCTTGTTGTTAATCATAGGTGATTGGAATGCAAAAGTGGGAAACAGAGCAGAATAAATGGGTATAGGAAAATTTGACCTTGGATCAAGAAATGAAACAGGAGAGTGACTGAATGAATTTTTCAAGGCCAATGGCTTGTTCATCAGAAACACATTCTTCAAGCAACCCAAGAGGTGACCCATTATATGAACATTTCCTGATGGCCAATATAGAAATCAAGTTGACTACAGAACTGGAGGCAGAAAATGGAGAAGCTCCATTGTCTCTGCAAAAAAACAAAACAAAACAAAAACCAGGAACAGATTGGGACACAGACTGTAAACTGCCAATATCAAAAATATAAAAAGCTAAAGAAGAATATTAAACTAACCATCATGCCAAATACAACTGAAGGAGCATCTTCATAGAGTTTAAAGATAATGTAAAAAAAAGATTTGCACAATTAAGGCTAATTGGCTGGGAACCAGAAGAACTCTGGACTGAAGTCAGGAACATTGTCAGGAAGGAATGGAAAATAGCCGCTATCTTCAACTAAAAAGAAAGAGAAGCCTCAATGCATGACAGATGGAACTCTTCAGGCAGTTAAGGACAGATGAGAAGCAGAAACAAAGGTGATGCAAATAGATCACTTGAATGCAGCTGTTCAACTAACATGGAAGCAAAACAATGACCCACATATTGGAAATGTTCAATATACTTTCCAATCCCCAACAAATGGGATATCAGGGATTGCAGTAACAGGACCATTGCATTTATCTCCCATGCAGGCAAACTGATGCTCAAATTTCTACAACAAAGATTTTTACCATATGTGGAACAAGAAATGCCAGATGTCCAAGCTGGATTTAGGAAAGGAAGAGGCACTAGGGATCATATTGCAAACATGCATTGTATAATGCATAAGACCAAAGAATTTCAGAAGAAAATGACTGCTTTTTTTATAGATTATAGCAAAGCCTTTGACTGTGTAGATCAGTGGTTCTCAATCTGTGGGTCCCCAGATGTTTTTGGACTTCAGCTCCCAGAAGCCCTGAGCATTGACCATAGTGGCTGGGGCTTCTGGGAGCTGAAGTCCACAAACATCTGGGGACCCACAGGTTGAGAACCACTGGTGTAGATCATGAAAAACTATGGACCACTCTTAGGAAAATGAGTGTGCCACAGTATTTGATTGTTCTGATGAATAACCTGTACTCAGCACAAGAAGCTACCATCAGGACAGAATATGGAGAAATGAAGGGTTTCCAATTGACAAGGGGGTCAAGCAAGTCTGCATTTTATCATCCTATCTGTTTAACGTGTACTCTGAACATACCATATGTAAAGAAAGATTACACTCGGAGGAAGGAGATGTGAAAATTAGAGCAAGGATCAACAACAATTTAAGACAGGCAGATGATACCATAGTACTAGCAGAAAACAGCAAGGACCTGGAACAATTACTGAAGAAAGTCAAGCCAGAAAGTGCAAAGGCAGGTTTACAGCTGAACCATTAAGGAGAAGAAAAAAAATGACCATAGATGATTTACATAACTTTAAAGCAGACAATGAAGACATTGAAACGGTTCAAGATTTTCCATACCTTGGTTCAGTCATTAATCAGAATGGAGACTATAGTCAAGAAATCAGAAGAAGACGAGGACTTGGAAGGAACGTTATGAAGAAACTAGACAAGATCCTAAAGTGTAAAGATATATAATTAAATACTAAAGTTAGGATTGTCCATGCCACTATATTTTCAGTTTCTACATATGATTGTGAAAGTTGGACAGTGAAGAAAGCTGATAGGAAGAAAATCAATTCATTCAAAATGGGGGGCTGATCTAAGATTTCTACAGATACAGTGGACTGCTAAAAAGATAAATGAATGAGTCCTTGAGAAAATCAAATCTGAACTCTCCCTAGAAGAGCCAAGATGACTAAACTGACACTGTCACACTTTGGCCACAGTGGCGGAGCTTGGAGTGTGTGTGGGGGGCGGGACTATGGTGAGGGATGTGGCCATTGTGCACGGGGACATGGCTGCAGTGTGTGGGGGCATGGCTGGGGCGTGCGGGGGCATGGCTATGAGCCGGGACGCTCCAAAAACATTGCTGCCCGGGGCAAATTGCCCCCCCACTCCCACATCCCTACACAACTGTTTGGCCATATTGTGAGAAGACATGATTCACTAGAGAAGACAATGATGCTTGGTAAGGTAGTACACAGTATGAAAAGAGGAAGACCATATTACAGATAGATAGACTCAGTCAACAAAGTCATGTCTGCAAGATCTGAGTTGATGATAGGGTGACTTGAACGTCTCTCATTCATAGGTCAGCCTAAGTCAAAGCTGACTTGATGATAGTTAACAAGTCTGAAAAAGCAACTTTCCCAGGCTCTACTCTAGGTTTATAGTGATGCAAATCATTGGATAAATATTTAGGCTGAAATTCTGTACTCGCTTTCTAGGAGGTATCAGCGCTGGAGTGTAGACACAATTTGGTGTCATTTTAATGGCAATGGCTTGATCCTCTGGAATAATGGGATTTGTAATTTGCTGAAGTACTCAGAATCGTTAAATGCCCTTACCTGAACTGCAGCATTAGTGTTCTCTGGCACAGAATCCAAAGTACCTCACAAAGCTAAAAATCCCAAGATTCCACAGGGTGGAATCATGACAATTAAAGTTGTATGAAAATGCTATAACTGTGTAGTGTGGATACACTTTGGTATTAAGTCCCAATTAACTCAATGGAACTTGCTTCTGAGGAGACATGTTATTAAATGTCTTTTCCTAAAAATATTTGAACCAAAGTTGCAAAGACAAGTGTGACAAATTCCTACCGCATCACAACTATTATAAAGACAGATTCAAAATGTAGTCTAGCAGCTTTAAAACTTTTTTTCATCAAGTGTAACCAATGTAAGAGTTACATGATCAATTTTATTAAAAACTTCCTATGTTTTCTGCAGAAGTTGGCAATGAGGAAATAAATCAGGAGGAGGAGGAGGAGGAGGACTGCCGGCAGCAGCAAAAATCAGTTATCAAACATGTTTCCATCTCTCTCTCTCTCTCTCTTTCTCTTTTTTTTTCTTTCTCTCATTGCTAATCAAATATCACATCCCCAGGTAATGGGGTTTCAAATGGTTAGCTTGGATTATAAATGGTCTTGGGTTGTGGAGAGTGATGTCCAATGACTATAACCAAGTTCCACAAACCTTTCCACAAAATTCAAGGAATGCATCTTTTGTTTTTCAAACTATGGATCAAGACTGTGGTGTTTAAAAACTGACTCAACATGACTTAGATTACTTTTGTTACAGTTGAACTAGGTGTTATGGTAAGCTGTGTTTCCGAGTTAATGCCTGCACATTCATTTTCTACTTTTCACTTTGAATGGACCTGAAATTTTGGTTTCCCCAAGATGTCCCAGAAAGTTTCCTCCTATTGGTTGCATTGGCATTAGCCGTTTGTGCACTTTGCTTTCACTTCCCACCCGGGCGCCTTAGAGCTGCACCAAGCCAATTATATAAATGCATCACATCACATCCATCAAGGCGGCAGCTCTGTAGGTCCAATTAGACTAATCCTAAAATCCCCTTGGTGGCTTAAGTATGTTTAAATTAAAGCACATTTATACTGAGCTATGCTGTTATATTTATAGATAGCCTGATGAACTCAGTGCTCCTACTTTGGAAAACGTAACACATATGTGAAGAAGTCACACACAGAGAAAGGAGGTGAACACGAAGCAGATGGAGCTTGTCCCATATTACCTGCATTTCAACATAAGCTGGAATCAAATCACCGGATAAATCTATTGAAGTCAATACTTGAGAGGCAAAAGGTGTTACAAATCTTCAAACCAGGAAGTTTGGTAATACAACAGAGTTGCAGTCTGCCCTCAACTGATGTTACGTATGCCAATTCAGTCTGGTAAAAGACAGTACAACTACAACCATGTACCAACTCAGGTGAGATGGTGTGGCCAACCAATTCCACCACATCGAGTAAAATTTCAACCTTTGGCCTTTCTCCTCAGTGTGAACTTAGCTGAAGAATAAACTAGCTACAGAGTGTCCATGCCCTGCAGACCTGGTCACTGTTTATTATGCCTCTGGAATGTGAGCTATGACTTTAGATCAGACTTGGTAGTTCATCAGAGTATCCCAGAACTGAGCAACTAATGAGTCCTGGACCCTAGACACCCCAATCATGCTACCAACTTTCTGCAGCAAAATAGGAAACTCCATTTAAAGAAACAATTTTACTTCTTTCGAACATCTCGTAGTTTTCTATGAATATGTTTTTTCCTTTGATTTGCCATAAAAACTCACTGGCAAATTTTGCTGTTAAGTTTTGGTGATGGAGGGCAGTGTGGGTGATGGCTGGTAGACTCTTTGGGGACCAGAATTGGCCTGTGGATATGCTGAATTTGCTCACTTCACTGTGCCCCAGCAAAGGAAGATTATAGAGCATTTTAGTCAATAATGAATAACAAAACCAGATGTAAATAAGGTTAGAACGTTAGTATTTAGGTGGAAACTATGTAAAATTAGGGATGGAAAATAATTTCTTTGGGCTTGCATTTCTCAGTGAAACCATCCCCAATGAAAGTGTTGGTTGACGACTGACAACCTGCCCCTGAAATGTACACTTTTGTGAATGGTGGTAATTTCAGAGAAACACATTACAAACAAAATAATGCACACATACTGAGCACAGTAGTAGTTACATGAAAAATACACACAAATAACTTCAGTTGAAGACACCAAGTCACGTGTGAGAAGGAAAAAGAATGAGTCAGGAAATCAGTTACAAAACAACACAAAGAGAATAATGTTGAAATTTGTAGAAATGCAACAAAATAAAGTTTAAAGGCAAAGATAGGTACTTTCAGGGAAGAAAAGCTTCCATAGTATATGACACAACTATTTGGTTTTATTACTGTGGATGCATCCATGTGTGAAAGAATCTCCGTGCAATGAGCTTGACTGACATTTTCTACAGTCCACATCAAACCACAATAACACAGGATAGACTAAATGAATGACTGTCGCTGACAAAAGGATGAAAAAGGAGGAGAAAAAACAATCTGAAGATTATGTAGTTTACTAAACGCTGACTGTTGGTCCCTTTCACTTATGTGGGAAGGAAAAAAATGGAACATTCAGAGTGATTGACAGCTTGCTATGCAACATTAGCTTTCTCTAGCTCAGAATTCTAAATATCCCTCCTTAAACTACAAGCCCTGGGATGTCATAGGATGTTGCCATGATAGTTAAAGTGGAATCATAGCACTATAGTGGTGTGAAAGGGCCCTGAGATACACAGCAATCTGCAGCCCATTTATATAACTCAGCTGGAAGGAATGGGTGGCACCTACCAAATGTGGCATTGCTCAAAGCAGCAACAATGCTGTATTTTGCATCCAGCTCCCTCTTCTTTATTTCCATCTCAACTTGTGGTAATGAATTATAAATAAATATGAAATGTAATTGTACCTTCATATAACTGTTCAAGTAACAGATTAACTCCAGATGGGAACAACCACACTGAATTGTCAAAGCTTTCATAAGAAATTCTACCTTACTACTGAGCAGAAGAGAGAGCTAGAGTGGTATAGTGGTTTGAGCATTGGACAATGATCCTGGAGACCAAGGTTTGATTCCCCACTCAGCCATGGAAACCCACTGTGTGATCTTGAGTAAGGTACATACTCTCACCTTAGAAAACCTTGTGATAGGTTTGCCTTAGTGTCACCATAAGTGAGAAACAATTTGAAGGCACACAACAACAACAATGAAAGGAGCAGAAGATCTATACAGTCCTAAAGGCTGCAAGATGCACCATTTGAGCCTAATGCTTCTAGATTCCTGCATAATGATCTCCGTAAGCAACTGTATACAGCATTTAAGTTGTATATAATACAAGACTGAATTGTTTACATTTGGGGTCATGATTATGTACAATTAAATACTTATTCAGCAAGAAGAGTAAGCAAGGAATCCCAATTTTTTCAAAAAAAATGCTATGGCTCCATGGCTGCCATGTATTTCCTGTTGTACAAATCTATATTCAAATTCCATTCAAATATGGATGCATGCCTTTTGTCCAGTTATGATGAAGGTACAGATCCAGACTCAGTCAACACCTAGTGAACTTCTCCTAAGACTTTTTCACTCAGTTGCTAAACCCCTATAACCAGTGGGTTTTCTTTTCTCAGGCTTCTTTGCCATTTCTGCTCCCTACTCGTTCACCTCTATATAGCATGGGAATATCCAGTCACCATTTTTGAGGGATGAGTAGTTGTTGTTGTTGTTGTTTTATCATACCACAATTAACTGGTAACACAGTTTTCCTGCCTACTTCATGCTGTATAATGTTTGAGCTTGCTGACTACAGTTTTCTATTTGGCTAAGTGGTTAAGTGAGAGCCAGCGTGCTGTGGTGGTCTGAGTGTTTATTGGACTGTGGCCCTGGAGACCAGGATTCGATTCCCTGCTCAGCCATGGAAACTCACTGTATGACCTTGAGCACGCCACACACTTTCAGCCCCAGAAAAGCATGTGATAGGTTCACCTTAAGGATATCATAAGTCAGAAATGACTTGAAGGCACACAACAACAACAACAACAACAACAAAAACAACAACAAAGTGATTAAGCGCTGTTTTTATGTCACAACTGGTGGGATGTGGGCACTTAGTATCAACTGAGTCTCTTCGGAGGCAAGGTGAAAGAATTCACCCATTTCCTAATCATTCCTGATTGGCTTGAGGGGAAATGACTTCTTCAGGTAAGAGTACCAACCAGTGCTACCTTGGGAAATTCCTTGGGATTCTCTGATCACTTCATGGGATCAGGCTAGGATGAACCACAGGGTCTATACCCTGGATTTTGAGAACAAAAGTCTCAAGATGAGAGATCCAGCTTAAATGGATTTCCACAAACAAATGCATACCAGCACATCCCAGTTGCAGCCATGTTACAAGTGTTAATAAAGCTGTGGCTTTATTTCATCCGGTTCTTGTGTCTGGTACTGTCATTTGGCTGTTTCCACATCATCTGTGAATAATAAGTCACAGAATGGAGATGGAGAAAGGTAGGAAGTTACCTATAGGCTGTAGCCACATTGTATACTTTTGAAAACATTAAAGTAACTAGTAGTTAATGGTCTGGAAATACTTTGTGTTGTAAGATTTTGATGCTTTGTGACTTGAGGCAGAGTGCTTAATGCCCCCATCCAAGTGAAGGTGCATTGTACCCAAAGCCAATGAAGTTCTTTTCAATGAAGCAGAACATCTCATAAACAAAAACAAAGTAAATAAGTAAAATTTTCCACTCTTTTTAAATATCATATCCCTAATCTTTTACCTAGTCTAAATGCCCTGAAGGCATCAGATCCTGTCTGATCTTGGAAACTAAGCAGGGTGAGCCCTGGTTAGTACTTGGATGGGAGACTACTATGGAAATCCAGGTGCTGGAAGCTATATTTCAGAGGAAGGTGCTGGCAAAACCACCTCTGAGTATTCCTTGCCTAAGAAAACCCTATGAAATTCATGGGGTTGCCATAAGTTGACAGGCAGCTTGAGACGTGTGTGTGTGTGTGTGTGTGTGTGTGTGTCTGCCTCATTTGGCCTTATTGTAGAGTTGGCTCATAGTTTCACTGAAGCTAAGCAGGAGCGGCATATAAAAATATTGGCAGTGTTGCCAGGGTTGGATTTGAACTGTCATGTGAATTTCTGATTTCGTGCCTTGACCTAAATTCACATTGTATCTCAAATTTTCCACTCTGTTCTAAAGTTCTGTTGAATGTGTAATTAATTAATCCATACACATGCAGGAGTTTACACATGCAAAAGCTTTGTTATTTTTCTTCCAGGGCAATGGCCACCACCACCCTTTGCTGTCACCAAGCTTGATCTGGTGTGAACTTATGTACCATGATTTACATAACATGTTACACAGTTTGATTTGGTGAGTGTTTGGTATTTCACATTCAGCACAGATTGCCATCAGTGTAGATGATGGTGGCAGCATGAAGGAGACTAGATGCGAGTGGTAGCTGATAGCTTCCATATTAATTGGGCAGTGAATGGAGTAGTTAATGGGGTAGTGAATCTCCTCTGGATTTTAGTCTGAAATTTAAAGGAGCTTTCCAAAGTAAAGAAGCCTTCCAGTTGTGGGAGGAATTCAGCACCACAGATAGTCCTTTAGACTTACAGCTACTGAAGGCTTCAATATGAACTTTAAAAGGAACTATCCAAGGTACTGCACCTATTTGGGTGATGGGGTTCAGCATCTGGACAAATAAAGTTTGGCCCTCCATCTTCTCTAGGATAAGGGGCACAGGAGCCCTGCAAAAGTGGAAAAATTGCAAAAATTAAAATGTGTGGAAGAGCACTAAGGCATGATGGAGAGAGCAAGCACCCAGGGTCCAAACCAGGTCAGGGGGTCAGGGGAAGGAGAGAGAAAGGGGATGGGTCAACGTGGTGACCCTCTCTCTTGCCCATCTCCTTTGGGGGAGTGTGGGGCATCAAGAGAAGGTGTGTGGTTCTGAGAAATCAGGTTGGCCAGACAGCAGTTGATGAAAGAGGAAGAGGATCAGAGGGAGCAGGCCTTGGACAAATCCATGAAAGTGAAACCTGCAAATGTGGAGGGGCGACTATATATTCACCATCCACTGACACGTGAAATGCCTCTCTATCCTTGGTCCCCACCACCATGACCCAGTGCTCATAATCTAAGATATGTGTGTATGTGTGTGCGCGCACAGACAGACAGACAGACAGACACAGAAACAGAAACACACACACACACATACACACACACACATTATTCCCTTTACTTTTCCAAGAAAAGATGATGGTGGTAAAACAGACCTGAATATGAACTATGTCATGGACTTTTGCAGTGGCATCCACAACCTTACTGAATTCCAGCTCAAAGCACTGCCTCTGCCACTGTTTAGGATCAGAGGGAAAAAAATGGCATGCCAACAGGAAATGGCTGGCTTCTGGTGGAAGCACAGATCAAGTTTATAATGAGTTGGGATTGAAACAGCAGAATGTCTTTTCCAAGCTGCCAGATTTATCTTTCACCTTGTCACGAAGAGGATCATGGTAACATAATATATGAATCCAAATAGATTTTAAAATCTGTACAAACAATCGTTATTACTCATCCTGTTCTAACTCATGATTGTTCACATGATTGTTCTTTTGTTCACTTGGTGGCACATGGCACTTCAGGTTCTTCCAGAAGCACCAGAAGCACAAAGACCTATCTGAGTTGGTGATGTCACAACGTCAGGAATTAGCAGAATATTTTCATTCAGAAGGTCCTTTGTTGGGAATTAATAGCCCACATGAAAATTGAAAAAGTTCTCCTGGAGTAACCCAGTTTTGAAGGATTTTCTCTGATGTGGTAACCCTGGTGATTCTCACACATGGATTTCAGCCAAATGGCTCCTTACATGAAAAGGTCATAGTAAAATCTCTGTATGAAGACTTAAGTCTCCCCCTCTTCAGTTGTGTGACTCATCCCTTGCAGACTTTTCACTGAAGTCAGGAAACAATCTGAGTCTGTTGTCCATGTGATTGTTTGTCATTATGCCAACACTTCTCAGCCCTATCTTTCAACTTCATTTGTCTCTTCCTTCCATCCTGCACGGTAATCAGTTAGTAAATCTCCTGTTGCCCTTTTGTTGAGTTCCTCATTTAAGCAAAATGACCACTTCATCTCTCATTCCTGGTTCCTATGTTTACTTGGCGTGGTGAGGCTTCTCATGTGGTGGAGGTCTGGACATATGCCCATATCTTCCTAATTTACAAGGAAAACAGTGAATTTGGGGGCTGATAAAGACGGAAGCTTGATTTGTTCAATTCTTTCCCTTCAAAAGTGGGCCCAGGAATATCTGTGTGTGTACGTTGTGTGGGACAATAATACAGATTGGACATGCATTCAGTTCACTCACTGAAGCAGCCACCTCACATTATATTCTACATATAATAATCTCCTTCAGTTCAGTGCTTCAGCACCATATGGTTAACTGTCCACTTTCATTCTGACTCTTTCTGGCAAACTCCTACTTCCATCTCATCAGGCCTGGTTCTCTGTATTAAGCCACCTTGGGTCCCACTCGGGGAGAAAGGCGGCATACAAATGTAATAAATAAATAAAATAAAATATTATTTGCAATGTACCATGAACACTGTTAACTTTGGAAAAGCGAACCTCAGATTTCTTATCCTGAGATTTCCCCTAAGATTACTTTAAGGATTTCTCTCCTAAGTCTTCAATAAGATTCCAGTCCAACAAGGCACCCTGTCAATATTGCTCTGCCCTGGCTCCACCTTTGTGTAACAGGGCAAGAGTGCAACAACCTTTGTGTAACAGGGCAAGAATTTTAATTGTTCCTCAGAACCAAATTGTTTATTGAAGGTAGTGTGTTCTCTTTATTACAGTGACTTTGGGTAACTCAGATTGACTCTACAGTTATAAAACAAACTGCAACATTTATTATAGTAATAGTGAAAATAAAGTATCTTGGTAGAGTTCAGTTGTAGTACTGTGTTGATACATTTGCAGCTTAAACATCTGACAGACTTTGTTATTCAATTCCTTCTTCAGACACCAGTTCCCTGGGTCTTTTCCTCAGCTGCTTAATTCCAGACCAAGCCACCATCTCTCTGGCTAGTTCTTACTGAAGGCTCAAAACATGCAAAGAAACTTCACCTCATATAGAATTCCTCTCATCCTCATGCCCCTCCCGCACACACCACTGTGCTGGCTTTCACTCTTGAGGTGCTATTCGTGTTGCCCGGCAACCAGCCATCAAGTTGTTCTGGCATTCCAAATTGCAAACCCCTCAAAACAACTTTGTCACAGTAAGTAACAAAGTACTTAAGGAACAGTAATGGTTTGATTTTAAAAAAAAAGAAAAAAGAAAAACATAAGAACTACCTATTTGAGTCTGCTTAGATTTTAAGATCTTTGGAGGTGGGCTTCCACTCAGACCTACCACCATACCACGTGCATTTGGTAAGGACATAGGAGAGAGGCTTCTCAGTGGCTGCTCTCAGACTACAGAATTCCCTCCCACAAGAGGCTTCATATGGCGCCTTCTCTGCTTTCTTTTTGCAGGCAGCAAATATCTTTTTATTTAGGTATTCTTCCAGCTTTTAATTGGTGGTGCAGAAGGTTTTAATGGGGTCTTGCGGACTTTTATTTGTGTGCTTAAACATGTTTAAAATGCTTTTTCAAGTTCTAATAGAATTGTTTAATTTTTTTTAAAAATGTTTGTATTATATTTGTTTTAGTTGTATTTTGTTTTTAACTTAACTGTGAGCTGCTTTGGATGCCACATTGGGGGAAAGACTGGATCTTAAATAAATAAACAAACAACTAACTAAAAACCAGCACAACAAACTAAAACACCCACAAGTAAAATCAAAAGTGTTCTGTCAAAATTTTTTCACCAGCAATTCTTAAAATCCTTTTTAAAAATCCAGAAATCCTTAAGCCCGACTCATAAAATATATTTATCAGAGTGTCAGGCAAGCCTCCCTGGGGAGGGCAGTACAAAAGCCACTGCTGTTCAAATGTAATGGCTTTTGATATAAGAGAAGTATGTTTACCTATTATTATTTTTAAAAATTATTAATAGTTTTATATTTGTATGGATTTGGGACCATCTTTCAAGTTTTTTCTAGTTTTAAAATTAAAACTAAATTTCTTAAAATTCTAGTTTTAAAATTAAAATATTACTAATACTTTACTCACACACGTAACACATAATTAGTAACATTAATGAAAAGCATTTCTAAAGTAATAGCTAATGCTAGTGTATTGGTTTAAGGAAATTTGAACAGAAGAAAAAGCTTATTAGCTAGGAAAGATATTCTTATATACTAAGTTTATTTAACCTAATTAAATATATGCAATTTTAATCTATTATTTAAAGGCTGACACATTTTCCCTAGTTCAAAAAATCCTCATAATAAGCTTCCTGATTTGGTCCATCTTGTCTGTAGTGATGATGTCAGTCCCTTGTCCATGATTCCTATAACACTAATCATTTATTTTGGTGGCAGTCATAGGTTTTATAAGTGAGGGATCACTGGCTGTGAGGTCTGTTTGGACACTTCATTCAAGCTGTAGCAGGGAGTCCCACAGACCAAAGCCTAAAGTTTTCAAAAGTTTTATTTTAAATGGTTCCATCACATGGGGTGGCAGTGGCAAAAGAATTAACACTGCCGTTTTTTCCACAAAGACTTTGCAGAGTTCAATCAGAAGGGAGTACCATAATTGTGAAACTGTCACTGGCATTCCTATCCCTCATGCATACCAGTCTTACTGGAGGCATACAAATAGGGCTGCAGAAGCTGATCTAAGTCTATTACAGGTTTTTGTGTGTGGAAGTACTCAATCAGATAACCTCATGCTAAACGGTTAAACTGAAAAGATTGATGCCAGCCTATTGAAACTGGCCCAGAAAGCAGAGGTTGGGGGAAAGTTACTTTTTGGACTACAATTCCCAGAATCCCCCAGTCATTGTGACAAGTAGACATGCTTCCTGGGTGTGTGTAAGAGACTTGTAGTCCAAACTTTGGTAGGAACACACCAGCAGAAAGTGCAATTTATGCAAAATTGATTTCACATGTTGTGACTTCTTGTTCCCCTCCCAGCAATCAGGAGACCATATTCTGATCTTACGTCAGGGACAAACAGAAATACTGTTGTCAGAACATCAAAAATCCATTTTCATGGGAAACAATGGGAAATACTGAGAAATTCTTCTTGGGGAACAATTTTTGCTGAGTGCATTCAAGTCATTTCCAGTTTATGGCTATCTTAAGATGAACCTATCACAGGGTTCTTAGCTTTGTTCAGAGGGTGTTTTCCATTGCCTTCCTCTGAGGAACTGGAGGAGAGTGTGACCTACCAAGTGGGTTTCCATGGCTGAGAGGGGTTTCAGATACTGATCTCCAGACTTGTACTCCAATGCACAAACCACTACACCATGCTGGTTCTCTACACCACACTGGCACCACGCCGGAGCAAAAGGATATATTAAATCAGTGAGTATGGGAAAACAGCACAGTTGTGGAAAATGCAGCAAAGTGACAGACAACATAATTTCCAGCAAGCTAAAACTTGCCACAAAGGGGGAAAGATGTCTGACGACTAAGAAAGTATGTTTCACTTTCAGACACTTAATGCATGAGTCAGTCACCATACAAGAGACAAGCATACATGGGGATTTTGATCCGGTGACAATGAATCTGATGACCACTGTTACAGATTGTAGATTCTTGATAACAGAGAAGAGGAAATGTCCGGGAATGTTCCCCTCTACACGTACAGATAGACACAGACAACAGAAATTTGCGGTGATTATCTTTTTGCCTGAGATCTTTCCTAGTAACCTAACAATACCCTTTCTCTCATTTATGGTGTGACTTTCTGTTTAGTTCATTCCACTGATGCTAAACAAGTATTAATAATAAAAAGTTTTGAGAAAGATAATTCATTAATGATTCACTTTTATTAGCCAGCACACATGGTGTGTGTATGTGTGTGTGTGTGTGTTTGAGCTAGCACACACACCTTCTTGAGCATGCTCCAGTCAAATGTAAGCACTTTTACAATGGGCCAGCTGTAACTCTTGTGTCTCACTTTTTTATTGAGGTCAACAGCATTTAAAAGTGCTTAGATTGGTTAGATTAGGTCCAGCATTCCTATCTATACAGATATGACTTTGTATTAGTGATATGCAAGTCAGAATGGTTTCAGAGGAGGCCAAAGAACCAGTGAGTACTGCAACAGGGAAAACCAGTCCTAGAAGGAAGGGTTGATGGAACCAGGGAGAAGAAGGCAGGGGAAGAAGAAGGCATGATAGCACTCTGCAAATGCCTAAAGGACTGTCATACAGAAGAAGGCAAAGGTGATAAGAACAATGCAGTAATGGAACATGGGGAGCCATGTCCCATTACTGTACCTAGGGCCTTTTCAAGTTGCAGAGTTACAGTGCTATGGTACCACTCTAACTGACATAGTTCCATACTACAGAATCTTGGGATTTGCAGTTTAGAAAGGGGCACTTAGAATTCTCAGTCAGAGAGCTCTAATGCATCACCGAACTACAAAATCCAGGATCCCTGAGAATGTTTCCATGGTAGTTCAAGCAGAACCACAGTGCTATAACTGCATAGTGTGATAGGACCCAGGATGAACAACATGTGGTCCATGAGCTGCATACTTCCTTCCCCTCATTTTTGAGCCGCACCACTGCTTTCCTATTGCATACTGCTGCAGGTGAATTTATGGAACAATGGCTGGAAAGAAAGAAGGAAGAAATCAAATTGCATTTCTGAAACCCTCTTGGAATCATATTTTGGATTCAAAGTAGACATATCTTCCCAGTTCCACTTTTTTTTAAGAGAATGCAGAGGTTTTTTCACTGCTGCCCCAATAACTGTGGCAGCAAATTCAGCACCATGGCAGCAGTGTTGGGTTTAATCCTTAGTGGATTCAGCAGACCCTCCCCAGAAAATTTTCCCCATCTGATCTAAAGGGATACTGGGCACTCCTGAGCAAGCTGAACAGCCATCTCTCAAGTGTCCTACTTTTAATTTTCTTGCGTCAAGCAAGAGGTTGGACCAAATGGCCCACAATCCTCCCTCCATTTCTATGACTCTATTATTTTAATGCCGCTGTAATGTAGTGGATGGAGTATCAGACTATCAAGAGGCACACTCGGGTTCAATTTCCCAGGATCACTGTGTGACCTTGGACCAGTTACCATCTTGCTGCTTAACCTAGCTAACAACAGGGTTCCTAAGAAAATGAAATGCAGGAGCCAAAAGATGCATGTTACCTTGAGCAACTTTGGAGGAATGACAGAAATAACAAAATTGTGTTCTTATGGGTTTTAAAAAAAAGTCCTGAATGGGCACATTTAGCAGCACTGTTGGGAAATGAAATGTCTGAGCTTAATTTGTTAGACTTTGGATGAATTAGTAAGTGACCTAAGTCTATCTGAGGGTCATTTTCCACATGGGAATTCATGGGAGTGCCAGTAGAATCAGTACCATGGTGAAATTTATAAAACATTACCTCGTACTGAAGCAGCCTGGAGTGCTCCTGTTGGTCTCATGAACTGACCATTATTGGTTAAAAAACATTTCCACCTAAGTTTTGTCACACAATCCAGTTATTCTCCCAAGTCCCAAGTTTCTGGGTTTTGCTATAAGTGTGTGTGTGTCGGTTTCAGAGCAAAGATTTTTGTTTTTGATATTTTGCTTCTTGAAGTACTTACATGACTATCTCTACTCTGCTGAAACTCTGGGAAAGTTAATCTTATAAGCTCCTCAGAGAAGCCATCAGACAACACTGAAAAAAGTCCAAATCTAGTTAAGAATCCAGACATAGTTCAGTCTGACTTTCTGATAACAAGTATTATAGTTATGGAGTTCAGTTCCTTCTCAGTTCTTGCTTACATTTAAGAAATGTACTTTTTGTTCTGCTGCTGCATTGCAATGCTTGTTAGATGTTACCATAAATGTACATTGGTGCTGAAAATGCCAGCTCAGCATAGAGTTTTCCCTCCTGTTACTGTAATATCTATGTTACAAATAATAATAATGATGATGATGATGATGAAGTGACATAACCATTTGTGCACTTCTCTGCTCTTACTCCATATTCTTCAATGACACCAGAGGAGGAACGCTTGACAGAAGAAGAAATGACACAAGATATGCAGTTGGCATTTGGGGCAACAAATTATTAAGTCTGAGGAGGAAGACTAGATTGCAGTGGAAGAAGGAGAAATAAAAGTAGATTTTGTCACTGTGACAAAAGTCCAAAAAGGAGCTAAAACTCCAGAGAATTAGACCAGAAGCAAAGGTTTGAATCCTGAAACACATTGATGGTTTTGGAAAGATGACTCTCTAAGTTTATGGTGATCCTTCATTTTTTATAGGTTACAACAGGAAATCCCTCCTTTATTGAATCAGATATGATGTACTGGTCCTTATCTGAACTTTGCGGGATAAGGTCTGCTTTATATTGCAGCCTTTATCAAGCAAAAATTCAGACATGCCTACTACCAACAGAAATACAGTTACTATGAAATTATTTCATTATGGTTATGTAATAAAGGTTAGATTGCTAGCATGACGTAGTGGTTTGAGCAATGGACTACAACCCTGGAGACCAGGGTTTGATTCCCCATTTGGCCATAGAAACCCAGTGAGTGACCTTGGGATGCATCACAAACTCTCAGCCCTGAGAAAACCCTGTGATAGAGTGGCATTAGGGTCACCATAAGTTGGAAACAACTTGAAGGCACACAGCAACAATAACAACAACAACAAATGTTACTATGGCTTATTTTAACTGGGAGCCCTCCAGATAAGGAAAAAAAATATATCTGTAAGTCCCAGATTTTTTGCTGTACAAATCAATCTTATTTTAGAGACTCGCATGATGTTTTCTTCATCCCAAAGTATTTCTAGGAAATTCCCAGCATTACCAGGACTTTCATTCCTATTCTCCAGGTTAGTTTAAATTAACTGAGTATTTTCCAGAATGAAACATATCCTGCTTGGCTGTCTGTTTGCATTATTCTGCAACTAGCTAAGCTGACGACTGCCAGTAAACACAGCTATTGTTTCCAGGATGCAGATTCAACAGAAATTAAGCAAGGAAAGAAAGAATGTTTGTACCAGACAAAATGAACCCAATGTTTAACTGTTGTAATATTGCTAAAGCACTTTAGCAATTTGACTAGAAGGCCCGAATAGAAATTGGTGAAAATCAGTTTCTGAAATGTTACATGAGTCTAGATGTGACACAGGATTACTGGCAGGGGAAGGTTAAAGAACACAAGAGAGGGAGGAATGGAAGAAAACCCAAGATATTTCAAGAAAGAGCTTGGATGCAAACTTGAGAATACGCAGGTAAAATCAAAACAAGGAAAACGAGAAACACTCAATACTTACAGAGCCTTTTCCACTTTTAGTTGAGCCCTGAAAGAGCAATGTGCATGCTGATAAACATGGAAAAGCAGGAAAAATCTAATACCTTCTGCCCTCCTTTGCCCTGCCATCATCCAATGGATCCTTGGTGATAGGTGATTATGGGAGCTGGAGTTCAACATGTGAGGAATATACCAGAGTGGGAAAGGTTCACCTACATCAGTGGTTCTCAACCTGTGGGTCCCCAGATGTTCATGGACTTCAGCTCCCAGAAGCCCTGAGCATTGACCATAGTGGCTGGGGCTTCTGGGAGCTGAAGTCCACGAACATCTGGGGACCCACAGGTTGAGAACCACTGACCTACATGAAACTAGAAAATAATCTTGGACCTATTCATTTCTATTTTATATCAAAGGAATAATAAATATACATTCCAATCCACTAGTCCTTGGCTGTCAAGCTCTTGCATGCTCAAAGACTCTTTCATTCATTTCAGAAGAGAAAATACTTCCACAGATACAACAACAATAGCATAAGTTTTACATACACAGTCTTATTACATTTTATTTATTATTGCTATTAATGTGAGCCGGTGTGGTATATTGTTTTGAGCATTGGACTATGACTCTGAAGACAAGGGTTCAAATCCCCCTCAGCCATGGAAACCAATTGGGTAAGCCTGGGCAAGTCACACTCCCTAAGCCTTAAAGCAAGGCAAAGGCAAACCCCCTCTGAAAAATCTTGCCAAGAAAACCCCATGATAGGTTTGCCTAAGTATTGCCATAAATCAGAAACAAGTTGAGGGCACTTAGCAACCATTAATATCTTTCTCTTTTCCCCAAAGAAAGCCAGTGAAAAACACAGTTAAACCAAATCACTTATACTTAAAAACTAATCACAGGAATCATAAAACCAAAATTAATGAGGCAACAATGATCTCAAAACCCTAAGTCCCAGGAATGAGTAAATTCCCAAATGCCTAGGTGAACAAATTTGTTTTTTAAAATTTTCATCTCAAATGCAGAAGTCTCCAACTGCGGCTGCATTGAGTGGGAGATTCTGGAAGTTGAGGCATCCCCCCAAGGAACTTTTCCAAGCTCCATACTATCCTATGACAGTACTGAAACATACCAAAAAGAATCATATTGTGTGGTGAACTTTTCAGTCACTAGTCAAGGGAAACTTGAGAGATCAGCAAGAAGTAGCCTTGGAATGCTGGGAACATTACAGTAAGAGCATTAGATCATTTACAGTAAGAATGGAATGTTCTTTCCTGTCTTTTTGTTCTTTTTGAATAATTGCCACAGAATTCCCTTCATTCTCAGTCCCACCCCACCCCACCCCACCCTACTGCCTTGCCCCCAGTCACCTTTCATTTCCCGCCTTTTGAATTATGATTTCATGGGTATTTCTGAAAGTAAACCATCTTCAGGTGTTTCCGAGAGTTTATTTGTTTTGTGGGTGAAATCCATACACACACGCATAGCTTTAGCTTGATGAAGAAGGAGAAGTCCAAATAAAACCTGAGTGCTGTGGTTTCTTTGAATATCTGTCTGTCTGCCTAGTGACAGCGCCAGCACACTCACAGTCTCAGCCACAATCCTTTGAGTCATCACGCTGGTGCTGTCTAGCAGAAGGGTCGTCCTCCTGGGAAGGAACTCAGCCACCTCTGCAAAAGCAGAGGGTGCAAGTGAATTGAGAAGAGTGTCATTGATCTCCATGTTGTTTTCAACAGTGGGTTGCAGCCAGTTCTCATTTATACCCTAAGAAGACCTACACAACAAACAGTCTTATTATAATATGTGATCAATGAAAGTCTTACCAATTGGTAGCTTAATGGTACTGCTGTTATCATTAAAAGACCCCAAAATGAGATTGCTGGCTAGTTACTTTACTTTTAAAAGTATGCTGGAATTCTCTATCAGCTACCATCATAGTTATGTAGCTACATAGTGTCTCCCAGCCTGACCCCACCCCAATCTCCACTTACTGGTCATGAATCACTGCAATCAGTGGGGGTCTGTTCCCCTCTCAATCAGGAACCATCTGACTGATGTTCCTAATCTCTCTCATAACGATTTTTGGTGTGACAGTCAGAAGCAGGGTCCTTGTTGCAATTCTCTCTCATATTGGAGACTGCTCGTGAAAGGGGAAGTAGGAACATCAGTCAGCTGTTTCCCAAAAAGACAGAAAGAAATTGGGGAAAGACCTTTGTTGATTTTAGCTGCTGCTGCCCTGTATGTGGGAACTAGGTGACTAGGGAATACCTAGGGATCATAAATACAAACCAATCATGAATGCATAAGTCTAGTTATGCATTCGTAACTGCCTTAATAAATTCTGGCTACCATATTTTACTTTCCCATTTTTCAAGGTAGTTAAGATGGTTATCTTTTTTTTTTTAAGAACACCACTTGAATTCTACAAGCTATTGGCCTGTGGTACAAAAGGCACTCTCACTTCAACACATAGAAAATGATGTAGCGATGCAAGGCACAGCGCAAGCCACCACTTGAATCATGTGATAGTCCTATTCCTCCACCATTTAGTTGGGCAACACTCCCATCATTGTCATTTTTGTTGCTGCTGTTTTTGTAGCTACTGCTGCTACTGCTATTACTAGTACAACTACTATTAACCCACATCCAGAAAACACATTGGCAGAGCATAAGTCTCTGTCAGCACACTTACGCTGTCATCAGAAGCACTGGAGGCAATTCCTTTGCTTCCACTGCCTCCCCAGAGCACAAAAGCAGCTAGAGGTCTTCCAGGCATCAGTCTAAGGTCTTGGCCATGAGGTGCAGGTCTACTTGGAGAGCCAATGGGAAAGGAGCAACTTCATCTCCTAGCAAAATGCTGCACCTTATTTGATGGCTGCTTGGGGACAGCCAGGATCCAGGTGAATCCCAGCACTCAGTCCATAGCCAGGAAAATTGAGTTACTCTGAAAAACTCCCTGGATGCTCTTGTGTACCAAGTACAACAATGTTGTGTGGTGAAGTAGAGGATACCTTCTTATATCATGCAAATCAAAGTATACACGCTAGCATAGCTAAGAGTAATGCTGGCATCTGTTACCAACAGGGCCTTGGCTTTTATTTTTAATAATGGTATGAACTTTATTTTTGTTCCACCTTTTTTCCCCTCAGGATGAGGACTCAAGAAAGCTTATAAACAAAATCTGCTTAGAGACTAAAGTAGATACAATGTAGGAAAAACATATTAAAGGTTACAATTAAGAGATAATTAAATGATCAACAACATTGAACATAAATTAAGTTTAATTAGAAGTACTTAAAACAGCACAGTTAAACCTTGTACATGAACTGTAAAAGGAACATGAAGCATTACAGATGAACTGTAAAAGGAGTTAAGTTATCCCTCATTAAGTTTAGCTGTAATGTAGCTTACTTATTATTTCATTACTGGAAAATGGAATGGGTTACAAGTAGTTACAGTTAAGATCTGGTCATTAACAGAGCTGCGCTGTAATAACATATTGATGCAGAAACAGGATTAAGCATAACATATTTATTCCCGTATACGAACAAACACAAGTTAGATGGACACATCACTGGGAAAAAGCTGGTCTATTTATTCTCATCACAGTCTCAAGTTGCAGCAATAAATTTAGGAGGTGGAGGCTGTGGTGGAATTCTTTCTAACCTGGTAGGACAATTTTGAAGCACAGGATATTAGCTATGGGCAATCTTTCCTGATTAATTCTGTTAGCATTCACTATCAGTAAAATGTTGCTTGCCCTTTAGAAGCAATAAATAATTACAGCTTGTTTGCCGAGGTGTCTTCGCCTATGTCCTAGATACTTTAGGTATGCCTCACCATGCTTTAAAAAATCTGTAGTACCCTTTAGACTCTGTTCCAGGCAGGAGAATCTGTTGGAAACTAAAGTTACTCCAAGAACTATTTGCTATAGATGGAGAAGAGCCTACAAAAGAAGCAGCAAGCTGAAATGTACAACAGATGACCTTCTGATGTATTGGACATACTTAATTTCAGAATATTAAGTGCAGATGGAAATAAGGGCAGCTCTCCAAGAATCAGCTTCAGCTGGCAAATGTTGTGAGGCAGCATGCAGCACTGACCTATTGGAAGATCTAACTGTGTGTGCCAAACAGTGTACAGTATGTCCCTAAACTAGACTGCTGCACTTCAGGTGCCCTAATCAATGTTGACAGGGGTGTAGGGAATCTTAAAGAACCTCTGACGCATAAAGCTGAATGCAGCTGAACGGCTGTGTGTAGCAGACCCACAGGGGCTCAGTTAAGTATACTGATTTTAATGTCTAGTGGGCAGCAGCGTGTAGGGAGAACAGACAAGCAACTGGCAAGACATACCATGTTGCAGGTGGGCTGTGCTAGGCTTTGCCCAGTGGGTCATAAGGTGTGCAGCTCAATTCTAAGCATTAGTCTCAGGAGGTAGTGGTAATAGTAGGGGTTGGTAGTACAGTAAAAAAGGAAGGAATAGGAAGAGGTGATGAGGACACTGATGATACTAATATGCCTGAATATAATTGATCAGATGTAGCTACAGTGTAATGGTTTGAGTGTTGGACTACAACCCTGGAGACCAGGATTCAGTTCCTCACTTGGCCATGGAAACCCACTGGCTAATCTTGGGCCCATCACACACTCTCAGCCCAAAACCCCCTATGATACATTTGCCTTAGGATAGCCATAAGTCTGAAATGACTTGGAGACACACCAGCACCACCACCACAACAAAGTTGGTAATGCCTACTACATACATTCTTTGTATTCACTTAGTAGAAGTGTAGTAGGTTTCATATACCTTCATGAAAGTTCACCTAGGGCCTTTCCACACTACACTGTTATAGTGCTATTATTCCACTTTCAAGATCCTGTGGAATTCTGGGGTTTGTAGTTTACTAAGGCCAAAGAGCTCTCTGGCTGAGAATTCTAAAAACCTCTCCATAAACTGTCGAACCCCAGGATTCCATGGGATGCTGAAAGTGAAATAATAGGATTATAACAGTGTAATGTGGAAAGGCCCCTAGACTGGAAAGTGGTATTTCCTCTTTCTCTAAAAATGCTGCATGATTAACAGACAAAGGCCTAAATCAATGGGATTTACCTACGTGTTGACTCACCATTCAAGAATTGACTGAATGAGCCTACTCTACTTCAGTCAACAGAATGCCAGAGGAAAAATATGTTATGCAATGAAAAGAAGATGACCTCAATTTGGATTGTCTGACCTTGAGCCAATAGTGTCTAAATTAGGCTTTTTCAAAAGGTCTGTTATTGCATGGCCAACAGATTTTAAACTGGGTTTGATAGCATGCCTTGTGGACTATATCTCCATCTGTGCATAGCTTTCTGTTAATGTTTGACAAGTTTCTTCTGTAAAATATCTGCCCACACGCAGCCTGAACATAAAGAAACATTTTATAAGACTACTGAGGTCTGAAATAGGTAGATAAATCTTTATCTTTATCTATACCTACATCTATATATTTTTATCTATACCTATATCTATCTATGGCCATTTCCGCACTAGCCTATTATAGTGCTATTATTCCACTTTCACATCTATGGAATCCTGAAGTTTGCAGTTCAGAGAGGAGCCTGAGGCCCCTCCCTGAACTGCAAACCTCAGGATTCCATAGGATGTTGAAAGTGGAATAATAGCACTATAAAAGACTAGTGCGGAAATGGCCTATATGTATAGCATTTATATCCTGTCTTTTCTCCAAGAACTTCAAGGAATTGTGCCCTGCTTTTTTCCACATAGCAACCATGTATGGTAGTTCTGGCTGAGAAATAGTCACCCATTCAGCTTCATAGCTGAGTAGACACAACACTCATTTTTGTTATCTAAATACAGTGGCTGTGATGCCTACATTTGTATTCATCTGGGAGAGGGAGACAAAGGGCAAGGGAAAGAAACATAAGGTGAAACACCCATACAACAACTTGAGCAAGTATGTTGGTTTCTGTTGTATTACATTAAATGAGTAGTACCCATACTCAGTAATAGTTAGAATGATCCCATCAAAATCAATGAAGCATACCTTGATTACGACCATACCACACAGACAGTCTTGTCTTATTTTTGAAGGTAAGCACACTGGGGTTTTTTCCTGCTCATCAGTACAGGAAAGAATCCTGTGTGAAAGCCCAGAGAGCTACTGCTAGTGCAAGCTGATAATGGATTCAGTAGATGGCATGTTGACTCAGGTGATCATGACTAGTAAGGCCAGAATCCTCTATGGCAGTTATGAATGCATAACTTAGAGTTACACGCTCATGACTGATATGTATTCATGATCGTTGATGTTCATGATCATGATTCTGGTGTTCATGAAAGTCTCTGAAACTGATGGGGGTCCTTTCTGTGTCTACTGGGATGAAGCTGACTGATGCTCCCACCCATCTCTCATGAGTAATCTCCAATGTGAGCAGTAATTATGACAGGGACTCAGTTTTTCTGTGTTGTGCAATACTGAGTGGGAATATCAGTCAGCTGCTTCCCAGTCAGCAGGGGAACTAAACCTAGAGTGGGTTCACCAGCCCACTGAGATGGAAGCCTTCAGCCACCGCTGGCTTTGAGCAGATGTATTGAAGGCCAATGGGGTAGGCACACTGCCTGAGGCAGGCTCTATTTCTCCATCCTAAGCCACTCATCTAACCCTCAGTGTTAAGATTGCTCTGCATGTTATTTTAACAGTTGAAACCACTTTATAAGTATACTCAAGCTTACACAAAAGGTCATAAAATAGGTAAACCATTCAAATAATTCACAGCCTCTCCTAAAGACAGATATGCCATGAGCAATGACTCTGGTTTTACAATTTAATTATAATACTCAGTGGCAGAAGTAAATTATTAAAAAGGTTGATCAAGCTTTATGTGAATACTCACCTAGTTAAAGAAGAAAAACTTTACCAGAAGAGACAAGTTTTACTTGACTTTCAAGTGGTTTATTATAAAAACATATGTCTAGAGTCTTCAAACCACTTGCTTCACAAACAAACTTCATCTGCTTCGATGTAGCTCTGGGTTTTACTATGTGGTGAATGTACAATGCTAAACTGCCTATCAGAATGAAAGTACATACCCATATGTACCCATGCTATATTACAGTGAACTCACAAAAATTTAAACTTGATCATTTCAGACCATTTTTAAAAAATGACCAAAAGCTCAAGAAACTTATTTTTCCAGTCCTAGGTGTGATTTAGATATACTGTATTTGCTGGCATATAAGACTCACCTGCTTTCTCAAAAAATAGTTTGAAAATGGAGTGCGTCTTATACACTAGTGTGTCTTATATGCTGGCAAATAGTATTTACCAGTATATAAATGAGGTGTGTCTTATACAGGTGTGCGTCTTATACACCAGCAAATATAGTACATGCCAGAAAAAGTCTCTGTGTCACTTATGTCCGTATCTACTTATGACATTCATTGATCTGTGCTTTCACCTTTCAGATACTTCAGCTCCAGAAAACATTTCAACTTCCAGAATCCCACCAAAAGCATGTGTGTGTGTATATGCCTTTAAGTTGCCTGTTGACTCATGGAGACGCCATAGATTCATTTTCATGAATTTCATAGTGTTTTCTTAGGCAAAGAATAGTGGGGTAAAAAAAGTAACTTTTCTGAGTTCTACATTCTTCAGTTTTCTTTGTTCCATCTAGCCAGGTACACAACACAGTTTCACCTTAATAAATACTTGGACTGTCCTAACTGAAGTTCTGTGAGAAGGAAAGAGTTGTTTGCTGAGTAGGGAAAATGGAATGAGGCCTGGTGACTTTCTTAATCAAGAAAAAAAAAAGTTTGGATTTCACTGTTCATGAGTAAATAAGAAGTTGAAGATTAGGAGGGATTTCTGAGTGTAAACATCAGCTTCATTCCCTTTTCTCAATCTATAGATATGGGAAACACTATGTTCCTAAAAGACTTGTCTTATGGATTTTATGAGTCAAGGGAAAGTAGGAGCCAGCCTGGCAAATAAACTCAGACAGACCTGCAACAGCCTAACCACATTTCAGACAAAGCAACCAGGGCCATCAAGACATCTAGTGGATTTAAGAAGCAGCCAGATGATGTGGGAAGGCACTGCATTGCACTGATTTTAAACCAGACATGAATACACCCAAAATGTTTAGAAATGTGGGGTGAGAATTAATTTTTATAGTCTCTCTCTCCCATCTTTTATCATACCACAGAAATGTACCAATACCATATAGTCCTTGGTACTCAGTATACATTTCCTGAAAGATTGTTTTCCTTTGTGGGATGGGCTATCTGTCACTTACCCCAAGGGTGCTGATTAAGAGCAATAAACAAGGGGATTTCTGGACTGATTGCTGTACACGTAGCACTGATAAGGAAAATTGGCTCCTAAAGACAAAGCAGGTAAGGTCAAATGGTTTACTAGGACAACTACTATTAGAAAAGAATAGAAATGACTGGCCTGCGTATACAAAAAGCCTGAGTTTGGAGAAATTACTTGGTTGATTAAAATTGCCAAAACAAAACTAAGGGCATTTCTGCACAAGACTGTTATAGCACTATTATTCCACTATAACAGTCTTGTGCGGAAATGTCCTAAAACTTTCCAGATGGCTTTACCACTGACCATGCTGGCTGGGGGGTTCTGGGAACAGCAATCTAAAGAAATTTCCTCTCCATGTTTTACAGATAACAGGATCAGACCCAGCGTTACTATGAAACAAGAGGGGGGGTAACCACCTCAGGTGGCAAATGTGGGGTGCAATTAAGATAAGCAGGGTGTGTGAGGTAGATCTAGCAAGCAGATCATGTTCAGAGATTCTCTAACATCTTGCTGACTGAAGTGAACCAAGGGGATGTTAGAGCACTGTTTTACTGTTGTTGTTGTTAATGTTGGGTTATTATTCTTAATACGATCATCATCTTTATTTTTATCCCTCTTGACTTCCAAAATTGGGATTCAAGGCAGCTTACAATTTAAAAAAGAACAATACAGCTAAAAACATACAAAAAGTGAACATTAAAATGGAATTAAACTATTCACAGTATTAAAACAATTCAAGCCTATACTTAAAAGGACAAAATGCAATTTAACAGATTAAAAGCAACTGAAAACAGTTCATTTTAAAACAACATAGTAGCTTTAATCTGTGCTTTAAAACCTTTCTGATTTAAAAGTCTGTCAGAATAAAGGGGATTTTGCCTGCTAACGGAGGGGCAGCAAGAAAGTGGCCATTCTGGCCTCCCTCAGAAAGGGGATCCAGAATCTAAGGGGAGCTACCAAGAACGGACTCTCTTGCTTCTCCACCAACTATGCTTTTGACAGTGGTGGGACAGAGAGAAGGGCCTGATGATCTCAACTGTGCTCTAGTTGTGGATCTCCTGCTGATCTCAACAGGTACTTGAGAACTTCCCAAGTCATTCTGCCCCATTTTAATTAATAGGTTCTTTGTGCAGAATGGCATTATAATATTTATATATTCATTTATTTATGTCTGAAGTACTAAAGTACTTTGCCCCAGTACTGCATACCTGTTCCCTTTTTTAGTGTATTCTGAACCTTTTTAGGCACAGTTTCCTTTTGGATAAGCAGAACAAAAAATTAAAAGAGTGAAGAAGAGGAAATGAAAGCAATGGTCAAATATTATCATGCATATGGGAGTACTGTGTATCCACCAGATCTAAATTCTATAGAAAAGGGCACCATTTAAAAAAAAATAATCTGCTACATGAATCATCAAGCCCTTTGTTTAAATCACTGATGCTCAGTTTCAGCTTAGATGATGGTGAAAGAACACACTTTCCCATGAGTTGCTTTCCTGCCACTAGTAGTCTCTGTGTATACATAATCCCTAATTGTGTGTGTGTATGTTTCTATGTGTGTGAATTGATTTTGGACTACAAATCCTATAATCCTGGGGATTCTGGTAGTAGAAACCACTTTCCCAACCTCTGTCCAATTGCTGGACTGAACTGGTAGTTAGAGGCACAGAAACATGTTTCCACATCCTTAGAGTCCCTCTTTGATGTAAATTCTCTACCCATGAAACCGTTTGTCCCCTTGTGAGCCAATTCCTATCTATACTGTCTGGCTCAGAAGTCCCAGAATGTGTTGGCAGGCCAGCTATCCCCACTGTCTGGCCACTGTGAAGATGATGCCAGGAAATAACTGCCCTTGCAGCTGTTTTTTATACACTGCAATGGCTACAGACTGAGCTTCTCCAAAGGACAACGTACGTGTGTACTCCACCATCACTGAAGGAATGCTGGGGATAGCTGTTAACTTGGGCCATTTGTGTATTACACTGCTATAGTGCTATTATTTCCCTTTTAACATCCTGTGGGATCCTGGGGTGTACAGTTTAGGGAGAGGCATTTTGAGAGAGCTCTTTGGCCTCAGTAAACTACAAACCCCAGAATTCCATAGGATGTTGAAAGTGGAATAATAGCACTATAAGAGGGTAGCACAGAACTGGCCTCAAAATCTACATCAGAGTTTCATCATCGTTTCAGATAATGCTGTTTGAATACCATGGCTTCTCTTGTATACTGCCGGCTTAATCTAGCAGCCATGGTATGGCAGTTTAATTTTCTGATTACCGGCTCTTCACATGTGGCTGCTAAGCTGCTGATAATTCACATTGTTAAAGCTACATTTTTTTTTCTTGCCATTACCTGGAAAGAGCATGAATTTTGATGTGCAGACAGAGGATGTGCAGGTGGGAAGCCTAAACTTACTCATATGATCTATCTAGCCAATATGTGCAATCCTCTTGAAATTATTTTTATTTGACATTGAAAGTAACTGAACTCTAGTAAAGATTGGCTGGTACCCTGTTGGTGACATGGTTGTTGCTGTGTGCCTTTGTTTCCAACTTATGCTGATCCTAAAGTAAACCTATCACTTTTTTTTCTGGCTGTGAGAGTGTATGAGGCTACCAAGGTCAACCAGTGGTTTTCCATGGCGGAGCAGGGAATCAAAACTTGGTCTCTAGGGTTGTAGTTCAAAGTTCAAACCACATGGTGGTTATACCTGTGTATTTACTTTTTCCAGCATTGTGAACCTTTCAGTTTACTTTTATTATAAATAAAAGCAGTGACACTATTTTTGTGTCAGCATTGGATAAATTGTTCCAGTCGTTAGGTCAGAACCTAAGGTGAACCTATCACAGCAGTTCCTGGGGCTGAGTCTGTATGATGCACCCAAAATCACCCACTGGGCTTCCATGGTTGAGTGAGGAATCAAATCTGTTCTCCAGGGTTGTAGTCCAATGTTCAAGCCACTACACCATGCTGGGTTCCAATATTCTGTTATTATGTGATTATTGTTTACTCATATTACACTGTCTTTTCTCCAGTGAGCCTAATGGAACATATGTGGCTCTTCTCCTTGGCCCCTTTCTCCTCCCAAGGTTATCCAGTGAGTTTCATTGGTCAATGATAACCAGAACATAGATTTCATTAGTCCAAGTCCACCTCCACACATGCAAACATTTTTGGAGAAGAACGAAAGTGAAAATTAGCGCTAGATGTGGAGTCAGATACGTATAACATTAAAAGGATCGGCTAACCTATGATTGTAGATATGTCTGGTTGTACCCTTGTTTAATATCTATATAAAACAACTGGAAATGTACATTGTAATATTATCCCAGACATGTCTTTCTGATCCTCATAACACAGATACACACATCCAAAGCTTGTTTTTGGAGTCATGTATAACAAGAACACTCAGGTAGCAGTAACAAGCATTTCTCAGGTTTGTAAGGAAACATTAATTCCTAAATGATCCTAGATTATGGCATAACTGTAACCAGTTTAACAGTTTTCCAGTCTTCCAGTTTGCCTGTGGTCAGCTTCCAGCAAACCTTGAAAACAAGTTTGTTTTAATGGGATGTGCCAGCCTGGTCTTCCCTGTCTTTTCCTCTTGCAATTTTCAATTTAAATGTTAAACTTGTTAGCTAGTAGGGGATGTGGTTCCCAGTAACCATCTGGCTGGCTGATTCAGGGGAGGGGAGTAGTTCCAAAAAGTAACATTGCCAAGCTCTGAATCAGCATTGCTTTTATAGGACTTGCTAGGTCAGTGGTCCAACACAACAGAAGACAGCTTTACATGTTGCATAGCCCCACTCAAACCCATATGATATCACTGCAATTGTCCAACTTGATCTATCTACACATGCATCCCAGATAAATTCCACTCAGCCATGGAAACCCACTGGATGCCCTTGGGCAAGTCACAGTCTCTGCCGCAGAGGAAGCCATGGAAAACACCTCCTGAAGAAATCTTGCAAAGGAAACCCTGTGAAAGGGTCACCAAAAGCTGGAAAAAACTCGAAGGTACACCACAACAATAAAATCTGGGACAGCTGGTTGCTAATTCTCCCCCCCCCCAAGTGTGATCATTTCCCTGCTCACAACAGTTCAGTGAGTTCTCCCATGCCCCCAAAGTGCTCTGTTGTTGATACTCAGTGGAAGCCGGAAGTGAGTTTTTGACAGTCATCTTAGTGGGTTTGCTTAAGAGTGGTATACTTAAGGAGATTACAATGTTCCTTCTGAAGTTAGAACTTAAGAACTGAATGTCCTTTGCACTTTTTTTCCTTGACTTTAAAGTAACTCCATTTGTTTCTTTAAGAACATTGTATAAGAAAGGAAAGGCTAGCTTCAAAAAATTTCTTCTCCATTTTTGTTTTGTCACTCTTTTTCTTCATTTTTCTGCTCTCCCACCCCATAAAATTATGCAATGGGTACTGTGTGCAATAATTCCTTTAATCCTCATAAAAGAAACAAATGATTCACTGTAGCTCAGGGCTTTCAATCTGACATGAGACTCTTCTTCCCAGTTCAGAATCGACCTTTTTTTTTTTTTTTTGGCAGTGCTAAATAGCAATGTGCCTCTGAGAGTAAACAGCCTTCTGAAGGCATGAAACATGTACTCAGGACTTGTTGCCACCCATTTCTAGAAACATATGAGGGTTTTTTTCAAGACTCATGATGGGTGATGGATTGACTGTATTAAGATCCAAAAGGAGCATGGGTGGAAAATCAGTACTTATTCATAGGAAACAGCTGCAAGCTTCTTCACACCATTGTGAATTTGATGGAAACATATCAGATCTCTAAAGAAAGAAGGAAAGAATACAGAACCTAAAGTTAGCTATTTTCTTGAAAATATTCCAGATGAAAAAACTAAGGCCATTTCCACACGGGCATATTGCCCACGCTAGGGCGACCTCTCTTGGAGGTCTTCTTCACTGGGGGGTGTGCTAGAGCAGTTAAAAAAAGTGAGGTTCTAGACCTCAAACTGCTCTAGCGCAGCCGCGGGGGTGGCGCTGCAAGTTTTATAAAAACCACCTTTGCAAGTGGTTTTTATAAAACTCACCCACGCTGCCCTGTGGCAGCCCCCAGTGAAGAACTGCAGACACGCGGTAGCGCATCCCCGCAGATCTGCCCGGGGGCGGGCTTCCGGCTGGCGCGCTGTCCTGATTGACGGAGCGCCACCGGAAGCCACCAGCCGCCATTTTGGGCACCGCCAAGCGCCGCCGAACTCCACTGAGCACCGCCGAAATTCGGCGGCATTTAGAACGGCGGATCCGCGGTCTCTGCAGGGACGGAGCAACCCACTCGCGGGTAAGCTCTGCCCCTGCATGCGCGGCCCCATTTCGCCCCCCCATGAGGAAAGGGCCTAAGAGACATGAAACACCATGGGGGTAGGTGGGCAGGAAGCTTTGATTATAGAGACAGTAGATGGGAAGGGGGTTATGTGAATGTTTCTGAAGACGCTCGCTCTCGCTCTCTGTGTATGTCTTCAAGCTGCCTGTTGAATTATAGTGACCCATGAATCTCATAGAGTTTTCTCAGTCAAAGAATACTCAGAGGTGGCTTTGCTTTCCCTGCAGATTCTGTACAGCATCTGGCATTCCCTGGCAGTGTTCCTCTCAAATACCAACTAGGATTGACCCTGCTCAGCTTCTAAGATCAGTCAGGATTCTGATGGCTTCAGGATATTTAGCTTTTAACTACACGTTACTTCCAAGTTTGCATTCTTTTAATGACATATACATGCATAAGTCACACTATACATGCAGGGTGAACTATTTGTCATGATGCAACAGATATATTCTGCTGACAGAGGCAGAAGCAGAATTGTGCATACAATAGTGTTGTGCACTGCAGCTGCACACTGTGTGTTGCTTTTGTGCTTGCCCAACAGTACCTAGTCATTGGCACAAGTTGTACAACGTTGCTATTAAGCACGGGGGTTGCATAGTGTTGGCGTAGCTTATCTCTGCATGCAGATTATTTATGCTACACTGAAGGGATGTTAGCTTGAAGCCTCAGTCTATAACATGAACTACATCATATTTTAAACTTGTCCTCTGAAGGACCATCAAGGTGCAGCTGTTGTTTTAAATCAAAACCAAGACTGTGATCAAAGCACGTTGGGAGATGAAGTTTAACATTTCTCTATTGCACTGCAGTCCTGGAAGGAAATGCATTTAGTCCCTTTGCACAAAAATATGATAGTAAAAATAAAAATCTCCCATTGGTGCCAATGGGAGTGTTTTTTACTATGGCTGTTATGTGTCAAGTGCATGGGTGGAATGCAGGACTGAAGCTGGGAGAAGAATTAACTCTTCTCTCCCTAAAACCTTGGTTATACCCAATTCTTTTGGACTGTCCTTGATTTTAATTTTTAATCCTCACATCCCTTGGCACTGGAAAGAAAAACTTGGCTTGTTCAAAGAATTCCTTGACACTCAAGAGAGTCCTACAGTTTTATATATCTCAATGACTGGGACCTGCAGCTAAATGTTGCAGCATGGGATACTCCTGTCAGCGATCCAGCTAACCAACCAACCATGCCCTCTTATAGGATAATCCATTCCATTCCTCCTTCCCCCAGGTTTTGCATACCTGTCCCTTTGACAGTCAACCACTGAATAAAGCCACTTCTTATTGGTAATTATTCTGAAAGTTCCCTCCCATTAGAGTTTTTTAAAAGCTTTTCCTGAATCAGCATATACCTTCTTCTTGGGCTTGGATGGTGCTGTTTTGGCTACATCCAGAACTACAATGAATTCTCTGTTAGTATGGAATGGTGTCCATCCCACCTGTTTTGGAAAGGCCTGAACAAGCTCTGGCACCTCCAATAGGGGTCACTATAGATGATGGACTGGGCATGCTCCTTCAGCACCACTCTTCCTACAATAGTCCTTTCGTGAGTTTCAACTTGTCCGTTACATTTCACAGTTATAAGCATTCTGGACCACTTCTAGGGAGAGGTGGAAGAATTATATTTATTTAGTGCTGAAGAGCAAGCTTCATGTTATTTTTATCTTTCGAAAGCCTATGGCCTAAATTCTGTTGCTTGTCCAAACTAGAGTAAACCTACTGACTCAATGACAATTTTGTACATCAACACTTTGGTAAAGTCAGTTGACTCAATGGGTCTCATCAAGTAGGAAATAACAAGTGGATGTACGCCTATGTACATAGCACTTCCAGACTCCCCGCTCCTTGATGGGAAAAGATGGCATGCTAAGAACTTCTGTCTGTGTCCAGATGACAGATTCTATTTCATGTCATCCCCAGAAAGCTTGCTCGGTACTCAAACTCATGGGCATTATCCAACTGCATATGGAGAGCTACGGGCTACCCACTCCTGATCTACCTCATCTGTACATAGAGGAAAAGTGATCGTCAATGTCAAGGTCAGAGACCTGGGTGGCGAGCCAGCCCAGAGAAGAGAGTGGGAGAGCCAGCAAAGTCCAGCCAGGAGGAGACAAGCAAGCACTTACTCAGGGAAGTTCAGTTACCAGAGCACCAAGTGAAGCCCTAGTCAGAGTTCCAAAGCCAATGGTCAATTGTCCAGAGATCAATTCAAGGTATCAGGAACCAGGTGCTGGGAGCAAGGTACAGGCAAGAGGAAGGCTTGTAAGAAGTTTGCCACAAGCAAAGGGAAGCTTCCAGGCAGGCAGTTATATAGCCCCAGGCACAGGTGTGTCCGGTCACCGCTTCTTAAACTCAGCCAAGAAAGCCCCCCTTTGCCCAGCCCTCTTGGGTCTCCGCCTTGATTGGGGGCTTATTGAGCCAGGTTCCAGAGCCTCTTCAGAATGGGATCCCTGTTGCTCCAAAGGAGCAGGCACAGAATGGGATCCCTGTTGCTCTAAAGCAACAGGCAGAGGGATGTCCGCGCCTGCTTGGTCCATGGCGGCAGAGGGAGCTCTTGAGCTGCAGGACCCCTCTCCAGCCAGAGCCACAGGGACCCACAGCTGCTGCTCGTCAACAGCACCTCTGACAGGGGCTTCAGTTATCACAGTCAACTCCCCTACCCTTTGCCCTCTCGTGGGTTTCAGAACCAGTGGCCCTACTTGAGAAAGACGATAGGCTCTTCCAGATGAGGCAAATGTATCAGGAGGTCACAGTACAACATGACACAATGGGAAAGATAGTAATGCTTGGTGAAGTGGAACACAGTAAGAACACAGTGAGACCACACTGGAGCTGACTGATCAGTCGAGGAAGCCATGGCCCTGAGTTTACAAGAGAGTTTGCAAGCCTCAGCAGGGCTGTTAATGATCAGGGAGCTTGGACGTCTCTCATTCACAGAGTCACCATAAGTCAAAGTTGACTTGACTGGAAATAACAACAACAGCTTATTGCTGTAATCTCCAAATGTATTCTCCATGAGCTACCTATTAAGCTGTCCTGACCCAACCCCCCATACCTCACAGACACATCATTTACCTGGGCTTCACTTATCAGCGGAATGGGCCTCCTTCTCCTGATGCAGCTGATGCTGGGTAAAGTAGATGGGTGGGGGGCAGTTATGTTCATGGCAGTAGTACCACAATTGTAATCAAAGGGCAATCATGAATACCAAACACAATTTACTCATAATAACTTAGTCACAATTGTGACACCATTGCCACTAACCTAACACACATCCTCAACCTAGTTTAGCAAGCATCAATGGCATGTCAGCTTTTAGGGGGTCGGGCCAGGATTTTACCTCAGTTAAGTGTACTACATAGCTGATGTGCTATACTGGCCATTGTTTCTGTTGCCCAGACTATTTTCTGGTATCCTCAGCACTAGCTGCAACAATTTATTCCAAGCCTTGAGTATTTTTTTTTTAAATTCTGAGACATGTCAGAACAACAACAATTCCTTCCCTTCCCCCTCCATTCCTACTCCTTATCATTATTGTCAGGGGCACAGCTATGAGGGGGAGAATGAGGATGCACCCCCCACCATAAGAATCCGTCCCCTGATGAAATTTTCCTTCAGTCTCCAAATTTCTAGCATTGCAGTAGCTTAAAACATCAGTTTAGAAGCTACAGAAAATGGGCAGGCAATGCTCTTGTTTTGTTCTGCCCCCATAGCTACTATCCTGGTTATAGCATATTAATGTATGAGTGAAATAGCATATTTGTGCTATAGCACTATATCTCTTTTAAAAAATAAATAAAAAATGAGAGGAAAAAATTTGCATTCCAATCACCTTAGCAAACCAAGCCCCAGTTTCAAAAAAATTTAGGAAGGGCCCTTTTGGAGGTCTAAGAAATCACTACAAAAACCCAAGTGGATGCAGAGGTGACCGCAACTGGCAAAATCCAACAAAACCCAAGGAGCTATATCTTGTGAACTCACACTCCTTTACACCAATCTGGAAAAACCCTATGACACGATGAATTTTTTTTTTTCAGAAGCACTAGTCAGGAATAAGGACACATTTATGCTGACGTTTAATAGCACTTACAGTGCAAATGCCCTGTAATGCAGTTGACTGTATATCCTGAACTTGAGGCAGATTTAGCTCTTTGGCCCACATAATTTCCTTTGTCCTCCCTGGAGGTGAATGTATTCTTTTCACTTTAAAGCTCACATTCCTACATGTTTACTTGTCAAGAGCACTGAATAGACATGTGACAGGACGCATGTGTGCAGCTCTGACAATGGGCTTGGATGAAAGCCAGCCGAGCGAAGGAACAGCCTCCCATACAATCGCTGTAAATAACAGCTGGAACTCCAAATATGTCAGAGCCTCAGAGTTCTTCCTCTTTTTGTTGTCTTGTTTTGTTGTGGACCTATCTCCCTATCAACATAAACATGTCTGGAGTCAGCAGGATGGAACAAAGTCATTTTCAACTGACTTTATCACCAAACATGTAAAAGGACCTGAACACAGAAAAAGCTACACAAGCAAAACATCAAAAGCAAGGAAAACCCATTTCTAAGTACATGTGTTGATAATAAAGATGCCCATTGTCTTTTGATGGTGAATAAAACCAAGCTGAGAGGACTGATTTAAATTTATGCTTACATAAATTAAAATTTTTAAAAAGAATGTCTCCAAAGTGTTGATATTATTCTCTTACACTCTCGGATTCTCTCACTGATCAGGGCCCTTATGAAACTCTACTATTTATAAACTGATTTTAATAAAGGAAAAATAAAAGTAGTTTACCAAACATGTAGCTTTAAAAAGAGAGACAGCAAGTTTTACTTTTTACTCAAACTTGACTGCTTGTAAATATTTACCAAGATCGTAAAAACAGAAAGCAGCCTGTCTCCCTTTGGAAAAGCACAGACATAGTTGCAGAACATTTCTTTTATATACAAATACATACTTTGGCCTCACAAATCATTATTTAGGGGCTCACTGATTCCCTTCTCCTTTTGTTCTGCCCATCCCCAGAATATCAACAATATCAACACAGGCCTGTTCCCAGCCATGTCCCTGTAGGGTTCTGCTCTTCCTTTTTCTCCAGGCCGTCCCTATGATTAAATAGAGTGCAGTAACAGCCCCAAGTGGCAGATGAAACAGTGGTCCCCTAATTGCTCCTCCTGCCCCATCTTTCATTCCTCTGTCTTGGGCATTCCTCCTTATGCCATGTGGTACACCTTGCAATTGCTCAACTAGTCTGTGACTTCAGGCACAGTGTGGGACAGAGGACACTATCTATCCAGTTGGCATCTATATGCAGGTAGCAGGGAGTGTTTTAGTTTTAGCTGCAGGCAGATAATCATCTTGGGCCTGCCCTGTTTCTTCCAGTTTCCCTAGACTTCTCATTTTTTCTGACCAGAAAGGGGAGGGAAAATAATACAGAGAGTATCATGGAAAGAGATGCCATTTACCAGTTGGGTGCTTACTCAGGAACAATTGCTCTTCTCCAGACAGTTCAGTTGTGTAAGACAGGTTCAATTTACCTTAAATTCAGTTCTTAGATTTGTGTGTGTGTGCATGCCTTCAGGTCACCTGTCAATTTATGGCAACCTCATAAATTTCATAACGTTTTCTTAGGCAAGGAATACTCAATGGTGGTTTTGTCAGTTCCTTCTCTGAAATACCAAGCCACCTGGTATTCATTGGTGGTCTCCTACCCAAGTACTAACAGGGCTGACTCTGCTTAGATTCCAAGAGCAGATGGGATCTGGTGCCTTTAGGGTATTTAGTCTTCCTAAATTTCCTTAGATTGCAAATCTCTGAATCATAGATGTGAGCAGTGAGTTTCTTTTTCTTAAACGGAAATGGAAATTGTTGTTGTGTGCTTTCGAGTCATTTCCAATTTATGGCAACCCTAAGGTGAACCTATCATCAGTTTTTCTGAGGCTGAGAGTCACCCAGTGGGTTTCCATGGCCAAATTCGCTAAACTCTGGAAATCTAGAGACATTCCCAATCTTGAATCATGGTGATTCGGTTTAAATGAAATGAAAGAATACAAAGAAGAAGAATTGTCACCAGTGATTAACTACATAAACAAGAAATGGGGTTTCTTCCAAAATAGAAAAGCAAAATAAGAATAAAACTGACTTTAATATAAAGTAACTACTGGTGCTAGTATTATTCTTAGCACTAATACTTATTTAATTAAACTCTTGTTAACATAAACAAGCTACTTAGAAAAACAAGTATCCTACCATAGAGAAAACTACGTAATACTAGAATTTTATGTTAAGCGACAAATTTCAACATTGATATCTCATTAAATCTATAACTATAGTAGTGATATACGATTTGATTATAGATGAACAAGAAAACATAATTCATAGGGAATACGGCAAACTAGATAAGGGTGGTTTCTTTAGGTACATGCTTATATATATAAACAATGCCTTCAGTAATGGGCAAGAGGAAGTAATGGCAGAATGACAGACAGGATTCGTGGGTATTATTTTACAGAACTATGAAACATTCCTGTTATTCTGCAATATTTTATATATTTGTATATTGTTTATATGTGGGTTTTTTGTATGTTTTGTTTCTTTTCTTTTAATTTAAAAAAAGAATTAAAAAGAAATTTCACCTCATCCATACCATAATGTTTCCAATTTCTACATATGGTTGTGAAAGGTGGGACAGTGAAGAAAGCTGACAAGAAGAAAACCAGCTTGTTTGAAATGTGATGCTGGAGAAGAATTCTGCAGATACCATGGACTGCTAAAATGACAAATAAATGGGTCTGAGATTAAATCAAGCCTGAACTGTCACAATAAACCAAAATGAGTAAGTGAGGCTGGCATACTTAGGTCATATCATAAGATGGTGTGATTCACTGGAAAAGATAATCATGTTCAAGAAGGCAAGAAGAGGAAGATTTTAGTATAGGTGGAATGACTCAGTCAAGGAAGCCACAGCCCTGGGTCTGCAAGACTTGAACAGGATTGTTGATGACTGAGGGCCTTTCTGCCCCACACTTTCAACACCCTATGGAATCCTGGGGTTTGCAGTTTAGGGAGGGGCATTTAGGATTCTCAGTCAGAGAGCTCTTTGGCCTCCGTAAACTACAAACTCCAGAATTCCACAGCAGGTGGAACATGGAATAATAGCACTATAACAGTGTAGTGCAGAAAGGCCCTGGGTCTCTTGAAGGTCTTCTGTTCACAGAATCTCCATAATACAAGTTGGTGGCATATAACAACCAAACAAGAATGCTATATGCTGCTGGAGGGTCTTCCAAGCACCTTCTTCCTTCTTTTGACTCTTTGAGAAACTTTTTTTTAATAAAAATAATTTACCACAATTTTAATCAGTTTCAGTGCTCATCAAAAGTGCTGGGCATGCCTCTTCACCACAACTCTTCTATGACATCATGGCAGCTAAGCCAATAAATGTTGGGCATATAGATGACTGCTATCTAGCAGCAGGTTTTCAGCATACTTCACACATCTAAGTGTCTGATATTTTTACTGAAACAGCTGCGGACAAAACTTGAAATGTAGAGCTACAGTGTTATCTGGCTTCCTCCTACTGGGGAATAAGACCTGCAGTTCACAGGGAAGAGGTATAGCCCCATTTCCCCATGCTGCAATCCAAATGTAAATCATTCCTTCCCCAAAGCTGCTATTTGCTGAGAGAAGTGACTGTAAGCTCCAACTGAAGCAGAATGTATTTATGCTGAATGTCACACTAGAGCTTATTATATCCCTACATGATGTTCATCCCCCAGCTGCCAGTTGTTTTCCAGGTGTTCTTTAAGGTGTAAGTTATTACCTGTAAAGCCTTAAATGAGTTGGGACCTAGTTACCTAAGAGACTACAGCAGGAATGAAAGCAAGCAAGCAAAAATACAATTACCTGTGTTGGAGTTAGCCAAAGACATACAAACGTTTACAGCCCCAGTCTTTCAGAGGTGCCATGAAAACTTTCATCCTCCCAAGTGCTCAGAGAGTGGGTTTTTATGTTTCATCTGAAAACATTTCCAGCAGTCCTGCATCCCATCAGATAACAATGGGTCTGAATTCCACAAAGAGCTATTATTCACACACCAAACAAGGAACTTTATTAAAACAAGAACTTTAAGTGATTTCTTTTATTTTTCCTCAGTTTTGCAGAGATGAGTACTTGAATCTTCCCTCAGTTTTTGGATACATCTGGTTTCTTCATGTAGCTTTCAAGGAACTACAGGCTTATCATCAGAAACACAGCAATTCGCGTAGTTAAAAAGAATAGTAAATGCAATTTCTAAGTTTACTTCCAAGAGTACGAAGCTGATACTCAAAGCCCACTATTGGCCATCCCTTTGTAACTGTTTAAAATTAAAAGGGTTTTTGCGTGATAAGGAGTTCTATCAGTATATTTTTAAAATCTTTTTTTGATCAGAGTTCTTAGAAGGAAAATAAAATACCCCAAACAGAATTTTCAGAAATTAGTTTCTGAGACAATAAGGATAAGAAGAAGAAGAAGAGGAAGAAGAAGAGGAGGAGGAAGAAGATGATGATGGTGGCAGCAATGGTCAAAATGTTGTATGGCATTTACGTGCATGTAGGCACCACAGTAGCAGCACTATACAGAGAAGCCCATCCTGATCCCCCCCATCTCGACTTATTGAGAAGCAACCACTGCAATTGACATGGATGTGTTCCCTTGTCACTCAGGAAGCAGACGACTGCCATTTCTACTCCTTCTCATGAACAATCTCCACAGTGACAAAAAAAAAATCAGGGTCCCAATTGCAATGCCCCCTTACACTGGAGATGACTCACATGAGAGGGGTGGGAATGTCAGTCAGCTGCTTTCCAATCAACAGGAACAAACCCCTGTCAATCACAGTGACTGCTGCGCTGTAAGTAGGAATTGGAGGACTTTCATGGTCCCAACATAGCCCCCAAACAGATTGTGAATATGTAACAATCATAAGTGTATAACTCTGATTTACACATTCATAACTACTATAGAAGATTTCAGCCTTTGATTGTAACTTTCAACATAAAATGTGTAACTCATTGTTGCGTGATTTTTTGTTAAATATAAAATATTCATTGTTCTGTTTGGGACTTCCCCAACCCATGTGAGGGCTTGCATAAAATCATAACACATCGATCAAATTCAGTGCCATCTGTATGTATAAATTAGCACATCTGTTCATCTTTTGGCTTTTTTCTTGGCAATTCACCAGGGAATCCTGGTGGGGTTCCTCCATGACTGCTGCTTACAAGCAGGTAGGAAGAGTAACCAACCATTTTACCTACAGAAACTGTGAAGCATGCTATCATCACAGTTACTCTTTGGAGCAGCTTCTTCACCCTATACTAGAATTCAAAGCAGAAGCTCAGCCTGCTGTATTTGCAAACTGGTACCACAGGCAGAATGAAAGTTTTCACTCTTAGCTCAACACGAACTGCTAGTAAGTTAAACAGAAACATAATTGCTGGTGTGTTTGCCCACTTGCTTAGTTATTTACTAAACTTCTGAACTGCCCAATAACCAAATGCCTCTGTGCAGTTTACATTAAAGATTAAAACCATACAACAGAGCAACACAGAGAATCTAAAGCACTCTGTATCCAGAAACAGAGGAAGACAGCACTGAAAAAGAACTAGGAAACATGATGCAGTGGGCCCTAGGATGGTATCACTAGATCCAGAGGAAGGAGCAGATCTCTCTTTCTCAAGATGGAGAGCTCTGACACTGGAGAAGGCAACACAACTTCAGATTCCTCTTTCCTGGGCAGAGAGAAGAGATTTCCATCCCTCAGCCCTCTATTGCTACAGAGATGGGGGCAGGAGAATGGATCAGTGGGCACCCCCTTGGCACGAGCTTGGCATGACTTTGGAAGTGCCAGGTCCAGAGATCTATCAAATACCGCTTAAGAATGCCCTGTTAGGCTACAAACCTTATCTGGAAATAAGTATCATTATATTTATTCTGACTTACTCCAGAATCAACACGCATGGAATTCTACTCAAGAAATCTTTCTTAATAGTTTGGAAGAATACAAACATCATTACCTGGCACCAAAAAGACCAGAGTGTAGGCTCCAGATAAGCCTTTCTAGGGAGGCCGTCCCACAACTGTGGTGGCGTAACTGAAAATGCCCTCTCTGTATCCACCTGCATTGCCACATTCAGGACCTCTGTACCCAGAGGGAGGCATCAGAAGATGGCCATGGTATAGAATCATAGAAATGTAGAGTTGGAAGAGACCACAAGGGCCATCCAGTCCAACCCCCTGCCATGCAGGAAAACCCTCAAAGCACTCCCGACAAGTGGCCATCCAGCCTCCGCTTAAAAACCTCCAAAGAAGGAGACTCCACCACACTCTGTGGCAGCACATTCCACTGTCAGACAGCCCTGACTGTCAGGAAATTCCTCCTGAGGTTCAGGAGGAATCTCCCCTCCTGCAGCTTGCATCCATTGCTCCTTGTCCTGGTCTCAAGAGCAGGAGAAAACAAGCCCACTCCCTCCTCAACATGACACCCCTTCAAATATTTAAACATGGCTATCATGTCCCCTCTCAACCTTCTCTTCTGCAGACTAAACATACCCAGCTCTCTAAGTCTGTCCTCGTAGGGCATGGCTTCCAGGCCCCTCACCATTTTGGTTGCCCTCCTCTGGACCTGCTCCAGCTTATCCATATCCTTCTTGAATTGGGGTGCCCAGAACTGGACACAGTATTCAAGATGAGGTCTAACCAATGCAGAATAAAGGGGTACCAATACCTCCCTCGATCTAGACACCATACTCCTATTGATGCAACCAAGAATTGCGTTGGCCTTCTTGGTTGCCGCATCACACTGCTGACTCATGTTCAGCTTGTGGTCTATGAAGACTCCTAAATCCCTTTCACACGTACTGTTAGCCAGCCACGTGTCCCCCATCCTATATTTCTGCATAGCATTTTTTCTGCCTAAGTGTAGGACCTTACATTTCTCTCTGTTGAAATTCATTTTGTTAGCCTTGGCCCAGCTCTCCAATCTGTCCAGGTCCTTTTGAATTTTGATCCTGTCATCAGGCGTATTAGCAACCCCTCCCAATTTGGTGTCATCTGCAAATTTGATCAGCGTGCCCTCTATTCCTTCATCCAAGTCATTAATGAAGATATTGAACAGCACTGGGCCCAGGACAGAACCCTGTGGCACCCCGCTAGTCACTTCTCTCTGCATACATACATACATGCACACGCACATGCAGGCACACACTAGCGTCTGTTGGTTTCCAAGCCTATGGAGTAGTGAATCTACTCTAGGCTTTAAACTGAAGTTTAAAGGCACTGTCTAAGATGCTTAATCTATTTGGGAATCAGGCTGAGCACACTGACAAGTTCCTTTAAAGTTCAGAGTAAAACCAGGAGTGGATTCACCAGCTCACTGATATGGGAGCCACCCCACAGCCATTGTGTATATCCTATATTGGCCCAACAACTGAATACATCATATTTAGACATTATAGTATACAGATTTTTTCGCTCTTGAATTTGCAGTATAAAACAAAATGTAATAAACTACCAATTAAACAATATTCACTAACATATTTCAGTAATATTCAGTAATATATTTAGGAGCTTTTAAAAATGAATGCTCATTTGTACTACATACAAGGGGAAAAAAGGTCAAACTGAACATCAATTCCCATCAAGTAGCAAATTATTCCCAATGATACATGTGGGAAATGACTCTGTACTGGTCAGATCTGCGGTTTCATCTGTACTGGTTATTATTAATACAAAAAAACAGAAGTTCTATTTAAAACAACTCTCCTACTTTTCTCTGTGTGAGTAGGCACCAAACTCTGGCTGACCCAGTTTGTGAATCATAGTTTATTTAAGAGAGAACTGCAGCAAACAAACAAACAAAAAGTCCCCCGTTTATGGTCTTTGAAAAACCCTGAAGGTTAGTTGGTGAATACCAACAAGTCGTCAGGCAATCTGTAGTAGAAAATATAGAACTGTATTGCTAAGACCTGTGAGATTCTATAACCAGTGAAAATAGGATGTGAGAGATTCCAGAAAGTATTAAATCATAGATGATCTTTTCTATAAGGCAAAATAGGCTCTTTCAGTGTAATAGTATCTGTCCTGTGGTACTTTAAATGATTTACAGCATGACCTTCTGTTAACTATAGCCCATTTTGTCAGATGCATGGTGTGTTATCCAAGATTTCAGGTATACAAGTATATACAGTATATGTTATTAAAGCTGGGTTTGCAGACAGCTAAGGTCAGAGGGGAATTAAATGCAGAAACTATTGAATTACCACAGAATCTACGGTCCCATCCTCAACTATGTATTATACAATATATAGAGAGAACGTCTTGTTTCTGGTCCACAAAAGCCATTTTAGCAGACATTTTTTGGTCTTAAATCTGCCACAGAGCTTATTGATGTTGCTCTTGCTGCAGCATTCTAACACGGCTACCTCTTTAGAAATAGCCTGTATTATATTTGTTCCCATTTTATATGGGCTCATACATCAAGCGTAGGAGGAAGGACAAAAGGAAGTAGGACAAAAAGACAAAGATGTATTGAAGTTTCATTAACAAAAGCAAAATGCTTCATAAGAGTCTTGAACAATAGAAACGCATTGTTCAGCTTCAGTGAAATCTAACTCTGACGATGTTGTGACTTGCCCAAGATCACCCAGCAGGTTTCCATGGCCAAGCAGCATTTTGAACCCCTGGACTTCCAGAGTGCTAGTCCAATACTCAGACAGTTACACCACACTGGCTCTCATACTGATTTGTTTCCATATATGCAAACTGTTCAGCAGTCACAGAAGACAGTCAGCATAGTACAGCAGTTTGAACATTCGGCTATGACTCTAGAGCCCGGAGTTTGAATTCCCACTCAGCCATGGAAACCTACTGGGTGACTCTGGGCAAGTCACAACCTCTCAGCCTCAGAGGAAGGCAAACTCCCTCTGAACAAATCTTGTCAAGAAAACCCCATGAAAAATTCACCCTAGGGTCACTATAAATCGGAAACCACAGACGTCACAGACTGTATTTTCTACAGTACATTTCCATATTCACATTTTTCCTGAGTCCATGGTTCTTTTTATATTCTCATGTGGAGTATAACCATTTTCCAATAAATCATTAAAAACTAAAACAGATCCTTGCTATGTGTACGTGTGTTTGTGTGTGTTTTCTTTCTTGAGCAACGGGTCAAAAATGAACATACAAATGAACCACAGCAAGTTATTAACGAATGTTCCTCTGTAGCACATAGTTGTTACAGGCGATCTATAGCAAAACCAGTGAAAGTAAAACATTTGAATGGGAGGAAAATAAAAGCTTTCATGTGCTTAAAGACATCTGTCAGGTGATGAAAAAGTGTTTTCATTCTAAGACTTCTCCCCTATGATTTTGTATTAACACAGTGACAGGTTTCATCAACAAGATTTAGATGAATTAGCTTCATTTCCCTCCCCCACTCCTCTGCAATACTGTAACATGCTTGCTTTAGATACGAGGGGCATAAAACAGATCACGAGTATCTTTTGTTGGAACGTTTGTTTTAAAAAAAGGTGTATCCAAGAGTTTCTGGAAAAAGTCTTGGGCATTGTGTTACTGTCATAAAGGTAAGGGGGAAAAAAAGAAAGAAAACAACAAAAAGGGAACAGCCACCTTGTTATTACTGTCACAGATTAACATCTTTCATTGCTTCTCTGCTTTTTTTTCCCCCCAAGACAAAAAGAAGCCAGCTGAGAATGGAAACAAAGGAGAATATAGGGAAAAGAACCGAACGACAGGCAGAATAGTTTGGATAGGGCCACAAGTGGAAAGGAAGTCTAATTCTGTCCTACTCCAGGAGGGGAAAGAAAGGGTTTTGAGCAATGTAAACAAATCAGGAAATCCTGGCACTTACTCCAGTTCCGATTTGGCGAAACACCCCGGCTCTTTCCCTGTATGGGAGCTGCTGTTTGTGAATGAAATCCAGATTAAGTTCTTCATTGACTCTTGCCAGTCCCACCATTTCCAGGTTTCCTTTTGCCTATGGCATAGCTTAAATCTTAAAATAATAATAAAAAAACATATGCATGTTATTAACTCTCCATATTCAAATGGAAATACAATGCTATCATAAATCTCTTTCTCTCTCTCCCCTCCTTTTCTTCCTCCCCCTCTCTCTTTCTCTTTCATTTTTTTCCTCAACGTAAATTCCTTTCTTGAACATGAAGCTGCAGGAAAGCCATTGTATCAGAGTAATCTAAACTTGAAAGGGATTTTTTTTTTTTGTTAAACTAGTTATGATAGGGGAAGCATGTTTTTCACTGAGTCCAAAGATTAAAGTTGGTCATAAAAAGAGGTGGAGGGGATGGAAGAAGATTATTGGTTGCTCAACTAATGATTAGATACAGAACTTCATGGACAAATTAAGGAACATTTTTTTTAAAAGGTGGGGGAGAGATCTCTAGAGATAAATGAAAGTAGTTCAAATAATGCAAAATAAAAGATGAATTGTTTATCATTCATTTTAATTACCTACAGCTCCACTCTTTCCCTATTAGGCGTTTAAACTCCAATCTATGCAACAGATAAATAGCAGGCAACTAGACCGAGGCCCTTTCCTCATGGGGGGGCCAAAATGGGGCCGCGCACGCAGGGGCGGAGCTTACCCGTGAGCGGGTTGCTCCATCCCTCCGAAGAGCGCGGATCCGCCGTTCCAAACGCCGCCGAATTTCGGCGGCTCCCGGCGACTCCCGGCGGCGCTCCGCCAATTAGGACAGCGCACCAGCTGGAAGCCCGCCCCCAGGCAGATCTGCAGGGGTGCGCTACCGCGTCCCTGCAGTTCTTGACCGGGGGCTGCTACAGGGCAGCGCGGGTGAGTTTTATAAAAACCACTCTTGAAGGTGGTTTTTATAAAACTCACAGCGCCACCCCCGGGGCTGCACTAGAACAGTTTGAGGCCTAGAACCTCACTTTTTTTAACTGCTCTAGCGCAGACCCCGGTGAAGAAGACCTCCTGGAGAGGTCGCTCTAGTGTGGGCAATATGCCCATGTGGAAATGGCCTTAGATGTTCTAAGTCTCTGGTCTGAATCCTGCTGGCAGTTCCAGCAAAAGCAAATCTACTAAATCAACTGTTGAATGATAAATCTACAATTATGTAAATCCCACTGATTCAATGATTCTCCTTTTGGAAGGAGCTATCATTAGGATTCAGGCTTCTACCTCGTGCCTTCTTCAGCTTAGCTTTCAGTTTCTTCTCTTTCTAGTATGGTTGGCAGATACTTGTCCAAGGTTGTCTCTCTTTCACACACTCATGTTCCATCATCTAATATATAAAAGTCAGAGTTTGTGAGTTTGCCTGTATCAGGCAGGCAAAGACCTCATATGATTGGCTGTGTCAAGTGAGAAGACCTCATAGGATTGGCTGCCTGAGAAGATTCTATGGAATCCTGGGGTTTGAAGTTTAGGGAGGGACCTTTATAATTCTCAACCAGAGAGCTCTTGGGCCTCAGGCAGTTGCTATGGAAATGAGGCCTAGCAGCAAGGAGGAGGAGGGCAGTGTATTGCCTCAGGTACCCAACTTCTGTTTGTTAATAACTCGGAATACAGACTGGATTGGGAAATATGGAAAAAAAGTTACAGGTACTGGACAGGACAGTTTGGGGAATTAGAGACACAGGAGTTCAAATCTGTGTATTTCAACCACATTTAATTCCTAAGGTAATGTAAGGTAATTCCTAAGGTACTTCTAACAAGTGTGACCTATGAGAAAATAAAATCCTAGGCAATGTCAATCATATATACATATATTGTGCCCGGTGACTGTATCTGTGGATCAAATCTAATAAAAAGCATTGAGGTGATGGGAAAGTTCCAAGCCATCAGATCCACTGTGGTCATTCATATATGCAACTTGTCCTGCCATATTGCTTTCATCCAGTAATAAACATGCCTGTATGAACTAGCCCTGTGACTATACTTCTAATACTCAGATATTCTGAATGATGAGATGGTTGCTCAACCTTGACCATGTAGCTCCACCAATAATGCCACACCTTTCCTAACTACTATAGTTTGTGAGACTCTGTCCATAGCTGAGAGTAAGTTGATAGGTGAAATGGAAGCCAAGATAGGTTCAAGTGATCCAATGGAACTAGATTTGCATTCAGTTTGGCTCAGCAGCATGGATTGTATTTGGTTCTTGTATTGGAAGCCCTTACAAGGCTTTTATCATTCAGTGCTAGCACTGAATAGTCTATCTCTAGAGTACAGCTGTTTGTGTGTCTCAATCTACTAATCCCTAGCACAGTGCAAGGCTATTGTATTGCAATTTTGTGCATGCTAGCTCTCAAGTAAGTCCTACTCTGTTCAACAGGGTCTGCTCTCTAGTGAGTGTGCCAAGGCCTGGAACTCCAGGCTCTTCTCTGCTCCAAAAATGCATTAGTAAAGGAGATCCCACATGAAGAAATAGCAATAGGGCTGAACTGCTGGCTCCATCCTCATGTCATGGTTCCAGCCCCAGCCCATTTTTGCAAGCATGTATCAGATGTGGAGATCTAAACAGAGGAACAGGTTTGTTTCTCCATAGTCTGGAATTTTCAGAGCTTTCTAGTAGGGTTAGGACTAAAGAAGAGACACCTTTCAGACTTGTCACATAGCAGCTTGGATATTGTGCCCAGTGATCCAATTTCTAATATCAAGCAGATAGATAAAGGTTTTCAGATTAGCGTTTGGATATGTCACCCACAGTCCTAACACTAAGAAGAGTCCCAAAATGTCAGCAGCAGTGTCAGCCCATATCAGTTCATGAGGTTTTCAACTCTGCCACCAGCATCCCTTCTGTGAAGCTAATGGCTCTTACCTGCCCCTTGAAGAGCAAGACATCCCAAAACACATTTGCAGTAAAACCAGAGTAGCTCACAACAATAGATTGTTGCTGGAAAAATGCAACCCTTCCATGCTCCATTATTGTGAGGATTGTAGTAAATTCATTTGGTGGGCGAAGGAAATGCGAAAGGGGGCAGATGATGCCACAGACTCTTTCTAAGCAAACAGCCCTGGCCCTTTAGCTCTGCAAGCCTTGGATCCACTACACCATTGCTTCAAATATTGCACAGCAGCTACCTCAGAATATTCCCACTCCAACAGAAGATATTTATAAATAATCATCCTTGATTTCTGTTGAGCTTACTGGACCTCAGAATGCACAGTATCTGAGCTTTTATTTATTGGCTTTATATCCCACTTTTCTCCTAGGATGGGATTCAAGGTGGCTGGATATTAGTGATATAGTGGTTTGAACCCTGGACTGTGGAGCTAGAGTCCAGGATTCAATTCCCCAGTTGGCCATGGAAACCCACTTGGTGGCCTTGGGTGCATTACGCACTCTCAGCCCCAGAAAACCCCATGATAGGGGGTCATTAGGGTCATCATAAGTCAAAAATGACTAGAAGGAACACAACACACAACAATATCACAGGTATTAATTAGAAGTAGAATAGATTCTGCCTCTGTAGCTCTGCGGTCTCTAGCAGACCTTTTCCTCAAGTAAGTGACGTAATCACTAAACGCCAGCATGGATTTCTCAGAAATAAGTCATGCCAGACTAATCTTATCTCTTTTTATGATAGGGTTACAAGCTTGATAGACGAAGGGAATGCTGTAGATGTAGCATATCTTGGCCTTTGACAAAGTTCCACGTGACATTCTTGCAAAGAAGCTAGTAAAATGCGGGCTGGACAGGGCTACTGTTAGTTGGATTTGTAGTTGGTTGACCGACTGCATCCAAAGGGTGTTCACCAATGGCTGCTTTTTGTCCTGGAGAGAGGTGACTAGTGGGGTGCCACAGGGTTCTGTCCTGGGCCCAGTACTATTCAACATCTTCATCAATGACTTGGATGAGGCAGAAAAAATGAAAGTCACAAGTATAGGATGGGGGACATGTGGCTGGATAGCAGTACATGTGAAAAAGATCTAGGAGTCTTGGTAGATCACAAGCTGAAGATGAGCCAGCAGTGTGATGCAGCAGCCAAGAAAGCCAATGCGATGCTTGGTTGCATCAAAAGGAGTATGGTGTCTAGATCGAGGGAGGTAATGGTACCAATCTATTCTGCATTGGTTAGGCCTCATTTGGAATACTGTGTCCAGTTCTGGGCACCTCAATTCAAGAAGGATGTCGACAAGCTGGACTGTGTCCAGAGGAGGGAGACCAAAATGGTGAAGGGTCTGGAAGCCATGCCCTATGAAGAACGCCTTAGGGAGCTGGGTATGTTTAGTCTGCAGAAGAGAAGGTTAAGAGGGGACATAATAGTCATGTTTAAATATTTGAAGGGATGTCATGTTGAGGAGAGAGTGGACTTGTTCTCTACCGCTCCAGCGACTAGGACAAGGAGCAATGGATTCAAGCTGCAGTAAAGGAGATTCCACTTGAACCTCAGGAAGAACTTCCTGATGGTCAGAGCTGTCCAGCAGTGGAATATGCTGCCTCAGAGTGTAGTGGACTCTCCTTCTTTGGAGGTTTTTAAGCAGAGGCTGGATGGCCATCTGTTGGGAATGCTTTGATGGGTGTTCCTGCATAGCAGGGGGTTGGGCTCGATGGCCCCTGGGGTCTCTTCCAACTCTATGATTCTATGATTCTAAGTATATATACAGCAGAGATGAGCAAGGTGCAGCCTGCATAGAGTCCCCATGGCTCTTTCTGTATGCCAGGTCTTCAGGTGATGTACTGAAATTTGGGAAGCTAGTTACCTGCTTCTTCCAGAAATTGCTATCTTTTAGTGCAAGACTAAAGTCTTAATCCATCTCACTCAGATGTGTGTGGTTTTTCACTTAATATGGGCCTGCACAAAAGCTATGTTGGTTACATCAGTCTGACCCAGTCAGGGGAGAGCTCTGGGTCCAGGAGCCATATTCTTGGAGCTATATTCTCCAGAGCTGCCAAAGAAGAGGAAGCAGGTGCACAACCTCCTGAGCATCTGGTTTAGATGATTACAATGCTCCAAACACCTGCAGTTTGCAAGCTAGTCAACTCTTGCATCCCATTGTGTTTTATCAGACTTTCTGCCCAAAGCAATAACAGTAAAAATAAAAATATATACTATGTATCCAATTGCAGAGGAACTCAGAAATGGTCACCAGATTTGAAACAAACCTGACAATGAAAGCAAAACAGAAGCGCGTTAGTTTTGTAATCTATGAATGTTTTGTAATGTATGCTAGTTTTGTAATGTATGAATGTATGAACATGCCAGAAACTTACAAAACCATTTTTAAACACTCTTTCTTGGATTATCCTACTAAGAGGCTACAAATTAAAATGAAAGCCATGAAAACAAGCTTTTGCATTCAGATTAATGTATACATCACTGTATATCAAGTACTCACAAATATGCACACACAGAGACTTTTTTTCTAAGAACAGCTGAAAAGAATAGCTGAGTGTATTCATCTCTCAGTTCATATTTTGCCTCTGGTGATTTACTTGCAGCTGGATTGTTTGGTTTGAATGTATGAATCATAACATCAGAAAATGAAATCTAGAATTGCTTAATTTTTTGCTGGGGGAGGGTAATTGTTATTTTGAAAAGAGCAAAAACTGGCAAAACAATTAGCAGACACCTGGCATAGCAACAGTTATTGCCCCCCACTCTGTATTGCCATGACTGAATAAATTACCATAGGTTGGTGCTGCTTTCCATAGGAGCTTTTGAAGAGCTCTTCTTATCAGCCTAGTTCCTCTTTTCTATTAGAGGAGCCCCTTCCAGGCTGATCCACCCTTGAGATGTGCTGGACTACAAGTCCCATGTTCCCCAGCCAGGATGGCCATTGAAAGTTGTCAAAAATTGAGGAAGCCTGCTTCAGAATATATTGTTCTACACTTAACTAGTTGGTGGCTTAATTTCTCCAGTTCTTAAGCAAGGGTGGCAATCTTTATCTATTAAGTCAGATAACTTTTATGTCCAATCTGCAAAAATGTCAAATGCTTCTAGTACTACATAATGCACCATTTGACAAAAAAGTTGTAGTACTTGCTACAGGTTTTAGAAAGGCAGTTCTTTGTATCAGAACTGCCGAGGATTCAGTGGATAGTCAAAAAAATAAATAAAAATAAAAATTTAGTAATAAGATTGGTTTCTTCTGTTTGGATAGAGTGCCAACTAGTGTTAGAGACAGTGAACTACATCAACAAGAAAATAAGAATTAACAGAAAAGATACACATAGTAGTTTACTTTTAGACAAAATGATATAATGAAATGTGATTTTTATGTGCTATTTTACACAGGTGGGATATCCTGTTATATAAATAAATCAGTATAAAATGAACTACTTTTCAAAAAGCTTCCTGCTGGAAAAACAGTGAGATTTTCTAAAATGAACTTGATAGTAAACCAGAACTCAGTTCCATTGGGTTCATGATCCATTCAAGATAGCAAAGGAGAAGATGTGCCTCCACAGTCCATATATACCAAAGCCAACCCAAGCAATAACTGGATCTTAATTCAACTAGGGAAAGTACACTGTTTTAGACAAGACCTAAAGGGAGAAGGGAAACTGCCAGTTTAGCAGTATAGAGAAGACTATACAGGCATCAAAACAGGTAGGGGAAATATGGGGAAGGGCATCACCTAAGCTTCTTTTGCATTAAAACCATATCATGGGAGTGTGGAAGTCAAGGGACCACACACATGGGACTAGAGTTGCATATGTCCCACCTTTACTTTAGACTGAAAGGCACAGTGTAAGAAGACAGATATTTTTTTGAGGGGGGGAACCCCTCCTTGTCTTCTGCATCATTTGTCCTGTATCAAACCATATGCATGTTGTAACACTGTGGAGGAGACAGTTTGGAGGTTAAATGAAATGCATACATTACTCAGATAGCAGTCTGCATCATCAGGGCTGCCCCTACCATTAGGCAAAGTGAAGAGCTTGCCTTAGGCACCATAATTTGGATGTCATAAAAAGTCAACAGTAGAGCTTTTCAAGGTCCTCAAAAAGTATCCACCAGAACTGTATTTAAATGACCAAATTCTAAGAAATATTAAGATAGCAATTATTGTTGAGCTCTCCAAGGAATAATAAAGGCTGCTTACAATCTATCCTATGTACACTTACCTGGGAGTAAGCTACACTGAATACATGGAAAGAGCTTTTAAGTGCACATCATGTTTGTGAGAGTCTTCACATTTAGGAATGCTTCAATGTTAATAGAGAGGAAAAGTAACTTGCTTTTCCCCTGCAAGTAGGCAAAATTATTAACCTTCCTATCAATGTTGAGCACCTTAAAAACAGTTACAGTGTCCCTGGTTTGAGCTAGAGCACATCCATAGGAGTAGTGCCACTTAAATAAGTGTTGACTTACCAAGTTCCTATTGATTCATGGGTTTACTTAGGTTAAACAACTGGATTTAACTCCATGTTGGCAATGGGATATTAGAAGTTGTACAAAAAGGCAACCTTTCCAGTCTCTGTATTCACTTGCAATCTGTACTCACCTATTGACCTCAGTAGGATTGCAATCCATTGCAACCAACAGGATTTACCTGTGAGTAAACAGTGAAAGGTCTGCACTGTTATGTGGCTTAACTGAGTTCAGGATTGTAGCTCTTCTTAATATGTTTTTTCCCACTATGATGAGCAAACCAGGGACTTCACTTTGATACCCCTTACAAATGTGCAAAAGGAGAGACGTGACAGCATAAGAAGTTATAGAAAATCTGTCTGTGGTTATGTGGGAAACTGAGCCATTAACTGCTCTGCCCAAACACATAAATGGCCACCTGTGAGAGTCTATGGAAAACTGGAATTTGTTAGAGAAACAGGGTGGTTCCTCCCCCCGTCTTTCATACACAGTTTTTCCTTCACCTAGCTTGACAATTTACTACATCTTACACATAAATGCCATAGGTTAAGATACACAGCTACCCCATTAAGTGGACACATAAAACTCGAACAGCCAAAAGCATACATAAAGAGAAAATTAGAGAAGGCAAAATATATCACAACTGACAAAGGAATCTGTATGCAATACCACCATCTCCCAATCCTTAATAAAACCAAATGTGTCTGTCGAATCATAGATCGACTTACTCCAACACTTCATCCTACTGATGTGTTATACTACAATTCTGATTAACACCAGCCGGTATAACTATTGGATGACCCCACTACACAATTATAGCACTGTGATTCCACTTTAACTGCCATGGTTCTATCCCATGGAATCTTGGGGTTTGCAGTTTTTAGTTTAATAAGACACTAGAACTCTCTGGCTGAGAATTCTAAATACTCCTTCCTAAAATGCAAATCCCAGGATTCCATAGCATGAAACCATGGCAGTTAAAGTGAAATAATAGCATTATAATTCTGTAGTGTGAATGGGCCCCAGGTTGGGGAAGATTGTGAGAAACAATACTGTAGATTTACCCTTAGGGAACCAACCACTTATATCCATCCAGTGTATCATACACAATCCATGAGGAAACCAGGTCCTGTTCTGGAGAAGGTATGTTATATATTTAATAATGAGAGCAATTTATTTTATTTACACCTTACCCTACTGCTAAGATAGTGCTGAAGGATCCTGTGGCTAGGAATAATAAAAACCCAATGAAGGTTAGAAGGATTCTTTTAAGAAGGAATATAGTTTTGCAGTGATTTAATATTTATTAATTTTAGTTCAAATTCACAATTATAGAGGAAGAAGAAAAAGGGGAATGAAAGAAAAAAAGATAGGTAAACAATAAACACGATTAACTAAAACTAGAACTAAACAAAACACCCTTCTTACACTAACTAAACATAAAAGAACTATAACTCTGCCGTACAAACTGTAATGAAAATAAAAAAAAATGGATTAAAATGCCACACCTTATTCTACCATTATGGATCTACGTACATTGAACTTACCGAATTACTAATAATCATAATAACAAATTATTGCATTATTAGATTTCTTATTATTTAAAAAAATTGTAAATGATTTCCAGTCTTTCAGAAAATCTTCATTTGGCCTGTCTTTTAAAATCCACATCAAATTGCAACTTGAGCAAGATCCACAACTTTAACAACCCATTCTACCATCAGCAGTGCTTCAGTTTGTTTCCAAGTTTGAGCACACAACATTTTTACAGCTATTTTCAAGAAGTAGTTCATATTTACTATCCAGTTCTTTATCAATAATTCTTAACAAAAACATTTCTATTGCAAAATCTACTTTTAACATTTTTTTAAAATTAACATATAAATCTTAGACCAGCGAGTCTTTGTGAGTCATTGCAAATCCACTCTTCTCTATCCTGACAGATATGGAAGTCCAAGACCCTTCCATATTCTGCCAGTCCCAACATTGATCTGAAACATTCTTAGACATTTTTGACAACTTCTCTGGAGTTAGGTATTGTCTATCCATCACCTTATGCATATTTCTTTTAAATTATTGTACAAAGTAAATTTTATATCTTTAGTTCACATTTTACCCATATCTCCTTTCACACATTATGCCCAAAGTTTTGGGCTCACCTTATCATAAACTCTTTTACAGGCTCATCTTCTGTCTCTGATTTCAAAAGACATTTGTTCATTTTTTTAATTACATTATTATCATCCTTACACAACTGTATGTAAAAATCATTTTCTCCAGTCTCTTTAACTGGCTCTTTCTTATCTCGTTTAAGGCCCGTTCCACACGAAGGGGCGCAGTGACATTATTTCGCTGCAGCCCTGGTGGGGAGGGAAAGCATGTGAGGAACACTCCCCTCTGCACTTCGCCTGGTTGCTGTGGAAGAGAACTCTCTGGCCCCACCTCTTCCCTTCTGCAGCACAACCAGGCATTTGCCATTGCTGTGCTGGGAAAGGAAACATCGCCAGCACACTCCCACCCTTCCGCACGGCCGGAAAAGGTGGCAGCACGACACAACAATAAGTGTAAAATAGATTTTTTTTTTGTTTTACAAATCTGCGCTCGTGCAATGCATGATGCCAAGATGACAGCAGACCACGATGACGTCGTGCAGAAGCACGACCCGTGGACCACTGCCATCATGTCACGACCATGGGGCAGAGCAGAAAGGGTCTAAATCTCTAAGTTGTAAGTAAGGAAACCAATTAAGGTCTATGCCCTCCTGACTTAAGCTCCTAGGTTCCCCCCCCCCTATACAAAAGATCTTTGTAATATAACCATTTTTTTATTTTTTCCCATTCTTCATTGAGGAGAAGCTTCCTGTGGCAATGTGACAAATAATATCTTAGGAAAAAGTGGTTGCTTATATTTGGGCCAAACTCACAGATGAGCTGTTTTGAGACAATGAATTTTAAAACCAGCATGCATCTTGACTTCATCATACCAGAGATAATCACACCAATCAAATCTTAGGTCATGACCTTCAAGTTTCAATACTCTTTCGTCGCTAAGCAAAATCCATTATTTCAGAAGAAGGCATATAATGATACAGCTCCAGCATCATTGCAGTGATGAATCCATTCCACTCTTCACCTTTAACTTGAACTTTAGAGGACGTATCCACTAAGCATTGAGCTCTTTCCCCAAAATAAATTCAGCACCTTGGATAGTCTCTCTGAACTTTGGAATAAAACCCAAAATGGGTTCACTGCCCCACAGACTTCACAGCCACCAGTCGCTACTGTCCATAACAGACCCTGATAAGATTAGGTCCTAGAGCACCATCTTACTATTGCCCAGTTATAGATGGCTTCAGCACATCACCTTCTTAAAAGTCTTCTCCCAAGTATTGAAAACATAACAGCACATCAGTGCAAAGGCATGGTTTAAAATGAAATTAGAATTAAATACCCCCCACCCATTAAAATCTAATTCAGTCACAGGAAAGTATAGCAGCCATAAGCCTAACAACAAGTATAGCAACACCAGCACAGATTTAGGCCTTTAATTTAAGGACTTGGATGGGAAACCACCAACAAATGCCAGATGTTGTAGGCCACATTCAGAGGGATGAACTGACAAAACCACCTCTAAGTATTCTTTGCCTAAGAAAACCCTATGAAATTCATGGAGTTGCCAGAAATTGACAGGCAACTTGAAGGCACATATACACTGAAGTGACTGGTCCATTGGAGCAAACAAGTATCCCAGTTCCTTGTGGATTTTTAAATCCTTTGTTATTTTAAACAGAGCAGTGGTCCATAAAAATGAAGGGTAAAAATGTGACTAACAATTCCAGTAAAGTTTGCCCAAAGTGAAAGTCTCTTTGAAAATCTGAAAGTTAGCTAGGCAGGGTGTGAATCTATCTGTGTGTTTGTTTCTGAAATCACTAGTGAAGGTTTCTAATTTTTTTTTAAAGCTCTGGAACTGTTATTAAGAAATATAAACTTGGATGCAGATCAAAACCTTTTCATCACCTTATTATGACTTAACTCAAGGCTTCTGTGAAAGTGTAGATTTTCCAATAATCATTGGCTAGACTGACAGATGCGGTTAAATCAGTCAGGACATGTTTGATGTACCTGTAAGTACAAAGAATAGGTTGTACATAACAACCAAATGTATCCAATACCACTTTCTTCACTTTTTCTGTCTGGATCTTTTGTACAATACTTTGATTGTCCTGGAACAGAGTGAGGTGTTTATTAACTTATTTGGATCTTTTCCCAACATTATCCAAAAGAAACTCATGAGTGGTAGCAACATTTATAAGCAACAAGCTCTACAAACATTCAGATATTATCTTCACTTACCTATCTCTCTCTCTGACTAGATTGTATACTAATAGGATTATCTTATATATGTCTAATCAGAGGTGAAAAAGTCCAATGTGACTCACTCTTAAGGAAATATTTACTTTACAAGATTCTAGCTCAAAAAGATCTCCTTTATTCAAGCTTCAAACTGGCTGGAAAAGACTTTCATTAGATAATTGTCAGAGCCAGAATCCTGTAATAGCTACTTAGGCCCTTTCTGCACAGGGTTATTACCACGGGTTAATGCATTGTAGCACTGAACTGTTCTGCATGTGGGAGCGAATTAGCTTGGCTTTATTTTCCATCATTCTCCACGGAATCCTGTGATAATGCGCCGCCATGTGGTATGAAAGCGCGCTATTTGAAAACCAGAAAAAAATGAATCACATTCTGACATCGAAGCAAATTTGGATTTTCACAGTGATGCGGAAACGTACATTCGCACCAATGCACATTGGTGGGCAACGGTGGGTGGGCTGTGGGAACAGGAAGTAGTATGTACGGTATTTTCTGGTATTAGAGACACTGGCATAAGACTGGTATTTTCAGGCTGCATTCTTTAGGAAAAAAATTTTCAGTACCCTTGTCCCCCATTCCATTCACTGCACCCACTGGCCACCCCCTCCCACACCTCTCCAGGCCTGCTTGCCAGCCCCATGCACCGCTCCACATGCACTCGCCAGCCCCACACACCCCTCTGCGCCCAACTACTGCTCCCATGCACCTCTCCGTGCATGTTCACCAGCCCCATGTACTTCTCTGCGCCTGATCACCACCCGCATGCAGCTCTCCGTGTGCTTGCCACCCCCACGTACCTCTCCAATCGGGCTGGGAGAGGTGCGTGCAGGTGGTGATTGGGTGTAGAGAGATGCGTGGGAGTGGTGAGAATCACAGAGAGGTGCATGGGGGTGGTGATTGGGTACAGAGAGGTGTGTGAGGCTGGTAAGCGCACGCGGAGAGGTGCACACGGGTGGTGAGCGTATGCGTAGAGGTGCGTGGGGATGGCGATCAGGCTGGGAGAGGTACGTGTGGGTTGTGATCAGGCACGGAGAGTGGATGGGAGGAGTTACCGTATTTGCATCCCATTTTCAGGAAGCATTTTTTGGGGAAAAAGTGCCTCTTATATGCCGACAAATAGGGTAGTAGGTACCTACATAGGTATGTACAAACATACCAACCCAAAAGACCAAATAAATAAATAAATAAATCAGCCAATCACAGCCGCTGGGGCAGGGTGAGGGGAGTCAGGGGAGTGGCCAGCGACGAGGTAGTGTGGATGCACAAGCTCATACTCCTTTGCAGGAAAACATATCAAAACAAGGGTCTATGTGGAAAACAATCAGTGAAAACTGCATTATTTGAATATGGTAGGAACCGCTGAGAACCACTTCTCACACCTCATGTGGAAAGGGTTAGTTAAGTAGCTACTTACCAGGACCATTTCCGCACTACACTGTTATGGTGCTATTATTCCACTTTCAACATCCTATGGAATCCTGGGGCTTGCAGTTTAGGGAGAAGTATTTAGAATTCTCAGCCAGAGAGCTCTTTGGTCTCAGTAAACTACAAACCCCAAAATTCCAGAGGATGTTGCAAGTGGAATAATAGCACCATAACAACATAGTGCAGAAATGGCCCTAGATTGTCTCATATGTAACTGTTTCATATTCACAATCACTATTTAATTATGATTATGACACTGTTGACACAATTTTAACTCTTCCCCAAACCTACCTTACTAGGCATCAATTGCATAGGGAGAAGGAGGTCCATTCTGTTGGCCATTGGAACACAGGTGAATGGTATTTCCATTAGATTTGGGGAGGTCAGGTCTGAAGAGGTACACTAACTATGTAGCTAAGGATTCTAGCCCAGATTTCCAGCTTCCCCCAATTCAGTATCTCTGTGTTTAACTATAAACTCATCTCACTCTTAGCTGTTGCAGCCAATGATCTGCAAGCCAAGGATGATAGGAATTATAATCTGACACATCTGACCAGGCGAAGGTTGGACAAGAGAAAGAATTTCATAGGAGAAAACAATCTCTCCATCTGTCTTTTTCATCAGTCCTTGACTGCGCGAATTCCAGCTGAAATTAAACTTTCCTGGGAATAAGTCTCACTGAACTTAGGATGCATCCAGACTGATTGAAAAGGCTCAGGTTTCGTTCCTATTCTTTCCAACTTTATACTGGATTACAATAAACTGATCTGGGGAGCACGTATAAAAAGTCTCCAGTTGTACTAGAAGCTGACAGAAAATATTCTAGAATAAAAAATGTTTATGGGTCTCCAAAATAAAATTGGAAAGACCATGGACAAAATTCAGGACTTTCTGGTCTTTGAATGAGTCTGGATGTGCCTTCAGTGGTGCTTAATTTCATGTGGAAGGATATAATGACCCACTTACACTTTGCAGAACGTTTCTTTTGTAAGAGAGTAGCATACTGACAGGGCAGAGAAAGTCTGTATAGGAGACCATGATGGAAGGCAAAAACACTTTACCTTTCTTACAGGTTATCCTTCAGATCCACGACCATCACAGGCATATTCAGTGAGAATTTGGGAGACAGCCTTCTCAGTGGCTGCTTCCAAGCTGTGGAACCCCCTTCCAAAGGAGGTTCACTTGGCTTTCTCCTTGCTGTCTTTCTATCAGAGGCAAAGACCTCCTTTTATTCAGCCAGGCCTTTGGTTTTTAACTTGTTGCAGCAGAGGAAGTTTTTAATGGGGTGTGTTGTGTCTGTATGTTTTGATTACATTTGACATTTTTTGAACTGTTTTTAACATATTTATAAACTGAATGGTGTTTTTTTTAAACCTTTTGTATTCATATTTTTAGCTGTACTTTGTTTTAATGTTGGTGGTTTCCTCTGCTGGGAGACAGGCAGGATTAATAAAATGATGAAATAAATGATTTAAATGAATCTTTTTTGGAAGATGGGAAATAAAACTGCCTTAAAATGCAAAATTGACGACATGAAGGCCAGAAATACATCCTTTAAAGAAATGGAAATTGTGAGCCTCAGCTTTCTGTATCGTAATGCCAAATTGTGCAGTTTTTATAATGTAACATTATTTCAATAGCCTTATATCATATAGACTCATTTTGTATCTTCTTTAGGTTTTACTCAAGGTTGAAGCACCTTGTTGTCCTTCATTGGGTCATATATTGGTAAATATATACATCCAAACTGGTTCTAACACAGAGGAAAACATCTTTCGGTTAGCAGGCACAGACTCAGCCTTTCCAACTGACCTACCAACTTCATAGCACAAATCCCATTCTCTTCTGGGCTCTGGACAATTCTCAGTCCTCATGACATCTCCCCCTCATGCCTTGAATCAGGGCAGCTCCTGAGGACCTCCCTTGTTCCTCATCCTTCCTGTCAGGAAACATGAGATAGAAAAGAAACATGTTTTGCTGTGAGCTTCCCTCTCAGGTCATCTGGACCAACCTGGAGTGACAGTTCCCAAAGGATCAGCCCATTTTTTGCAACTGTGCAAGTCACAAAGAGGGTGTGCCTGTGTATGCATATGTATTGCATGAGGTTTTGAGTTTGGAAATGTTTTTTTGGGGGGTGGAATGCTGGACAACCACAGTCCCCCGCCCAGAATGCCCAATCCTCCTGTTAAAGGATTCTGGGAGATGTAGTCCAAAAAGCCACTTTTCCAAGCTTTGGTGTGTGTGTGGTGGTCCTGCCTAATACTGCCTTTGGGTCCACCCACTGTGGTTTTGGCCATGCCCACTGCTGTCAAATAGTCCTCAGAAGGTGAGCTGTGAAGGAATGAAGTCCGTGGGCTTAAAGTAATTCTCCATTCTGAAACATGTTTCACAATTGCAGCTTGGCAGTTTAGGGCAGCAGCAAAACAGAAGTCAGTACTGTAATATTACATAACTTGTTGTTCTTGTTTTTCTGAAAGTATGTTGAAATCATGATGACCTGATTTGCCTTTGTACAGTCATCTGCAAGAGAGTGCATTTTGATTCAGGTTATTGACTGTCAAAAATGTGGGTATAAATTGAGCTATTTTTAATTTGAGAGTACTGAAGGGGTGAAAATGACAAAGAACTGTTGTCTATGCTTTACAGAAGATCCCAAGTTCAGTCACTGACATCTCCACTGAAAAGTATTTAATAACAGGTTATACAAATGATCTGAATTTCGAAAGTAACTTTTTTGCATGACTCTGTCCCAGGACAAAGACAGGACCCTTCCTAACAGCCTCAAAACAGAGACATGAGAAGGACAATATTTAAGGCATCCAGTGTAGGTGGGAAAGGTAGAGTCCAGCAGTCTTGAAGCATTTATATAATAAGGACTCATTAATGAGGCAAGTAGCTGTGGAAGACTCTAAGCCTATATAAAGAGGGACCAGAATGGGAGGAAGCTGTTGCAGTCAAATGTTCCTATTGGTGGAAGCAACACAGCTTACATTCGGATTCCTTGCTCGTGCTCCAGAAACCTTGACCTTCCCCTTGTGTATGGACTTTGCCACTGGACTGTCACTCTGGATTTATGGTGGACTGCAAAATGACAACTAATAATTTGCTAACAGACTAATTCAAACTTTGCTTGCAGCTGCTGATAAATGGCTCTAATTAAAGAGCTGCAAGTTTTGGCTGGTTGCCAGCATGGAACAATTAGAGTTTCTATACTCCCACCAGCAGAATGGTCACTGGTGATCCTGGCCTTAGTATTCTAGAAGCTGTAATCTCTAATAACAATAATAGTAATTCCAAGACCCTAGAGATCTGCTGTCTGTCAAACTAGAGGATCTAGATTAGGTAGACTAGTATAAAGGGTAGCTCTCACTTTTCCCCTCAGGTACTATAATTCCTTCCATACTTCCCAGCTAGGGCAAGCACAGTTTAGCTCCAAAGCAGAACTAAAAATCCAATTTAAATTTTAAAAAAAGGCTATAGCTCAGTGGTAGGCCATATACTTTGTATTTTTTTTTCCATTTTATAAAAGTTTCAGGTTAGCATCTTTTCAGGGCCCTTTTACACTACACAGTTACAGTGGTATTATTCAACTTTAACTGCCATGGTTTCATCCAGTGGAATCCCAGAGTTTGTAGTTTGGTCAGAGGCACTAGAGGAGCACTCTGGCTGAGACTTCTAAATATCTCTCCTTAAATTGAAAATCCCAGGATTCCACAAAATGGAACTATTACAGTTAAAATGGAATCATAGTGCTATAATTGTGTAGTGTGAAACTGTTGTAAGTAAAGCTGAGAAAGATGACTCTCTGAAACCCAACCCAAGCACTAGAGGCAGCATGTTACTTTGGCTCCATTACATCTCATGGCTCCCTCCCCAACACCCCTCTGCCTGCAAAAAGGCAGAGAACAAAATTTGTAGGGAGTTGACTAGGGAAGCATCTCAATGGCAAAAATCCATTTGTTTCAGTTTCTTTTTTGTCCTGGCATTTTTTTTGTTTGTTAAAAAAACTAAACTTGACAAATGTGCAAAAAACCTCATACTTGACTAATTGTTTACAACTGTTCAGGTGACAATGTCACCAAATACCTACTTTTGGTAGACTACTTGTTTGTGGATTCTACAACACAATCTGCCATCTTAGTACACGAGCACTTAAATCGGGAGAAGAAATGTTGCAAATAACTTCTTTTCAAAATGGAACAATTATCGCTCCAAACATTGTTTGTGGAGGGATTTTTTTTTTTAAAAAAAAGATGAACAAACATCAAAAACATCTGTTTGAGAAAATCACAATGCAGAGGCCAAGAATTTCCAGCATTTGAAAAATGTCTCATCCTTTCAACAGATCACTTTCTGTCACTCTTCAGAAGTCCATAAATAGAATTTCTCTGAAAGCAATTATATGATTTAAAGCTGTAAACAGCTATGAATAAGCTGTTTTTCTTTGTGAATAAAAGAAAAAGTAACAAGAACAGGGAATCTTTTCCTCAGAAACTATCCATGGAAAACAGTAGAGTCTAAAAATTGTAATATTCAGAAATTGGCAGAAGGGCATTGCATTTTCCTGGACATTCAACAAGAGTCTTGAAAACCTCCATATGCAAGTTACATTCCTTGTTAAGTTTGTTTGTATTCCACCTTTTCTCCAATAAACTCAACATGGTGTACATGGCTCTCCTTCTTCCCTTATTTTATCCTCACAACATCCCTGTGAGGCAAGTCATGCTGAATGACAGTGACTGGCCAAGGCTACTCAGTGAGTTGCATGGCCCAATGAGATCTTCTGTGTCTTAACCTGACAGAATCCCACCCAGTCCCTGTTTACCCACTGCAAGGGGAGTTCTGCTGTGAAAGGCCTGTCGAAATTTATATAGAGACTTGATGCTAATCTTACTGATGAATTTCTTACGTGAAGTAGTTCCAACTGTCTGATTGCAAGAGAAGAATAGTACACCTGGGCACACTCTCCATCATTTCACAGATGGAAAATGGGACATGCGTGACAAGTGACATCAGAGTGCGTTTAAGATGGCAAAAGAGCATATAATCTAGAGAGGCTGCAGCAGTTTCCTTTTGCTTGAGCCCACTGGGAAGAGTAAGGCCATTTCCGCCCACTACACTGTGATGTGCTATTATTCCACTTTCAACATCCTGTGGAATTCTGGAGTTTGTAGTTTACTAAGGCCAAAGAGTGCTCTGTCAGAGAGTTCTAAATGCCTCTCCCTAAACTGCAAAGCCCAGGATTCCATAGGGTGTTGAAAGTGGAATAATAGCACTATAAGGGTGTCATGCAGAAAGGCCCGTGGGCTTTTGAGCCAAATGGAATCATCCTTCCAAATGATCTTTTAAAGTGTTATTTAAACAAAGCATTTCAATTAGGGTTGCCAGGCTCCTCTACCTTTAATGGTTGTCTAGAGGGGCAATTTCAGCAGGTGTTCTTTGCTGCCTGGTTGCATGACAAATAACTCCTGCTGGAATTGCCTCTTCTGCACTACCATTAAAGGTACAGGAGCAATATCCACTTTTCAGTCTGGCAGTCCTAAAGGTCAGAGCCAGTGGGGTGCTCTCAGTTTGTACCTGGCTCCTCCCAGGAAGCACAAAGATGTGGTAGCTCTTTTGTATCATTACATTGTCCACCACACTTTCTCCCCTTGATGCCTTTTGGATGCGTTGGTTACAAACTCAGCTATTTCCTGGTGTGCAGCCACCAGGCTCCATTTCTAAGATGGCTCTTTCACACCTGGGTTAGTTATAAAGGCTTCCTTTTCAGGCCCAGGCCTCAGCCTGGGAAACTAGTAAGCTTAGGCTTTACTTTGTAGCACACAGCCTACAGCACAGTTGTTCACTGAAAAGCTACCAGTGAGGAATCCCCTCATTGCCATTCATAAACCATAGACTGAAGTGAAACAGTTTCTAAGAGGAACAAGGGATAGCAGAATGCATTCTGAGCAAACTTGTTTTTGCAAGGTTCGTGTTGCACAGCTACTTTCTGCCATTTCCCTTATGAAAGAGGAGGCATCAACGATCTCAAGCTCCCCAACATCAGTCCAAGAGCTGCACAAGCTGTTTGTCAAGCACTGAAACAAGCCTAGCGGTTTGGCCTAATTTCAAATGGCGCAGATATGAAAGTTTGAGTCAAAACTTGAATTGTTTTTTGAGTTGTATTCTTTTGGACTGAGATTATGGGGCTGGAAAAATGCATAATATCAAAATAATAATAAAAATAAACAAATTTGGGCAGAGAACTGGGAGAAGGCGATTAATTAAGGGAGATGGGTGAAAGGAAAGAATAAGTCTTACTGAGAAGTTACAAAGAATTTTTCACTATATGATCATGGTGGGGAGACTGCTGTATGCACAGAAACTGAAAAGGGTGCCTATTCCTTTGCATGAAGACTGGCTGTTGAAGGTGTTGGATTTGGCAGAAATGAATACATTAACTATTTTAATTAAGGAAGGGTCTTTGGTTAAATTTAAAAATGATTGGGATAACTTGATTGCATATCCAAAAGACTGTTAGCGGGGGAAAATTGAATTACTGGTTTTGAAGGTTAAGCTTATGGTGATTAAATACTAGGCAGTAGTGTGATAATGACAGATGCAAGTATTTCCTGTAGATTATCTTAGAACCAAAAGCTGGTGAGTTAGAAGGCATTTATATGTATTTTTTGGTCCCGTTTTACTTTAGTTGCAGTCTAGTCTAATTTAGCATCAGGCTAGAGTACCCTTGTCTATTTATTTGTTTGTCTTTTTAATTCCCTATATATTTTATATATTAAATGTATGTTCATAAAAATATTTTTAAAAAGAAGAGAAAGGAAAAAATATGGTGGGATAATCACTAAGGAAATGCACACATACATACACACACCCCTATACACATACAGAGAGCTCTGTCCTACAAATGACAGTGACTTTAAAGATCAGGAACACCCATTTCCATATCCTTTTCCTCTTGTGTGTGAATTATTCTGGTCAGACTCCGTACATGCAAGTTTGGTATTAGGTATGACTGTTGGGAAACTGGGTCATGCATCTGTACAGAAATGAAACTGGAAGGGGGGGCATACCCCACCCTCTGACACCTACGTTCATTGAACACAGTGGCAGCTGATAGCTTCGTATCAATAGGGCAGTAGCTCTCTTTTGGGCTTTAGTCTGAGCTTTAAAGCAGCCCTACAAGATGTTGAACATATTGGGGGTGGGGGAATACAGTTCACCACTTTGGATCACTCCTTTAAAGTTCAGGCTAAAATTATAATAATGATAATAGTAGTAACAACAACAGTTGTTGTTCTGCCTTTTTCCCAGACTAAGACTCAAAGAAACTTACAACAATTAATAAGTTAAAAATCCACAAGACACAGAAGTTAAAACAAGATTAAACAATCAAATTAAGACCATGTTAAAACACACATCATTAAAACACACACACACCAACACAATCATTCGCAGTCTCCAGCACATTGTATATGATGGGCCTTATATAGTCACTCATCAAAGGCCTGTTGGAATAGTCTTTACTTCTCTGTGGGGGAAAAAAAGTAGGGAGACTGCCATCTAACTTCTCTAGGGAAGTAGTTCCAGAGTCTCAGGGCAGCCACTGAGAAGGTCATCTTCCATGTTCCCACTAGAAATACCTGTAACGGGGGGTGGTGAGGCAGTCAGAATGGCTTCCCAGTCAGATCTCAAAACACAGGTTGGTTTATAAGGGAGAATATATTTCTTCAAATAACCTGGATCTGAGCTGTGTAGAGCTTTAAATGTCATAACCAGCATTTTTAATTGTGCCCAGAAACAGACCAGCAGCCAATGAAGTTGTTGCAACAAGGGAATTGTGTGATCGCAGTAGCCAGCCCCAGTTAGCAATCTGGCTGTAGATCACTGGACTAGCTGAAGTTTCTGTATACTCTTCAAAGGCTGCCCCATGTAGAGTACATTACAGTAATCCAACTGGGATGTAACTAAGACACATGCCACCATGGCTAGATCTGACATCTCAAGGAAGTGGCACAGTTGGCACACAAGTTTTAACACTCCTAGTCACTGCTGAAACCTGGGCTTCCAGGCTCAGAGTTAAATCCAGGAACACAGTCAAGCTGTGAACCTATGTCTTCAAGGGGAATGTAAACCCATCCAGCATGATTTGAATTCTATTCCCTGATCTGCCTTTCAGCTGACCAGGAGCACCTCTCTCTTGTCTGGATTAAGTTTCAATTTGTTCTCTCTCATCCAGTCCATTACTGATGACAGGCACCAGTTTAGGATCAAAACATCTTCCTTGGCTTGTAGTGGAAAAGAATAATAAAGATAGATATCACCTGCATACTGATGGCACCAAGCCCCATAACTCTAGACAATCTCTCCCAGCAGTTTCATATATATGTTAAAATTGCATGGGGAACAGACATAAATCCTGAGGGATCCCACTGGTCAACAGCCAAGTTGTCAAATAGGATTCCTCCAGCATCACCTTTTGGGTTTGCCTCTCTGAGAAGGAACAAAGCCCCTATAAAACTGTGCCTCCAACTTCCATCCCAGCAAAGAAGGATGCCGTGGTCAATGGTGTCAAAAGCTGGTGGAAGGTTCAGCAGAACCAGAGACACGCTCCCTCTGTCTATCTCCTGGTGTGAGTCATCCACCAAAGAGAGCAAAGCCATCTCTTTTCTCATAACTAGGCCTGAACCCCAGATGGAAATGGATCTAGACAAGGCCTGGTTATGAGAAAAGACAAAAGACAATCCATTTCACCCAGAAAGCCCTGAACTTTGCCTAAAAGTAAAATGTTAGAGATTGGCCAATAATTATCCAGAATGGTGGGATCCAAGGATGGCTTTTTTAGTAATGGTTTTATAACATCCTTCTTCAGGCAAACTGGAACTCTGCCTTATTTTAGGGAGGCATCAGCCATTCCCTCTACCTACTCAGCCAGTTCTCATCTACCTTTTATTTTAAATAAGCCAGCAAGGGCAAGAATATAGGTTGAAGCTGTCACATCTCCAAGAATTCTGTCCACATCCTCAAGTTTCACAAACTGAAAAGCATCCATTGCCACTGGACAAGAATGGGCCAAAGTTGCATTCACCGACTCATAGCATCCAAGACAAAGCAGATCTGAGTGATTTTATCTGTAAAGTACCAGACAAGTACCAGAAGGAGCCATCAGGAATCCATGAGGATCCATAAACCTCCTGGAGTAAACCACTCCTGCAGCGGTTCTGAGTCAGGGAAGTGTAAACCCTATAAGGTGGTGATCTGTCCATGACAACAGAACTATAGATAGTTCTTCCACTCCCAAATCACATTCACCCCACTCACTATAGAAAACAAGTTCCAAGGTGCACCCACAAGCATGAGTAGGGCCATATAATACTTGGGACGGATCCAGCCCTGAGACACCCCAGCTAGCTCAGAAAGGGAGACTGTTGATACACCAACAAAATCCCTAATTTGTCCCAGGCATCCAGATGCAGGTAAACACACTCAGATCCAGAAAACTGCAGCATAAGACACCTAGTCAGGGAGACAGAGTTACTGGCCAGGGAGACAGAGTTACTTCCTTGCTGCTGAAAAGAGAATCCTGGTGCAAGGATGCCTTATCCATCAGAGGCACAGTGTCTAGGGCCTACAAAAATTTTAGGGCCTACACAAACAGGATTTTAGAGTCTACAAAAACAACGCTAGTGGTACATCAAGGCAAAGTGGGGAATCAAGCACAAGAGTTCCAAGGGCCTACAAAACCCTTAATGTAGCCCTACCCTGGTCAACAAAGCTAAGAGAGATCAACTCACCTACTCCCTGCCAGCCTCACCCAACCAGGTCCCTGTGATCCATGCCAGGTTGGCATGCTTATCTAGAATCAAATCCTGAATGGCAGCTGTTTTCCCATTTACCAACCTGGAATGTACCAGCACTGTTTTCAGTCCAGAAGTTGTGTTGCCAAGATCATCAAAGCTGTTTGAGTTGGGGTACATTTTAAAGACAGCTAGCACCTTATGCCTATCCCTTCAATTAAAATGTAACTGTCTTCTCTTTCCATATCTCCCTCTGCCCCATCCAACTGTAATCGCTGTCCTCTCAGGTCTGATCTCTCGCCTCCTCTTTTCAGAACATATCCTTCCTATTGTAGACTGCCTGTATACTTACAGATGGTAATGATATAATGGTAAAGTGCAAATTAACAGAATGTAGCCCTCCCTCTTCTTTCAAACAGCACAACAGGCCCTTAGCTCTTGTGTCCCCCTGAAGTGGCTCCCTCAAAGAGGTGACTCTCCTTTGGTGTTGGACCTGCTAACAGCAGATCCACTCCCTCTGAACTTTTGCTTTTATCTGCTAGCTCCCTCAACCCTACAACTGAGGTAGGTGGAACTGACAGGCAAAATCTGCTGCATCACAGATACTGGCGGTGGGCCTGAGTCTGCAAAGAGGTAGGAAAGGTGGACCTTCTCCACTAGTTGTGCTCTGTCAGTTCCATGAGTAGGACACAACCAGGCAGTGCCAACAACAGCAGTAGAATGAAAGGGTGCTTGTCTTTTGTTGACACTGCTGGACAAGTCTTCCTGCAGTGTCCTCTCCTGGCAGAAATGGCTGGAATGTCTTAGGCCCCACTTGACTCTTGATTTTATCTTCCAGCTCCCTCAGTTCTAAGGAATCCACTGCTCCACTGGCATAGAATTTACCAGCTACCACTAACTAGAACCCAGGAGCAGAGCTTATTTAAGTATGCAACATACCTACATAGGCTTTGTCCCCAGAATCCCATAGAACATGATTAAAATATGTGTGCACATATCAGTCAATTGGTTGCAGGAGAGAGAAGGAGCATACGTATGGAAAGGCACTGGTTTGAGTAACAATGGAGGGAGATTGTTAAATGTACAAGCTCCACAATTTACATAACTACATTTTCTTCTTAACTGCATCAGTAAATACATTCTCCTAAATTCCAGACATTTATGCAGTAGGATTTTGTGATAACAATTTCCCCTTCCCCAATTTCTGGTCATTTTTAGAGTAGTGATAAGTTTCCTGAAGTAATAATCACGACTTCGTATTAAAAGATATTAAATCAGGATATTTGCTAGTTAGAATAAAAGCAATTGTATGTTGGAAGTGCCTCCCTGTATGATGACTATGGTCCTTAAATATCAGTCCACCCACCTACTGTGCCAACTCATCCACCTACTGGGAAAACCGGTCCTTTAAAAATGTCTCCTACTATCTCTTGGCCCAGCTAACTGAATTCTTAATCCCATACTTCCCACTCCACAGCACATTGCAAAGCATCACAGCTTTTAAGACATGTTTAAAATCACGTAGCCTTCTCAATTGTAATTCAATTAACAAAAAAAGCTGTCAGTTTCACATGTTGTGCAAGTAATTTCCTTGTTCATTCAAGCTCCAAGATGTCAAGAAGACTACAGAGGAACAAATTTCATGACAAAATATGAGAAATGAAACAGGATATATCAGAATTTCTCTCTTAAAAAGGGTTTGGACTAAATTCAACATTAGTAGACCTATCAAGATGAATGGAATTTGTTAGGCCCAACTAATAACTCCCATTGATTTTGATGGTTCTCCTCCAGGTAGGGTTAATATTAAACATACCTTCTGATCTGAAACCAACCACAAAGTATTCTGGTGACTCATTTGAACAGGATGTTCCAGCCTGTACATGTTCAAATATGTGTGTGTGTGTGTGTATGTTTTTCATGGCCTGCAAAATGCAAAGCTGGACCCTGGTGCATAAAATGGTTGCCCATAAAACTACTGCACATCTGTAATGAGCAATGAACTACAACATCACACTGCCTTTTTGTGCACTGTGGTGCTCACTGGCACTAATACAAGGTTAGTCTTCATATTGTCCGTTCTCTAACATGAGTGGCTGAAAGGAAATACATTTGAAAATGTTTTACCTGTGAGAGGGAGATGGACTAGGTGATCTTCAAGGTTTTTTCCAAAGCTGTCATTCTGTGTAGATGGTACTGACAGTACAGGTTGGTGGCTCTGGTGTCAATAGGGCAATAAATCTGTTCCAGGTTGAGCCTAAATCTTAAGGAAGTATACGAGGTCCTGAACCCTAGCTCCCAAATAGGCTCAGGCCATTTAACATTCAGCTTAAAACTCAGAATGGATTCACCACCCCACTGACATCAGAGCCACCATTAGTTATTGACTACCATTTAGATATTTATAATATATAGTGGACAGAGCCAGCGTGGTATAGATGTTTGAGCATTGGACTATGATCCTCGAGACCAGAGTTTGATTCCTCACTCTGTCATGGAAACCCACTGGGTGACTTTGGGTATGTCACAGAGTCTCACCCAGAAAACCCTGTGATAGCTTCTCCTTAAGGTTGCCATAAGTCAAAAACGACTTGAAGGCACACAATAAGAACAACATATGGTGGGATTTTAATTGCCCAGACTTCTTTTGCCTCCTCCAGTGAGCAGCCACATTAGAGACTTGGGTCTACAACTTTGCCACTAACTTACAGTAGTGATCACCCTATAATGTACATGTTCCCTAAATAACAGGTTTGTTAAAGTCATGGCCTTCAACAGCTGTTAGTTTCCATCATTCTGGAGATTAAGAGAATGTGTAGGACTCCTGACTACCAAAACTCTTAAACTTGTATTCAACTCGAAGGTAGGTAGGGCTGTGTGTGTGTGTGTTGGGGGGTGTTAAGTGAATATAACTATAGAGAAACAAAAGGAATGGGATAAAAGGGGTGGGTTATTTAGTGTATGATGGAGGGCCAAGTGGGCATAGATAATTTCACTATCTTTTCTTCATCTCTGACCCTAGGTCTAGTTGTAGATCTGAATATTTCTTTTCCATTCTTCTTCACAGCCATCAAGTGTAATTAAGAACAGCAATAGCAACAACAGTCCTCTGTATTTTTTTAAGCTTAACCAGAAGAGTTGCTAAAGAGTCCAAAGCTCAGCATTTCACAATTTTGTAGATCTGAACTTTCTTTTTTAAATTCTTTAACCCTTGTGTACCAGGATTTCTTAAAAAAAAAAACTGGCATCATATGAGTTCTGGAGTATTTTCTAACCATAAAGAGAAGCCCAAAGCACTGGTGGTTGGAGTTGTGATTAGAATTAGAATTTCAGTTAGAGTTTAACATTCCCAGTGAGAATTTCAAAAGAGTGGGGGAGAAGGGAGGGAGAAAAAATTGTTGGGACATTTTCATCTTTTTTTTATTTTTAGAGGGGAAAATGGATATAACATGACAAATCACTGAAATGTTTACACCTGTGTATCTGGAAACCATGTCAAACAGAAAAAAAGGTTAAAACAAGTCCTATATATGAAAACATCATAGTGGAATTGTTAACCCAAGTAACATATCTAATAGACACAAATGTAATGCAGAACCATTTCTATAAGCAGCTTTTACTGATAACAGTAGAGAAGCATTTCTGGACCAAACCAAAAGCCATCCAATCTACTTTAGTCATCTGTTGTGGTCAACCATTCACAACTAGGCACCTCCCAAGCAAGGCTTTCGACAATGGCCACTTTCTTTGGTTGGCTCTGGGAATCAGGAATATATTGTTTCTCACGTGTAAGTTCTATAGTCTTACACTTAAAAGATCTTTTCACAATAAGCGATAACTATTTTGGAAAAAAAATATTTTCATAAGTGACATGATGCATGAGGATCTCTGTCTTTAGACTATATTATGGGAAATGGCCACAAACATGAGCAATTCCAGTGGAATGTTGATGAATGCATGTAGAGCATTGAAACCAAAGCAGGGAAACAGCCTCGGGATACTCTACTCAACATTATTCCAGTGGTGTACTTGACTTAATCTCTGATGATGATGATGATGATGATAGTGATGGTGATGATCATCATCATCATCATATTTGCCATGAAGTAGGCTTTGACCTAATGACAATCTTATGACTGAGAGATTTCCAAGAGACTCTGTTATTAACAGCCGTTCCTGGGTCTGCAAATGCAGGACTATGCTTCTTTCAATGAATCAATCCATCTGAAAAGTGATTGCCCTTTACCAAGTACTGTATTATCATCCCTTCCAATGATTCATATTATTTGATGATATCACCAACATTAAATATAGTCATTTTAGTCAGTTTTGCTCTTAGGGAGAGTTGAGGCTTGATCTATTCTAGGACTCAATTATTTGTATTTTTGTTCATGGTATCTGTAGCCCTTTCCCACCATCACCACCTTTCAGATTTCTGTTCCTGCCAGCTTTCTTCACTGTCCAGCTTTCACAAATATACATAGAAATCACAGATGCTATGGCACGGATGGTTCTATTTTTGCTATTTAATGATGTATTACACTTGAGATATATAATGAAGTATCTTCATGCCTGAATTTATCTAGATGAGTTTTAATTAAGCTAGAGGTTGATTAAGTATTTGCTTTCGCTGCCAGGCAGGGCACTTTCTATTTTATTACACACACACATGCATGGCTCTCTCTCTCTCTCTCTCTCTCTCTCTCCACACACACACACACACACACACACACACACTTAATAGCATGGCACTTTTGTCAAATCTGGCAGTGCTATTCAACATGCTTAGATTGGCTAATTTAAGAAAACCTCAGCAGCTGCTTTGTTGATGATAAGTTTGTGAACTTATGGAATGAAAAACAACAACCTCTAAAGAAACCAAAGCTTCCTTTGTACAGCAGTATCTTCACATATCCCTATGTAGTGGTTATGGCATTCAGCATATCTTACTGTAGATTTAATTTTGTGTTTATCATAAATAATAATGAAAGGTCCAATTCGTTCTTATTTTAGAAGGACTTCTAAATTTCTAAAGATTTCTAAAGTTATTCAAAGCCAAGACCACGTATGTACTTAAGGAGAGCCATTTCTAGACCATTTAATAATGAGCACAATGAAATGTACCTCAGAGACGCTTTGCGTGAAGTGTAACTACTTGCTGAAGAGCTGTTCACTTAACACTGATAATGTCCTGAGTGGTTTGCAAATCAATTAAGTACAGATGAAGTGAAGATAAATGCTTCCTGTTGAGAAATGTCACAGCATTCTTTCTGCTTCATTTCCTTCGGGCATCATGCATAAAGAGCTTTAATCAGATGACATGCTGCAATGTAATTTGCAAAACCATGTGACAGCTCAGTTTTTGCATCATCAAAATAAGGAACAAATGAGGGTGTGTGGAATAAATGGCTAACAAATGGTTCAGGACTCAGCAGACAGCTGGATAAGTAGATTTCTCCCTCTTATCTAGAAACATAGAAAAATATGAACAGTGACATGAAAATCTACACAATTTAACACTAAGAGTCTTCCTATCGTTCTTGTATCTAGACACAGATATGAGTTGCATGTCACATTATATAATAAATAATCCTACATTCCCATTGTTCAGGAAGATATTGAGGGTTTAACAGAGTTTAGAGAAACTTAAAAGGGATAGATTTTATCAATTGATTGCAGTGTCAAGAGTCTCTGGTGGAATCAGTAACTCAAAGAACACATATCTGACACATAGGACATTTCTGCACTAGACTGTTATAGTGTTATTATTCCACTTTCAACATCCTATGGAATCCTGGGGTTTGCAGTTTCTGGAGGGGTATTTAGAATTCTCAGCCAGAGAGCTCTTTGGCCTCCCTAAACTGCAAACCCCAGAATTCCTCAGGAGGTTGAAAGTAGAATAAAAACACTATAACAGTCTAGTGTGGAAACAGCCATAATTCCAATGAAATAATGAATTATTCCTGTGTCTGCTTTAATTTCCTCTTAAGTAAAATCTGTCCACTTTTTTTGGATCCAAAATGGGGGTTCCATTCAATTTTGTCTCTGGTCTTATGATTTAACAATACTATAGATCGGTGGTTCTCAACCTGTGGGTCCCCAGATGTTTGTGGACTTCAGTTCCCAGAAGCCCTGAGCATTGATCGTAGTGGCTGGGGCTTCTGGGAGCTGAAGTCCACAAACATCTGGGGACCCACAAGTTGCGAACCACTGCTATAGATACTGCAGCTTCTTATATGAGAACTAGTGTATATACCCCGCGTTGCCCAGGATTTTATTTTCTCATAGAAAATACTTAGAAAGATTTGAGATCCTGTGACTCTAATTCCCCAAACTGTCTTGTCCGGTACCTGTAACTTTCCCCCATATTCCCCAATCCAATCTGTATTCAGAGTTATTAACATACAGAGGTTGGGTTCCTGAGGGAATACACTGTCTTCTTCCTTGCTGCTAGCCCTTGTCTTCATAGCAGCCGGCCAATTCAAGACAGACACAGTTGACTGAAGCCCAAGAGCCCTCTGGCTGAAAATTCAAAAGGCCCCTCTCTAAATTGCAAACCCCAGGATTCCACAGAATTTTCTTAGGCAGCCAATCATATGAGGTCTTTGCCTGACACAGGCAAACAAACTTTGGTTTTTATATATTAGATATGCACATGGGAATGTACTTTATATCAAATCAGACTGCCGGACCCTGTTGCTCTATATTGTCACTGATGGATTTTCTACTGTTTTATACTTAAGTCTTTTCCAGCCCTTTCTGGAGGGGAACCATCCCAGTCAGTTTTCTCTAAATCGGGAGTGGCCAACATGTGGCCCTTCAGACGCAGTTGGACTGTAGCCCCCATCAGCATTCATTGTTCGTTATACTAACTAGTGCTGATGGGTGTGTTACCACCGTGTACTGGCCTGGCCTTTGGTAAACCAAAGATATCATTTTGATATCACAATTCGGCCCTACTCTGCCACCAGCCAAGTGTTTGTGAGGCCCGCCAAACAAGCGCGAAGCTAGGCATGGCTACTACTTGCTGCTCCCACCAAACCAAGCCAGATATTGCCAGACCTGCTTTAGGGGACCTCCTGAAACAAACACCTTCATTACAAATGCACGCTACCACAAAGGGATCCTCTGCCCCGAGAGGACACCCTGGTGAGCTAGGTACTTAACTGCCAAGCTAGCTGCATCTACATACTGGCCATACCATTGTCAACTCGGACTTTAACTCAATCATGCAAATTCTGACCTTTCGGAGGCTTTGTCTCCAACCCAAAACTTATTGTTTTCACCCGAGACCAGACTAGCCTGCGGTCGTTCTTTCCCCAATAAATATCCCCCGCTCTGAGAGCTCTTCGGAACTCTCGCCAGATCGCTTGGACTTCATTCTGCCTTGCTGCCGCTCGGTTCAGCAGATTCCCCTCGGCTGCCACGCCAGGTTTCCTCTTCTACAACTGGCTTCTCAGGGCTGCAGGACAGGTGGCGTATCGCCCATTTTCCTTGAACTCTCTTTTCCTTTTCTAGTTAGGAGTGTGTTTGTGCTTTTCTTTAATAACTGTCTAATAAATCTTAATTGTTGTTTGAACCATTTGCCTCCTCATTGACCTGATGCTGTAGACATAGAGTAAAAGATCCTGCTGTATTACCCTGCCAAGAGAGTGCTCCAGCTAATTTTCCCCATCTTGCTAGGTTTGTTTTGTTATTTGGGTGCCCCTCCTCGGACCCCAAGTCACAGGGTAACAGGTGTTACAGTTGAACCACATAAGATTTAGCTAAAGGGGCAACTCTGTATTAGCAGGAAGTTACTACTTTTTTATATTAGATGAAAATGAAAGAGCTTGTCATGGACCTTCACAATTGTGGGTATTTTATTTTATTTTAATCTTGTCTTTCTCCCGGGATGGGACTCAAGGAAACTCACATCAAATTAAGAATAAAGGACACTAAACATCTTTTGATACAAAAATTTCAATCAAACAATCACTGTAGAACATACACAGTCACTGTAGAATATTATTTACAAAGAAAATTACTTACCTTAAGAATTTATAGAACATTTGGAGGACCACATGTCCTCCAGCTCTGTGTCAAAGAGTATACAAGGTATAATATGAATATTTTGCCTTCTTCAATCTTGGACCATGCTATCAAGAACCAGTGCTTGTCCATGTGGACACTGCTTTGAATATTAACAATATACATTCTGGAATATATTAAACTACCGTACGTTTATCATCTGTCGCCTTTAGCAACATACCCCCCGACTGTTCCAGTTTGGCAGAGACAGTCCTGATTAATCCTCTGTTGTCCCACTTTTTCAGCTATTATTAAAATGTCCCAGTTTCTTTCCCCTTCTCCCGTCTTCCGCTTTTGTCCTCAGCTTACTTCGTTTCAAACTGAGACCCTTTCCGCACAAGGCAAGTGAATCGCTTCGTGGCGTTACTTACTGGTTCTTCTTGGGTCTGAAGTAATGCAGACTTTCTCTGGGTTCCAGGGCAAACCGGAGCAGTGTGAGGTCTTTAGATCTGCACTGCTCCGGCTGAAAATGGGGGCTTCCTGTGGCTCCCGGATGAAAATGGTGGCTTCGTGGGTGCAGACCAACCACTGACGCTGGCCACGCCCACAGCCCACCCTCCACTGATCGCAGGCTCGCATTGGTGCGAGCCTGCATATCTGCACAGGTAAGTAGGAATGCAATGGCGCATTCCAGAAAATTGAAAGACTGGATTTTTCCGGTCTTTCCTTAGCGCACTGCAGGACCACTTGGAGGCGGTTTGGATCAGACTAAGGTGTGGAACTAAGTTAAATAGTCTGCACCTAGTCTGATGCAAGGTGCGGAAGACCTCTGTGCCAGGACGCCTTGGTCCGTGTTAACATCCACGTGTGGAAAGGGCCTGAGTTCAAAGTGCAAAAGTAGTTTGCAATCAATTAATTTAGAAGATGGAGAGAAGCGAAAGGGGTGTAGTTTTGCCCTTCCTAGTAGGCAGTTTCTCCAAGCTTGTGGTATTCTTCATTAGAAACTTTTGCCTGGCCATATGTGGCCATTGCCACCCTACACTGTAATAGTGCTATTATTCACTTTCAACATCCCGTGGAATCCTGCAGTCTGCAGTTCAGGGAGGGGCAATTAGAATTCTCAGCCAGAGAGCCCTTTGGCCTCCCTAAGCTGCAAACCCAGAATTCTACAGGAGGTGGAAAGTGGAATAATCACACTAGAACAGTGTAGTGCAGAAATGGCTTGTGTCTTGGTGTTCATCTGTGAAATGTTGGAGGGTATGTGATAAGACCAATCTGTGTTCTCTGTGTTTCTTCAGTGATGTAGGCTCTGCAGGCAAAATAGGACTGTTTTCAGGTAATCTCCTGCATATAGCACCTCACCCACACATAACTGTGCCTCATATTTTACAGAAGTCATGCCAATAGCTGCTAAAATTTAGAGAATAATTAAAAGATGGTGATGCTGGCTCTGAAAGTGCTGACTGTGTCTTTGGGGTGGAAAGTGGTAGTCTAAATCAGATCAACTCAAAAGATGATCAGCACCATCAGAGCTTAGCTGATCATCTTCCCAGCAGAGAAATCTGCAAGCCTAGTGTTCACATAGGCACCTCTGCTGGGATGTGTGGGAGTCAAAGGGTCCATTACGCTCAGACTGTCTTATTTGTTCCAATTAACCACCTAAGTTCTCTAGCTGCAGAACTGCTATCCTACACACGTTTACCTGAGTCCAGGGGTGGAAAGTGCCCCCACAACCTCGGCAGCTTGAGTTCCTCAGGACCCAGCAGCACCACCAAAAAATTCAGAACATCATTTTGAAAATTGTTTGGCTGAAAATACCTCCCCCAGTTGTTCTTGCTATTATTTTTATTTATAATAATAATAATTATTATTATTGCAATCTTCCTTTTTTTAATCCCACCTTTTATTATTGTTGCAACATTATTATTAACTACAGTCTTACTTATTATTAACATATTTTAATTATTTATCATTACAATATTACTTTATTATCTACATTATAGAGAGGGTATGGGAGCAATTTCTCCATAATCCCCCCATCAGCATTTTAGAACCAGCAGAAACCTCTGAGATTCAGCATGGTATAGTGGTTTGGGCATTGGACTACGACCCTGGAGTTCATTCCTGGTCGACTATGGAAACCTACTGTGTGACTGGGCATGTCACACACTCTCAGCCCTGGATAACCCCATGATAGGTTCACCTTTAGGGTTGTTGTAAGTCAGAAATGACTTGAAGGCACACAACAACATAAGGCTTTTTAACCAAAAAGTAAGTCAGATGTGTTATCCTGTGTGTGTGTGTGTGTGTGTGTGTGTGTGTGATGCTTTTTTGTACTTCTAACCCAAGCTTGGTTTTTTTAAAAAAAAAATGTTTAAAATGATGGCAGGGATATGTGTGTGACCTTCCAGAGGTGGAACAGTGTAGCCCCCAACCCTTGGAAATTGTCCAAATCTGGTTGGCTGGAACATGCTGAAGTTCTGTCTGGTTGACATGCCACCACAGGTCAAGGCTTAAAGTTTGAATGGCCTGTTCCATACAAGATAAATTATGAGGATTTGTGGCTTAGTACCCTATAAAAGTCATAGGGTCACAATAAGTCGACAGGTGACTTGAAAGAACACACATACACAATGTTTTAGGAAAAATAATAGCAGAGGGGGTCACTGAGTTTTTAGTCTGCCAGCAAATCTTAATGTGTGAAGAAACCTCACACTCATGTGCTGGCAGCCAGCATGGTACAATGGTCGGAGCTGATGATTACACTGGAGAGGGATGATGGAAGTTACAGTCCAACACATATTGTATGTGCCAGGTAGGGGAAGGATCTATTCGTTTCAGAGTAGAGCACTGGAGAGTCCTAGGTTCCAAACTCCACTCAGCCATCAGGTTCTTGGGTAACCTTGGGCCACTAATTCTCTCTGCCTAACTCACCTCACAGGGTTGTTGTGATAGGTTAGAACCAGTTTGAGTTTCTGGAAGGAAAGGCGCAACATGCATGCTGTAAATACACATTTCCCGTTACGTATTGCCATGAACATGTTTCAGCTTATTGTCACCAGAGGAGCTTAGCAGGCTTTTTGATGCCCTTGTGAAGAGGTCACCTATTGGGATGTCTTTGCCAAGATGCCTATTTATACCACCTTCTGTTTCTGTTTCTGGAAAAAAAGCGTCATCCATATCCAGACATCTATGTGTGTGTGCCTGCATGTGTGCCTTCCAGACATAGAAAAAACTTTTATAGCTACAGTTTAAAATCACTTGGAGCGAGAACAATCCTAAACCCTGAAAAGTTCACAAGTACTAAAAAAAGGAAAAGAAAAAAGGCACTATGCTATTTTAATATCTGTTTTGGCAGGCCAGCATGGAAGCATTTGTTACACAGAATACTTCCAAATTTCAAGGAAGCCAACCATAAATAGACTGTTCAGGAAATTCTGAAAGTGAGGGTGGGACAGAAGAACTGGAACTAGTTGGCTTACAAGACATTCTGTTTGCATTAAGTGTCAACAAAAACACTTGATGATAGATTTTTGGTGATTTGTGGCAGCTTTCCACTCTGGCATACTTGCTCAGGCTGTACTCTTCAGTTTCCTTACTAAGGTGGATTTATGTATAAGTAAAGATGCACGGGACTCTGATAAGGTTCTGAAAACAGCTATCCCTTCTTTTTTGAAAGAATACTTCAGTGGGAAGTTTTCTGAAAACAGGGTTAACCTTTGAGTAAGATCCCTCTACTCTCTCTCCAGCCAGCGTGACTGTGGAGGGAAGGGTAGATATCACAATAAAGGACATAGAAGTCCTTCTGATAACAACAGGAAAAGCATAAGAAAAGAAAAGAGAATGATGTTGAAGGATGTGCACCAGTGACAGAATAGCAGAAAAAGACTGAGGTTGAGAGAGAGGGAGAAGAGACACCTAAAAGAATGAAGGAGTCCTGGAAGTGATTGTTGTTTTAAGAGATGGCATTGATAGGCAGTGAAGCAGCTCTGGAGATTGGCCACTGACCTTTGAGCAGGCTCATGTTACACCAGCTGTCAGTCTTAAACAATGGCAGAGCTGGCTCCCTTCCTCAATACTTTGAAAGACTGATTCCCAAACAGGGCTGAATCTATGTTGTACCTGAGGTGGAAGACAGAAGCAGCAAGTTGTGTCCACTCTCCTAAGTATGTTACATCGGACCCAAAATCAGGAAAGTTTACTTTCACAGCTGAGGCAGAAAATCCTACAAGTTTTTTGGTGATACAAATACAGTAATAATAATGTCTCAAATAAGCAAAATTATAATTATTGTATTTGTATTGCCAGAAAACTTGTGGAATTTTCTGCCTCAGCTGTGAAAGTAACCTAGCTTGTGTGTTCTTCCTCGTTAATAACTTTTCCTGTCTTGATCACACTCAGATGCTGCTTGGCTGCACATGTTCCTGTGAAATGTGAGAGGTTACACTGCTCTCAGGCTCTTGAACTCTCTTCCTAGAAAGACTAGACTAGCACTCTCCTTGCTATCCTTTTATAAGCAAATGAAGACTTTTTGGTAGGCTTTGAGGGCTGATTTCTAGGACTTTCATAATGTGCTGTATTGGCAAAATGTGTAGTTTATCTTTGGAATGAGCATACTTTTAATTGCTTTTAGTGTAATATAGTTTCATTATATTTTAACTTTTCATACTTCTGGTTCTATCTGCTTTAATTTTTCTAAGCTATCTTGAGACCCAGGGCTGAGGAAAAGGCACAATATACATAAATAAAACATTAGTAAAAAATAACAATAATTAAGTAAAATACATGAAGCATTCCAGACCCTTTTAAAAAACATTATAAGGATGCTACAAATGCTATCAAAAGACCTGAGCTCCTTTAATTTGCAAGGGAATCATTCCAAAGACTGTGGCTCAACTAATTTCTGGATCAGGGCCAATAAGAGAAAGTGGGCCACTTTTAATGTTAGATATATAACTGTCAACTGGATGAGAATAAACAGAGAGATTGTATAGAAAGATAATATATTCCAGACACACCGTGCTTTGTTCCTTCCAGTTAATTCTGAATAAGTTCTAATAGTGAATGGCCAGTTTTCAAGGCTGTCCACAGGAAAAACTTTCCCTTCATGTGGAACCAGACTATGATCATACTGTGGCAACGGGAAATAACATTTTACAGAGGTGGCTAAGAACCACATGGCTTTTACTAATTATGTAAAATATCCCCCCAAAAATCAGGGGCATCAAAATCCCTGTTAATGCAACTTACAAAATATAATTAAAAACTCAGTCCTAGTAAAACCATATCAAAATAAAACAGTAAAAGGAGCAAGTACATGACACATGCAGCTATGCCCAGTTTAAGAATCTGTTTTAAAAAGTAAACTGTCTGGACAGACAGACTGAATATATATTGGTGCTAAAATATTTATAATGCTGGCACCAATCATACTTTGACAGGGCTTTGTTCAGGAACCAAGGCCAAAGAAGAACTACTTTATCTGATCAGAGGCATTTTTAAATATTATTTAAATATAAATATTATTTACATTTTTTCCATCTGCACACATATGATCGCTACAAGCTCTTCAGAAAAGGGCTTGGTGGGCAACAGGACACACCTATAACAGAAACCTGCAAAATCATGATAGTATATGAATATGTGATTCAAAACATGGTAAATGGCCTTTGGAAACATCTGCTTGCCTGTTGTAGGCAACCCAGCCTGCATTATCTTACTAGTTTCTGCAAACTCTGTCTCTGTAAATTAAGCAGAAAAGGTAAAAACTCAACTTTCTGTGACCCTTTAAAAAATAGTTGGAGAAGCATAACTGCAGCTTGTGGGAAACACTATGTACAAACAGTTGCAGTTTGACAGTTTAAATGCATCATTTTGCAGTTCTGTAGCTCTGCACAGGAATGTATTTAAACCTCTATTTTTTCAGTTTCTTTTCATCCTGAGTCTAAATGAAGATGCTATTTGGGACAATGATAGCTGGTCCATGGTAAGAAGAAGAAACAGGAGGTAAGACTGCACACAGCATAATCACAATTACTTGGTTTAAATATGATTCATGACATTCATCCTTTGTTATTGTTGTTAACATATACATGTCTGCTTAGTGTAGCTCCTATCTCAAAGTGTTGAAAGAGAAATCTTCTGTTCTATATTCAGTCGTTTGTTTCATTCTATGCCAATAACACAATCAACGAGATCAACTATAATGATATTATGAGACAATTTAATATAGAGTGGTGACATTAAGACACTTACTCACAGGGACTCGTTGAGATAGAGAACCCTGTGGAACTCCCTTCCACAGGAAGCCAGGCTGGTCTCCTCTCTGCTCTCTTTCCATCAGCAGGTGAGTACCTTTCTATGAACCCAGGCCCTTGGCTATTAACTGTCCATCTTTCAAGGTCTTTTAATCATAGAATCATGGACTTGGAAGGGACCACAAAGGCCATCCATTCCAACCCCCTGCCATGCAGCAATACATAATCAACGCACTCTTGACAGATGACCATCCAGCGTCTATTTAAAAACCTCCAAAGAAGGAGACGCCACTACTCTGTGAGGCAGGGTATTCCACTGTTAAGCTGCTCTTATCATCGGGAAGTTCTTCCTGATTTTTAGGCAGAATCACTTTTCCTGTAAGTTGAACTCATTGCATTCACCTTCTGGTACGAGGAGATTATTCTTACTGAGTGTAATATTGTACATGACTTTGGGCTAATATACTGTACATGCAGCTAATACATTTCAACACTAAAAAAATGTGTTGCTTTTCAATTCTGAAGCAGATCATGAAATCATAGGACCAGGGCACACCTCTATGGATTTATTAAATGTCTTTAAAATGGGTATATCCTTAGTACAAATGTTTTCCCTTTCTCCCTCTCCTCCCTGAGACTTGTGGAAAAGAGAAGTGAAGTTGGATGCTGGGATATTATTTGACATTTTGCAATGTAAGAGACTGTTGCAAAAGAAAGTCCTTACTGCCGCTTTTGAATCCTGTCTAAAGAAGCCCCAAATTGACACAGGTATGCTACATACAAGTGTACGTTTTGTTTGTTTGCTGGGGAGGGGGAAGGATTTTGTGTTTAGAAATGCCTCTTTGATCAACCTGCTGTGCCGGAACTGTTTTCTGAGCTTTGTGATAAGGAATAGCCTGTTAGCAACTCTGTTTTGTGAGAGTAAGACAGGTTAATTGGGCTTGACGATACTGATGACTCTTTCAAGTCACGTAAAATGAGACGGGAAGAGCTTATCACAAGTAGATAACCATTAATATTCCTTGTACTGTCTATGAGAAGAGAAAGGTAGTTGTTTAAGTATTTCCAAAGATATCCAACAAAGAACACAAAGGGTGAACCTATCCACCCATAGGAGATAGGGCAGCAATACAAATACCTTACCTGGAATGAAAAGGCAGCTTCCTCTGCTATAATAAGAATGAAAATTCGGAACTGACTTGTTGCTTTACAATAGGATTATCTGTTCCACTGAGGCACACTGGAAGAAGAGAAAAATGGGAAGGAATCTTTATCAAGCCATTTCTCACAACAGACTCCTCCAACTCCAAAGGTAAACCATAAATTCCTTGTCATTGCCCACAAACTCAGACCATACTCATTCAAGAATTCTCAATGGGAAATGAGAAAAATGTTGAAATTTATATGAAGATTTTTCCCAGTTAGTGACATGAATATTTACAAAGATAGGAGTCTGGTAACTAAGGTCCTTTCCACCTTACACTGTTATAGTGCTATTATTCCACTCTCAACATCCTGTGGAATTCTGGGATTCACATAGTTTAGCAAGGCCAAAGAACTCTCTGGTGGAGAATTCTAAATGCCCTAAACTATAAAGCCCAGAATTCCACAGGATGTTGAAAGTAGAATAATAGCACTATAACAGTGTAGAGCAGAAAGGCCCTAAATTCTGTCGTCGTTTTTGTTTTGTGCCTTCAAGTCATTTCCAGTTTATGGCAACTGTAAGGTGACCCTATCCGACATGAGTTGTATTCTGAGAGTGTTTGCCAATGCCTTCCTCTGAGAATGAGAGAGTGTGACTTACCCAAGATCATCCAGTGGGTTTCCATGGCTGAGTGGGGATTTGAACTCTGGTCTCCAAAGTCCTAGTCCAGCACTCAGATACTACATCCCACTAGGTTCAACTCTTTTAGAGCTTGTTTACAGCACCAGAATTCTTTCTTCCTAACAAGCAACCTGAAGAACTGTACCTCTCTGAAAATGGTAGATATACTCAAAGAATACTCAGCATCTCCAACACGGTACAATTACCTAGGATTCCTTTGAGTAAAGCAAGACAAATGTGCAGCAACCACATACACTCATAACATAGATAGGCAACACGGACTATCAGTCTGCCAGTAATAATTATTTATGCTTGGCTGAAAAATGTATTGTGAGAAAATATTTTCTTCTGAAGGAACTACTGGCTGCTTTTAAAAAATTCATTGAAAAGATTCATATTGCAAAAAAAAAATGGTCCTGTCTGGAAAGATATTCAGTGCTTTTGAGAAGAAAAGCTTCAATAAAAATTCTTTTATGTTCACGGCAGAAAGCCAACCAAATTGGCATATGTTCTACAGTAAACTGGTGGGTAGGAATAAGATGCTAACCACATGTTTAATGAGAATTGCAAATTTGCCATAATTGATGGCTGATAAATTACTGCTTTCCCAATGTATTCTTTAGGACCCGATCATACAAGATTATTTCCTGCATGAATACCCATTATGGGTAAGAAAACCACACGTACACAATATATGGCAAGCACAGAACGTATTGTGGTGAAAAGCCACACTGGCTGTTGGGTTTGTTCACTGAGTTGTTTCTTATGTTTTTGTTTTGTTTTAATTTTTTTTCTTCTGCTTCCCTTTTTTCAAGCAGGTCTCTTGCTTCTTTGCTTACTGCTTGGGGATATAAGGACTGCTAAAAGTTTTATGATGTAAAGCTTGCATGTTGCTGTGCAATACTAGAATATTAAATAATATTTATGGAATTAAGTGTGCCTTATCCCACTGCATCAGCTTCATTAGAGTATAGTGATGAACTGGCATATATACTCATGATTTGGGCCCATCACTCCATCAACAGTGAACTTCCATGAAGACTGCTACCATAGCTGTGTGAAATAATTACATGAGCCAAGCTACCATTGCATTTGGGCCATGGGTCTTGGGCAAAGGGCCCTGTAGCACTTAACAGGTAACAAGCAACACTTGCTGAAATTCCCTCTTCTACACAATCCGTAACAGTACAGCCTTCTTCAGTTTGGAAAGCAGAATGTATTTGACTCAGAGCTTTTTCGCACAGGGTGTTCTGATACTTACCGGGCTGGCGCACTCCCTCCACTGATCCAGGCTGATCCGGAGCAGTGTGTGACCGTGCTACACACTGCTCCAGGGATGAAAATGGCGCTTTCCGGTTGGTGGAGGCTCTCCACCAACCGGAGAAGCTCGCCAGCCTAAAGCCCACCCCCGGAAGATTTGCAGCCTCGCAGTGGTGCAAGCCTGCAAATCTACACATTAGTGCAGCGACAGAGTGGGGCACGCTGTGCTATTGAAAGACCTCTTTTAAGCGGTCTTTCAATAGCACGGTGAACCACCAGTTCTGGTCGTTCTGGAGTGGGCTGAAGTCCGGACATACATAAAGTAGTCCGGGCCCAGTCCGCCCCTAAGTACAAACGTCCTTGCTGAAGGATACTCTGCCCCGTCACTAAATCAAAGTGTGGAAAAGGCCTCAGAAGTCCATAACTCAGCATGGTAATCTCCCTACATCTACTTGTGGTCAGAAGGATGATTACACCCTAGGTATCCCAATCAGGTGGAGCCACTCTGCACAAGCAGTTGCTCATTGTGTAACAGTCTCCTTTGCAGGTGATGACACCCAGGCCTTTTCCACACTACACTGTTATAGTGCTATTGTTCTACTTTCAATATCCCATGGAATCCTGGGGTTTGAAGTTTAGGAGGGGCATTTAGAATTCTCAGCCAGAGAGCTCTTTGGCCTCAGTAAACTACAAACCTCAGGAATCCACAGGAGGTTGAAAGTGGAATAATAACACTATAACAGTATAGTGTGGAAATGGTCCCAGTGTGCAGATGTTAGGAGGTGGGAGCTAGACTGAAGACATAAAGTCAAGATGGTGAGCCAGGACCATCTCTCTAACTTTCCTGGTTTGGTAGGGACAGTCCTAAAAATCCTTTGTTGACAAGAGGAAAGGAGGGGGTAGAATCATACCCTTCCCAATAGGCTCAGGTAAAGCAAACTGCTGCAGCCCCCTCCTAGACTGTGTGTTTTTCTTCAATAATAATTGTTGACATCTTGACCATGCTCTGATGTTGGTTGGCCACACATGTCCCAGTTTACATCAGAAATGTTGGAGGTATGCTGCCATGCAAACTGCAAGCTGTCTTAGGCGTATGATCTTGGATTTTCTCTGCAAGTCTGAAAGAACAGCATTGCTATGCTGGAGGGCTCTCTTCTGTTTCTGGAGGCCAAGCAAATGCCCAGTTTTGCCACCTCTTGCACCTGGCCCTTCAAACTACCTCAATCTGTGGCCCTTGCAAATATTGTTTGCCATATGGAAGTGTCTTTGGGCTGCTACCAGATTGCTTATGTGATATATTAATCAAGATATACTGAGCATACAAAAGAGCTGAAATTCTGTTACAAAAACAGGCGAGATTACTTTGCAGTAGGAAACTAATCTGAAAGAGTTGTTTTTAGAATTCGGCTAGATGAGTAATATCATTCTTTTCTGACTTCTAGAAGCAGTATTGTGCTTAAAGGAAATTGAAGGTTCATTGCTTTTAAAAGTGAGAAAATAAAACATTCTGTGACATAATGTTTTCAACTTGTGTGTTCTGATTCCAGGTTTGAGGAAAACCTGGGCAAACTAGTAATCCCCATCTTCTGTTTGTGGCCCTACCTAAGTGGCAGGCAGAAGAACTCCAAGGAGCATCAGGTGGCTATTTAAATTTAACCACTTAAATTTCCCACAATGCTCCAGGATGACACTAATAAGGGGCATTAAGGGAACTCAGCCACTTGGCGCAGTTTGGATACTGACCTGGATTTTATTAAAAGGAGATCACAGAATTGGTGCTAACTGAGGGCCCTGCCAGGCTGCTGGGATTCCCAAAGCTGCCCAGAAATGTCAAAAAATGACACTAGCATGGCTTGCTGCAATGTTGTAGTTTACAAAACAAGTGTTTTTGTCATTCTAGCAGTGGACTGGGGTGATACACTAGGGTTTTGCTGAATAAGTTTAATGGCTTCAATTATAACTCCCATGCTGCAGCAGCTAATACAGAGCTCCTGATATTTATGTGGGGGTTCCATTCCAGAAACCCTGCATAAAACAAAAAACACAAAGTGTTGCATCAGAAGTTGTACAAGAGGAGGGCCTGCAGAGGTTGTACGAGAGGAGGGCTTGCTGTACTACTGCTGTCTGTATTAAACCTGAAATATGTGGTGGTTAAAACATTACAGGAAAGTTTTGCATCCCATTAGAGTCAATGGGCATAACATTTACATGCCCATGGCAGAACAACTGCATGTATGCTGCATCACTGACTATAATGGAAGGTAACACTTGACGTTACCTTGCATTTGTGTGTGCAGAGGTTGTCCGAGAGGAGGGCCTGCCGTACTGTATTAAATCTGAAATATGTGGTGGTTAAAACATTACAGGAATGGCTCCATCTTTTTCAATACAATGCATCAGTTTTGTTTCAGGAGAGGCATCTTAGTTCATGTACTGTCATCCATACACATTTGTTGCTTTTCTGGAAGGATTTTTACATTAGATTTAGTTGCCATTTTTCTCATTTTAGGCTTTGCTAATACACAGCAACTAAACTTTATCCACACTTAGCAGGAAGTAACACTCATGAACTTGCTTCCAGCTGATAGAACAGGGCTTCAGGAGGAATTTCAGGGGGATGTCGAGTGATCTGTCACTCATGGTTCTGAAATTTACCTTTATAGTCCCCGGTGAATAATATCTGAGACAGCAGGTTAACAACAACAATGAGATTACATGTTTGGGAAGAATTTTAGACAATTAAAATAAATACATTTAAAAGTAGCTGAATAGTAACACACTTAGCAATATGTTACTTTTAAAATAATAATGGCAATAAATTGCTTAAAAAGAAAAATAAACAACTTACATTTTAAAAATACAATTCCAAGCTCTACATAGTGCATGTGTGTATGTAACATGACACATTTCGTATCTACATAGACTTTGGCTGTTATTCTACAGAGCTGTAAGAGCTCTTCCACAGCAGAATATATTGCCTCAGAGGATGGTGGGCTCTCCATCCTTAGAGGTCTTTCACAATCTGTTAGGAGTGCTTTAGCTGGGCATTTGCGCGTTGCAGGAGGGCTGGGCTAGATGTCCCTTGTGGTTTGTTGCAAGTCTAAGGTTCTATGATTCTATAGTACTTTTTATGCTCAAAGATATAGATGATGATGATGATGATGATTAATTTCTTTCCTGTCTCTCCCCAAGGCTCAACATGGGGTACAACTCAGATTAAAATACAGTATATAACTAAAAACATATAAAACCATTTAATATAAAAAAACTAGATTAAAACATGCCATACACCAATTAAAAATTCATAGTTTAAAATTGACTGGGTAAGCCTGCAGGAAAATACAGGTCATTAATACTTTTTAAAATTCAGACAGTATGTTTAGCTGTCGAATCTCTTCTGGCAGGCCATTCCACAGTCTAGGGGCAGCTGATGAAAAGGTCATCTGGGTGACCATTGCTGGTCTAGTCCTGGCTGGTTTAAGTAAATGGCCACAGAGGACCTGAGTATACAGTGTGGATTGTACTGGAGGAGGTGATCCTGCAGATAACTTGGACCCAAATCATGTAAGGCTTTAATGATAATAACCAACACTTTGTACTTTGGCCAGAAATTAATTGGCAGCCTCCAATTAATTGGAGTGATTTTAATATTGGTGTGATATGCTCACCCTTGGATGTTCCTGTATCATCCTGTCTGCCAGTTAAAGTTTCCAAACTTTGTACAAAGGTAGTCCAACGCACAGCGAATTGCAGAAGTCCAATCTTAAGGTTACCAACATGTGCATTACCATCTTTAGGTCTTCCAGTTCTAGGAAAGGATGCAGTAGGTGTATCAGCCTAAGCTGATAAAAAGCATTGGATGAGAACCCTCTCACATCTGGCTCATCAGCACAAGGTTTTATGAAATACTACATCTTGGGTTTAAAAAAGAAGAAAAGGGGAAGATTTTTTTTAAAAAAAAATGTGGGAGTATCTTTAAGACAAACTGTTTTTTATTTTTGCATGATCTTTCTTGGATATAAACTTACTTCTTCAGATGTAGTACAGGGGGATAATAAATGACCAGGCATAAAGCATATTTGCATAGTTACAGGAGTGGGATGAAATGTAATAGGATCCAGAAAGATTCAAGTTGTGACCCTGGCCCTAAATTTTCAAAGGGCTCCTTTGTTTTATTCTACCTCAGTTTCCCATGCTCCACTGCAAAATCTGAATAACTCTAATCTAGTTTTGTTGTGATGACCAGAAAAACAATAATTGCAAGACAGCAGCCAAAACAAAACAAAATTCTTAACCATTATGGTGTTACACATACAATCAATTAATCAGGCAACTGGTTTTCAGATCCCATCTACTGCTGAAATTTAGCAGGTATGGATCAGGCCAATTCCTTGGATGAGAGGACATCATGAGTCCCATGTAAGAGGAGTGGATTAATTACATAACCTGAGTACTTGATTATGATCATGGCCTTTAAATATCCTTACTGTTAATTTTAAACAAGCATCGGAACAACTGGCAATATGGGAAAGGGCTTACTTGTGTGCATGTATGGTTACTACAAGGAAGCACATTTGCAGGTTTCAGGTCAGATATGGCAAGTGGAGAAATACAGGAGAGTTTCTTGTTGCTGCTGCATGCCTTCAGGTTGTTGCCAACTTATGGAGGCCCTAGGTGAACCTATCATGAGGTTTTCTGGGGCTGAGAGTGTGTGACATGCCCAAGGTTACCCAGTAGGTTTCCATAGCCAAGCAAGGAATCAAATCCAGTCTCCAGGGTCGTCGTCCAATGCTCATATCGCTATACTATGCTGGCTCTTACAGGACAGCAGTTAATCAGCTGGTATGTTTCCGTTATTTGCTAAAGGATAAGAAGTCCATGGTTTGGGTCAAATACCCTTTGTTTCAACAGGTTTTTTGTTTCTTAACTTTGATAATACTGAATCCTGAATGCATGATAAAAAGATAGGGAAAGGTTACATTTTTCTTCAGAAAAGCCTTTTCAAGGTACATGGCTTCCCCTTAGGGTCTTCCATCTATTTTGGTTGAAGGCTTGACACCTTGGATAGCTCCTCTATAGTTCAGACTAAAATGCAGAGTGGATTGACCACTCCTCTGATATGGGAACCACTAGCTACCACTCTCCTGCAAGTCATCCATTCAGATTTGTGGCAATGAAAGAGCAACTTGTGGCGTACTCGGAGTGTTGGACTAAGAATCTGTGAGACCAGAATTTGAATCCCTGATCAACTATTGTAACCCACTGGGTGGTGTTGGGCACACCACACCCTATCAGCCTCAGAGGGAGGCAAAGGCAAACCCCCTCTGAACAAATCTTGCCAGGAAAACTCCTTGATAGGTTCTCTTTAGGGTGCCATAAGTTGGAAGTTACTTGAAGACACACAACAAGTTAAAATATACCCAGTCAGCCCTCCACATTTGTGAGTTTCACTTTGGCGGATTTGATTATTCACGGATTAATAGCTGTCACCTTTGCTGCGTTACTATGCCATTTTTAATAGAGACCACAAGTCTCATGAGACTGAGAAACTGTAAATAAGGCTTTTAAGTCCCTATTAAAAATGGTGTGGGGCAGCAGTGGAGGTGGCAGTAAGCCCCACCAGCCACCCACTTCTGCCTTGTGAAGGAACCCTGATGCCTCAGAGGAATCCACAGTGGGTTGAATATGGTGATCATACTTTTTAAGTGTTAAGTATGATTTGGGAGGGCCTAGAGTTATTCACGGTTTTTTCACTTTCAAGGGGGTCTTGTGCCCCTAACCCTAGTGAATGTGGAAGGATGACTGTAGATGTAATTGTGTTTAGTTTCATGCCATGGAAAGCATCAAAAATATACAGAGAATTTTCTGCACAAATGGATAAAATAAGAAGCTGTTTAAGGCACAGGGACAGGCCACACTGTTTACTCCCCTGCCCCTGTTTAGTCAGCAGCCCTAAATTACACACAATGATGGCAACAGGCATGAGTGCCAAGCAAATGGGCAGAAACCTCATTCACATCCTACACTACTGGATTTCATCTGCTGATAATATTCCCAAAGAGGGTCCACAATCAACAGGAACATCAAATTCTCCAGGACCATAGTTTGAAGCTCTAGTTAAGCCAAGCTGAAAAACAGAAATTTTGTCCTGATCCATGAAGGCTGCTGATTGAACAAAATCTAGACAGCCAAGTTTAGTCCTTCCTCACCCAGTCTTCTGCAGCTGACATTTTTTAGTAGAGTGACAATTAGATAGGTAATATGTGGAATTAGGCCAAGCTTGCCATTCAGATTTGAGAAGACAAGACTAGTAAATTCTGAATTAGTCTAGAAATTCCTGTCTGAGAGTGGCAGATAGCTAAAATCCTTATAGGTACCCTGAAACTCAATGTGAATTCATAAACTTAAGTGGCACCATCAGCAGGACTATATTCCCTTTCAGTGACAGGGTCTACATCACAAATTTTAAATTAAAACTGGTTATTGACACATGCTAACATTATACACTCTGGCACTGATTAAGCAGCCTTTAAAACCCCAAATACCACTGGTTCTGTGTAATTCATTTTTAACTGCAATGTCAAAATGACTAGTAATAAGACTGAAGGTAAAAACTTGTTCACTCTTGTCTGTCATTCCTTTGTATGTTGTAAAACCATCTAATAGCTACATATTTATATCAATCTCAAAATCTGTTATCGGAGGAGAAAGGTCCAATTCTTAACATAGTCCATATATGCCACAGAGTTCAGATACCATTTATCTTTAAATGGACTGCACCATTTTGTAGCTTCATCTGATATGGTTATGACTATTATTCCATTTAGCAAATATTGTACAGTTCCCAAAAAAATACAATCTGTAAAGAGATTCTGACCAGAATCCTTTTGGTAACTTGCAAGGTACAAACAGGGGTTACACTAGCATAATTACTTTTCCCCACATTGCATAAGGTGGTTTTACCAGGCTTCACAAGAGCTGCCAGTTCTCACAGGCAACTCTGTGCCAGACCCAAACAGCCACTGTTTGGTTCTGCCAGACTGTCTAGACATGCCAGCAAGCTGGTCACCTTCACTCTCCCTATTCAATGGCCTCCATTTGCTTTCACTTTGCCCAGAACTTCTGCATAAGAAGTTGTTGTTGTTGTTGTGTGCCTTCAAGTAATTTCTGACTTATGGCAACCCTAAGGTGAACGCATTACAGGGTTTTCTTTGCAAGATTTGTTTGCTTTGGCCTTCCTCTGAAGCCAAGTGAGTGTGACGTGCCCAGCGTGACTTGTCCGATGTCACCCAGTCGGTTTCCATGGCCAAACAGGGATTTGTATCCTGGTCTCCAAAGTCATAGTCCAAAGCTCAAACCACTACACCACACTGGTTTTCTCCCCATGATTACCATTATACACAAATGCCCAGCTAAGGCTTAGAACTTTAAGCTAAAATATGCTGATATTTTTGGCTTCTTTTTTGGCCCTTAACTTTGCCCATCATTAATGCAACCCAAAAACTTCTTTGAAAATGAATTCAGCTCTCAGACTGAAAAAAGTTTGCCACCCAGGCTTAAGGGAAATTGTTAATCTTTCCTCTCAGCTATTTCTTTGGGAGGGGGGGTCATTCCTCATCCCAACTCCTTCCACGTCTCTGCTTCCATACACCCTGTGTACAGTTCTAAACATGTACTCAGAAGAATCATAGAACTGGAAGGGCCTTCATGGGCCATCAAGTCCAACTCCCTGCTTAGTGCATGATCACCAGCTAAGGTATCTCTACTAGGTAACTGTCTAGCCTCTTTCTGAAGATTTCCAGAGAAAGAGAACCCACCACATGCCAAGGTAATTGGTTCTATTGCCAGAGCATTCTTACTGTCAAGAAGTTCCTTCTAAGTTCTTCTCTTCAGCAAGCTGAACATGCCCAGCTCCTTCATCCTTTCCTCATATATTTTGTTCCTCATGCTTCTTATCATCCTTGTTACCCTTCTCTGAACCTGGTCCATCTTGTCCAAAATCTTGTTGAAATGAGGCACCTAGAACTGGATGCAGTACTCCAGGTGAGATGTGACCAGTGTAGAATACAGGGGGACTACCCTTTCTCTTGATTTGGAAGTTAGATTTCTATTAAGGCAAGCTACTGGAGTGGTAACAGCCATTGAACTAGGCAAAGAACTGGAAAGGAGACTTACTCTACCAGTACCCCCTAGGTCAGCAGTTCTCACCAGCCAACAGTACAAATAGCATTGACCCCAGGATCAAATCAGGCCATCATGAGGCACCAACCAGGAGGCAGGAAATTCAACATACATGGTGGTCTTTATTCGCTATATATATATATATATTTAAAAATTCCAAAGATTTTCTATAATTTGCCTCAGCATGGAGACAGTAGTCAAGAAATCAGAAGAAGATTAGGACTTCAGAGAGCAGCCATGAAGGAATGAGATAAGATTGTCAAGAGTAAAAATTCCAAAAGAGTAAATTCCAAAATCAGAATCATCTGTGCCATAGCATTTCTGCTTGCTGTGTATGCTTCTGAAAGCTGGACAGTGAAGAATGCGGACGGGGGGAACACAGCCCATTTGAAATATGGTGCTGAAGAGTTCTTTGGATACCATAGCCTGCCACAAAGACAAATGAATGGACCCTAAACCAAAGCAGACCCAAATTCTCACTAGTAGACAAACTGAGGCTATTACACTATGGACGTATCATGAGACTGATTCATCATGACTGTTTGAAAAAGATCATGATGCTTGGTAATGCAGAAGGCAGTAGGAAAAGAGGAAGATAATATTTCAAATGGATTGATTCAGTCAAGGAAGCCACAGCTCTGAACTTGTAAGATCTGAGCAGCGCTGTTGATGACCAGGGTTCATGGGGGTCTTGCATTCATAGAGTCACCATAAGTCGAAATCAACTTGGTAGAAAGTAACAACAAATTTTGTCCTTATATACCAAATGTCAAAAAGTCTAATTTAATGCAAGCAGTGTCAAAAATTACCTTAATACAGTTGCACTGGAGAGGAGTGTTAGGGGAGGGAAGTGTTAGGGAGCTATCGTACAAACCAGTAATTTTTCCAGGCTCTAGTCCTGGGGAAACGGGATCTTTCTCTGTAATCTTCACTTCATTGGCTCTCTCCAAGTGTGGAATGCCATCTGTTGTCACCCTAATTGATGGGTTTGGGTTGTTTCCAGCAATGCTGGGGATAGGTAATTTTCATTTTAAATGTCCTTTTTTGTTTAGTTGGTTTGCTTTTTGGTTATTTCCTCTCCCCTACTTGGCTCAGCACCAATAGGATACCGCTGATGTTCTGCTAGCATTTCTTCCCACTTCCCTCTCTCTCCATTATCAAAGTATAGAATCACACTGCTATTTATATACAAGTATATGGACTGATTGAAGCCTGCCAGTAACCAGAAGCTAGTTGAATTCAGCATCTTAGTGTTTTGCAGATTTTATTTAAACACATACACATATACATACATTCTCTCTCTGTCTGTCTCTCTCTCTCTCCACACACACACACACACATACTGATGACCAGGAGTGAAAAATACGATTGTTTTTCAAAATATTGAATAGAAGAAATTTTGATATGAAATAATTACTCTGGAACTATCTAGTTTCACTCAGTGAAAGAAGTGCTTACCTAAGTATTGCATGTAAAAAAAAAAGCAAGTCTATTAAAATCACTTAAACAGAAACAACTTTAACGAGATATTAATTGTTGCAATGGGAACTGTTCATAGTCACACAGCCATCAAGCACTATATTATGCGTTCTCTTAAAAATGTTCCAAAGGTTTTAAACTCTAATAAAATGTTAAATTACATCAGATGACTCCAGACATACTGTTATCTTGGATTTAGAATGCCAACTGAAAGAACACAGTGAAACACCCAGTATAATTAAAATACTCTGACTCATCAGTAAGAACAATGTAGTTTTGCTGCCACCTGCTGGTTTATTTTAGAAGCATACGTTCAATTAGTTAAAATTGCGAAAACTTAAGGTTTTTTTTAAAAAAAATTTATATATATCAAAACCATTAAAAATATGTATCAAAACCATCAAAAGAAAGAAGACTGGGTGACAGATCTTTGACAGTTCATTTTGTAAACTGTTGGTCTTTGTCCAAACCTAAGAAGAGATTTCCCATGCCCTTGAAAGCTCCTTTCATGTCAAAAACAGATTTGAGCCAAAGGAATACATACATATACTGAATTCTCAGTGCAGATGAATAGACTTACACAGTCTAATATAGGCATGCAGAATCTATAGATGTGGGTCTATAAAACTTGGTATGATACTGTTCAGTTCCTTATGTATCAATAGATTTCAGTAAGTCACTGAGTCATTTTATGATCCATAGCTGTTGCTGTCTGCCTTCAATTAATTTCAGACTTATGGTGACCCTAAGAAGAACATATCATGGGGTTTTCTGGGGGCTGAGAGTGTGTGACACATTCAAGTCACTCAGCAGATTTCCATAAACCGCTATGGAAATAATACAAAAATATTTCTGATTGAGTACACAGGAAACACATACCTTGCAGCACAACTAGATTGTCTATGCCTGAGGGGCTAACCACTTGCTAACACTAACTCCCATAACAAAAACCCTTTCAGGGGGCAGGTAGTTACTGGAAAGAAAATATAGACAAAAAATTGGAAGAAGAGTACTGTTGCTTAACCCATTCCACTGCCATTGGTACTAGACCCACTACTAGCCATTTTCTAACTTACAAATTTTGGACCCTAGAGAAGAGGATGTAGTGGATGGAAAAGGAACTAGGGTTTTGTCCTCCAAATCCCATTCTAAATTGCTCTGCTGAAAGCAATTTTTCCATTGAAAAAGCACATGCTATACTTGTAACATGCAGTGGGCCCTTGGCATCCACTGGGATTTGGTTCCAGGGCCTCCTGCGGATAACAAAGTTCGTGGATGCTCCTTACATACAATGGTGTAGTAAAAAGGTATCCCTTCTATAAAATGGCAAAATCAGAGTTTGCTTTTTGGATTTTTTAAAAAATATTTTCAAGCTGCAGTTGGTTAAATCCACATATACAGAATTCGTGGATATGGAGGGCCAACCATGTTCAGAAATGGAACATGCTCATCAGCTCTTCCCAGAAGTGGACAGTGTACAAACCTTATCAAGTATTTGCAAGTAGGGACAGGAGCGTCATTATCTACACTTAGAATGTCTTCATTAACATGATGTTTGAAAGATGGAGAGGAAGTGATAGAGCAAACGAGCATTTTTAAATCCATTCTCTGCACCCGAGGAAGGAAAGCAGGGCTGACTGGGTAAACCCTTCCTTCTTAGTGACAAACAGGTTGCAAAGAATACCTAATGCTAATATGGTACTTTATATAATGTTTTAAAAGGAAAAGGCTGATACTTGGGGAGCCTTGGATATCTGGATACAGTGTGTGTCAGAACTAACTTGCATGAGTATTCCATGGGAGGTGGCAGACAGATAATGACCAGTGTTTAACTCCTAAAGACAGGAGTGTTGGGTCACCACTCTTAGGCCATTTCTGCACTAGACTATTATAGTGCTCTTATTCCACTTTTAACTTCCTATGGAATCCTGGGATTTGTAGTTTAGGGAGGGACATTTAGAATTCTCAGCCAGAGAGCTCTTTGGCCTCAGTAAACTACAAATCCCAGGATTCCACAGGATATTGAAGTGGAATAATAGCACTCTAACAGTGTAGTGCAGAAATGGCCTCACTGTAAGACACAAATTTAAAGGAATCCTTATTTTTGGATCTGCTGCATGGCCCCAACTATCTTAATCTGTCCTTTTCAGGCACCAGAAATCAGTCTGTTCCCCCACCTCTTTCTAGATTAGTACTGATGTACCTCAGATAAAAAAGTCTCTGACAAAGAAGCTACTATTTACAAAGCCTTTTTATGTCTATCGAGCCTCTACCCTCCTCCTTCTTCTCTTGTCTAGCTAAAAGGTTTTTAAAGCACTGTCAGCGCTACAAGGATGGTGAAAGGAGCCTGGAAAAACACAGACTTTTAGTATCAGGTTGCAGCAGTGTGTCTACAGTAAACAATAAAATAAGCTTGAGCTGGGGAAAAAATGGGATTCCATTCCAGCTGAACATCCTGTAGCTGCGCGCACCTGCCTACAACAGTCCAAGTAAAGAGCAGCTGCTTCCAGAATCCCTTGTTAAGTATCCATGAACAACAAAACAAAAACAAAAAGAGAAGGCAGATAAGCCCTACCTACCAGCTGCCTCTAGCAGGTTTAAAAAAAAAGCAGCAGCTGCATGAATCTGGTCACCAGAATGAAAATGGTAAGAGTGGTGGGCTGGTGAAAGAAAAAAAATCATCTGTGAAGAAGTTTTCAAGTGATCTGTAAGGTTCAAATATGTTTGTTTACTTATGCAGTGCTTACCTGACCAAGTTGTTCCATTTCACATGTGCATATTCTTAGTTTGCATAAAAGTTTGCCGACATATTTTGATCTCTCTCTCTCTCTCTCTCTCTCTGAGTAACCTATCCCAGTTCTTTTCATGTTATTTCTGGTACCAATTTTTCTTTTTAAAAGGTAATGCCCAGGAACACATCTACTTTATTAACTGATGTATACCTGTAGTTTACTTCCAGGCAGCCACATCTGTGCATTGTTCACATTCTTTGCTCACCGTACATGCATTCACATCATAGGTGTACATTTGAAATGTCTGATAATCTATTTGTGTTTATTCCTGATCCAGATACAAGAATCCCCCTGGATCCATATCAAGTGTCTGGCTTGCTCTGGGTAAAATGAACACATGTATGTTTGTGTGAATTGATGAACACATATTCACTTTATGAAAGCCGTAAGTGTAGCCTTCTATAGCTCTCATGAAGCACAACTTTTTTCTGTCTGTGAGCTATATACAGCCAATAATTTGCACATACACACACACCTATTAAAAACTTTTCAGCAGCGATAAATTAACAGATTAAAGCATGTCTAAATAAAAAGGTCTTTCTTTGATTGTGGAAGGTGAGCAGAGGGGAAACCTAGCTTGTGGTGGCAGAGAGTTCCACAGTATGGGAGGAGCTGCTAAGAAAGCTCTATGTCTTCAGCAAATGTACGCATGACAGTTGTGGGACCAAAAGCCTTCCCCTGAGGATCTCAAAATTTCGGCAGGCTCACACAGGGCAATACAACTGGGGTCCAAGATATATGGGACTTTATACACTGTAACCACCACTTTGAACCATGCCCAGAAACAAACTAATAGCTAGTAAAAATATAATTGAGGACCAATGGTTTCTTAAAATGTATAATATACCACACTAGCTCTCTTACCAATATAGCTACAGAAGGGCAAAAATGACAGTCCAGATTTCTTCCCTTTTCTATTGCCAAGTCTATTCTAGAGGTGGGAAAAGGAAAAAGTGGAACTTTTCTTTTTAATGGATAATATTTTTGTGTACATTTTTCAAGTGGACATGTGCTGCCATTGACTAATGGACATTTGTGTGGATTTTTTTTTTTTTTTGGGTGCGGTTTTGAAGGTACATAAGCGACCAAATGTATTTTTCAGCTTTCACAGAATACACTGTAAAACTCAAAATGTATGGGTTTCTGACTGCAGATTATGTCTCTTTCTGTGTTTGATTCAGAAGGCATGAACTTGGTCATCCATTTAAAAAATGATAAACTGAATTTCTCATGCATTCTTAAATATAGCTGACATATTACCCTTCTGTAAACCTGGAAGGGAACACACACACACACACACACACGCGCGTGTGTGTGTGTGATTTATGCCTTATGTGAGCATTAATTTTACCCAAAGTTTCAGCAAGTTATCCTCTGAAGTAATTCAGTGCTGTAAGCAGAGCTTGTGGAAATTATCTGTTACTGCAGTCTAGGCCTACCCGGAGACAGCACCCGATATCACTTCGATATCAAACCAATCGACTTTCCCCTGCCACCCCGCTCCACGTGTTTGTGAGGCCACCGGACAAGCACGCAAACGGGCACAGCTGATAATTGCTGGACATTCCATTCTCCACCCAGGCAGGCCAGACACAGCCGGTTCGTCGCTTCAGGGACCTCTCCAGCAAACACCTTATTACATATGCGCAATACTAACAAAGGCTTCCTGCCCCGAGCAGGCTACTGGACAAAGGTTGTGCTGTCCACTGGTAAGCACTGCACATTTGCATACTGGCCACACTATTGTTAATTCGGCTCTGATTCCATCATGCAAAGTTGTGACCTTTCCGAGACATCGTCTCACACCCAAACTCATTGTTTTCCCCGAGTAAGGCATAGCCTGCAGTCCCAATTCACCCTATAAAAACCACTGATTCCAAGACCTTCCTCGGATCGCTCCTGAGTTTCATCCCATCTTGCTGCTGCATAGCTTGGCGAGCTCCCCTCAGCTAATCGAGCTGAGTTTCTTCTCTGCACCCCTGGCTTCTCCCCCGAAGTCCAGGATGATGAGACAGGTGTCATATCACCCATTTTCCCTGAAAATCTCTATCCTTAATTCAACCTCTAATTTCTTAGTTAGCTGTGTGACTGTGGTGTCTTTGATATTTGCTTGCATTCAATAAAACATCATTTGATTACTTTAAACCTGTCTGGCTGCTTGACTGACCTGACCCCTTAGACCAGTGGTTCTCAACCTGTGGGTCCCCAGATGTTTGTGGACTTCAGCTCCCAGAAGCCCCAGCCACTATAGTCAATGCTCAGGGCTTCTGGGAGCTGAAGTCCAAAAACATCTGGGGACCCACAGGTTGAGAACCACTGCCGTAGACGCTGGGTTGCAAGATCCTGCTAAGTTACCCTGCCTCTCGCTAGCTTAAGTGAGTGCTCCAGCTAATTTCCCCCAAGGTTGTGTTATATTGTTTGGTTATTTAGGTGTCCCTCACGGGACCCCCAGAGAACAGGGTAACATACCTTTTGGACTACAGCTGCCAGACTCTTCGACCCAGAATGACTAATGTTGATGTCACCAGGGGTATTCTCGGAGCCATAATCCAAAAAGTAATTTTTAAAGGTTCTGGTTGTAAGGCAGAAATTTCTTTTTTAGACTTCCATAATAGAAGCCCAATGTGGGTTCCATTTCTTGACCTGTGGGCTTCTTTTTGTTTTCTAATCCATCAGGCCTCCATGGAGCTTAGGTGAGGAAAGGAAGGAGTCCTACATTATGTATAGTAACAAAGCAACAATTTCTTTGGACATGTGGACAAAACTTCCCTTTTGTCCTTAAGCAGTTTTACCCCTCCTCTTGCACTGAGGACACCAATATTCTTATACTAGCTGTCAGCTGCTCTCCTTAGAAAGAAAGCAAGTCACATACTAAGCAGTAATGGACCTTTCCTCCCCTGGAGAATTTGCCATGTTATTTTGTTGTACCAAAAACTTTTTTTTTTGTAGTGGAAGGATAAACAAATTTATTTGTAGCTGCGGTGTTGTCTCACAGGAAAGGAATGTTAAAGCTGTTCTAGATATAAATTCTGTAAGGAGGCTGATGCCTGGATAAGTATTTAGTTTATTAGAATGAGCACTTTTTTAAAAAAACTGTAATCCTCACTGGGGTGGGTTGCAGGAGAGGAATTGGCAGGAAGCTGGAAGAGGCAGTGATTCAGATCTGTCTCTCTGTATGTCTTTCTGTGGTGTGCAATTTGGGGTTATATGTGATGCTTTGGGGGTTTATTTTTGTATACGTATTTGAGAGTGATATAATGCTTAGTTTGCCTTTTCCAAGCAATGGGTTGCTAGAGCATAAAGATGTGGGTTCAAACGAATATTTTTGCTTACAGGAGATTTTCAATCACCGGTGCCCATTCCTCTTTGATTTTATCACCACTTTTGCCTTTGAGATGTTCGAATATCCATAGTTTTTACTTCTAGGATAGCCTGTGGCCATTCTTCTATTTCCGAAATGTTGCTTTTTTCCCAATGTTTTGCAAAGACTATTCTAGCTGCAGTTATTAAATATGGTAATAATCTCCACTGCTTTTTTTATCGAATAGGAGTCTAACTCATGAGTTATATTTAACAAGTATAGTTTAGGGGACAATGGAAACTTACATTTGAATCATTTTGAAATCTTGTTGTATATATGAGTCCAGTATTTTTCTGCTTCTTTTCATGTCCACAAGAGATGACAGAAAGTTCCTACTTCTTGTTGGCATTTCCAGCAAGGCCCTGACATGGATTTCTGTATCTTACTTAATTTTTTGGGTGTCAGGTATCAGCGGTGAAACATTTTCAAGTAGGTTTCTCATAGATTTTGGGCAAAACTGAATCTGTGGGTTGATTCCCAATTCCTTTCCCATTGTTCTGGACGGATAACCTCACCAATATTACTTAACCATTTGAGCATAATGTTTTTTACTATGTCTTCTTCCCTCCCCCAAAGAAGCAGAAATTTATATAGCTTTGACATCTAATGAGACAGGTTATTGAAAATTGTTTTTTTCAAATTCTGTTCTGTCTTTGCTCTTAATGAAAACTTCCAGCTTCAGATTGATCTTAAATCTTTCTACCAACTGTCTGCAGGGAAACCAATTGCATTTTATGTTTTCTCTTTCTAGTTCTTCTCTCGTTTTTATTCTGTATATGTTCTTGGGAGTAAGAGTGATTATGTCTTCATTATGAAACCATTTTTCTGAAAGATTCTTCCATTTTCCAAAAAATGCTTCCTGAGAGGAGACCCAAAGAGAGATTTTGACATAATGTAATTTCATGTATTTGTACTAAATGGTCAGTAATGCTTTGCATTGTACGAAAATTCTTTATCTGCCTTAGCTTTGCCATACCATAGGTAGACATGCCAGCTGAATCTTGCATCAGCACCTTCTAGAGCTAGCATTCTTTCATTGCATAATGTTAACCAATCTGCTAGCCATCTCATTCTGCTTGCGTGATAGTAGATTTTGAGGTCTGGTCTCCCACATTCTCCTTGTGCTCTTGCATCTGTCAGTGCATGTCATTTTATTCTCAGTTTGTGACCGGCCCATATAAATTTAGATAAGTCCTTTTCCAAGTTAAGAATGGTTTGTCATTAATGATTATAGAAGCATTCTGGAATAGAAAGTTCATCTTTGGCAAAATATTCATTTTTACAGTAGCAATCCTTCCTGACAGTGATAATTTCAAGTTATTTCAATTTTTCAAATCTTTTCAAATCATGTTCCAAGTTTTTACATAATTATTTTCAAATAACTCATTATTGTGTCTGGATATCCAGATACCTAAATATTTTCTTTTCTTTTTTATTTTAAAGCTGGATATCTCTACCAATCTTTCCTCTTCCCCTTTCCTCATGTTTTCAGTCAAGATCAAAGTTTTCTCTTTATTGACCTTTATTCCAGAATAAACTCCAGAAAACTCACCAAACTCTTACAATATCTGAACCAATTTCATCAGACTTAAGATTGGGTCTTCTAGAAAAAACACCAGATCGTCTACATAGGCTTTCAGTTTGTAGCTATGACCCTTTAACTGAAGGCCTTTTACTTCAGTATCTTTACGAATGGTTCTATTGAGTAGCTCCAATACTGTGATGAAGAGAGGAGGTGAGAGAAGGCAACTCTGACGGGTGTCATTTCTTATTTTGCAGGTACTTGTCTTCTCTCCATTGACCAATATTTGAGTCAGTTGTTTCTGATATATGGAGTCTAGTCAGCCAAGAAAGTTTCTCACTATTTCCATTCTTCAATGGGCCATGGAGCAAATATACTATCTTCGTGCCCTTCGAACTCCAGGACTTTATCAGAGAACTCCTCTTTGAATTCTCTGCATTATTTAAAGAAGTACTTTTCTAAAAATGACAATGACGATGCTAAGCCCCAACAGGCAACCTCCACATGAGTGTGGTGGCTCTGTGGTATCTCCTACTCCTCCATTCTCCTTTGAATCCCATAGAGAGGACTTGGAACAGGATTCCGGACCCCCTGCAAGTCCCTCCTGCACCCTCTTTACTGGGTGTGTGTGCGTGTATAGCCAGGTTTGCTGTTTGCAGTCTGGAGTTCCCAGCTTTGCCACGCAGGGTGGCAGCTCAGCTAATAGCTCCGCGGAGTCATGTGACCCAGAAGATTTCATAGATAAAAAAATTAAGCAAACTTTGGAATTTAAGCTATATTTCATGAGCAAAATAAAATTAGGTATAGTGTATTAATGAGATCACAAACTGTGATATAACTTGAAGTCAGTAGAGCAGGACATTGGTACAGGTGACAAATATAAAGTGTAAACGGGTAGGAATATATCACACTGTTACCCTGAGAACTGGGGGTCCCGGGAGGGGCACCCAAATAACCAAAACAAACACAAACAAGATGGGGAAATTAACTCAAGCACTTTTTTAAGCTAACGAGAGGCAGGGTAACTTAGCGGGAATCTTTTACCCAATGTATACAGCATCGGGTCAGTGAGCAGTTAGACAGTTGAAATTAATAAGAAAACACAACCTCACAGCTAACTAAGAAATGAAAAAGAGATTTTGGGGAAAATGGATGATACGCCACCTTTCTTGTAGTCCTGAAGAGGTCCAATTGAAGAGAAGGAAACTCAGCGTGGCGGCTGAGGGGAGCTCGCAGAATGAAGCAGCGGCAAAGTAGTCCAAACGGGCAGTCCAGCAAGAGATCCGAGGAAGTCTCAGAACTGGAGGTTTTTATCAGGGAAAGAATGACCATGGGCTAGTCTGGTCTTGGGCGAGAACAATGAGTTTTGGGCTGGAGACAATGTCTCCAAAAGGTCAGAATTTACATGACTGAGTTAGAGTCCAAATTGACAATAGTATGGCCGGTATGTAGATGCGGCTAGCTTGGCAGTTAAGCACTCAGCTCGCCAGGATGCCCGCTCGGGGCAGAGGCCTCTTTGTTTAAACACGCATTTGTAATAAAGGTATTTGTTTCGGGAGGTCTCCTAAAGCAGATCTGGCAGTTTCTGGCTTGCTTAGGTGTAAACAGAAATGATTCAGCATTTAATAGCCATGCCTAGCATCATGCTTGTTCGGCGGCCTCACAAACACTTGGCTGGTGGCAAAACAAGGCCGAATTGTGATATCAAAATGATATCTAAAGGTTACCAAAGGCCAGGCCAGTTCACGGTGGTAACAACACATATATATCTATAGCTGTTTACACATATAATTATGCGTGGGCGACACACAGAATGTGGTTCTTGCTGCTTTTCTTGCTTTTTTTCCCGGGAAGAAATTAGATTAAGACTCTAGAATTGGCAGTATTAGAGGCCAGATGTTGAAAGAAGGGTATAAATTTAAGATGCTAAGATAATGGAGCATAGGAATCCATAATATGAATCTAGGAAGGACAACCTTACTTCTTCTTGTTCTTTTTTTCTTTTCCTTTTTCTGCTCTCTAGAGAATCCAAATCTAGAGTTGATCAAAAAAAAATTCTTCTCTTTTTTATTATATATACATGTGGTTTAAACAAGGAAATGTACATTGCGATATTGTAAAGTCTTTTTTGCTTCTCATTTTGCCCACTGTTTCATCGCTCTGAATGTAATAAAAAATAAAACAAGAATATTTTTGCATGGCTGTATGAGACAGCCCTCTTGCTTTGCCATGCTGGACTCATTATCTTAAAATTACTCTTCCTTTTGTGACTGCCAGCTTTGCCAGTGTCACTATGGATTCTCACTATCCCTTCCCATTATCCCCAACCAATGGCCAGATTGATTAAGAATAATGGGAGTTTCGGCCACACAACATCCTACCTACCAAGGAAGACGGTTTTGTGTCGACACAGCAAGACCTGGTCCCCAGCTAGGATTTGAGCAGGGGTTTTCAAGGCTTGTTTGAACACTGGCAGGTCACTGGATTTACAAAGTTAATAGCACAATCCTATGGCAAGCCTTTGTTCAAGAGCGAGACTTACTTCCAGGTAAATATGCCTAGGACTGCAGTTGAAATCAGGGGTGGACACTTTGTTGCCCTCCAAATATTTTGGCCTACCACCTTCCACAAATCTTTCGCTATTGGCTATGCTGGATGGTTGAGATGAGAGTTACAGGCTAAGATCATTTAGAGAAATATAGTTGCACACCTCAGATCTAAAGAACTATTCAGCTGAGTAGGTCATAGAGCAACGCTACTCATAATCGTGATCTCTGGACCAGTGCAACTCTATAAGCCGTTGGTTGCTGGTTCCCTGCAAGTTTTCAGGAAATAAAGAAACGATTGTTCCCACTAGTGCTGGTCCCTGTCATCTTGGAAAAAACATATTTGACAATCTCTTGTATCAAAAAGCCCAGGAAGCACTGCCATACTGAATATATTGGTGTTTACTTCCAAATAAAAACATATACATTTTTTAAGGGAGCCATGATGGCGTAGTGAGACAGGGGTTCGAATGCCATTGCCTGTTCATCTCTGGAAACCCACTGGGTGACTTTGGGCAAGTCACACTCTCTCAGCATTAGTTTAGGAATGGCAAACTGGTTCTGAATAAAACCTGCTGAGAAAGCCCTGTCAGGATTGCTGTCAAGTCACAGTCAGCCTGGATGCAGAGAACAAAAGAAAAGAAAAGAAACCCATAAAGGATTATATTGCAAAACTGAATCCTATGCATGTCTACATAAGAGTAAATTAAAGGAAGTAGGGATTATATTATATTATATGGGACTATTTTCACGCGGGGGAGGGAGAATTATTTTCTGGACTACAATTCCCAGAATTCCCCATACTCTGGCTGGAGGGTTCTGGGAGTTGTAGCCCAAAGGTAAATTCTTCCAGGCTTTGGGGACCGTACACAGCGTGAGGCTAGGTCCTACAACTCCCATTTTTCCTACCCAGCGCGGTCAATGATAAGGGATTATGGGAGCTGCAGTCCAAAACCTGCGAAGGGCGAAAGCTACTCCAACCCTATTCGAAACAGAACCCTTCCCGTTCGAACCCGAGCTGCCCCGCCAGGCCTCCGACCCGAGCTTCAAAACACGAAGCCGCGGAAGCCCGGGCGCTGGGAGCCTGGCCGGTGCCTTACTGCAGGGGGAGCCGTGCCGCGCCGCCCGCCCGCCCGCTTCCTTCCCCGTCGCTCTTGCCTTCTGCCGGAGGTGGCCGCTCCTCGGCGGGCAGGGGGAGGGCCTTGGGGCGGCTCTGCTCGCTCGCTGCACGCCTGCCTGGCCGCTTGCCGGCCTGCCTCCGGCGGCTGGAAGGGAAGCCGAGCGGGCGCCGCGCCGCGCCTTGCCCAGCTCGGGTCCTCCTCTTCCTGCAGCCCGCCCCTTTGCTGTCCGCACCGCCGAGGCGCCCGCTCCCCTTCCCGGCAACCCACCGCCAGCGCCAGCATGCAGGTTTTCCAGTACCCCGAGGTGTTTCGCGACGAGACGTCCGTGAGTACCGAGCGGCGGCCGTGGGGGGCCCGCTGCCGCTGCAGACGCCCCGCGGCTTCCCGCCTTCCCGCGGAGCTGCTGCTCTCCCCTGCCTCCCCTCGTTGCCTTTCCCTCGCCAGCCCAGCCGGGGGTCTTTCGCGCTGCCCCTGAGGACGGCTCCCCTCACCGGGGCTCCCGCTCTGAGAGCCCGCTTGGGGCTCCTTGCGTCCTCGAAACCGACCATTCCGTAGGAAACCGAGCCTTTTCTCTCCCCGCGCGTCCGCGAGTTTCGCCCTTGCCTGCTCGCCTCTCTCCTTTGCGCTTCCTGTTTCATTTAAAGAGCTAACTAAGCCCTAGTTGGGCAACACGCTTATTAGGACCGGCCAAAATGCCACAATCACACGCAAGCGTTTGAGTTCCCCAGAACTCTTCGCCAGACTACGGGGTGCCGAAGGAAAATGAAATAAGCTGAAATGTTAGGGCATGGCAGAATAGAAAAGTTCAAAGGTTAGGGCCATTTCCGCACTACCCTCTTGCTCTTTCAACATCCTGTGGAATCCTGGGAGTGCAGTGTAGGGAGGGGCCTTTGGAATTCTCCGCCAGAGAGCTCCTTGCCCTCAGTTAAGGGACAAACCCCAGAATTCCACAGAAGATTGAAAGTGGAGTAATAGCACTACAACAGTGGCAATGGCCTGGGCCAGATGCTGCGGTCCTAAATTCTGCACCTAAATAGCGCTCAAATAGGTGGTCAGACTGTGTTTGAGGTTACCATATAGGTTTTATGTGGGCTGAAGGACAATACCAGGGTTCACACCAACTTTGACTCCTCTGGTATTAGTGTTTAAATGCTTGTTTTTCCTGTGTTTACTGGCTAATGAGAACTGCTGCACACTGTTACAGTGTGGCTGTTACTTTTGTGCGACTGCGTCAGGAGAAGTTTGGAGCTGCTTGTGAGGGAAATAAATCAGCTTGGAAAATTACTTTTTGACTATGCCTTCCAGTTGCTGAGGGATTACTATAGTCAAAAGTAAATTGACCATACTGACTGGGGAATTCTGAGAGTTATAGCCCCTCAAAATAACTTTTCTAAGGTCTTACAGAATAGTTATGATAATTGGTCATCAACACCTTGTGTTGGCACCTTTTTACTCTTTGATAGGCCCGAAGTCAAACAAACCTGTTGTTCAGGAATGGAGAGATGTTTCCTCCCAGCCAGATTAGTTAGCAATCCCAGAATTTGTTTCAGGCTGTGGGCTGACTTGCTCATATCTGCTGTGTAAACGCCTTTGTTGTGCATTGGAAGTTCTTGCGTGGGCTGCACTGTGGTCTGAATTGCGGAGTTGAGGCTACGTGACAGTGCCTTGGAACACAAGATGCTGGGCCTTTGCTGTCCCTTCAGTGAGGCAAGCACCTCAAACGGCAGGTGCTGGGGGACAGCGGTAGTAGTACCTCACTGTTCCTCCCGACTCCTGAGCCTTTCTCCTCTATTAAATGCCAGATTTGTATATTCTTCTTCTGTACCCCTAAGCGACCATGCTTTCTGCAAGGGTAGAGGAAGATATTGTCTTGTTGCCCGTACTGAAGAAAGATGGCTGAGGCCATTTCCACACTAGACTGTTATAGCACTATTAGTCCACTTTCGACATCCTATGGAATCCTGGAGTTTGCAGTTTAGGGAGGGGTCCCTTCCCTAAACTGCAAACCCCAGGATTCCATAGGAAGTTGAAAGTGGACTAATAGCACTATAACAGTCTAGTGCGGAAATGGCCTGAGTGGCAGCTTTTCCCTTGACTCAGGCAAAGTGTCCTGGACCACCCCTGAGAAGATGGGTCTAAAACTGTTAATGTGCTCTCAGCAGGCCTACTCCTCACACCATGTGATGTATTCTCTTCCAGTAGGTTCTGGGTCAGGGCATTCATTCAGCTTCCAAGACCCAGTGACTCCTGCCTTCACATTCACACTCAGCACACAAAGCAGATAGAACAGAATGTCTGTTTATTATCAGGAGGACAAAACACATCTAGCAGTACAACCAATAGAAGTGGAACTTGTATATTTCAAACTCCATTACCTGGAACCAAACCAGACCATGTGTGTTTTGGTACAGAGGGGAGTCATGCTGCATTGTTCATTCCATCAGAGTCCTCTTGGAGGCTTAAACCTTATACCAATAAACTACCTCTTGATCTTTTATATCTGCAGTTCTCTTAGTTTGAGGTCTGGCCTCTGGATTTTTCCCTGTGTTTCCAGTTTCATGTCTGAACTCTGCAATGGAAGGTTTAGAAATCTAGTTGCCTGCTCCAAATAGTATTACATCTTGCACAGTAGAAATTTTGCTATTGTGTAGTTTTCCTCAGTACACATATGCTTAGTACCTGCTCCACGGTCAGAGGAATTCTGTGTGACATACCAAGAAAAAAACCCTTTTGTAGAAACTTTCAAGATGTTTTTGTGGCCTTCCTGTTCTCCACTTCTTAATACTTTTCTTCTTCACTTTACTATTTAAATCCGGTATCGATGTAATTTTCTCCATTTTAGATTTCAAAATCATGTAGCCATGCTTCTTAGATAATAAGATTCTCAGAAAAGGGAAATACTAAGTTGCAAAACTTCAGTTACTAACTGTTGTTTACATTTTTGGCCATCTTGCATGGAAGTATAGATTTAGAAGAAGAAAGATGCGTAACATCAGAGTCAGGGTTTAATGTAGCTTTCTACACGTAGTTCCACACAGTTACAGGAGTGTGAAACAAACTCTGTAGAGAAAGTTCTTTGCAGCATATTGAAAGCTTCAATGAGCCACTGTCTCACTTTACAAAAGTTCTTTCGCTTGTTCCATTGTGGAAAATTACTAGGCACAAGTGATCAGGTCATTTTAAAAGTCTGGTAGTCTGAAGCAGCAACCTTTTCACACTACACAATTGTAGTGCTATTATTCCAATTCAACTGCAATGGCAACATCCTATGGAATCCTGAAGTTTGTCGTTCAGGAAGGCACTAGAGCTCTTTGGCTGAGACTTATAAAATCCCCCTATCTACACTGAAAATCCCAGAATTCCATAGGATGAAACCATAGCAGTTAAAGTGGAATCAAAGTGCTAGAACTGTGTAGTGTGAAAAGGCCCCAGGGCTTAGCCCTAGAATTCCACCATTTCTCTCTGGCATGGGTAGAGTCAGAATATTGGAAAGAGGGTGACTGAATAATTGTAGGCTGATTTTGGTCCCCTCAATTCTGCATTTATACAGCACTAGGGATTGGCAAAGTTTGCAAAAGCCCCTGTTTCGATTACAGCGCCCAGACTCCACCAGCCAGCATGGCCATTTGATACCTATAATTTAAAAAAAATGATTAAACTTCCAGAGTATCTGGTCTTCCTTGCCTATTTAATTATTATCCCCACTAAATGACCTGATAGCCCACTGCAGTCTTATACTCTTATCCAACTGAAAATAAGGACCATTTAGTAAAATGGGACTTACTTCTGAGTAGACACAGAGGACTTTTCTATCATGTTGAAGACCTAGTGCTAGGCACATTTACATGTACCTAGCATCTTCATCTCTCCCCTCTCCCCATTTGAGTTGTTACAAGGAAGGGAAGGCAGATACCAGCTCTCTCAGAAGGCTGAATTTCATTCATTCATTTATTCAATGTATACATCAACTTGCTCCTGAAATGTTACCCAAGGTGGCTTGCAACAAGGCTGATACAAAATGCAGTTAAAGACCGAATAATAAAAAAGTTTTGAAAAATTAATTTAGGTATCATATTAAAACACCAATAATTTAAAAGAGTATGAAATCATTTTAAAAATACAAGAACAGCAGTTATTAAACAACTAAGGGAAAAGAATTTAACTGATATTTGACCTAGCCTCCGGTTGAGCAAAGGTAGTAAAAACGACAACAAAACGCCTCTACTTGATAATGTGTTTTAACAGTTTTGATCCCTAGTCGTGATTTATTAATCTTCTAGGATTTTAGGCAGCATGCAAATTTGCATAGCAGTTTTAAAAAGCAAATATAGAATTTGCTGTTGACTAGGAATATTCCAAACACACTGTATATCGGGTAACTCTATTCTTTTGCTTTCAGAGAGCTGAATGAAATTATTAGCTGGTTGAGTTGCATCTTCCATTTTTTGATCAGAGTATGACTCTCTAAGAACATTTAAAAAGAAAAAAAACTTGAAATGGTTTTAATTTTCTGAATTTTTTTTATATGTTTTTTAAATCAGGTACAAGATTATCATGGCTGTGAAGTAAGTGACTCTTATAGCTGGCTAGAGGATCCTGATAGTGAACAAACAAAGGTAAACCTTTAATTTCGAACATTGTCGGGCAAGCTGCAATTTGGAAACTAGAAATTCAAATTGTTGTTGGAATTAGATATTGGTCTCAGAGCATACTTTTGTTCATGATAAACCTAAGATCATTTTGTATAAGAAAGAAAAATTACTTTGAATGAATAGATTATTATTGCTGCTGCCAGATCAATCCTGCAGCTTTTGCTTAGTCTTTGCAATTGTTGTGTGCCTTCTAATTCTTTCTGAATTATGGTGACGCTAAGGTAATGACTCTGTCCCAGGATTTTCTTGGCAACATTTGTTAAGAGAGGGTTTGCCGTGGCCTTCCTCTGAGAGTGAAAGAATGCAAGATTCACCTCTGTTCTTTGTGGAGCATTTATATTTTAAATACCTTGTCATTACTGATTACCAATCAGAAATAATAATGGTAGAAGCATCTGCCTGGGTGGGGAACCCACACATGACTATGTTGTGATGCTCCTTTAAATACAGCCAAACTATATTGACCTGTGAGCATGGATGAACCAGGACTATAGTTGTAGCTTTGGAGAAGCAGCACCATGGCCATCATTCCAACTGAGCTGACAAAGACCTTGCTGGAAGGTCCACGTTGTTTAAAGAAAGGAGCTTCCTTAGATGTTGATAGTGAAGTGGTAGAGACAAAACAGTTAGTGTATTGCCACATTTTTGGTATAAGGCTATGAGGTTTATGGTAGAGGCTAAAGTAGCGGATCCTCTTATTTTGGACAGAACAATCAATGACATAACTCACCTGTGATAGAGAACCGGACAGTAGGAGGAAGAGATCTGTTACTTCTGGAATTTCCAGGCTTCAGTTCTTGTCTACCTATATTGAGAACAGCCAGTGCGCATCGGCTCAGACAGTATCAGGATATTTTCAGTCTGCATTTTGACTCCTTGGCAGGGAGTAAAATTACTCGTATGTTTCTGTTGTATGTGGTTTTGATACGAATATCAAATATGCAAATGCTACATACACCTTCAGTCTTCATATTCTCCTGATTTGTTGTCTCTGTAACAGAGGTAATCTGTAGTATTGTTACTTCCTTTTCCCAAACTGAGACAGATTATACTAGAACTACTCACTGGGCGAAATGAGTTTTAATAAAAGCACATCTAGATGCTTCAAGCAAGCTGAGCTTTGTTGAAAGCAAACTGTCGATAAGGCCACTTGTTAAAGCGTAGTCTGAACTGATAGTATCTAATGTCAGTAGTCTTGAAGACCTGCCCATGTGTGTCATGAAAGGATTCGTTTAGAATTACTTGGACGGGGTGGCACAGTTGTTTCTGAGAGTCAGTTCTAATACAACTTTTTGTGCACACATGTAAAATTGGGAAGGAGGCTGATTCCTAGCATGTGAGTAATTAACGAAATAGATATGCATGATCTTCATATATACATAATTTATTACAGTAGCATTTCAGAAAACAGAGATAGTGAACAACTGTTTGCTAACCATGGCCTAAATTCAGTTGTTGGTATCAATTAGAGTGGACCTACTGAAACAATAGTTACGTAGCTGTTGACTTACTATGTTCCCATTGATCTAGTGCCTCTACTGTAGTTGCGACTGACAATTAGATGTAGACCCATGGTGGCTTATGTGTGTCATTATAGCTGTTACTTGTTAACTGTGGTTAAAAGTGGGTGTGATCTTGGATTTGACACTTGGGCACACCCTTGCCTCCATTCTCTCCCCTCCATTCTGAATTCTTTCTCTCTTTCTTATTATGTGTGTGTCAGCATAAACAAACATCTTGCTCATACTCTAAGTTTGAAGAGGTTTTGCAAACTTTTTTGATGGCAACTCCTTCACATTAACCATGGTTAGCATGGCAGCAGACTTAATACTAAACTTCCTTTTAAAAGAAGGGATACTGTGATTAGCTTGGAAAGCATGGGTGGAACGTGCATGAGTTGTACCTGAGGCAAGGGCTGTAATTGGCTAGAGCTAAAATCTTGTTGTAAAGATAGTACCCATGGTGTGTAATTTGCTTAAAATGAACCCTGGGATCATTAATTGTTGCCTTTAAAACTATGAGGAGTCTGACTGGTCTAATTCTGGAGAGAAGAGGGACGTATAGCTCCATCATGCCTCAGCCTAGCAGCCAAGGAAAGGACCTCCCTCCATCCCAACTGCCAGTGTTGTGTCTTTGAGGAGAGAGAAGAACCAGCAGTATCTGCTTGACTTGGCCCTCTCACACACTGCCATTTCTTTTCCCTGTGTGTTATGTCTTATTTAGATTGTGAATCTGAGGACAGAGAACTGTAAGATTAAAAGTCGGTCAACTGCTGTCAGTGATAAATAAATAAATTTTGCTTTCTGGTGTTTTGTCTTGCTATTGTGCATAGTAGTTTGAAATTACTTTTTACTTATCACTTCATCTGGGGTCTTCAAAGCTGTGCTCTCAAGGGGGCTCACAGAAGAAACTGGTTATTAGTGCTATGAACTAGAGTTTAGAAAATGCTGTTTTTTGGAATGAATTTGTCTCAACCATTTTATTCACGCTTATCTCAGCTTAACAGTTTCATGGCATTTGCTGTAATAGCATCTTGACTATGGGGCCTTTCTGCACTACACTGTTATACTGCTGTTGTTCCACTGCCAACATCCTGTGGAATTCTGGGATTTGCAGTTTAGGGTGGGGCATTTAGTATTCTCAGCCAGAGAGCTCTTTGGTCTCAGTAAACTACAAACCCCAGAATTCACAGGATGTTGAAAGTGGAATAATAGCACTATAACAGTGTAGTGCAGAAAGACACTATAGTCAAGATGCCATTACAGCAGATGCTAAGAAACTGTTAAGCTGAGATAAGCATGAATAAAGTGGTTAAGAGGAGACATATTCACATATACTGATTTGGGAATAAGCCTGATTGAATTCAGTGGGTAATTCTGAGTAAATTGTCATAGGATTGGATTGAAAGCCTCATTGGACATAGGAGAGTTTTCTTCCAATAAACACACATTGCACCAGGTAGCATAACCATTAATACACAGTATTCTTTTGACCATCATCACTTTCCTTTCACAAACCCTTAAAAAGCCACTATGCTAGATCATTCATTAACCTTTGTATTTTCATGTAGCTTTCCAAAGAGCATTACTCTGCCTTCACATTAACCCTGTCAGGATAACTCTTCACTTCACATTTCATGGATTCACTTCAGTCACGATTGAAATTATTTCTGATTCTAACTACTTATGCAAATGAGACAGGATACATGTATACCAAACAGTTTTATGTGAGTTAATTAGGGCTTGTATCTGTAATGACAAAATATAGAAGAAGACCTCTTGAGGCTCTTTAACCACTTTTTTTGCTTGCTTAATCTGTGTGGTGAACAAATGGTAAAAACATAACCTGTGTCTGTGTATGCCATTTAAGAGCGTTCTTTGACATGGTATTTGAAAATTGGGTTGATACTGTAGGCTCATTTGTAAAAAGTTACTGCTTGTTCTAGATTCTTTTATCACTCAGCAAGAATCCATTTCAAAACTAAAATACAGGTATACCTCAGTTAACAAAATTGATGTATTCCTGGTCACTACTTCTTTAACAGAGACTTTGGTAGCAGAGGCTGAAATAACATGGATATAATAGAGATAGGTTCCTACATGACAAAAATGAATAGCTATTCAACATGAGTCAGTAAGTATTTTATTCAAAACTTTAAAAAAATGCATATATGAAAGGTCAAGCTGGATAAGCCAGCAAAAGTATTTTGAATCCTTTAGAAATCATTTGAAAGCTTTTCCCAAAATGCATCCAGGGATGATTTCTTTTTCTTTCACCAGCCTTCACATACAGCTTTTCATTTTGGTGGCCAAGCTCATAGATTTATACTGTTTTAGCATACTGGGTGTAGCTAGTGAGGCAGGCTTATCTGCGGTCTCCTTTTCTGTTCATGTATGGTCAATAAGTGATTCTGGAGGCAGCTGCTTTATACCTTGCCTATTGTAGGGGGGCACATACAGCTGAAGTAAGATCAGCCAGAGTAGAATCCTATTCTTTCCCAGTTCAAGTTTTATTGCATTGTTTCCTGTAGACATGCTACTTCAACCTGTCACCTCTCTTCACCCTTCTCCCAGTGCTAATGTGGCCAAAGAACTTGCAGCTAGAGAGAGGATAAGAAGGAAAAGGGAGTTGGACAAATATGAAAAGTCTTGAAAATTGAGCTTCTTTGCCAGAGGCTTTATCAGACTGAAATATGTCTGTGTACCTTGACAAAATAAGCTGGAAGTAAAGGCGGGTAGTGACAAAAATTTGTCAGGCTATTATCTTGTCCCAAAAAATGGGCATCTAGATTGTATAGTATATTATATTGTCTTTGATATTCACCTGATAGTTAGTTACCTTGCTATTACCCCTTAATGATATTTGTTGCAGCATTGCTGAAGTAATACAAGTAGGGACATTCCGTTCTTCTTTGAAGCTGTAATTATGAAGAAACAAGCAGTTACTGGCACAACTTTATTCTCTTTTAAGTAGATCCTCATTGTTACTTATAATTATTGTACCACAGTATGATTCATTTCTTCTTTTCTAGGCTTTTGTGGAGGCACAAAATAAGATAACTGTGCCATTTCTTGAGCAATGTGCTGTACGGGGACTATTTAAGGAACGAATGACTGAACTCTACGACTATCCCAAATACAGTTGCCACTTCAAGAAAGGGAAAAGGTACTGAAGGACTTTGTATATTTATCTTGTCATGGATTGTGATAAAAAAACTATCTGCTGGTAGTTGGAATTTGTTTCTGAGGATCATTAAGTTGCAAGCTGAGATTTCTCAAAGGAATTTCTCCACTAAGAACACTGGATGGTATATCTACCAGTTAAATCCCAAGTTAGAAAAATCACTGTCCATCTTGCTAAGATAATGATGTAGCTGCTGTAACTGACAATGAAGGGCAATATAGGCATCCCACCATACTATCTTTTTATTGGCTAGTAAATGCAATAATAGAGGATATTATTGCCTTGGTGACTTTGGGTATTGTTGTTGCCATTCCATTCATGGACCAGAACAGTGGAAGTGGAGAGAGGATTACTATTTACTGAGTGTCTTCTGACAGCTTATGCCTTAGCCATTTCCGCATTAGCCTGTTATAGTGCTATTACTTCACTTTCAACATTCCATGGAACCTGGGGTTTGCAGTTTATGGAGGAGCCTCAAAGGCCCCTCCCTAAACTGCAAACCCCAGATCCGTAGGATGTTGAAAGTGAAGTAATAGTACTATAACAGGCTAGTGCGGAAATGGCCCTTGTCTCTCATGACTCTCAGGGCTGACATGCATGTCAAGTTTTGTTTCCCTTTTCATTTCAATGACAGCTGTGCATGAGAAGATGGGGTGCTTAGCAGGAATTCTGCTGAAGGAGAAAGGAGGAATGTTCTGTTTTTCCTGATTGGAACTGAATGCTTAGGAAACATTCCAGTTGCTACTGAGGAAAACTTTTCTCCTAAGAATTCTACTCACGTTGCAAGGGAGTTCGGTTTTGAATTCCTGGGGATGAAGGGGAATAATATTTGTTCCACACACACACACACACACACCCCCTGGAATTAGTAATACAAAAAGATAGACATAGCTAGACATTGAATGAAAAGTGGGATTTGCATTCTAGCATAACATCCAGAAGAGTATTTTTTTTTTAATTTGGCCTGACATGGTTACTAAAAATTCAGAGAAAGGACTTAGAGCAGGGGTGAGCAGAACTAGATCAAGATAACCAATAGGCTTCTGAGTAAGTTGCAGTAGTCAAGGAAGACCTAACTCTGGATTGTTCAATAGCAGTGACAACAAAAATCTTCTGCTTCTTCCTAGATCAGGTTTCTGATTAAAAAAAAATTGGGGAAAACAGAAGTAGATTTGTATATGATCCCAGTTTTGGTATTGAAAACAAATTCCCACTCGGCATGTTCTTAAATGAATGAAAAAAAAAATAGAAAAGAAAAACTGAAATGAAGAGCTAGTTTGTTTGTTTGTCTACCACTTAATTTACCATTGAGTTTCAGGAACAGCTGGGGGCATGAAGGGGATGTAAAAAGAAAGTCCACACGGGGTTCATAGGGTGCATGCCACCTAACCTTGGTTTAGATCAGTGGTTCTCAACCTGTGGATCCCCAGATGTTTTTGGACTTCAGCTCCCAGAAGCCCCAGCCACTATGGTCAGTGCTCAGGGTTTCTGGGAGCTGAAGTCTAAAAAAACATATGGGGACCCACGGGTTGAGAACCACTGGTTTAGATGTTTCTCTCTGAGTCAGACATTTAATGGAAGAACAAAAGCAAGCTGAAAAATATTCCACCAACTAATAGTTTACAAGCGGTCGCTTTCATCCCGTCTCTTTTTTCCAGAATAGTGATCTGATAATTGAATCCTGAGCTCGTCTTCAGATACCAATGATGTGGTTGCTTCATTTCCATGTGTATGAAGCCCTTCCAAAAGAAGGTCATTCCTGGTATGACTGAAATTGGTCTAAACCAGGATTGGGAACAATGTGGCCCTCCAGATGTTTTGGACTGCAGCTCCCGGCATCCCTCCCCTCTTTCAGCCAATTCCTTCAGTTGATTAAATGAATTAATTAAAAGCCATTTCACTTGTTCTGTTTCAAACGTGTGCTCTAGGTATTTTCACTTTTATAACTCTGGACTTCAGAACCAGCGAGTGTTATACGTGCAAGATTCCTTGGATGCTGAAGCCAAAGTATTTCTTGACCCAAATAAGCTTTCTGATGATGGTACTGTAGCTTTGCGAGGTCAGTGTAGCTGATTTTCCACAGTGTGTTATTTTTGATGTCTATATACCACTTGCCTACTGACACACATGCAGTATGTGTTGGTTGTGTAGCACAGTTTGGAGATGTATTAACAGGAGTTGTAATTGTGCAGCCCGCATGCCTCATGCTAGCCTCATGATTGTTTTTATATCTGCTTCAAAATCTTCCCCCATACCTTTGGCTGAGGAAAAGCCATTTTTGTCTCAAAAAATGAGAAATCTTGCTCTCAGAAGTGTTTGGGAAAGGCAATTCTTCTGAAAAAGAAGGGCCGTTTCTGTTTTTGTTTTGGGGTGGGTGAGCGTTGATATAGACTGCAGTGAATCCCAGTAGTCAAAAAATGACCATCAGAACTTGCTTACCCCTAATGTATAAATTTTAAGTTTAATCGCTTTCTTAATGCAAACATTAAATGCCTGGTGTGTTTTTAATTGCCAGGTTACGCATTCAGTGAAAATGGCGAATATTTTGCCTATGGTTTGAGTTCCAGTGGGTCAGACTGGGTAACCATCAAATTTATGAAGGTGGATGGTATGGAAGAACTTCCAGACACGCTGGAAATGGTAAAATTTAGTTGTATGGCTTGGACCCATGATGGCAAGGGTATGTTCTACAACTGCTACCCAAAGCAGGATGGCAAAAGTGATGGTGAGTAATTCGCAGCACTGGCTCATGAGCATGCTTCTTGTGTCCATAGGCCTTTTTCTCCTTTGCTCCCTCCCTTCTGGTTTCTGTATTTCACTGCTAAGTCTAGTACCAACTTCTAGATATCCTGCCTCTCATTCAGCTCTTGGCAAAGTTACCATTTTAAGCCATTTCCACACTACACTTTTATAGTGCTATTATTCCACTTTCAACATCCTGTGGAATTCTGGGGTTTGTAGTTTACTGAGGCCAAAGAGCTCTCTGTCTGAGAATTCTAAATGCCCTTCCCTAAACTGCAAACCCCAGGATTTCATAGGATGTTGAAAGTGGAATAATAGCACTATAACAGTCTAGTGCAGAAATGGCCTTAGATGAAAATCTTGCAGGGTCTATTCTGGGTTGTGAATTATAGGAGCCAAAAGGTAGCTTTTTCATAGATTTGCTTCCATAGTTCTTGACTTCTTTTGCTTCTGATAATTCTCATTCTGCTCACTCATTTTGCCCTCATAGCTCCTTTTGTGAAAACCATGCTAGCATTTTAAGTTCCATCTGATATCCCTTGAAGGGCTATGCCATGTTGCAAGTTTGTATTTTCTTTACTACTGAATATTTACATAGGAAAAAGGCTATAAGCCTGTCTGAGTTTTGATATTATTAAGGGAAGGCTTTCTGAGAAAATGGGTGGGACTCTTCAGTGCTCTTCTCTCACCAGCTACTAAAGACCTTTTGAACACTAGCTGGCAAGGGGACTTTGAATGGGGTTATCCCTTCTTGTTACATTTTTTTAGATGTTTTAAATTTAAATTTAAAAATTTAAATCAATGGTTGGCTTTACTCTGAAAGCTGTTTTATTGTTTGTTTGTTGGTTAAATACATTATTATTTATGGTTTTCAGATGTATCATGTTTTAATTCATGTTGTAGGCTGTCCTGGTTTGTGCTCTCAGGGGCAAGAAGAATGTAAAACAAACAGTACTAATTTTGATAATAAAATACAGAATGTCTAACAAATAATATGAACAAGATAAACATAGCATAACTTTTTTACATATAAAAATGCCTTAAAAATACAAAATAAAGATCCTTGTCAATATTGTCAATATTACACAGCTTGTGTGCAATGAGGACTGGTATTTCTCGTGGTACTTGAGTGTTATGAGATGTTTTGTTATCATGCCAAATAAATAGCTTCTAATCTGTGATTTGTTAGAACTAGTAGCAGGTAATTTTGATTCATAACTTACATACATACATATAATTTGATCCTTTGTTTGCTTCAGGCACTGAAACATCAACCAACTTGCACCAGAAGTTGTTCTATCACGTACTAGGAACTGACCAGTCAAAGGACATTCTTTGTGCTGAATTTCCTCATGAGCCAAAATGGATGGGTGGAGCTGAGGTGAGATGCATGTCCTCTGAAGGAAGATTTTTACACTTGACTAACCAGAAATTTAGCATTTAGCATCTGGTGAACTTGTGGGAAATGAATTTCTAGAATTGTCCTGTTTCTCTCTCTGCACATATGGAACAGTCAGGGATGGATCGCTCTGATATTCCTTTAAAAAAAAAATAATTTCAACATTATACATGGGGGGGTCAAGAGTAGCTGAATAACCTTTGTTCCAGTCCTTTGTCCTTGGCGTTTCTCTGCAGGGTTTACCTACAGCTTCTCTTCTTCCAAGTTATGTGCAGTATATCTGTACATATTATTGCACTGTTTGTAACTATACTGGAAGAATGGCAAATGAATTTGAGGTAGTTCCCAGTAGAGGGTGCTATAGAATGACAGTTTGGTTATATGGAGTTAAGTAGGGTTCAGTAAGACTTCAGTTGCAAGACGTATACTCTCTTGCTGTTTACAGTCCAGTTCCCATTTTCATACTACAAGATACATGTTCAGGTGTGTCAGAAATACTTACAGGGGATTATTCCTACACTCCATCCTCGCCCCTTTTCAGATAACACACTGAAAACAGTAGCTGTATAAATGCTTTGGTTTTGTTTAGAATGTATCTTGGAATTTTAAAAACTTAGGATCTGCTTTCTCATTGGCTATGGGTGCACATTTTCCCAGTGTCAGGGGTCTGGCGCAAGGACCCAGGTTACTATGCTGCCATAGTTACCTATTTCCACTCAACCTACCTGATTTTGAGACACTGTACCTGTACCGCAGTTGCACCAGTCTGGGGCTGATGTTGATGCTTCAGTATGAAGGGAAGGAACTACACCAAGTGGCAAATTTCTTATGAGTTGGATGTCCCTCTATCCCATTGGGGCCTATCTGTTCATGCCACTGACACAATTAATGGTGAAATTTAGTAGCAACTGTGACGGCACTCTGTGGTACAGGGCAGTGCCAGAGTGTGTTTCTGTTCTGTGGAATTCTGTAGACTGGAAGGGCAAAGCATTACTTCTACAGAAATTAAATTGGGAGAGGTTCATCTAATTTTAGCATGTGTGGGAGAAAGAAACAGGAGGAAGATTGCCTAAGGGCCACAGTACAAAACAATTAATGTGATGATATTTTGTCAAGACTTGTGATAACAGAAGCCTCAAGCATTCATCGTTTGAACCGATAGCACAGTATTCAAATCTTGACAAACACTCTGTAAATGAACAGGCTAAAATCTTTGCAGACAGCCTCCAGGCGAAGTGAGAGGACAGTTTCACTGGAACTTAAACTTCACATTGGTTCCAGAAGCAAGTAAAACTATACTGCCAAGAAGATGAGATGTGTGATAAGATAACCTAAAAGACAGGAAAACTAAATGACAAGGAAGCCAGAGGCAGGAACAGCCAATAGAAGTGGCCGGGGTCAGTGAACAGTGAGGTGGATCCTGAGAGTAAGACAGAGTTGGTAGAGAAGACTAAGTCCTAAAGCTATAGGAGAAACCAGACAAGTGAAAAAACAGGATACATGGATATGAAAGTACACAGGTATAGGGTTGTTACAAAGAGTTCAAGAAGAGCCAGATGCCTGGGAAAACTATGTATTGTTGGCCCAGGCTAGGCTACCTGGGAGGAAGAGTACCATACAGTAAACTAATCTGGCAAATGCTTCAGCAGGAGGGAGGTGGCATAACTCAAAAGAGCAGCTGCTTGCCTGATGTGTTGGTCTAAGAAGTAATTTCCTCCCACTGAGTCATTGTCGGTGAGGTGGCCTTGATGGAACAACTAGTTGCCTGTGACAGCATTGAAGCGTCTGGATTAGGGGTGGGGGTGGTGCATATTCTGCCCCAGGTGACAAAACATCTTGTGACACCACTGAGAAGTACACAGAAGTTCTTAGTGCATGTGCACATATTCAGATTTAATCAGATTTTTCTTTAAATATAGTTGCAGAATTCTGGCCAAACAGATTATCATCTGTGTGTGTGTTTGTGTGCACTCTCTTTATGTCAAGAACACCAAAGAAAGCAGAGAATAAATGAGTGGTTTTTCTGAATATTAGGGAACAAAGTTCCTAGCTGTTTTCAGTCTCCACAGACTATAGTAACAAAGTCTAAAGCAGTAGGAATGAAGCTAATGGGAAAAGTAATTACAGTTGTTCCTCCATGTTTGCCAGTTTGAGTTTCATGAATTTGATTATCCACCGATGGTTGTTGGTGCCTGTGCTTCCCTCACGCACTCACTCACACAGGTTGGTGGGTGGGGAAGCTGGATGAGGGAAGGCATCTGCATGCCTTTGTTCTCTCGTGGCTGGAGGATGTGTGAGGGACAAGGGAGGGGAGTGGAGGGAGAGAAGATGTGCCCATTCAGTTTCCCTTGTGTTTGCAGCCAGGCGGGGGGGGCAAAGAGGTGGAATTAGGGGAGCAGGAGGAAGGAAGGCAGGTGCATGTTCCCTCACATGGGCAAGTGGGTGAGGACGGTACAAGGGAATGGGAAGAAGGAAGGTGCACGTGTGCATTCCCTCACTCACTCACTGGGGGGGGGATATATTAATGTTTCTCCACTTTCACAAGGATCTTGTGCCCCTAACTCTCATGAACATGGTGGGCCAACTGTATAGTTTTTCCATTAAATTAAATATCCTATATAATTTCATCCACCATTTTAATCAAACTCTGTTTTATTTCAACCCTGATTAACTTGTAAAACCTGAGGATAGGTATCCATAGCTTTAATATTGGAAATGAAACATAGATTGTTCTCATGGCAATTTATTGAGGTTGATGAGAAATATTTACACATTATTGCCTCATCTGATTTGTTTTGACCTCAGTATTTGACATCTTGTCTTTAAGATAAGAAGGTTAGTTCTCCCTGGAATATTATTTTCCATTGCAGAAGACAGGGAAAGGGATAAAAGTGTAACAAAATACAACAACAACAACAACAACAACAAATTAAATCCTGCCTTTGTGTTTCATTTATTTGTTTAGCAAAAATAAGTACTTTCAGTCTACTTCATCTCTGGAGCTATTTTGTTTTGTAATATCCCCTCCCCAATAATTTCTTAGTTTCATTTTTAGTTTCTGCAGTGAGTGTTTATCTGAATCTGTGGCCCTTCCCCATACACACACCTAGAAGTGCACGTAATAGAAGGATTCCCCTAATGGTGAGTGAGTAGCCCTGGAAAACTTTGGAATTCAGCTCTGATAGTCCCTCACCATTGGCCGTGCTGCTTTGCTTGCAATACCTCTGTCTAAAAAGAGATTCTTCAGACAGGGAAGAGGATTGCCATCCAAGGCCTGAATCCAGTTTAGTCTCAGCTAGACTAGAGGAACATGGACTAACAAAAAGATAGATCAGTAGTTCCTGAAACCTTTGGCAAAAACTGTACCCATTGTATTTTGGATATATTATGAGATGACATGACTCACTGGGTAATGCTGAGAAAACTGAAGGCAGTATAAGAATAGGAAGACCACATTACAGCAGATTGATTCTGTCAAGGAAGCCAGAGTCCTGTATCTACAAGACCTGAGCAGGGCTGTTAATGACTGAGATTCTTGGAAGTTGCTTATGCATAGGGTTGCCATAAGTCAAACTCAACTTAATGGCAAATAACAACAAGAAGGAATAGATTAGGCTTAGTGGTTCAGTGGAACTTAACTGGTGGTTCATAAAGTTATCACTGATTCAGTATATCTGCTCAAGTTAAGACTAACAGTTGAATTGAGGCCCAAGAAAATCTGAAATGTTACACATTTCTCATTAGATATAGCCCTCTCCCACCTCTGGGTCCTTCCCCTTTTGTAGCTCTCCATCACATTGCTGAGGCTGACCTGTTAGCTGTCATTGTGCATACACTGTGACATAAGGACCCAATTTACTATGCTACGAGTCTTCCTACACCATTTCAAAACACTGTACTTCTGTACCACATTTGCACTAGTCTGGAACTGATATTGGTACTTCAATATGAAAGAAAGGAAGTAGCTAAAATGTCAAAGTTTTGCTTTGTTTTTAATGAAGCTTGTGATGAAGATGACTGGTTGGCCATTTTGAAGCAGTTGGGAAGTAGATGGGACATGGAAAAGCAGGAAGCAATTAAACAGCTCCTTTAACTTCTTAAACGTGTTGTATACATGCATGTGCACTCAAGCAACAAAATGTAATATATGCTTGTTCAGCCCTTGATTGTCTCCCATAAAATACTGCAAAACTGGGATTTAGTAATCAACAGTGTTTTGCCTTGATACTCTTGAACTCCTTTGAGTTTCCAAGCACATTGATGTAAAGACAGCTGTGATGATGAAAACTGACTTAATTGGCACCCCACCAGTAATGTGTATCAGGGAATTAGATTAAAAATGCCTTCTGGGAGTTGCATTCAACAAACTATTATCAACTCCCTGCTTGTCCAGAGAGAGATGCTGAAGTAAATGCTTATTAAATGGGCTCAAAATTGCTGCTTGTTTACTGATGCACAACAGAAAAAAAAGTTTCAAAGAGTTATTTTGCTTTGATGAACTGAGGGCAGTACAATTTCAGAATTTTTACTTAAAATGAACTTTAAAAGCTGGACGCTACATGTTTTAGTCACTTGCAAAAAGGGATATCACTTCTTGAGATTTCAGATAGAGTAAGCAGTTTATAAATTGATTTTTTTTTAAAAAAAAGTGGAAGAACAGCTCTTACTCAGTGGAAAAGCACATAGTTTGCTCACAGAAGGGCTTAGGCTCAGTCCTTGGCATCTCCAGAGTTGGGGAACCATGGAGATTGACTTTTGATTGGAGAAGAGTAGAAAGTGCAAGGATGGGCCACCTCTGGGGCTCCCAAAGGTCAAAAAGACTTTTTTCCCCCTCTAGGGTCCCTCTAAGGCAGTGGTTCTCAACCTGTGGGTCCCTAGATGTTCATGGACTTCAGCTCCCAGAAGCCCCAGCCACTATGGTCAATGCTCAGGGCTTCTGGAAGCCGAAGTCCACGAACATCTGGGGACCCACAGGTTGAGAACCACTGCTCTAAGGAATGTGGGTGGCCATTCCACATTTTGGACCCACCATGGGACAATTTAGGCTCAAGGGAGGCCTTGTTTGAAACAAGAAATGACAATTTAGGCTCAAGAAAGGCTTCTCCTGGGCTTCAGATGGTCAAGGAAGGCCCCAAACACATGGTTAGAATGTCCCTCTTGTCTCCTAGAGGGCATTTGGGGCAATTTTTTTTGCAACCCCTATCTTTCCACAGCTCCATGTCCTCGAGATAATGAGTCCAAATGAGGCAGCTTCCACTGTCCTTATGAATTGGGGTACCACTGATTGCTTTGAGCCACAGATTTCTAAGAGATAGGACTTTGTTTCTTGGTGCAAACTCTTTGTACTGATCTTGCTTTGTGAGGTTGCTTTCTAATTTATTTATTTATTTATTTATTTATTTATTTATTTATTCGTTTAATATCCTACCTATCTCCAGAATGGGGCACAAGGAGACATGTTAATGATTTCAAACAGGCTACAGTGAATTAAAATTTAGCAGGAAAAAAAGTTAAAACCCAGTTAAATAAGATACCATACTAAAGCGTCAGTACTTTAAAACAACATAAAATCTTTTACAAACTGTGACATAAGCAGTTAAAAAACAATGCAGCACATAAACCCCATTAAAGACCTTCCCACATAGCTGCTTAATCACCAAATGCTTTATCAAATAAAAAAGACTTTACCTACTGGTGAAAGGAGAGCAGTGAGGGGGCCACGCTTGTCTCCTGTGGCAGAAAGCTGGGAGCAGCCATCAAGAAGACTGTTTCTCACATTCCCAGCAGACATGCCTTTGAACATTGTGGGGCCAAGAAAAATCCCTTGGACAAGCTCATTTGAGGAAATAGTATTTCAGGCACTCCAGACTCAAGCTGTATATAGCTTTATAAGTAATGACCAGCATTTTGAATTGTGCTCAGAAAATGAACAGGCAATAATTAAGTTATATGTTCTCTGTAACTGGTCCCAGTCAGCGCTCTGACTGCAGCATTTTGTACCCAATGATGTTTTCAGAACAGTTTCCAAAGGCAACCCATAGAGTTTATTACAGTATGTAATGGATGTGATCAGGGCATGTGTCTCCACAGACAGATCTGACAATTCCAGGAGTGGGCACAACTAGTGCACTAGTTTTAACTGTGCAACTGCATTCCTGGACACCACTGAAACCAGGGCATCCAGGCCCAGTACCAAGCCCGGAAGTTCATCCTAGGTACAAACCTGAGATTTCAGGGGGAGTGTAACCCCATCCAATACAGGTTGAATCCTTATTCCTAGATATGTGGTTCCCACTGACCAGTGGCATCTCTGTCTTGTGTTGATTAAATTTCAGTTTGTTTGCCTTTGTTTAGTCCATGTGTTTAATCAAACACAAAGTCCACGGGCTGAATGCAGCCCATCCGGCCATTTCATGTCGTCCTCATACCTCTCCTACAGCTGTGGCACTCCTCCAGCCTGGCAAGCTCGATCTCCACATTGCAGGCCCCCAATTACCGGTATTCTGAAGAGGGGCCCAGCAGCCAGCACTTACGATCTACTTTTACTTCTGACTGCTCCTTTGTCCCAGTGTTTCTGTCAGAGCATTGCTGCAGGTTACCATGGCAATGATCCATGTGGCCTGAGAGACTTGGACAGAGGAGCAGTCAGAAGTAGAAGTAGATCGCAAGTGCTGATTGCTGGGTCCCTCTTCAGAAATACCAGCAGCCAGGAGCCCACAATGTGGGGATTGGGTGCACCAAGTACAGACAGGGGCAAGAGGGCAGAAAGAGGCACAGAGAGGGTCTGGGAGGGCTCAAAGAGGCACAGAGTGGGTTTGGGGGGCTCCTTGCCATTGTTTTCCCTAGATTTCTAGTTTCAGAGCTAGTTATTACTAAAATCAGTAATAATCGAATGCATAGGCAATTATTTAATATGATAAAAGAGCTGATACATTTATATAGTCTTACAGATACAATCAGCCCTTTGAGGGCAATTGTAATGCTGATGCGTTTGACACCCCTGGTTTTGTCCATCACTAACAGCAAGACACTGATTTAGCACTGAGACAGCTTCCTTGGAGTTAGCTGCAAAGGAGAGGCAGAACTGAATGGCACAGCATACCCCAAGTCTCCAGATAACATCTTCCAGTGGTTTCAGGTATATGTTCAACAGCATAGGTGAGAAAATGAGTGCTGAGGGGCACCATAGGCCAGTGGCCAGAGTGTCAGACAAACATTTCCAGAACCAGTTTCTAAGTTCACCCCTCCAAAAAGGACCAGAACTGCTGAAATAGTGTCTCCAGGTCTCATCCCCACAAGGCAGCCCAGAAGGATACCATGGCCAATGGTATCTGAATCTGCTAAGTCCTTCTGAACCAATAGGTATACATCCCCTGTCCAGTTCCTAGCATGGGTCATCCACCAAAGAGACCAAAACTTGCTAGGCCTGAAGCCAGATTGAAATGGTTTTAGTTTCATCGAGGCCCCGCCCCTGAAATTGGGAGGTCGCAATATACTCCAGTACTTTGTCTTCAAAAAAGGATGTTAGATGCACACTGGTTCCAGCCACTGTCTTATAAAAATGAGTCTTGCAGAGCACTACCAGTACAAGTGGTGTTTGGCCTAAGGTGTTGCATTTTCTTGATTCTGGTAACCAAGGTCAAAGGTGCACGTTACTGTTCTAGCCATTTGCTATACCTGGCTAGTGCAAATCTGCCAAAACATGTTTAAAACCATAGATATCACAGTGGTGTAGGGATGGAAAATGTGTGTCTGTGCTGGACTGCAGTTCCCATCAGCCCTATCCAAAACAGCCATCAGTAAAGGATTGTGGGAACTGCAGTCCAGCAACATCTGTAGCACGTACGTCGTTGTTGTAAGCCTTCAAGTCATTTCTGACTTATGCAACCCTAAGGCGAACTTATCGTGGAGTTTTCCAGGGCTGAGACTGGGTGACATACCAGATTTTTAAAACTTCATCTATAATGTCAAACAATCTTTGCCTGGACAGCAACTCCCAGCATCCTTCCTCCCTGCTTGTGCTGGTTGTTGCTGCTAGGAGTTTACAGTCCAGCAGCATCTAGATGGCCACACAATTCCTGCCTCTATGTTACAGGTTCTTTTCTAATGTCTATATAGTAGTCAGTTTGAAAATTTTGTATATGTATATGTGTATATATATGTGTGTGTTCTTTGGGGCCTGCTGGCTTCAAAACCTTAGTAGTCTAAGGACTCCTAGGCTAATCTAGTGGCTAGTTGTTGGCTTGCCAGATTCTCATTGATTCAGAGGTCTACTCTATGTGGTACTAACAACTCAGTTTAGTTCCTAGTTATATTTTAGGCCAACTACTGAAACGTGTAATCTCTAGTCTTTGACTATTGAGATTTTTTTTAGGTAGGTAGGTAGGTAGGTAGATAGATAGACAGATAGACAGATAGACAGATAGATGGACGGACGGACGGACGGACGGACAAGAGACATTATTGAGCTTGTAACTTTGTTTATGAAATGTATTGTGTATTATGTATAAAGCATGGTCTAAACTACACCAAAGTATCCATGTATTATGATTCTGTGTTCATTTAACTTAATTATTTTGTTGTTGCTCTCTGATTTCAATAAAAACATCTGAAGGTTATAGTTGGTGTCCCTAAACCATGTATTTATTTGTTTGGCACCATATCAGAAAAGTGAGGCGTTTATAAGAATCTTCCTCTGGTTTCTAAAATAGTTACTTATTTTGTTTTTGTGAGTGCTGAGGGCAAAAAGAGAGGGGGAATGCGTTGGTTTAATATGCAGATAGCAGCTATGAGGTAAATTAATCCTATATTGGGATTGCAAGAGGTTGAGAGAGAGAGTTTAAACTCCTTTCTTTCTGTTGTTGTGGGGCCACTGGGTTTCCCCTCCAAGCTTTAAAGGAGTAATTTTTAAAAGGGCTATAGTGGAGGAGGGGGTGAAGGGTCAAACTCCCATACACACAAACACACACAGACCCGCTGTGAAGCCAGTAATGATCATGTTCCTCCTACCATGCCCAGTTTCTATTTGTATTTAATAAACTTTTTTTAAAAAAAAATTAAATAAATACCAAACAACAACCACAGCAGCACCTCAAGAAAAGAGTGGAACAAAATTTGGACAGAATTTTAGAACATCTGTACTTTGCTGATCTTTGAAAAGTCTGCATTGAGTGATTGTAATCAATTTGGTATGCTTTTCCGTAGAGTGATTGCTTTCAGTAAAGATCTGTCAGCATAATTTTTTACATGAGTTACTGTCAGTTTTCATTTACCACAACAATTTCCGTTGGTCACGACTGTCCAGAACATAGTGGCTGCCTGGCTGAGAGGATTGCCCCCCCCAGAACTACTTTTGATTTCAGACAATTCTGTTTCATTAGAATGCCCTTTGGGGCCGTAACTCTGAATTGGAATGCTATTTTATGTATCTTTGAAATAACTCAGGCCATCCATTCAATTATTGGGGTTAACTGCTGTAAGTGAAACATAAAATCCGTCAATAATCATCAGTGCTTGGTACTTTGATGTTATAAGCCTATTTTTTTTTAATTGCAAAATGCTTTTCTGGGAAAATAGGAGAAATATTTAAGTAACATTAATAACTTTTCATGTTGTGCCAATTTTGATTTATTGTAGGTATCTGATGATGGGAAATATGCTTTGCTATCCATACGGGAAGGATGTGATCCAGTAAACAGACTGTGGTATTGTAATCTACAAAATGAATCAAATGGTATAACAGGTAATGTATTTTGCTCAATTTCATGAAGGCTGTTTTATAATGAAAGTGTTCTGAATTTATTTATAATGGTAAAGTCTGCATAGTGCTTATACTCCTCAAACATTAATGTGTTCTTGGCTACTACTTGAATTGCCCAGTCCTTCCATCAGGGTTTGGTAAATGAAGTGAAGAGGAAATGTGCATATTTGTCCAGGGCATTGAATCTGTGGCTCTTGTCTCAAGCTTAGTTATGTTCTGGATTGCCACTATAAATCTTCTTTAAAACTCACCAAGGTGAAATATGTACATAACAGCATTCCACACTGTCTGGTGTTCAGTTTGCTCTTTGTTAAAGAGAGCGGCTGTGAAAGACTTTGAACTGCACATTTTGATCACTGGAATATTAAAAAAAACCCATCTCTGAATTATAACGAATAAGGGGAATAGTAATAATAAGGAAATGTTGGATAGTTTGTATATCAGACTCCAGCTTTCTTTCTGGTATGTGTATATTTTCAAGTTACCATAATTGGCAACCACATGAACCAATGAGGACAAGCATGTCGGCATGGGTGATATTGATTCTTAAGTAAAAATATAACTGAATCTCCCCATTAGCCAAATTTGTGCATTTTTCACATGTGTCTGCCTGTACCCCTTTATGTGAGAATAAGGGTCAGTGAAATCAATCAGACCTGCTTATCAGCAGACATGTATAACATTGCACTCTGAATTATAAATCAGGCATTCCCCTGTTCAAACTTTGGATCATTTCCAAGAATTTAGAATCATAGAATCATAGAAATGTAGAGTTGGAAGAGACCACACGGGCCATCCAGTCCAACCCCCTGCCATTCAGGAACACCCTCAGAGCACTCCCAAGCAGATGGCCATCTAGCCTCTGCTTAAAAACCTCCAAGGAGGGAAGGAGACTCCACTACACTCCAAGGCAGCATATTCCACTGCCGGACAGCCCTGACTATCAGGAAGTTCTTCCTGAGGTTCAGGTGGAATCTCCTTTGCTGCAGCTTGAATCCATTGCTCCTTGTCCTGGTCTCTGGAGCAGCAGAAAACAAGCCCTCTCCTTCCTCTACATGGCATCCCTTCAAATATTTAAACATGGCTATCATGTCCCCTCTTAACCTTCTCTTCTGCAGACTAAACATACCCAGCTCTCTAAGTCTGTCCTCATAGGGATGGCTTCCAGGCCTCTAACCATTTTGGTCACCCTCCTCTGGACTTGCTCCAGCTTGACCATGTCCTTCTTGAATTGGGGTGCCCAGAACTGGACACAGTATTCAAGATGAGGTCTAACCAAAGCAGAGTGGAGTGGTACCAGTACCTCCCTCGATCTAGACACTATACTCCTATTGATGCAGCTGAGAATTGCATTGGCCTTCTTGGCTGCCGCATCACACTGCTGATTCATGTTCAGCTTGTGGTCCATGAAGACTCCTAGATCCCTTTCACACGTACTGCTATCCAGCCACGTGTCCCCCATCCTATATTTCTGTATTCCATTTTTTCTACCTTAGTGTAGGACCTTACACTTCTCTCTGTTGAATTTCATTTTGTTAGCATTTCATTTACAGTGTGAGCAAAAGGATTATAATAACTTATCCTACCGTACCTTGTTGTAGTTCTGTATATGATGTGTTATGAACATATGGATGTGCTGTAGAAATTTGAACAATCATTAACTGAAGTACAAATAATCTAATTATAACTTTGAAATCAAATACACAACCCATTGATATTAGCAAAGCATCCATTTCTTTTTAATGCACTCTTTCCCTAACCCCCTTCCACCTCAAAGCTGATGGGGAGGAACCTATATTTGCTTCTTTCAGCTACAAAGATACTTTTTGGGATGGGGAATAAAGTGTAGATATCCAAGGTTGCTTCTGCCAGCTAAGGCACTGAGTTCGCACCTGAAATTTTGGAACATTATTTTGTAGCACAATAGACTGTTCATAGGACCTAACAGCTATTGTCATATTATCTGTATGTTGTACAAGAAGTCCTTTTTGTGCTGCTTTGTTTTTAGGATTACCTCTCTAGTAAGCACTGTACATTTTTTGTGTGAGTGAGGAGAGACTTAATACCTCATCCACTACAACTTAATACCTCATCCAATATGTGGCTTAGCTGACTTTATAGTAGACAGTTGACAGTACTTTGTCACACTTTGTATGTAAGTGTGTTTCCACCTCTGTTATCACACTTCTCTGTTGACTGGTATATGAATGACTTGTGCACAATGTCTTACTAATTTTTATAGCTGAGTAACTTGAGAATGTTTGAATTGTTTGTTGAACCTGTTCTAATGAGAAGAGGGAATGAAACTCAGGATTGTTGGGTGGAAGGAAGATATATTTATATGACTGAAACATACCAAGAGTTGGCCAGGGGTCTTTGTTTTTAAATGCTTCATAGCCAAATTTTAACACACAACTTACATGCATACATCTTGAAGATTAATTAAAGGAATTGCCAAGTCCAACTAATAACTTAAGTATGCATTCTTCAGATCATATCTAAGATGCAGACAGAGTGGCTTTGGCCTGCCAGACGTTTTGGACTTCAGCTTCCAGAAACCTTAGTGAGCATGATCAGTGGGAAGGGATTACAGGATTAGTAGTCAAAAACCTCTGGAGAACCAAAGTCCTGCCCCCAATTTCAGGGAACACCTGAGTCTATGAACCTGATAGAGAGCATATTTGTAATTTCGTGTTAAAAAACTGGGTAACAACTTGCTGAATACATGACATAAAAATGTTGGTCTTTGATTGTGTAGTTGCATTTTTCATATCTTAATTTCATTTCATCCTAATTACATTTGTAACCATAGATAGGACTGCATAAGGAAAAACATGTGGGTAGAGGATGTGGGATATTATCCAAGTCATTTTCACCATTTGTCTTTCTCTTTTTCAATGTGAGAGTATAACTACTTTTTCCATTAAGGTTTTATTGTGGTTTCCCACACATGTAGAAACTAGTTGGGAAAACTGTTCTTTCACTAGTTTTATTTCTCCTCTTTGCCCTCCCTCTCTAGAGTTATGATTTGTAAATCACTTCATCAACTGTATTATTAGTGCTTAAATGCAGTGAAGAACACAAGTACCCTCATTTTTGCTTTTCTATTTCTCTAGAAATAGTCCACAGTAATGCCCCTGACAATTGATTTCTAAATTCATGGGGGAAACCCAAACCCCAGTTCGACCCCCCGTATTAGAAACTCAATAAATTGAAATCCAGTTAATTGAAACTGACTTGCACGTCTACTTTCTCAGCTTCTTTGTAACTATTGAAACAGTTCTAATGTAAAAGTAATCAAGGCTAACTTTAAGTTGATGTCAATGGCATATTAAAGGTTTTCCCAGTCAACACTCATGCCATTTGATATAACCTGAAACAATGGAGATGATGCTTCTGTGCTGTGCCTAAGCACCAAGCTGCCTTGGCCAGCATTCTACAGACTCACCAGTAGACTTCCCAGATTGTGCACAAAGAGCACTAAAGCCATGTGCACAGGGCTTCTGTTGAGAGTTTGGCTGCAAGAAGAGAGTAGGGACAGAGATATCATTGCTTATCTACTTAAAAAATAATCTCAGTAAACTCTTCAAAAGGAAAGAGAAGAAGGTAATAGCTCTGCAGTGGGTGATGGGAGGTTGATTTACAGCACCAGCACAAAATCCTCCCTGGAACCGCCACTCTCTGGACAAAAAGTGTCCCAGAGGCAAGCATAATATAGCAGAATTTTCCGAAACAGCAACAAGCACGTCAGCAGAGTACAACTACAGCATCAGCTCTGACCCCTCTACCCACTAGTTAGTAAACTCACAGACACAGAGTTTGTCATCCAAAATACCTGGAGGTTTTAATCTTCAAAGTTGCAATATATACATCTGTACACAAGATACACAGATCCACAAGCAGAGAATCAGCATCAAAGATTCAAGAGCAGAGATACGGGATGCAGAGTAGTCAGAGAGCAAGTATTCATGCCCCTCTTTTATACACACCTGCTTCCATGTCATCACTCAGGGCCTTTGGCTGATGCAACCCCTGGTCATGATTTCACTATCATGACTCAGCCCTTTACCCCATGGTCCCTTAGGGAAGGAGTCATACCTTGCCCAGTCATTCCCCAGGTGTCCCATGACATGCTCATGAAATGTATTTTCAACTGGGGCAAATGTCACAGCATTTTTAGATCCACAGGTGAGTGGAGGAGGAGGAGGAGTTTATTCAGATTATTTGCATTTTTCTCATATCTAAGTACTGCTTGCTTGTTAGAGAAACAGAATGGGGGTGTCCTCAGCGTATCAAGCTTTTCTGCTGTCAAGAAGCAAATTCCATGGAGGCTAAAGTTATTGAATGATACAAACAAAGAAGCAGAAGAGACCTTCAGGGATGCTGTAAGGAGTTCCGGCTAGTGCTTTGAGGAGAAAGAGTCTTGGCAAGTAGGCCATGACACAGAAGAAACAGAAAATAGTTCCTTGGGAGAATTCTATCTCTTGAATATGCCAGGATTATACTTTGACAAGTGAGGTTCTTTTAAGTGGGAGACTCAGTCAGAGGTAGATAGACCAGTTCATTCAGACTGTAGTTCCAAGGGTGTGCGTAAGATGTCTACTTGGACTGTATGGATGAGTTGATAATTGTGGTGTCTGTGCGTATTAGTGCTATTAGAAAATCAAGTTGCAAGAGACATATTGTTATGTTAGGAGTCCAGGCCCTCCAGGACAGTATTTTTTTTCTTTTTTATGTAATCTTATTTCACTACAAGGCAGTTCTGCAGTTGCATGAATGAGATGGGAGGCTCAGAGAATAAGTTTAAATAGTCATTCAAGATTCTTGCGAGCAAGGGAAGCACATGACATTTATATAAGTAAAGACTTTGATTTCAGTTTGAATCACTTAACCACCTTTTGTTTGTTTGCTTGCTTGTGTCCTGAACAACTTTTTGAGCTAGAGAGAGACAAACGCAGACACACACGTATATGCATTGCAGTTAGAACCTAAAATATAATTTTATATTGTGAGTTTCAGTTTAAATCTGCTTGCCTACTATTCTTTTCCATATGCTCAGCTTCCCACTTGGCCTCTGCAAGTGGAGCAACAGCTGTACCTATATTCTGTGGATTCAGTTATACCAAGCTGTAATTAGCTGAAACTGTCATTTACAAACCTTCTGTAAATGACATTTTTCCTGCTAGTCACAAACTGAGCTTTATCAATTTGGATATCATTGTAAAATGAAATTAGTTTGATGTGACCTATTTGAATTCATCCAATGTACGCTTTCATTTTTTATAGGTACTAAAATGTTTGATTTTCAAAAGTATCTCTCAGATAGGTCTTTTATACCTAAAGAAATTAGTGTAGTATAGTGGTTTAAGTGTTGAATTAGGACTCCAGGAGGCCAGGATTCTAATCCCCATTCAGTCCAGGATAACTCACTGGATGTCCTTGGGCATATCACACACTCTCAGCCTCAGAGGAAGACAGTGGCAAACCATTTCTAAATAAATCCTGCCAAGATAACTCCAAGATGGAGTAATCATAAGTCAGAGTGAACGCTCATAAAACAAATTTGATTTTCACCTTGGTGTTATGCTGTCTTCCCTCTGAATTCATGGGCCTGATCTTTGCGATTATGCTTATTCACAGGGCACATGCGTGGCTCCCCCCATTCTCATTCCCTTGTCTTTTCCACAGGCATGCATGCTTTCCTTCACTGCTCCTGGGCAAAAGGCAAAGGAATGGGAGGGGGAGCACCATGCACAGAAAAGGAATGTGCATGTGTGCCTTCCCCCAACCATTCCTGTGCTTTTTGCCTGGGTGTGGAGAAAGAAGATAGATACATCTGGGCAAAAAGCAAGTCAATGAGAGGAAGGCATGCCTGCCTCCTGACTATCAAGGTCAGAGACCCAGGCAGCAAGCCAGCCCGGAGAAAAGAGAAGGAGAGATAGCGGAGTCCCACCGGGAGAAGTCAAAGCAAGCAATTACTCATAGAGAGTCCATTTACCTAAGCCTGAGCGACAAGCGAAAGCCATACTCAGAGTCCAAAATCCAGGGGTCAGGCACCAACAGGTCAGTCCAAGATATCAGGGGCCAGGTGCTGGAAGCAAGGAGAGGACTTGTAGAAAGTTTGCCACAAGCAAAAGAAAGCTTCCAGGCAGGCAGTTATATAGCCCAGGCACAGGTGTGGCCAGTCACCACTTCTTGTACTTAATCAAGGAAGCCTCCCTTTGCTCAGCTCTCTTGAGTCTCCGCCTTGTTTGTGGGCTGATTGGCACAGGCTCCAAACCATCTTCAGAATCGGATCCCTGTTGCCCTAAAGGAGCAGGCAGAGGAACGCCTGCTTGGCTGCAGGACTCATCTCCAGCCAGAGCCACAGGGACCAACAGCTGCTGCTTGTCATCAGCAGCTCTGACAGGGGCTTCAGTTACGCTCCCATTCCCTTACCTTTTGCTTGGATGTGGAAAAGGAAGGCAGGTACACCTGGGCAACAGGTAAGGGAATGGTGGGGATATGCATGTGCGTCCCAGCCCCCTATTTCACTGTCTTTTGCCTGGGCATGGAGAAGGAAGGGAGGCACACCCAGGCAAAAGGCAAGGGAATAGGTAGATGCGCATATCCCTCCCCTCCCATTCCCTTGCCTTTTTCCTGAACATTGAGAAGGAAAGCACACACACCAAGGCAAAAGGCAGGGGAATGGGAGGGGAGCATAAGGGGAAGTTATTTTGAGTTTTTCCACTTTCACTTGGGTTCTGCGCCCTCACGAAAGGGAAGAGGTCACTCTGCATTCTAATAGCTCTTAGCATAAACAGCTGATATCAGCAATGTTTCTTCTGATTCAAGAGATAGAAGGAAAAATAAAGGAAAAAGTGAAGAAGGTCTTTGCTTCCAATATTACTGTTCATTTCTTTTGATTATTAGCAGCTTTGGCTATTCCTACCGAGATATATGGAATACTCAGTTTTACACAGAATGTATAGCTCACCTGCTTTGGTGTTATGCATTCTTCCCTCTGAATTCATGGGCCTGATCTTTGTGAATATGATTATTCACAGAGCACAAACCTACTAATTATTTTGGTCACACATTGGATCTCAGTGGCCTGATTTTCTTTTTATCTAGCTTGTATCAAGAGTGTATAATTACTGATGCCATCTTATCACTCCCAAGATACTTTGATTTATAGAAAGATTATGCAGATTAAGGAGAGGCAGTGTGATATAGTAGTTTGAGTGTTGGACTATGGTTTTGGAGACTAGTGTTCAAATCCCTGCTGAACCATGAAAACATATTGGGTGACACTCCTTCAGCCTCAAAGGAAGACAATGGCAAATTCTCAGAGCAAATCTTGCCAAGAAAACCCAATGATAGGTTTGCCTTGAGGTCTCCGTAAGTTGGAAATGACTTGAAGGCACATAATAATACTATAAACTAAATTAAAGCTACATATTAAAAATGGAAAAAGAGAAAAAAGAAGCAAATGTAATCAGTGTAATGTCTTGGTTATGATGGCTTTTATTTCATAGAGAATATAAAACAATGGCAGTGCTTAAAACTGGCACTAAGTTAATAAGCATCCAGAACAGACTTGCTGTATGATTAGTTATTTAAGTTTTAGAATACTTCAGAATTTGAATATGCAAATTTATTCTCAAATATATTAAGTTAGTTATACCTAGACTCTTGACTTAAAAGCATTGCTTGTGGAAGGATCTGCTTCTCCACGGTCTTTATCGTGTACTGAAAGCCTTATGATCTTCTCCATCCATTTCTGTTATGATATTTGTCCAGCATTTCTTGCTGTGAATTATATTCTCCCCTTTTTGTTGCTGTCGTTTTGAAATTATTTATTGCACAACAAATATTAAAGTGTTATATGAGTTGCAGCCAACCTAATTTGATCAGTAGCACAGAGTTGCATCATCTTTCATTGTAAGAGTAGGGCAGTGGAAATGAAATGGCATGTGTTTCAGTGTTATAAAGAATGTTGGAATTTACATAATCCACATGAAGAATGAGAGATTTCTTCAGACAACTATCTGCACCTCCTCTATTGGTTGGCAAATGACTAGTATATTTATAGTCTTGCCAAGGACCATCCAGGGGCCAGCCCTACTGTTAGACCAAATGAAGCAATAACCTGAAGTAGCTGAAGATGAGAGGCAGCAGTGAGAGGCGTCTCACTGCCATCTGAGAAGTAAGATAAAATGAGAACCCCCACAATTTTTTTTAGTTAACTACAAATTAATAAAATAAATGTGTTATTGAAACTGAAATAGTCTCACATAGAAACATACTTGGATATCTTGGCAGTGAAAATATGGAATCTTCAGTAATATATTGTCAGAAGCAGTGAAGACGTTCCTGTGTGCTTCTGTCATGAAAATGGTAGCACCCATTAAGGGAAGAAATGTATGTTGGATCTGAGTGTTGTATATGACTGTAAAATGCACTGGAATTACTGTTAAATTTTATAGACTGTCTTCAGTTCAGATCTTCATACTGTGTAGTTCTTGGCATTTTGAGTGAGTACAAGCTTGCCTTAAAAAACCATTTCACTCATTCTGAACAGAGAAAATATTTCACTGTAGTCTTTGTATGTTCCCCAGGCTTGCTAGTTTACAAGTTTTCCTTTTTTTAGGAGGGGGGGTGAGCTTGGTGACTGAAGACCCTTTCTGCCTGTTTGTTTGTTTTAACAATTGATATCAGGATGAGTAACTGGTGGATCTCAGGTGTTGTTGGATTGTAACTCACATCAACACTAACCAATATAGCCAGTGATAAGGTGTACTGGAAGCCACAGTCCAGAATCAACTGGAAGATGACAAGTTGGATATCGCTTGTTTTTATATCCTCCTTTAACAATATAACTCCTTCCAAGGTCACTCTAAGCATACATTGATAAACGCAGTAAGCAGTATTAAAATATAACAGTGCCTGAGGCTCTCTCCCAAAGATTAGCCCTGTGGTTAGGGAGTGCAAGAGGCAGCCCAGTTGGAGCAGGCAGCAGAGGTGATTTACTTTTCCTATTTTTACTGCACAGGATTGAGGTGTAATTCAGCTGAGCAGTTCACTAAGAAAAACAAAGCCCTGAACAGTTGCATAGCATTTTTATAACAGTACAGTACCCAGCTTTTGACTTCTGCTTTCTCCTACTTGTAGCCCGTTGCATCTCTGCATTTTGGTGTAAATGGCCACGGGCGTAGTATACCATGATTGCTTGCACTGTAGAACTGTCTTACCTCTTTTGCTTTTTAAAATTGCAAGTGAAAGGAAGGGTGTCCATCACTAAAGATTCTAGACAAGTGTGACATGTTATTAGTTCTACTGTAGAAGAAGCAGATGCGTCCTGTCCATTCACTGATCCTTGATGCTCTTTGTATCTGTGAATTTGTCTAACGTTAACTCATTCTGTTTCTAGGAGAAATGGATTTGACTCCTAAGATTAAAGCGTGTACCATTATCCTTTACTGTCAGTCACAACTAGGTGAAATTCAGATTCGGTTCTGTTGCTTTTTTAAAATCCAGCCACTTCCATAGATGATGTTTGAAAATGCTTATATAAGCAAGTAATAGAAATTGGTCAGATCTCTAAACCAGACTTTGCATCTCAGAACGTGAGGTGCAGATAGTGAAGATTAATTCTGTGATTCTGATGGATTGTACCTGATCTGCACTGTGGTATGTTTGTAATGCGTGCTGCCTGCCCTGCAGAGAACTATAGCCCAGTTTAGAGGAAACATCAGAGTCTCTGGAATCATCACCTACATCAGTGGTCTCAACTTTTAACCCTTCAGATATATTTGAACTTAAGCTTCCCAGATCCAAATCCATTGGTCATTCTGGTGAGGTTGCTGGGAACCAGAGTCCAAAAACTGTAGGGACAAAGGTTGAGAATTGTGAGGCAAAAGATACCCAGCAACATTTTCCCAAGCCTTGAAGATCTGGGGTCAAATGGTGTGGACAGTAGCAGTGGCCTGGCCTTGGTCTGAAATAAGGAAACTGCTTTTGATATAAACTTGTTTTAACCATATACTCTGAAATGGGGAATAATGTGTCCCTCTGTATGCTGTTGGGCTGAAGTTTTTGTAAGCCCTAGTCCTCAGTGATGAGGGATGATAGGAATTGTAGTTCAACAGCATCTAAAGGTCTACACATTCACTGTGTCTAATGCAGTTCCACGCCTGCCTTATCTGAGGTTTTTCTACTGGAATGGTGAAGAAGAGTTTGGGTTATCCATTTTCCCACTCTACTAGTAGGCTTTGTAACTCTTGAGGTTTCTTACCTTTTAGCAATGTCTCAGCTCCCAGAATCTTTCTGCTACCGTAACCAAGTTGATGATGCTTGGTGTTGTAGTAAAACCCCACTTTTTCAGGCATATGCTGCTAGTCATACATGTGTGGTTACATATGAGGAGTGGTTGTAGTTATTGTTATTAGCCAGTATTCTAGATCAGATACTTAGCTGCATGGTTATGTAGTTAAGAGCTGCAAAATCCTAAAATGAGAGCTGGAAGAGACCGCAAGGACTGTCAAGTCCTCCCTACCATCCACAGGTTTGCTTTCCATGGTTTCAGTTACCTGCAGTCCAAAAACATTAAATGGAAAATTCCAGAAATAAACAGTTCCTAAATTTTAAATTGTGTGCCAATCTGAGTAGTAGGATGAATTCTCACACATCTTACCCCACCCCATTTGGTTTGTGCATTGTCCTTGTCATATCATATCCATGCTGTATATGCTACCCACCCATTAGTCACTTAGACCATTTCTGCCCTACACTGTTATAGTGCTGTTATTTCACTTTCAACATCCTATGAAATCCTGGGGATCCTGGGGTTGCAGTTTAGGGAGGAGCATTTAGAATTCTCATCCAGAGAGCTCTTTTATCTCAACAGTGGGCATCCATGCCACTGCAAGCCTGTGGGGGATTCAATTTGACATTTAGTGGTGATCAGTCTTCAGCAGGTTGAGCAACAGGAAACTTGGAAGGGAGGTGCCTGCCAGGATCTGTAGGATGACAGAAATGGCCCTGGACCATCAGAGTTGCCTTATACTGCTTGAAATCCTAGCTTGAGGGATTATCTGAGTTATGGTCCTTGATTTTCCCATTTTAATGTCAGCTCTTTCACATCCAAGCAGTTTTCATTTATTATTTATGCTGTCATGCACAACATGATGCATTTTCAAAAAACTGATTGACAATTTAAAGTTAATTATTACTTTAGCATATCTTCATGTGTCAGTGATAATTAACAGGTTCCACATTCATAAACGGTAGCAGAGTACAAGATGTACAACGGTGGTAGAGTACAGTGTTGGTGGGACCATATTACATTTTCCTGTGCTATGCCCACTTATGTGCACAAATGTGCATCTGGATATGAATATAATAATTTTTAAGCAAAACAGCTTAAAGATTTGCACCCAAGGGCTTCAAGTTGTTTCAGATTATGCTATCAAAGTAGAATTTTGTTAAGGTTTTCTTTCCCCATTTTCTTACAATTTTGTTGTAAAAATGTCTTTGTTTATTTGTGGGTTTTTAAAGTTCTTCCTGATACATGTTTCTGAGCTCATACAGGTGACCAAATACCCTGTTATTATAACTGAGTTGTCTGTCTCTGATCCTGTCAAGTGGTAAGCAGGATTTTTATACCACACTTTAGGAGCAGAGATGTGATAGTGTGTTGCAAAATATCCATTCACATTTTCTGCTTTACTGCTTGTCTGAAGTGGGAGGAAGAACAACAAAGCTGTGCAGAACTTGCAGCGTTTTAAGAAGCACATACCAAATACATTTTTATAAAGCCATAATCCTGCTTAGCCTCCTTGGCTAGTTAGCAAATCTATAGTTTGTTTTGTTTAATTGGTAGTCATAGTAGTTTCTTTCTTCGAATCCTATTTCCTGCATATGCTCAGATTTGTTGCTGTTGTTTTGTACCTTCAAGTAATTTCTGATTTATGTCGACCCTAAAGTGAACCTATCCCTGGGTTTTCTTGGCAAGATTTGTTTGGAGGGGGTTTGCCTTTGCCTTTATCTGAGAGAGTGTGACTTGTCCAAGATTGAGCAAGAATTCAAACCCTGGTTTCCAGAGTCCTAGTCCAGTGCTCAAACCACTAAACCACACCGGCTCACGTATGGTTCAGTGCTGTGTCTTTTATCCTCATTGCTGTCTGTGAGGATCATATTTTATGCTTCAGTCCCCATGATCTTTTAACAGTGCTGGGTAATGGAAGCTGAAATCCAAAACTTCTGAAAGGCAAAAGGTTTCCACAGTCCAGCTTTAAAGCCTTACCTCTGAGTGATAACTTGGATGTTGCAGAGATGTCAGCAGAGCATGAATGACACTGCTAACCAAGAAAGTATGGACAGTGTGCTGCAAGTGTCATTTCCTAGACCATTGTTGCTCCTGACCAAAGGCAATCATTTTATGATCTGTGAGCTGGTTTTAGCACCATTTCACATTACACAGTTATAGCATTGTGATCCCGCCTTAACTGCTTTGGTTCCATCCTATGGAATTCTGGGATTTTCAGTTGAGGGAAGGGCATGTACAGTTCTCAGCCAGAGAGCTGCTTAATGCCTCACCAAAATACGACGCCACAGGATTCATTAGGATGTTGTCTTTGCAGTTAAAGTAGAATCACAGTACTATAATCCTATAACGAGAAAAGGTCTTTAGGTAAAATGTTCACATGTTCTAGGAAACTGCGTTGAGAAAAGAAACAGGAAAAAATATTCATTCAACTTGTTGTGGCTGTATTGAACTAGGCAGAGCCATGTTTTCTCCTAAGAAAAAGGGTTGCCAGGTTGAAAACCAGGTAATTAACTGTATGGTGATACACTTTTTGGTCTTAGCAAAAGTTGAAGTAACAGATTAAGCAGCTGTGGCTTCCTTCACCCGCTTTGGTTAGCTTTGTTTTGTTTTATTTATTTTCTTGTCTCGTTCCTGCTCAGCCTGCTGTGTGAATAGGCAGAAGAAACTGGGCCAAAGAAACCATGGATATGATCAGCCATGGCCTCTTTGTCATCAGCTCTGTTGGTTTTAAAGGCATATCCTGAATCTCTAGGTAGCAACCAGGCAGTCCTTGCAGCCTGAGATTGCTTTTTGCTTTTGGATGATGTAGGCTGATATCAAACCTGGCATCACAGTCCAGCATGACATGAAATCTGATGTTTGTCTCCTGAAAATAAACTCCTTCTGTTGTTCCAGTGTAAATTGGAATGTAAATCTGTGTACTTGAATCTCTGGAAAGCTAGCTGACAGTTGTTAATAAATTCACTGTAACTTTTTTCACAAGATCTGAAAGTGTTATATAGCATCAAAGTAAAATCTTGGTTTCAAAGCAATAATGAGTAATTACTTCTCATAACCCAAGAAGAGAAGAAATTGACTGAAGACCAACATGCCAGAATCCTGTTTGGAGAGAAAATGCAACCATATTTTGTCTAGTGAAAGAGTAACCGTATGAATTACAAACTGCTATTGTTTGATCTTAAGCCAATTTAAGTGTGGCTTAAGAAGGTAAGCTAACATGCTTGACCTGAGAATTTTGGAGATATGAACCACCACCCAAACAAAACTACTATTCAGGAGAAGCTACTATAAATGCTGTCCTTTTAGTAATGGGCAGAGTGAATATTTAAAGATGTAGCTGAATATTTTCTCCCTCCTGTTTAACTTTAGAAATGAGCATAGGAGGTCTGATCTTTCATAGAAATAATGATAGGACTTTAACCCCTTTCCCTCAGTTATAGTCCTGAACTGGATTGCACCCACCACCTTTGTAATTCATGTTGCAAAATAGTGCTATGTTTGAATTCTGAATCACAATTTTGTAATATAAATCACAGGCTCACTGAACCATGCTGAGATCAACTCCATGACCGGATAGTGGAGCAAGTTAAAGCGTACTTCTACTCCCTTGCTACCTTCCAAATCTGTGCTTACTCAGGAGTAAAATAAGGAAAACAACGTAGATGCTAGTTAAGTCTTCAGAGTCTCCTAAGATGCTGAAAGCTATAGTCCCAGTATCTCTATAAATTCCCTTGTTTGTTTGTTTTCTTTGAGATGACATGAAGCTTTTCTCTACTTTAGTCTTCTGTTTGCTCTCTCAGATTAACTGCATGGACGGATTGTAATCTAACACTCTTCTCCTTGAGAGACATTCTGCTGCATGGTCTCTCTTGTTACCCTAGATGGTAACATTTGACCCTACACTTGAAATGTAGTTTCCAGCATTCCTCACTAATAGCTGCTGAGACCTGTAGTATAACAACATCTTGAAACCTGTAGTATAACAACATCTGGAGGGTCTCACAATTGTGAACACTACCTTAGCAGAAGGGGAAGCCCACCCCATCCAGCTGGAACCATTGCCACTTGGGGAGTTCATACCTTTTTGTATCTGGGAGTGTGGTATTGGGTAGAGGTAGAGGAAATCTGTCCCATTTCACATTTTCCCTCCATAAAATTTTGCAGATGTTTGTAAGTTCTCATTAAAAAAACAAACTGAAATTAGTTCTTCACTGATCCCTGGTGAAGAAACAATTTTCATCCCATCTCACTATTTCTGCCCACCTGTAGAGTGCAACCAAGGAAACGTTGTTTGGACTGTACACAAAGCTTACTGTTTGGTAGTAATATGCAAGAAAGATATTTTGTGAAGCTGAAGTGAGGGAAGAGAACTTCAGTAATTATCCTCTTCATTGTCCATCTGTTCTCTTCCCCAAGATACATACATTGAAGTCATAGTGGAAGGACTTGTAGCTGCTGTGCAGTCATTACTTTTTGTCTTGTAGCCTTCAGGGGTGATCATCCAGACATGTTCCTGTCTGCACAGCCTGGAAAAGCTATGATTGGAAGCTCCAGCTCCTAGAATCTCCTAGCTAGAATGGCCATTGGCTAAATGACTGTGTTGGCTGTGGGATTTTGAAAGTTGTAATTTCAAAGAAATTCTGCTTCTCTATATAAGGTTGGAGTAGCAAGCTGGAAAGAAGACTATATCAAATGTAGCTTAGTGTGCATCAAACTGTTCTTGATTTGTGCATACTGATAAAGTTCTGGTTCTGTTCTTTGTTTCTTTATCACCTCCACCAGTATTCCACCCCTCAAAAAATAAATAAATGAAATGAGAGAGTTATCTTTAGATTATTCTTATGTACAGCTTCATACTAGGGAAGAAACAGGGGCAGATGACCTTCACATTTCTCATTGTTTTTGAAATCACGTTATATGAAGGTACAATTCCTCAATTGGCAATGCCCACACATACTGAGTCTGTACAAACAAAATACATTCACTCATCCATCCATCCATCTCCCTCTCACTCTGAGTTTTTAAAGCAATTATAATGATAGGATTAATTCAGTCCCTTGAGTGGAGGCCTTAAACATTCCCCCCCGCCAATCATTAATAGTGTCACTTCATCTATCACTAGATCATAAAACTCAGCTTTAAAGGTGATTTCTGTCTCTGACAGATGCATATCACATAATGTTTTCTCTTTAAAAAGTGACAGTCATTCCTTCTTCAACTATGTTGAAGGCAGGAGATGACTTGTTACAGGATTGTTAGGGTTTAAATGGCTCTTGGCAAACCAAGAGAAGCAGTAGATAGGTTGGTTTTGTTCAGTTTAAATGCCCTGTGTGGTTGACAGTAAACAGAATGGTTGGAACAAAGGACATATTGCTGCAGTGTATCCTTGCCTCCTAGAAGAGGTGTTCTAGGACAGATTGTGAGCCAGCCAGCTGTGCCTCCTCCAGAACACCCCATTCTCATTCCCAGTTCTCAAACCTGATTTTCTGTTTTTCTTTTAAAGTAGTAGTATTGAGCATTTTGTGACTGCTGCCCATGCTCAGTCCTTGGAGTGCTGGGGAAGAAAGAAGTGCTCTCTTTTTATATTTTTGCAAATCTTAGTGTTTCCCAAGCAGAATGAAACCTCTTTCTGGTACGTTTTGCACTATCTTTGGTACATAGGCTAGCCATTGGCACTTGCCACCTGAGTTCACTTTTAGAAGAACTGAACTGCCTTAGGGTATCCAGAGAGATAATGGGACAGTTCTTTTTATAAGAAGCTGCACTCCCTGAAGAACTACTGGCTGTAGATTTGGAAATGCTGTCCAAAGGCTACAGGTTGCTCAGCCAAAATGTATACCCCTCTTGCAGCATTTATGTATATGGTCTTCTTCACCAGTGTTTTGAAAGTATGATATTGGGAGAAAGAGGACTGCACTTTGGATATGCAATGTGCATGATATGTAGGCTTTGTGTTGTTGTTGGTTTTAAGAATTAGAGGGTTTGGCCTTCCGAATAAGAGAGGCTCCCAAGTATATTGGAAGTTAAGTTTTCACTAAGGAAGTAAGACTGTAAGGAGGGTTTTCCACTCTTGGCTGTGAGTCAGATCATCTATGACTGTCCATCTTAAATTAAATTAAAGACTTTTTAACACATAGACTGATAAGTATTGTGGAAGAAGCATTGTAACCTCTCTTACTGGAACATAAGTTTTCAGTGCAAATTACAGAATGGCATATCAATGAGCATTCATCCAGTCATCTGTGTCATATGCTGAAATGGTACATTGTAGAAACAGATTGATCAATACCAGTTTGGCCATGTTTTCACCTATGATTCAAAATCACTGTTGTGTGGGGAACTGATCAAAGTTATATATCTGACAATTCCTCCTCTTGCTTACTCCCTAATATAGCATGGGGAGTCTTTCAAAGTATTGTTATTTTGAACTAAGTCTTGCACGTTTCTTCTAATGGGTGAAATGCAGCCTGAATCAATTTTTGGGTTGAAGTTTACATTCTTTTTTTATTATCATTAATGTAAAAAGCAAACGGGTAATTCTCTTGTAGACATGTTTGTTTGTTACTGCTGATCTTTCTTAAGTTCCAGGAAAATCTGTCTTTCTCTTTCTTTCATCTCTATTGTTTAGATCAGGGCTTTCCAAATGGTATGTCGTGACACGTTGGTTTGTCACCTGAAGTGTTTAGATGTGTCGCCTTCCCAGGATGAGAAAGACCCCCCCTCACCCGAGACATTCCTCCGGCTGCTACTCTCACTGGGGTCTTTCTCCACCAAGGGTGAAGGCAGCAGGCCAGGATTGGGTAGAGGGGATGCCTTTCCCACTGCCACTACCCTCCCCAGGGTCTTTCCTCAGCAAGGGCAACAGCAGCAGGTCAGGATCAGGTAGGGGAGCTGCCTTTCCCGCTGCTGTTACTCTCACCAGGGTCTTTCCTCTCTGAGGGCAATGGCAACGGGCTAGGATCGGCTAGGGAGACTGCCTTTCCCACTGCTGCCACCCTCACTGGAGTCTTTTCTGGTGAGGGTGATGGCAGCAGGCCAGGATTACTGTGTCATGAAATGATACATGCCTAAAAAGTGTGTCACCAACACGAAAAGTTTGGAAAGCTCTGGTTTAGATACTGGTACTGCTCTACCATTAAATTGCTGGTGTTACTTTGATATGCTGTTTTAGGATCTCACCTGAAATTAGTTTTGCAGGTAATCTCAGGGACTTTTAATCTGGAATGTAAGGCACAAAATGTTATTAAATAAATTAGTCTAAAAGCAATTCCCCTATTGTGCCTGAAAGAAATCCTAGCTATATATAAGTTAATAATAAAATCTTATTGCATATCTGATCAATTGACCTTGAACAGGAAAAAAGTGGAATTAAAATTATCTTCTCCTGAGTCATATCTTCCCCTGAATCACATCACATCACTTCCTGATTCATATTGACACTTCAGTTAAAGTTTTCAGTTAAAAACAACAGAGAAAGATAATCTGAACACATAAACATATTGCCTACAGAACCAAAGATTTTCAACCAATAATGGTCGGTATTTTAAAGTAAACCACATCCCATTTCCTCCATTGTGATCCAAGAAGGCAATATCTGCAGCACTGAAGCTGTTAAAATTCAAGGCAGATAGCAGCTGTTTGTACACTGCTAAATCTTTTCTTGGGGCATCCTTCCTTAAAATATGACATCCTGATCATCCTTACTAAGTAGTAAGTCCCATTGGATTCAGTAGGCAAACATGGAGTTGTACTGCAAAACAGAAAGACGGCTTATTTTATTGCAGGTGTGGTGGCTGCAGGTGATGATGGTGGCATTCCATGTTGTGTCTGTTTTTGGTAGTGAGGATACCTCAACATCAGCAGCATTCCCAATAGCAGTGACGTAGCTGTGAACTAACTGGGCGCTCATATCATTCCTAGAAGAAAGCAGGAAAGTGTTCTGGTATGGAAGAAAAGCCTCACAGGGAAACCAGAAAATCCTCTAAATAATTAGAGGGAAAAGACTGTTTGCAGCTTTCTTTCACATGTTGACAACATGGGGCTGTCATCCCACACTTAGGACAATTACGTAGAATCTACATGCTAAGCTATTGAGCCAAATGGGAATTTTATTTTCATTTTTGAGAGGAAAAAGTGTTCATTTGATGCAAACAGATATCCTTGATAATCAGTTAGGAGTTCTGGAGGATATATCTTTTTATTTCCACTAAGTTTCTCCCCAAATATGGGAAGGTTCTTTGTCATAACTGTGCTAAAAATTAAAATGTCAGATTTTATTTTCAGAATCAGAAGAACTTCCGTAATGTAATTCTTCCTTTTTCTGTTCTGAACATCTGCAACTGTGTTGCTTGGAAATAAAGGAATCTCATGTGGTTTCTCCAAGTAAATCTCACAAGAATGTATATTTTCTGAAGAGTATAAATGATGTCTTTTTCTTTTCTTTATTTTTTAAATTTGTAATGTAGGAATTCTACAGTGGGTGAAACTAATAGACAACTTTGATGCTGAATATGAATATGTCACCAATGAGGGAACTGTGTTTACTTTCAAGACAAACCGTCACGCTCCAAACTATCGATTAATTAACATTGATTTTAATGATCCAGAGGAATCCAAGTGGAAAGTGCTGGTTCCTGAACATGGGAAAGATGTCCTAGGTAAGAATATGAAAAAGTAGCAATATGCAAGAGGAGACAGTATTTGCAAATTATTGTGATTCTAACTGAGAAGGTCTTAAGTTAGTCAACCTGAAGAAACAGTGTCTGGATGTAAGAAACATTTCAAAAGTCAAATAACCTACTCTGTATTCACAATTGTGCAAGGATAATTGCTATATGAAAAACAGATGAGTAATGTAAAATGATGTTGATTTTTGAAAGGCAAATAAAACTTTTGAGGGTGGAGATGACTCTAAAAGTCTTCCTTTGCAAATAATGGTTTAGGAATTTTTATTTGCATCTTTTAAAGATATGACTATCTGGGAGAAATCCATACAAATGCATAATTAATGTAATATTAATACTTTTTTAAAAAAAATTACTAGATTTCTTTATTCCACAAGAACCATAGAAATTTTAACATTCAGTTGATCGCAGTTCCAGAGACAGCTCCTAAAGAAATGTTTCTTAACGCTAGAAGATCAACCTGCCATTGTGTCATATTGCTTTAGTCATTTCCAAGATTCAGTTTGGGAAGAGAATTACAGCAAAGGACAGTTAATAATTTATTTCTCTAAAAGCTTTACAGTCAAGCGCATTTTTCATTTTTCTTGATATAAAGATGACAAGTCAATGAAATGTCTTATGTGAAAACAAGACATAAAAATTCAATGGCTAAATAGTTACTTTGTATAAAGTGATTTATTCTCCATTGTAATCTGGATATAACACCATTATACAGAGATCTAGATCTGGATATAACACCATTATACAGAGATCTCTTTACCCATTTCTATTTTTCTCTTTAAAAATGATCTAAGGAAGGATTTTGTTTTTGTTTTTGCCTATTAAACATACCTATTGTGTGCTGATAGACCAAAATTGCTGTTGTATTGAAGTTAGGTAATACAAATGTTTTGGTTGACAATGTTGTTTAAGAGTTCTGTTGTTTTTGTGCAGCTTTTTATAACACACAATCTGCTTCATGCATGTTAACCTTTCTGTTGTGAATACCCATCTGTAGTGCAGCTTCAAAATATTACTTACTATTACTTCAAAATAAATCCCATTGAGTTTGGCAGAAAGAGCGCTGGATCACTATTAAGCACCAAACTTGGAAATGTTCCCCTTTTCTTTGAACTATAGCTTCCAGGATCCTAGAGCTGACATAGCTAAAAAGGGGCTGTTTCCAGATTTGTTTTTCTCTTGTGATTAGTTTGGCAGCTCATATCTCCACTAATTCGATTTTATTGTTCACTGGTATGTTTTTAACTATATTACGCATTTAAATTATAAGCTGTCTTGAGTCCCAGTTTTGGGAGAATGGCAGTGTATCTATTATTATTATTATTATTATTACCCACATCATTATCATTATTAAATTGATGTTTCACAAACATTAATACATCTTGATTCAGGCTCTTTAGCATTCTCTTCCATTTGTTTGGAATGGTCTCTTGGCACCTTTGACAGAAAAATGGCAAGAATATACATCAGTTTTCTGTCTTAGCTCACTCATTTTTTTTCTGCCTCAAAGCAGCAGAATTGAGTTAGAAAGAGAGACTTCACACACTTTCAGATAAATATAAAAGTCAGTTCTATGAAGGTGTGGGAAAAACAAACATCGGGCAAAAATCTTGAAAGGAAGATGTATAGAAGTCTGAGGACTAAATTTTGCAATAGTCAAAGTATTTGAAGATACTTCTTTTTGCCTCATGACTTTTAATTTTCAGATAAATTATTTTTAAAATATATGCTTGTCTTTTGAATCCTAATCTCAACTAGAAAAACCTCACCGAATCCATTGTCAAACAGTGATTCAGCTTGTAGGCAAATCCCATTGATTCAGTGGGCTTCTTCTAGTTAGGGCTTATGATAGGATTGAGGCCAATGAATGCCTTCTTTACTCAGGATTTTCACAATACTATCAGGAAGTGAGAGATCTTCATGGAACTTCCTTTGAATGCACATCTTTTCCTCATGCTTCAGTTGTATTTCTGTTTGTTCCAGTCTGTAATTTTGGTACATGTTAAATATCCTACATATTAAGTATCTTTTGCACTTATTTTTGCTCAGTGTGAATTTCATAAAATCTGCCTATGCTTTTATACTTTGTAGGCAGGACTTGAATAGCTATTATTGATCTGACTCTTCTGATAATAGCACAATAGTTTTGAGAATTTTTGCATAAAGTACATATGAAAAGCCTTTGAATTTAGATCTTCTCTGTATTCTTGCAGTATGTATGTATCAGACCAAATGAAGTAATTTGTCTAATTTTGTGGTAATGAGTAGGATTCCAGGCTGGTCTTCGTGCCTCATGAAGAGACTGTGGGCATAACTACTGAAGTAACAGCCTGTGTTTTTAGATAATTTTGTCATAAAAAGAAACATACATTCATCCTGTTCTTCCATTTTGTCAATTTCAAACAACAATTTCTTACCAGCTTCTCCCTATGAATTGAGGCAAGGAGCAACAGATTAAAATACAGCAACAAATAGATGTGTAAGACGATTAAAAACACAAACACTTGTTAAAAATAATAACAAATATAATAAATAATAAAAATAAAAAATAATAAACATAATCAGTTAAAAAAGCATAACATCAGTTTGAAAAGCATACATACTAAAAACAATTCATAATTTGAAAACTTCTGGTTCAAAAACCATCTAGATAGGCATGCAGGGAAAGAATTGATCTTTAATGCTGTTTTAAATACAGACAGCATATCAGGCTGTTGAATCTCTTTTGGCAGATCATTCCATAATTTGGGTATGTCTGATGAAAAAGTCCTTCAGTTAACAGTGTGGCTTGTTTTAAGACAGCCAGTGTAACCAAGTGGTTTGAGCATTGGACTATGACTCTGAAGATCAGGGTTTGAATCCCTGCTCAGCCATAGAAATCCACCGTATGACCTTGGGCACGTCATACTCTCTCAGCCTCAGAGGAGAGCAAATATAACCCCCTCAGAACTAATCTTGCTCAGAAAATCCATGATAGGTTTGTCCTTAGGGTTGCCATAAGTCAGAAATGACTTGAAGATACACAGCAGTAAAAACAACAATGGTTAGTTTAGCTAATTAGAGTGGATAAAGAATGTTAGCAGGTCTAACCTGGTAATTATTTACTGTAAATTGTTTTTTGTCGCAGTTGTTTAGGAAGGAAAAGAAAGCCAGATATCCCATTTACCAAGAGCAATATGTGATATTAGGCAGTCTCTTTTTGATGAAACATTCCTATCTCATTTTAATAATTAGGTGTTGTAGGACTGCAGCCCCTGTGATAGCTAAGGGTGCTGACTGTTGTGATCCAATAGCAACTGGAGTGCCACATGATTCTTACTCTCACTCTACATGTTAATAGTTGCCCCTATTATTTTATGAGAGAATAGGTTTTGGTTGTCATCTTATATAGTTCTTGTGTATCAAGAGTCTTTGCACCTGTTTCTGGCTTCATCAGACCCAGATGGATATCCGAATGTTTGCTTAGAAACAACACAACAAATGCTTATTTGCTGACTTAAAAGCCAACACATATGTTTACATGAAATGCGTCTGCATCTATAAAACTAAATATGTTTCAGAATATCTAAGCTTTCAGTATCCTAGTGTATTTTCTCTGGAATATAGGAATTAAGTTAATCTATGTGACATACTGAAACCGTACTTTTTAAAAAAGTGATGTTCCTTTTAAGGAAGTGTTTTGAAAACGGCTTTCTTTATTCCAATCACAGAATGGGTAGCTTGCGTGAGATCAAACTTTCTAGTGTTGTGTTATCTGCATGATGTGAAGAATGTGCTGCAGCTTCATGACCTAGCAACTGGCAGTCATCTCAAGACTTTTCCATTGGATGTCGGCAGCATTGTAGGATACAGTGGCCAAAAGAAAGACACTGAAATATTTTATCAGTTTACCTCCTTCTTATCACCAGGTAAGGTTTTTGTTTTATTTTGGTAAAGAAATGGATACAATTATTGGTATGGGGAAAGTAGTACATTGGCTGGAATCTTGGTAGACTTTATGCCAGCACAACTTTTTACATACTTGCATTAGGAAATACCCAGTATTCCCACATACAGTTTTGCATTTATCAGCAGTGCAACAGTCTGGCTTAATTAGCCTGTGGCACAATTCTTCCCTCCTTCCACACGCCTCAGGGATTTGGGCCACATTTTTTGCTTGTATTTTTTGCAATCTGTTTACATGCTTGCCAATTTGTATAGCTGCAGGTTGGCAGTATCTGTCTAGCCAACATACCTGCACGTACATGTTGCGTATGTATAAGTGCTCCATCTATTTCCATTAGTGTGAAAGTAATCTTTTATGTGTATCATCAGCTTTAGGTGCTATGTGATGTCCTTATAGCAGATACTTGTATGTCTGGTAGGACTGAATGGGATTGTGAAAAGACCTGTATTTTAAACAATGTTGTAATTTAGTCTGCTTTAAAAATCAAGATAATCTCATATAAATTACATATTAACCAACTAATTAGCTTTCTATTAAAATGGTTTTTTTATCTGATTTTATTTAGAACTACCTCTCCTACAGTTTTTTACAACGATCACATTGTAAACCATTCATGTAAATCTCTTGAGTGGTGCAACAGTAATGACTGTCTAAGCCATTAATAATTTCTGCTTAGTGTCCAGCAAAGAATATGTACCATCTTATAAATATTCCTCTGATTACTGACTTATGCAACTTTTATTTTTGACAGGTTTTTTTTTAAATCGTTCTGCATGATGACTCTTTGCTATTTTCCTTTTTTGAAACTCTATAATTAGTTGACAACACTAGCTGGCACTTTAGAGGTGGAAAAAATAGAATAGTTTCCTTTTTAAAAAAAAACAAACCCTGCTTGATTCTATTGTGTAATGAAGAAAGTATTTTGGCATATAGAACTGATGCACTGTGTCACAGGGGAACCATATAGTTCAGTGAAACAAATAGTAAACCTTTATGTGCTTAACAATGTCCTGTCATTCAGTTTTTCTTGGATTGTACCATTTTATTATATAGACGAAATAGTAAAAAATGTATTGTTCCCCTATCTAAGTAAACTCCTGGGTGCCTCTGAACATTGAAAATTAGCCTGTCAGGTACAAAGGTTCACAGCTTTTTCCTGACATTTTATTTACTGAATTCAGGTAGACTTGTTTCTGTGTAGTACCACACAAGCAAGCCATTCCTACTATCTGAACGTGCACTTCAGAGTTTTAAAACTACATCAGTCCTCTTCACATGGTCCTCAGGATGTAAGGGTCTGATCTTGAGATGATACTACTCATGCTGCCTTCATCTACAACATCTTCCCAGCCTCCTCCAGAGCATGCTAAAGTTACCTTCTTTTGGATTACAGCTCCAAGAATCTGAAACTTTCTCAGGCTCTGGATTTACTGGGTAAGGTTGTAGGATCTTAACCAGGATTCTACTCACATTTAGCTGTATACAAGTGAACTTCTTCTTTGGACCTTGCTGCTGCATGTGGCAGGACTGGAAAATAAAGTGGCAGGACTCAGTATCCGTGAGTCATTGGCTAAGGAGCCACCATTATCTCATGTTGACAAGAGCTCATGATTCTACTGATCATCATTTTGCCTAAAGAACTATATTTGCTTTCTAAGTGCACAGTTCCTGAGCTACAAATGCTTATCGGATAAACTTTGAGGATCAGTATCAAAGTGTCCTGAGAGTGATTGGGTAATTATTGGAAATTCCGTCTGATGCCAGAGAGAGAAAGGAGGGGGGCTGTACAAATAAATAGAATCACACTGTTTGGCGGTATAATTTTCTATGAGGCTATTGTCATTTCTAAACAGAAGGAAGAGTCTTTTTGAGCATAGCCTTTAAAAGCTCATGGCTCTTACTATTAAAACAAAGGTTTGTAAATGTATTTTAAATGTAAATGTGTTTTAATGATAGTGATGTGCCTTATGGTTTGTGAACTGCAATAAAGGCTGCTGCTGATGATGATTAATAAAACAAAAACTTAGTTTAGGTTTTCCAAACTGAGCAGTAATCATCATCATCATCATTGTGGTCATCATCATCATCTCCTCAAAGCAGCTTAAAACAGTTAAAAAGACCTAGGGCCTTTCCGCTCTAGACTGTTACAGTGCTATTATTCCACTTTCAACATTCTCTGGAATCCTGGACTTTGCAGTTTAGGGAAGGGCATTTAGAATCCTCAGCCAGAGAGCTCTTTGGCCTCAGTAAACTACAAACCCCAGAATTCTACAGGATGTTGAAAGTAGAATAATAACACTATAACAGTATAGTGTGGAAAAGCCACTAGTTAAAACCCACAAAATACAGAAGTTAACACATAATTAAACAATCAGAATTGAAACAGTGTTAAAATACATAATCAAAAACACACCCATCAGCAACATGGTATCCAGCACATTCTGTCAGACATGCCACATATAATCACACATTGGACACCTTCTGGATAAAAAAGTCTTGATTGCGGAAAGATAGTAGAGAAGGTGCCAGCCTGGTTTCTCTGGGAAGGGAGTTCCAGAGCCTGTAAGTGTCAGTAAGCAACGATTAGTACTTTTTCAGCTGTTGTTGTTTGCCCTCAAGTTGTTTCTGACTTATGGTGACCATAAGGCAGATCTGTAACCGGGTTTTCTTGGCAAAATCTGTTCAGACGGAGTTTGCCTTTGCCTTCACCTTTCTCTGAGGCGGACTGTGACTTGCCCAAGGTCACCCAATGGGTTTCCATGCTCAAGCAGGGATTCAAACCCAGATCTCCAGTCATAGTCCAGTGCTCAAACCAATATGCCGTGCTGACCTGTTCCTGCAGGATTTACTTTATTCTTTTACCCTTCAGTTTAGAAGTAGGTAGTTAAGACAATGGAGTTGAATAACAGGTTTGTAATATATCTCAAAGAGCAAGCAAGCATGAAAATGACACCATCCTTTGTTCTTCTCTAGTGATTGGACAATGAATTTGTTTCCTCTTGATAGTCTCACATTGTGGTTCCCTTTCTTGTCTTTCTAAGCAGGGAAAGAGAACTCAGGAAGTGCTCTTAGGCAAATGGGTGTTGACAGCATTTGTAACATGGTATGCCCTCCTCCCTCCGCCTCTCTCTCTCACACACACACACATACACACACACACTGACTTGTTTCTCCTTGGCAGTTGTTGCAGCAGTACATTGCAGAAATATAACAAGCTATATAATTAGAATTGTTGGCTATTTTGTCACATAATGTTTGCTATTTTGATGCAGAAAGACTTGCTTTCAAAGCAATTTATGCTGCACTGAATGCTGAGAAAGCTAGGTTTTATTTTTTAAAAACCAGTTATAATGCCTCCTTGGGATCTTAGAGCTGACAAGGAGGGCATTTTTCTGGTGAGAACTCTAGATGTGGCACTGTCTGAATTTCTTTACTAGAGTGAGCCTTCTGGGTGCAGTTTGGTGGCTTGATGGAAGAAATGTGTCATCCTGTTTTTGTTAGGTAAAAGGCTCTCTTTCCTCTGGAAAACCCTATAGAACTTAAAACAAAATACACAAACTCAATGAGGCATAAAATCTAAATATATCAATATAAATAAGGTTGTGTGTAAAAAAAGGGCAAGCACAAATTCTTGTGAAGGCAGGAAATGTGTGTGTGGGAGAGGAACTGACAATGTCAGCACATGCCACTAGATGAAAGCTATTTTTCCTTAATTATTTTCTGTGACACTCCCTAAAGTACTTTATATCATGAATTCTTTTTTTTTTTTTTTTTTTTGGCATGATCCCTGGTGTACACCAGACTTGGAAGAAGAAAAATATATGGATGAAGAAAAGGGGAGATCAACATGTATAGTGATATTTTAAGCAAAAATTCAGCTGATTTTTTTTTAAAAAGGAATAGAAATATAGCCATGCACACAGTTAATGCAGACTGATCTAATCTGATATTGGAGAATGGAAAACAGAAATGTAATTGTGGACAAGCTCCATTCAAAAGAATGGCATTCAACACCCCACTGAACATTAGTATTTGTTTACATTTTCCCACATTAAGTTGTTTATTTAAAAGTGTTCAGCCATTTTTGTGTTGTGCTGAAACTGTAAGTTGCTTGATTAACAGTGCAATCCTAACTAAAAAGTTGTGCAAGTTTGTAGAGGGTTAGGTTTAGGCACAGGATTCTACTGCTAGCAGAAATAAGCTTCTGCCAGCAGAATTCTCTGAAATTACTCTTATAGTTACAAAGGTGTGGGTTCACTAAATGTGCAGAAGGAATATCCTGTGGTCCAAATGCTGATCCTTCATGCTCCTGCTCTCTTGTGTATGTGGACACCACAACAAGATGGATGGGGAGGGAACACATTATCTATCACAGGACTGGCATAGTGAGTTTTTTTCTTTAAAAAAACTATGTAATTACTTTTGAAAAATCAGAGAGTAAAGTGTTAACTTTTAAAATGCACAACTATAGCAATAGCTAATTTGGAACAAAAGCTAAATTGGGGGTGTGGAAGCATAACTGTAATTAATTACTTCTTGAGCATAAAATCTAAGCTATACTTTGTTTTGATATGGGTTTGTTGTTGTGTGCCTTCAAGTCATTTCTGATTTATGGTGACCCTAATGCAAGCCTGTCACAGGGTTTTTCTTGGGCTGAGAGGGTGTGATGCATCCAAGGTCACTCAGTGGGTTTCTGTTGCCCAGTGGAAATCAAACCGTGGGAATGGAACTGTAGGCTCATAGTCCAACACTCAAACCACTATACCATGGTGCGTACATCTGTAACATTGTTTAGTTGTATTGCCAGCTCAGTTTGCTCAATGGAGGGAGGAGAGAAAAGGACCTGGGTAACAGCTCATAACATAAAGATCACTACCTCAACAAATTTGGTATGAGGCCATGTGTACATGATGGAGTGCCTTTACTGAAAGAGTTAGCTTATTGTTTCTCCTTTCGAATATTGTAGTTTAAAGAAAGATCATTAATAAGTAAAATCAATATCAATTTGTTCTCATTCTAAAAGGCTTATCATACTTTCTTTCTGGTAAACTTTTTTGCATATGAACAGGTATGAAGTATAGAGATTGTGGAAGCCTTAAAATCAAACAGAATTTATATCCGTTAGAAATGTCTGTCTTTAGCAGGTCTGAAATTACTTTTTTAAAAAAAATAAGAGTTAGGAGCCTACGATTATATTCGCCATGCATGATCCGAAGAAAGTATGTAATGATTCAGTGAGGCATTTTTGGACAGTAATTCTCACGTAGGTAAAAAAAAATTGGAATATGCTATTCAACAATATGACTGGTTTAGTAACAGAACAACTTACTTATTTCTTCCTCTGGTTGAATCTGATATATTTTGATGAGCTGTTCCATGGTACATGTAGCAGAGTTCCAGTACATTTTACTCAGTTTTGTATTAAGAAGAGTGGAAGGAGGGGAAAAAAACACTTAACTTATTCTTATTAGTGAAAGGTATCATTACACACGCCATTAACCAAAGCTGAAGGGCAGGTATCATGGAGTTGCTCTGAAGGTATTTTTTTGTACATTCAGATATAAAGTGTAGCTTATTCATGTAAACAAAATTCAGTAGGAGAGTATTCCACCCCCTTGCTTCTCTCCCCTGGGTCATCTGAGCTGGCACAGCGTTGCTGGAGGTTGGCATGAGTAATTCCATTACTTGTGCAAGGCATGAATGTCCCTAGGAGAAGAGGTTGTCTTTGTTTCTCTTGTTCTGGAATGAAACAATGTTACTTGAAATAGGAAGGTTTTGGCCACCGGTTTTTTTGACAGAGGATGAAGACAGGAAGAAAGCAATTCCCTGAGATTGCTGCAGCATAAATAGAGGTGAATACTGAATGAAAAGGAAGTACTACTTCTCATGGTGTATTCATTCATTTAGAAGGTTTCCAGTGCCAGGTTTTTATACAGGTTGTAAAATAAAGCATTTTATTGTGTCTCAAAGGCCCTAGTGATGTGAAGCCTTGTGTGATTAAAGGTGTTATTACTCCATGGTAGGAATACAAAGAGCTGTTCATAAAGCACATTTTAAACAGAAGCAGAAGTGCTTAACATACTTAGGTAGATGCTGCATTGCGTCTTCTTGAGGGTTTCAACCAATTTAAAGTGGAAGAAATGAAAATAATTTAAACAAGTTCTTGAAATATATTAAGTAGAGCAGTCTTAGAGAGCAGCATGGTGTGGTGGTTTGTGAACTAGACTAGGGCTCTGGGAGACCAGAGTTCAAATATCCACTTGGCCATGGAAACCCAGTGGGTGACCTTGGGCAAGTCATGCAAGTCATGCTCTCTCAGAGGAAGGCAATGGCAAACCCCTTTCAACAAACTTTACCAAGAAAATCCCATGATAGGTTCTTCTTCTTTCTTTACCTGCCTGCCTATTCTCATTCCTCAAATTATTCTCATCCCTGTTAATTCAACTTCATCCCTACCAATCTTACTCCTTTCCTGCTGCCCTCTCTGCTGCTGCTCTTTCTCAGCTTGAGTTTTGTGCAACTGGTTTCCTGAACTCTTTGGAGGGTGTGGCAGGAAAGAAGCAGCCTAGGCAGGGATGAAGCAAATTAGCAGGGACAAGAAGCCATCTGGGAACTGGATTAGGCAGGCAAGCAGGTAAAGACAGAAGAGGAGCACTGGATCAGAGATCAGAGTATTCATGGAGCCTCAACTTTCCGTGCAGCATTTTACTTCCTGTCAGTTTTTCCTGAGTGGTTGGATTTTTGACCACATTTGGCAAATTGTTGAATATCCATTCCGTCCCTGGACTGCAAAAACATGGAACTTTTTTGTCTTTATTTGTGTTGTATTTATAGTGTATTTTTTAAGTTGCTGCCACATATAACCAAATAACTAAATGCTTTGAAACAAGGGGAAGCAGAATGTAAGTTAGGATTCTGTAATAGATTTCTGGATGATTTTCAGTAAATCTCCAAGGACTTCTGACTTGCATGAAAGTAAGGGGAAAAGTAGTCATGGCTACTTCCTTATCTTTCAGGCTCACTGTTCTTCGTCTGTAAAATGAAAATACCAGTGGACCACTTTTGGCTGGGTGTTCATTTAGCTCTGCTGCTGAAAGTTAGAGCGGCATGTTATTTGATGTTATTTGATATGTTATTTGATACGTATTTGATATCTTGTTTAAATTATTTTTTATTATTTTAATTTAGAATTGTTTGAATTGTTTTTATTGCTTTATGTATTTCCCACCCTGGGATATCGTGTTAAAAAGACAGGATAAATTTATTTTAATGGACAAAAATAAATCATCTTTGGCAATTTGAAAGTAGATTGGAATGTATCCCAGGGTACATTTCATGATGGGCACTTGGTAATTGACTCTGCTCTTGAACAATTATTCATTTCAGTGTTCATTAAAAAACAAAACAGGTCCCACAACCCTTGGATCTGCCCACTCCTGTAGTAGGGTAGTAGTTAATTGTTTGAACAGCCTGAAAGGTATACTAATGGTAGTAGCTGCATATTCTTGCAACTTGATGTAGTTAACTGACACACTTGAATTATACGTTTAGGTATTATTTACCACTGTGATCTGACCAAAGAAGAACTAGAACCAAGTGTTTTCCGAGAAGTCACAGTGAAAGGATTTGATCCTTCAGCTTACCAGACAGTGCAGGTAAGTAAAAGAAGACTGTGCTTTCTGTATAGGTTCCAGTGTTCTCCAGTAAAAGCTAAGATTTTAAGTAATAAAATTTTGTTGAATAGGGGTCTCATTCAGTTTTTGTACTGCCACAACAATAGTTTTAAGACAGAATGCGTTAGAAAACAGGACAGTTACATATTTCACAATTTTTGTGAAGCACCTTCACTCTGCACCCTACCGAACTGTGGTTTTTCCAATTAGTAATCAAGGTTTGCTGCCACACTGTGGCTTTTACAGTGAGTAACCAGGCTTTTCCATTGTTCATGGTCACTAGCCTTCAGAGTTTATACCTAAAATAATCCCTGGCCAGTTCTATCCAAGGGTCTTTTGAAAGGTGGTCTCAGAACAGGAAATGAATGGGATTGTATACTGGATTGCACTTAGAGAATTTAGAGGTGGTGCCACCTGGACTAATCGGGAAAGGAAAGAGAAGGCAGAAATACATGGTGGTGTGGGAGACACTAGAGACACAGTTTCTTCAGCATCTGCGCTTTTTCCTTGCCAGCTTGGAAGCTGCACAGAGCCTCTGCAGGCAAGAGTATTTCCCCGGTCATCTCTGCAGAACTTCCTTACATCCCTCTGGGCTTCCTAGCAGCTTTCCTGGCAATTGTTTGAAACCAGGCTAAAGCTGTTGGGGGCCAGGTGAAACCTCAGTTATCCCCCTCTGTCACCCTTATTTATTCCAAAACTCTACTGTCTTGCTCTCCAGCTTTTCATTTGCCATCTCAACCTATTGGCACTCTAGTTTTGGAAACAAAATGCACCTATAGAATTTACACACTTTATGTAACAGGGAGATTTTGCCCACCTGATTTCATCTGTTCTTCTTGCACTTCCTGCTCCAGCTCTGTACAGTTTCTAATTTTCTACAGGTGGAAAAGGTTGCCTGGACTGAGCATTTTCCTTCTTTCAGGGTTCACCTCACTGGCTGAACCGTGAACACCTCTGGTTAAAAAGGCAGGTCCACACCGACATTTTGTTGGAGATTTCACTTCTCACTAACTATTATATTAGCCTTGATGGTGCTACAGAACAGTCATGTTCAGAGATCTATGCCAGTTGCTGGGGAACAGCAACATATGTGGGGGAGCAGGACACAGGACTTAGAAGCATTTTTGCAGAAGCCAACACATTACCAATATTTTTTAAAAAAAAACAAAGTTATTTGCTTATTATTCATGAGTAACAACTAACATTACTTCTTAATAACATAGTAGGGATGTGTGTGTGTGTGTATTTTCAAAAGTGCCTGGCAGAACCATCCAATTATTTAGATAGGCCACCTCCTCGCTCACCCTGAAGTTACAGTCCTCCTTCCATGTTTGCAGGTTTGATCTTCACAAATTTGATTATTTGCAAGCCACATGCATGCCTTCCCCCCATTCTCCTCCTTCTCCCACTTCCTTGTATTTTGCTGGGCATGGAAAGAAGAGGAGAGGTATGCACACACCTTCTTTCTCACCCTCCAGAGCCCTCCTCCCAATTCCCTGGCTTTGGCCTTGGCGTGGCACATATGCGCAGAGGAAAAAGGCAAGGGGAATTGGGTGGGGAAGCATTCATGTGCCTTCCTTTTCTGTGCACAGTGATCTCCCTCGTATTCTCTTGCATTTTACCTGGATGCAGAGAACATGCACCAAGGCATGAGGCAAGGGAATGGGGTGGGGAAAGCATGTGTGCGACTTCATTCTCCCCCTCCAGTGCTCCCATTCCCTTGCCTTTTGCCCAGGTGCAGAGAAGGAAGGCACATATGCCAGGGCAAAAGGCAAGAGAATGGGAATTGGGAGCCTGGAAGGGAGTGGGAGGGGGAGTGCATTGGAGGGAGTCACTTGTGGCTTTTTCACTTTCACAAGGTTTCTGCACTTCGAACCATCATGAAGGTGTATATGTCTGCAGGGATAGAAGTGAGAGCAACCTGTAGAAAGCAACTGAAACATCCAGTATACCTGGGATTAGGCAATAGTGTGTCCATCCTACCCCCATTCCCAGAAAACCCTCAAGGAGTAAGACCTAACTGCTCAAAAAAGGGTGAGCATATCTAATGGGCAGAAGTGCTGAATGTTGCAGAAAGTGATGGAATAGAATGGAACAACTGTATCCCAAATGGAAGCTCTCTGTACTGCTCTCTCTATATGTGTATGCACACTTTTTTACACTGGACTCCATATACCAGTTGATAGAAAGATATTATGGACAAATATTGCTATTTCCTTCAGGGGTGAGGGAGTCCCATCTTCTGTTCTTATAAAAGATATGGTTTCGTAATTTTAATAAGTACAGTGTTCTTAAGTTCAGTGAGATGACAATAATTTTGAATTCAAATACCCATGTAATTAAAGTGTTTTAGTGGAAAGAGAAACCTAATGGGTATCTCGGGTTAAAATATTTGCAGCGCTTTTACTTCCGTGATTGTATCAATTCATGTTAGAAATATGGAACACTGAAAGAATTCAGCATCATTCATTGAGTGAGTTGAATTATTCAGTAATTTTCTATGGCTTTTACAGCGTTAGTAGTAAAGAAAGAAGTAATTTCTATCATTCTGAGTGCAGCATTAAATTAAACACTCCTAATATTTTACATTAAAATTTAGCATTCCTTTTTGAAACCTAGGTAAATAAATGGTAACAGGCAATCTGTTTGCATTTCTTTAAAGTAGGGAGTCTAAATCATTATTACATATAGCATGAGTTTTGATGTAGCCCACTTTACAGCACAAAAATGTATGTTATTACAGAGTTGATCATTCTTAGAGTGCCACAAACTCTGCTTTTCCTACAACAGACTGACTTGGTTAGTTACATTTTTGCAAATACTATTTAATAACATGGGAAGGTAACAACATAGGAACATAAGGGAGACATACATCTGGCCCCTGATATGCACTAATGTTTGGTTCCAGGACCTCACCCCCACCATGGATATCAAAATGCATGGATGCTCAAGTCCCATTATGTACAATGGTGTAATAAAATGACATCCCTTGTATAAAATGGCAAAATCAGTTTGCTTTATGGATGGTTGGATGAATCTATGGAGTTTGTGGATGTGGAGGGGCGACTGTATTGGGCAAAATCAGGAGTGGGAATCATAGAGCCTTCCAGATGTTGTCTGACTGCAAGTTCCAGCAGCACTAGTCAACATAGCCAATGGTGAGGAATGATGGCAGTTGCAGTTTGTGAGCATCTGGAGGATCTGATTCTCATTGTTGGGCTAAATCCATTATTCCCTTCTCTGTTGCCACCTTGTGCACTGGTTTTGCCAGGCTGTACAATGCTTCCCAAATGGTAACCACGCACATCTCCACCCCCAGGCCAAATGCTTCTGATAAATTGCAGGGTTGGTCTGGGAGAGAGACCTCACACTGGCCACATTTGCCCTACACTGCCAGTTCTTTACAGTGACAGCTTCAAATAGGATATCATCTAGAAGCTGTGTTAAGGCAAGTCAAATGATTCATCAGTCTAACTTATATGTTGTACATTCACACAACAGTAAGCCAGTTCCTGGTTTACTTTGAATGAATAGTGTACCAGTGCACACCACCTGTTCTGTCTGCCTCTGCTTCTCCTGCTTGTGGATAGACACACCAGAAAATAGTAGGGTATCATGATATCTGAACCCGAGATCCTGGTTTCATGTTTCCACACAAAGCACGTTTTGTAAGATAGCAAACTCTGATGGTAGTTCTCTGGTGCAAGGCAGAGATGTTTCACATCCTGAATATTGACAGAAAGCAAGGACATCTGAAGTTTTTCTGTCAAAAGGCCATGGTTTTAGTTGTATTTACTTAATAAAACAAAGCAATTATCTGACTACTGTAATGCATGCTTTGGTCAACATTTTTATTGCCCTGTAGAAGTATTTATTCACCACCACCCCTTTGTCACATTTTGTTGTGTTACAAGCTGGAATGGAAGTGGATTTATTTGACATTGTTAGTACTTGATGTATGCATGATACTCAGTACTGTGAAGGTACAAAGTATTTTCATAGTAGTAAACAAAAACAAACTGGTACTTGTTGGTTATAAAAGTATCCCTTCCTTCTTTGGCTCTGAGGGGAGGGACACTAAAAAATTTCTGGTGCAACCCATTGCTTACAGAAGTAACAGAAGTAGTTGAACAGAGTCCACCTGCGTGCAACACGAGCACCACACGATTTCAGATAAAACACACGTCTCTCTGGAAGACCCCAGAGCTAGTTTGAAAACATATCTAAACAAACAGAATCAATGAAGACCAAGGATTCATCAACACAAGTCTAAGATAAAATTATGCAGAAGCATGAATTAGGGCTGTGTTTTTATTGCTGTTGTTTTAAAAGCAACCTATGAATCCCAACCTAGTGTACTTTGCTTCATATACAGAGTTTTTCAGCAAGTCCCAGAAATTCAATTTTGGTCTTGCCAGATGATGGAAACTTTTTCTGCATCTTTGCTGTGTCTCTCCCATGCCTCTTAGCAATTTTCAAGTGACTTTGATACAAGTCTGTTTCAGTGATGGTTTTCTTCTCACCACTTGGAGTTATGGATATCCCTCAGAGCAGCAGGAAATCCTTTATTGCAAAATGGAAAGAACATGGCTCAACATTGATTCTGTGTAGAGAGTGCCCTCCGCCAAAACTCAGTGACCAGATGAGAAAAATGTTATGCAGAGAAGCTACCAAGAGGCCAACTGTAACTCTGAAAGAGCTAGAGAGCTGAGCTTTATGGACGAGTTGTGAAATGAAATCCATTGCTGAAACAAAGCCATGTCAAAGCCTATTTGGAGTTTCCAAAGAGTATGTGGTAGACACAGCAAACGTGGGAAAACTTTGATCTCTCGAGTCCAAAACTGAACTTTTGAGCTTTGTCACAAAACAGCACATGTGACATAAAGCTTATTGCTGTGAGAATACCATCCCCATGAGAAAAACACATTCTGTTGTGTTTTTCCTAGGCAGCCAATGGGAAAGTAGACCATACTGAGGGCAGGAGAGATGGGGAAAAGAAGGACAAGGGGAAAGGGGGAAAAGGGCAGTTCTAGAGGAAAACCTATTCTAGACTGAGTAGATCTGTGACAGGATGGAAGCTCCCCTTTCCAGCAGGACATAATGAAGGGCAAACACACAGCCAGAGTGGTTGAAAAACAGGCCCAGTGAAAACCCAGACCTCAAATTGTGACTCTGTAGCAAGACCTGAAAGTTGTTGCTAATCTGTGGTCCTCATCCAGCCTGGCAAGAAGAATGGGCAAAATAGCAGGATCCAGATGGGCAAAGCTAACAGAGACTTAGCCAAGAAAACTCACAGAAGTAATTGCTAGCAAAGGTGCCTCTGAAAAGTACTGATAGAGGAGTGGCAATAGCACGATCAACAAGTACCAGTTTGTTTTGATAGTTTTTTGTGCCATGCTAAAAATATTTTGCACCTGCAGAGCATTGAGTGCCATGGTAATAATTTTAGATGAACTGTTTTAGTCCCAGCTTGTAACACAACAAAACATGGAAAGTCAAGGTCCAGATAACTACTTGTACAAGGCACTATATTCTCTAGAATAGAACAACAAAAATTCCCTCCCTCCATAAAGCCACATGACCCCCCTTCAGAAGATCAAATGAGACCCAAACCAGTAAATGAGTATAACAACATTCTTCTTCTGCCAAACCTCTTAATGATTTTTTTTTAAAAAATTGGGTTTTTACTTTGCTTTCATTTTTAATGTTGTTATTTCTTGATGTTCCATATGCATATGTTTTGCAGTTTTGGGAGCCCTTGTTGAGGCCAAAAAGTGGTATGAAAATTGCTTTTACAAATATATCTATAAATGCTGGTTCTTTGGCATAGTTGTATTTTTGGTTTAATTTTTTAATAGGGGGAACGGAAATGAGTATTTTACTCATGCACTGATTATTGCCTTCCATGCATCAGACATTTTTGGCTGTGACCTTCTGTTTGAAATGATACAAGCTGCCAGACCATTTGTGTAGAAATTCTATCTCTGACATCTTAGCAATGTGAAAAGCATCAAAGGGTGTAGTTGCTTCCCCAGTGCTACAGTATAATTTAAGTCACATGTAATCAATATGAGAAATAGTTATCAAGGCTGCTTGCCGATTCTGTCTGTGTGTATTCAGAAGGCTCACAGTTTTCAATGGGCATTACTGCTAGATAAGTATAGAGCTGTGGTAATTAAGTATAGGAGATTTAGTTGATCAGTTGATTTCTGTCTACATTCAGTGGCACATTGCTAAAAATTGTCAAGAGTGAACCATAGGTCCTTTTATTTTATTTTTTTCCAACAATTTCTGTACAAGTTGCAGCAAGCGATATCTTTTTAGAACTTGGTTTAATTACTGTGTTTAAGGAACGTGTTATGAGATGGTGCCTCGTCCCTACTATTTTTTAAAAAGGAAATCTGTTTCCTGATTTAGTAAATCAAGAGATTTTAAATTAATATTAGTGTTAAATCAGCTAAATGGTATACTTCTGATAGGGGTTTTTTTGTCCCGTGCATTCCAAGCCTTGTAAAACTGCAACTCCCATCTGCCCCAATCACAATGGCCAATGTTAAAATCCAAAAATATTGGGGTTTGGGGGTTTAATTTATTTTTGTTTATATTATTTATTAAAATATTTATAAACCCACCCACCTACCCACTGTCTAGAGATTGCAGTAAACCCAGTCTAACAAATTTAAAACAGTGTAAATAATAAAAATAATTTTTAAAAGCTAAAAACATACTAATTTAACAAATTAAAAATACAGATTAAAGCCAGTTAAAATAATTTTAAATGGTTTAAACTCATGTACATGTGAGGGTTTGTGCAGAACCAGGTAAATCCCAAAAGTTTTAGTGAACAACTGATTCCACTTGGAACTGGAATGTTAGTACCAGTCAGGCTTCCAGTAGGAGGGTGTTTCATAATTGGAGTGCCACAGCAAAGAAGGCGCTGTCCATCCCTACCTTAGAACTTTCTGATTTTGCCATTGTAAGCAAGAATGTGGTCATTCTTTGAATCTATTCATGTTAAATAAGTTTACTAAGGTTCACTGCTCAATGTTATCCTTTCTTTTAAAGCATTGCACACATGTCAGTTCCATTGGGGTCTTTTTGTTAATGGAGGGGTGGATGACCATGGACAACCATGAATAGTGTGGGGACCAGTTTTCACCTCTGCACCTTGCTGTGGGCTATAAACCAATATCCCTCATTAGTTGAAAGCCAACTGGAAACAAAACTTTGGTTTTCATTTTCACTGGTTTCTGATTAATTTTTGTTTGTTTGTTTGTTTGTTTGTTTGTCTGTCTGTCTTGAGGGAGGTTTGTGTGCCTTTCCTTCTATTTGGAGTGAGTGGAGTGTGGGGGCTCAGGTCAGTCTGTGGAACTGACAAAAATGTCCCTAAACCACAGTTGTCACCCCTTTTGTATTAATGTATAGCTAGCATATTAATTAATCAGTAGTCGTTAAGTACTCTTTGGAAGCCAGTGTGATGTAGTGGTTTGAGAGTCGTACTATGACTGTGGCAACCAGAGTTTGTATCCCCACTTGGCCATGGAAACCTGCTGGGCGATCTGTGGGAAGTCATACTCTTTCAGCCTTAGAGGAGAGCAAAGGCAAATCCCCTCTGAACAAATCTTGCCAAGAAAACCTGGCGATAGGTTTGCCTTAGGGTCACCATAAGTTGGAGATGATTTAAGGACAACAACAACAAGAAGAAGCATTCTTTATTTTCTATAAACAGAAAATTAAAAAAATAACAACTGTGGAACTTCTAACTGCTTTTTTTCCTTCACTAGTACTGTTGTTCTCCCTGAGAGTACAGATAAGTTTATCTAGAGTCAGAGGGGTAGTCAAATGTCTTAAGCACAGTGGTGCTAAACCACCTTACTCTTCCTTACATGAATCTTTTGTATGATACTTAATGTCAAGAATGGAGAACATATGGCCTTTAAAATGATGTTAAACTACATATCCCATGATCTCTTACTGCTGGCTGTTCTGGCAAGAGCTTGCAGTCAAATGCCATTCAGTAAGCCACATATCCTTTACTCCTGCTTTATGAAAAGGCATACTTTATTGAAAGAAGAAAAAAATCCCTATGAACCTATCTTTGCTGTGCTGCTAATATTCTTACTGCACAGTGATACTCAATCATGAATTAACTCTCCAGATTTCATATTTCAAAATGAATCATATCTATTTTGCCATAAGAACATTATACATGCTAAAATAGTAAAGATGAAGCCAATATTGCATTAGCCCTAATGCTACTTACGGCGATACTGAATGATAGATCTCAGGAGCTGACTAGGCAGTAATGGAATTATTTTTGAAGGAAAGGAGCATGAATGACAGCTGATTTTGAGAAGATGAGGGAAAGGGCCATATTTTTAAGCATAATCCAGTTAAATCATGAGCATCCCAGTAATCTTAAGCAGGAAAGAGAATTTTAACTGGGATTTCACTAAGGAAAGTGGCAACAGTACTGAGGGAACTAGAGGACAAAGACCTCTGAGGCAGCTGAAGGAGAAGAATTAAAATAGCAATTGGATCTATTAATATTGGTTCTGGTCAATGATTAATACTGGTGATAAGTTATTTAGCATTTGAGCAGTGCATGTTAGCTGTTCATGCTTACAATAAGTATTTATAGGTTTGGAGTTTGCATATTTTTCAGAAAAAAACAAATACTTGATCTGCTCCTGTGAAATATAAGTATTATCTGCTTGGTATTTAAATGTGAGGGAAAAGAAAAACCCAGGGAGTTCCTGTCCACATAAGAAGAGTAGCCAGTAGCCAGTAAGACCTTCTGGAAAGTATTACCCTGATATATTACCTTAATATCCCCTAATATAAAGATATCTTAAACTGAAGGTGGTATAATACCCAAAGAGGATTCACACAGTGAACTTTTCCTCACTTTCAAAGGTGAAGCCAAGTGGGTGATGGAGAAATGGGACAGCAGCTATGTAGGAAGACTCACAGAAATATCTTTAAAGGATATTATATCCTTTGAAGGATATTTAGATTGGAGAGCTGGGCCTTACATAACAAAATGAATTTCAACAGGAATAAATGCAAGATCTACTCAATCTACTCTGAGACATGAAAAAATGAAATGCACAAAGATAGAATGGGTATCATTGAAAGCAGTGCATGTGAAAAGGCTCTGGGGGGTCTTAGAAGACCACAAGTCAAAAACAAATCAACAGTGTGGCAAACAACAACAAAGGTATTGACAAGTTGGAAAATGTGCAGGGGAAGGTAAACAGGATGATAAAAATTCTGGAAAACAGCCCCTATGAGAGATAGTAAGCTGAGTAACTTGTAAAAGAGAAGACTAAGAGGTGATATGATAGCCATTTTAAATTTTTGAAGGGATGTTAGGGAAAGGGTGAAGCAAGCTTGCTTTCTCCTTCACCAGAGACCAGAACATGAACCTATAGAGATTCGTATTAGCAAAGAGAGGGAGGGAGAGAGAGAGAGATTCCACCTAAACATTAGGGGAAACTTCCTGACTATAAGAGCTGTTTGACAGTGGAACAGGTTGTTTGGAGGAGGGCTGTGGTCTCTCCTTTTTTGGAGGAATTTAAACAGAGATTGGATGGCCAGTGTGTGGGTGTGACTTGTGTGTTCCTGCATGGCGGAGGTTGGACCCAGATAGCCCTTGTCATCCCTTCCGGTTCTGGGAGTCTGTGATTTGCACCTGCTGTGTGCCAATTTATTTTAATATATTTAATATATTTTTAAAATATTTTCCACAGTGTGTTAAATCTGTAGAGTTGGCACTGTAAAACAAAGGGTGTCTACTCCACAAACTCATACACTAAGTGCTGTATATCCTATTACAGTGATTGCCAGAAAGAAGGCCATGCTGTGCTTGAACATATATCTCATATAGCTCTGATTTGAAACCTAATGCTTTAGAACAGCATTAGGAGCTGGAATAGTTTGAGATTTTTCACCACATGCTCTTCCAGTTTTGCATGTAACTTGGTCACATTGGAAAGATGGAGGCTTTTTTTGTTTTTTTTTTGTTCTTTTCGGGTAGCATAATGTTCTTGTGCCATTTTTCCTGGGAGCCTTCCTTAATAAAGATCTGGGTCATGTAGTGAGTTTGGGGCATTTCTTTAGTTGACATGGTTAACAACATAAAAACATCAAATCATTCCAGAAGTGAAAACATATTGAGAGCCATATCAGTCTGCCAAGTTGAAATGTACAGTCTTTTGACAGCTGAGGAAGAAAAGCCCACAACCAGCTCTTTCTTTCCTTAGATGAAAATAAAATGCAATAACAACAATAGCAATAATTTTGCTGTCCTTTCACGATGAGCAAAAACTGTGATCACGTGTCTTTGCACCTTTTCCTACATCAAGAGGTTAACATTGAAAATGACAACCTTATCATTGGTGCTGGTAACTCAAATGTTAGTGTTGAATCTGCCTTGGCGTTTAGTGTGAACTTCAAAGGAACTGTCCAAGGTGCAGAACCTATTTGGTTAGCTGGGTTCAGTATCTTTGACAGCTCCTGTAATGTTTCATTTAAAAAACTGACAGCGATTCACCATCCCACTGGCATCAGGGCCACCAGCCTTTACTGGGTTGATGAGTCAGAACTGTCTTAATGAGCAGAATAATAGAGGAAATTGCTTTGCAGTATCTTCCCTCACCTTTCCTGGATTTTGCTATCCTTACTACTGTGTCATTTTGTGAGCATTAAATGTACCAATTAAAATTCTTTTTAATAGAAATCACTTCAAAATATTGTGCGCTAGTAAAGTTCATGATTGGCCTTTTGAAACAGAGTAAGTGTTTCAGAAGATACTTCTAAAAACATATTTATTAAGGGCTGTTTTCCCCCCTTGGTATTTTTCTGAATGCAAATACATGGCCCCTTGGAAATAGGAACTAGTATTCCATGGCTCTGTCTTCTGTTTAAAGGACATAATCCTTAATATATTTCAAAAGATTCTCCTTCCAGTGGCTTCATCTCTTACTCTCCTCTTTGGCAGAATAAATGACTTTTCAAGTGGCCTTAATGATCCCTTCAGTATGAAACGGTTATCTCCCAACATTAAAGAATAAATAGATGTTGACTTTCTTGTTTAAGAAACTAGTTCAGAATTTTTATTGCCTTCCACAATCAGGTGCCCTGACTTTGTCAAGATTTAAGAATGTTACTAGAGGATACAGGATTTGTGATATTTGCCACCATGTACAGGCCTGGTGTCTGTCATGTAGAATTCTGCCAAATATTCACTGGTTGTTATTTTTCAGTAGGAGCCAGCAATTCAGTAAGAGAATCCCACCCTCTGAAAAATCCTCATTTTAATTGTGCCAGTATTCTCTTCTGTTCAGTCCTTTTTAAGATTACTGTTTCTCCTAGCAGCTGCTGTTTCATTTTAGTTTTATCCAGTTAGATTCAAGGTCATTGACCAGTGATTATTATTATTAATGAATGCACTCATCCTATCCACTGGAGATTATTGCGGTGAATAGAATATTGTTCTCCCATGTAGTCTGTCCTGTTCCTTTTCCCTCTAGTTCTCTATGTCTTGGTGCATTTGCGCTTTTGTTTTTCCCTGTTTTAGGAATATATGAAACTGCCTTATATAGTCCAGCCCACTGTTGTCAACTCTGACTGGCAGCAGGGTTTTATACAGGAAGTTTTGCTAGCCCTCCCTAGAGATCCATGCTGTTCTCTTGGAGTCAGCCATGAAGATACTGTGAAGCAGTTTCCTCTACAGTTCTGCTTATTAAATTAGTTCTGTGTAGCTTCCAAAATCAGGTGAGATTGGGTGTGTACCAGTGTGGTATGGTGCTTTCTGGTGAAGGGGTGTGTGTGGTTGATGGGAAGGGATGTGGAATGATATTGATTTCATTCACCATAGGCATATGCCCTTCCCTCTTGAAGGTTAACCCATGAAGGAGTTCAGCCCTAAGGCCAGAAAGAGTTCCCCAACACTAGTTTATTGTAAATTTTCAAGTTTTCCATGTTTTTGGACAAATTGTGGTGGAAATCCTAAAAGCCTGCAGCAGTGGTTGAAACCCAAGGCCCTTTTTACACAGCATTTTCCATGCGAAAGGGCGCCTGGAGTGTCGTGCGATTGTGAGGAGTGATCTGCACTCACAATTGTGTGACACTCCAGGGGCCAGCAGACGCTGATCACGCACCTTTTCATTTTTGGCTCAAAACTGAAAATGGTGCATGATCATGCATTGCTCCTGGGCCCCACGCGCACTTACCTGGTGTGTGGAGCCTCCGGAGCCGTGGCAGTCGCACTTCCCTGCCCCAGCGCAGCCTGGGAAACTTCCAGGCTGCGCTGCGCTGCGGAAGGAAGAGGCGGGGCTCTCACGTGAGCAGACAGCTCATGCGGAGCTGAAGCAGCAGGGACGCGGGAGCCTCTCACCAGAGGCTGCTCACGCGATCCCCGCACCCCAGCGCCAGAAGGAGATAAGGTGTGGAAAGGGCCCAAGAGGGGAGTTCTCCCTGTAGTTTTTACTCTAGAGATGCCAGATTGAAAACTGGAAACAGCTCCCGTTCTTTTAACGGCTGTGCGAAAGAAGGAATTTCAGCAGGTGTTCCTTGTCACACAAGGTGGTAACAAGCAACACCTGCTGAAGTTCCCTCTTCTACTGAGCCATTAAGAATACAGAAAACTGTTTCCTTTTTAAATATCTTGAGGCACTGAGTTGCCAGATGAAATGGAAGATGGTGTGCAGATGAATTTGCCCGAGTGCTCTGTGCGTGATGCTCGTCATGCAGCAATGATAAGCATTGCCTGCACAGCTTCAATATTCTACACTAAGCGTTTTAAAGGTCCCGGCCTCCATCTTCCACTGATCCTTCTTATGCTGCCTTACCTGCGATGAGAATTTTTTTTCTGTATCATGTAGCCTTAACAATATATCTGCCAGCAATATGTCGAAATGATTTGAATAGAGACCAGAGCTTGAAATATAGTGTTAGCCCTTTGGTGGATAACTGTAGCTTTTTAATAACTTTTCTGATTACAGGATGTGGTCTCACTAAATAGCAGACAAAAAATAGTACATGGTTCAGGTGCTCACTCATGCTGTGCCTTGTTCCATGCTGAAGAGATGACAGGTTGAGGCAATGACAAAACTATGGATAGGAAGAGAGTATGATTTGTATTACAGGCCAACAGTTTGCATAAGATGTTGTAGCAGATGTGAGTTACTTTTGGAAAATAAGGAAAGCAAAGAGTGTCTTTAATAATTGTAACTACTTCATAAGACAACCAGTTGGAAAGGCCTTGAAGCTATAACTGTAACTAATTAACTATAAAGATAACTATTTTAATTTTTCCAAGCTCTTGTGGTTTCTAGGTAAGTATGTAGATGGGAGAAACTTACTTTTTTCCAGGGGCTAGTTATGAAACTGACTGATAAGTAATATTATTGAGGCCAGAGGATTTGATTCAAAGTCTAAATTCAAATGCCCCATTTCAAAAGATGATGTAGCATAGAATCTGTTCCGGTCTATAGCAATTGATCCTAATACTCACAGATTGCTTACTGTATGGAAAATGGAAATAGACACTGGGTACTTAAAGTTGTTTGATGGACATTTAAATGAAAACTTTTATAGACTTTACCGTACTGCCGTACTCTGAATAAAGATCTATCTGGTGGTTGAATATGTCTTTACTTGAAAGTCCATTTGTCTCAACCCTTTCACTTCCCCCAATTTTTTCTGAAATAGAACGTGGGAAAAAAAGGTTGTCTTTTTTTTTTTTTACTGTAGTTTTCCAAGTATTACAAATATTTCTTTATGAATGCAGATTAATCTCACCTCTGTGGACTAACAATTAACACTTCACCATTTCATATAACACTAGTATTCCCAAGACAGACAATCTTCTGAAATCTTTTCTCAACTTCAGCTCCAAGTTCCTTTTGTTTGAGAGTTCAGGAATATTTTTATAAAAGTGGCAGAGTCTTGTTAATAATTGCAGATGTATAGACATGCACAGTAATGTGCAGTAATTATAGGATATGGCTTTAGAACAGGATGACCCATACACAGCCTACATATTCTGGCCATTTTTCTGTGGGACAGCAGGAAAAGATTTCCTGAGTATAACATTTTCTGAGTAAAACAAGAAGCATGAGGAAGCATCCAGGAAGCATGGTTCTGTTCTAAAACAAAATCTATGAGCAACATAGACTTTGTTTTCCTTAGTTTCTCCCTCACTTTAGTTATTACATGCCACTGAATTTCAGAAACAGATAGGTGCAGCCAGGTGGGATCTTGGGGGCAGAAATGGGAGGCTAGGCCTGCTGAAGTCCCTTCTTGCAAAAGAACACTTATAATGATGATTAGCTAAGTGGAAAGAAAGTGTTGTTGCTTGGTCAGGAGTGAGGTCACTGTAATGACATATGGTTGGATGTGCTCCCCTCCACCCAATTCAGAATAGGATTCAGCTCTTGAGCCTAATTCTGAATATGGCTGCTTAGTTGCATCTCAAGCATAAGAGGTCCTAGAAGATGTGATTTTTAGGGTCTTTCTGTGCTACACTCAGTGGTGGAGCTTGGAGTGTGTGGAGGGGGCATGAGGGGCCTGGGAGGGCATGGCCAGGGCACGTGGGGGTGTGGCTACGGGCTGGGATGCCCCAGAAACATTGCCGCCCAGGGCAAATCGCTCCACCCACCGCCACGTTCCTATGTGACTGGCTACAGTGTTATAGTGCTATTATTCCACTTTCAACATCCTGTGGAATTCTGGGGTTTGTAGTTTACTGAGGCCAAATACTTTTCTGGCTGAGAATTCTAAATGCCCCTCTCTAAACTGCAAACTCTAGGATTTCATAGGATGTTGAGAATAGAATAATAGCACTATAACAGTGTAGTGCAGAAAGGCCCTTAGTAGGGCCAACCCAGACCTTTTTGTGCTTGAGGCAAAATGATGTCCCATTTCCATCTTATTTACAGAAGCTGAGTATACTGTCAGTTCAAAATGACTTCAACATTTACAGTAAGACAGTGTTCACTTCCATGCTTGAAGCAATTGACTATTTACCTATAACAACATTGTGTTAATGTTGCATGGCATATGCAAATGTGTCTTTCCTCAAAACAGAAGAACCAAAAGGCTGCTATTGCTGGCTCCCCCCCTCCCCCATTATTTTCGTCAAGAGGTGGTTGTCCACCTTTATCTAATGGTAGGGTCACATCTATGTTAGGCACCCTGGAATCAGTGTGCTCAGGCATCCCGTTACCTGGAATGCTGCCATGACAACATTCAAGGAATTTGAGAGCTACAGTGGTATGTGTATCAGCTCAGGTTAAAACCAGAACCAGAGACAAATATTTTTTAAAATGATCAATAGTAATGGGATTAACTAGGTCAAGCGTGAGAAGCTCTTCAAAATTAGTTATTTAATGACAGACTTCAACATCATCCCTAGTTATAAAGATTCTGTCTTACATCTTTGCAAGCTGAAGAAGAATAGTGGGAATCCTGGCTTGGGTGAAAGTGATGATGGAAATATATTAACATTGGTGAAGTTGGAATATTGTTTCAGTGTGTTCAGGAGTACTGACTTGAGGCCTTGAAAGCCAAAAATTGCTCTAGCTGCACAAGTTTATATTCAAGTGAATAGGTAAAATGGTTTGGGTTTGGAGGGGGTTTCTTCATGATTTAACTCTTCTTTTTTTAAAAAACAGTTTATTGCTTAGTTGGTGTAAAAGTAGTTTTAGAACATATGCAGCTAGGGAAAGCTACATATCTGCCTTGGGTTGAGGGGACAGAATTAAAGGGCATATTGGAACAATTTAGCTCTGAACACTACCAAAATGAAATCCACATTGTTCTAATATCACAAAGATATCCTTGCCTTTTGGATGGGGTTAAGATTTCCAAAATCAGTTGTCCAGTAGATGAGAGGAAAATACTTTATATAAATAATGTAAAATACATACTGTAGAAAAGTACCATCAAACATCTGTCTTTAACAGAAACTGAATTTTTAGGTAACCTCCTTTGAACTGTGTTAGGTGCTATGCTGGTTTAGCAATAGTGTTTGAAACCATTAGCTTATAATAGCAATAATAGTTCAAGATACATGATCAGCTTAGAGAGTTTGTTTATATCTCATATAGCAATTGAGGAAAGATTTTTTAGCTTTGAAATTAGATCTTGACTGGAGAGTAACAGCTTTTGTTTGGCAGAACGACTAGAGTTTCCAGCATTTGTCCTAGCTCCCTCCAGAGTGTTTATAGATTATTATTCACTTTGCAAGTAAATAATTTTTCACTTGGAAGAGAGCTGTTTGTTTCCATCCTACAGTCTACTGCATTGAACAAACAGTTCAATAAATTTCCATTAAGAGTCTCTCTCCTGTGTTTAGCATCACAAATAGTGGTCTTACACATGGACTAGGAAGTGATGCACATTGTTAGGTCTGTTGTGCCCTTGGGGAAAGGTAAAATGATGCCAGCCTTCTTTGAAATCAGTGTTTGCTTCGTGGATTGTGACTGGAATCCTATTAGTATTAACCTGTGTAGGTCCATGTTTGGTTTTTACAGAGGCTGGTATTCCTGGCCTTCCTCCTCAGTGATCAAAGCTGCCCTGGACCTACCATGGACCCACTGAACCTACCCACCAACAAGCCATTCTGTGCTTGATGGGCGGTGTAAAAACAGCTGGCTATATCCCCATAGACAGACATGAAATTATTACATCAGCCATTGTGACCTCCAGAGGACCCCTGGTTGACCCCAGCAGATAATATAATTGCTTCACATCTGGCTACAGAGACATAGCCAGACACTCCTCTGATCGCTCGCCATTCTCACCTGTGCAGAATAGCTATGGAGGAGGGTTTCAGTGGGTCTTTGGTAGGTTTGAACATGATAAGTTGTGCAGCATACCAGTAGTTACATGTGCTACACTATGCCAAGCCTTGTTGGATTGTGACTATTGTGTGCTAATAGTTATTCTGAGTAAATTGCCTTGTTTAAATTAGTCATTTCCACTCTCTCTATGATGCATTTCCCATGAAACTTAACAAAGTTGCATGACTCTGCAAATAAAAAGGCATTCATATTCTCAGGACAATGGTTTTTCAGTGTAATTTGAATTGTCATAAGCTAAAGACGGCCTCCCTTGTTATGGCCTGATACTCTTCCAGAAGCAGGTAAATCTGATAGTCAGACTGCAAACCACTGTTTGAAAAGTGCTTTTCACAAACCTCAGGTACTTATACAAGAAGAGTCTGGTTAGGAGTAACCTCAGGAACTCTGATGAATGATAAATATCCTACCACTTCCCTCAAACTACTAATGTGAAGTTCACATTAGCAAATTGCACAGACTTTCTTACTGACTTAATCTTACAAAACCCATATGAGGGTGTTGTCCTAATATTCTTTTTGGACATCTTCATTTGACCAGGTACGACTACTTTGTGGGGTTTTTGTTTGTTTATTTGTTTTAATCTTACCCTATATCAATAGAATATGGCCAATATCCTGAGAGGCAGCGTTGTGTAGTGGTTTGAGTGTTAGCCTAGGACATTCAGAGACCAGAGTGCAAATCCCCACTGAGCCATGGAAACCCACTGGATGATCTTAGGCAAGTCACACTCTCAGAGCCTCAGAAGAAGGCAAAGGCAAAACCTCTCTGAACAAATTTTGCCAAGGAAACCTGATGATCAGGTTGCCTTAGGGTGGCCACAAGTTGGAAACAGCTTGAAGGCACACAACAACAACAATCCAGTGCTTCCACTGAGCCTACAGAAACCGCTTACCCAAGCACAAGTGGAGGGGAGTTCCTGCAGTGCCCCTGCCACAAACCCCCTCCCAGATTTCTTGGGAGGGCTGAAATCCAGCTCAAAAGTGATAAGGAACTCTCCAGAATGGGTTTTCAGCACTGGAGAGGAAGAGAATATGGAGAAGCCAGATATTTCCAACCATTCTCCTAGCATCATGTTACATTTAAGCCTATTTCTTCTAAATTATATTAACACACTATTAAGTAAGCTAATCTTCAGCATTCGATTCCTAATGCAAGTTGGATGGAGCATTCTTTGATAAAAGCAATATTGAATATAGAAGGCTTTCTGTCAGAGACGAGCTTCTTTATATCAAAAATGCTTATGTAACCCACTTTTTCCTTTTCTTTATTTAGGTTAAAGTAATGTGTAATCAAAAGACAATAACTACACATTTATATTAGTTAAGCATAATAAAACAGTGTACTCCTATGCTGTAGTGTACACCTGGAAGACCTTGCAAAGATTTATTCTAATGTAATTTGTCAAAATTTTAAAGCAGGAATTCATAGAAAATTAGACAAAATAATCCAGACCCTTTCCATCCAGAATATTACGCTTGGAAGGGATTCTGGTGGCCTATCTGAGTAGTTAAGTTTTAAATCATCTTCAGTCTTAAATCATCTTCATCTTGAATAGTGAAGCTAGTTGAAAGATAATGGTATTTTTTCCTATAAGAGGGCTAAGAAATGCCTCTGCCTGAAGCTTTAGAACGCCTCCCAGTTAAGTTTGACGGTAATGGTCTGAATGGACACCTGGTCTGTTGTAGTCTGAAGAAGCTGCCCGTATCCAGTGTCACAAATGTATTGCCATATCAGTTGTGTTACCAGTTGCAGTACCTTCCCAGTAGATGATTGTTTAGAACAGGACTGTTTGTAGAGAGGAAGAGATGCCAGAGTGAGCAGGAGGTGAAGGGGGATCAAGTTTGCAGTGCACCTTTTTAGTGCCATCCATTATTTACGTTGCAAAAAGGTCTGTGTCAGTTTTATATCTTCCTTTTGACTCTTCCCTCTCTGTCCCCCAGCTGTTGCTTTAATAATTGTTTGCATCATGGAAAGTTCTGACATCAAGAGCTACTTTAATGGGAAAAAAATCACTTTTAATTTCTTGGTTTTTCTAATAATATATTAAATGAGAGAGACAACACTTGCTTTATTTTGAAATGCTTACTGATCTTCAGCTTTCTTAGTAAAAGCTCAGGAGAGAATGTAAGAAAAATAAGACAACTTCAGAAGTGTCCAATTAATCCACTTGGTACCAAACCTTTTGACACTTGGTATTTGGGTAGAGGGAATTAGACTGTTTTCTTTATTTGGTTAAGCAAGAATTAAAAGAAACTGACTGTGTGCTCTCACTGCAGGATTTCTGTCTGAACTTTTTTTTGATAATTGTCTTTCTCTTCAGTTTCTCTCTTTTCCTTTGGCCACCTGATGAGTTTATTTCCAGCAGCGATTTGCTACTAGACAGCCAGACTAACAAGCATTTTTTTTTATTATTCAAAATGGCCGGCTTCTCACACTTTGTCTCCATCAGTGTGACGCTGCTTCTGTCTTGCCCCGTGGGTGGCCAGTGAAATGACAGCTTGTGAAGACTTCCTTGATTATTTAGAATGATTCTGCAGTTTTCCAAAACAGCTTTCCTTGACATACCTGTGCATATGATACTCTTGGTTTTAAAAACTCTTTATTTGACTTTGTCAGTGAAAACTAGCATAGGTTGCTTCTGTTCCATCAGTCTAAATCTAGGGAAATCAAAAGTGTCAATCACTGGCTATATGCAGTCTCCAACCCCACTTTTTTGCCTCTTAAACCAATCTCCTCCAAATTTTTCAAGTAAGGATGTGCAAAAAATGGTGGAATCAGCTTACCTGGCACTCCGCGTTCAATGAGTTTGGTTAACTTTTGAAGAAAATAAATCTTCAGGCTCAGTTGAAGACAAGTTCCCAAGTTTTTTCATTCTCTGTCATGAGTGAAAGATCTATAGAAAGGACAGGAATGTAAAAGATCATGGCATTTCTAATGAGGGAAATGAAATAGGACATCTCTGATTGCCTATGATTCATAGTAATTATCTTGCAATCACAAGCCAAGATCTCATAAGGCAGGAGCACGTTTAGTTGTTACTGTACAGTTGAATCTCCTATCATCTCTTTTCATTGGCTGTGCTGGCAAGGGATGGTGGGTGTTGCACTCTGATAACATCTAGAAAGCCACATGTTTCCTATAACTTCAGCATTTTACAGATGAAAACCAGGACACATGTGGCCAAGGAATATCAGAATGTCATCAAGATGGCAAAAGATACTAATGAGGAAGAACAGACAAGAGAGGAGAATGCCTACTGGGAAGGGCAAGATTCTGCCCCCTCCTGCTGCTGAGTTAATTAAATACAAACTACTGTTGCACTTTGTAGCTGCTGAAGTACATTGAGGACAAAGGGGGAAAGTGAGAGCAGGACAAAGAAACTGGGACATTTTAAAAGCAGCTGAAAAGTGGGATGGCAGAGGATTAATCAGGACTGTCCCTTCCAAAACAAGGTATAGTTCTGTATCTTGATTTTTTTTATATAGTTCTGTAGAATACTGTCTGAATATGTTCCCTTCTGGCAGAGTTCCAGGGATTTGTTTGTTTCTGCTTTTTTAAATTAAAGTTGAATATTGGGTGAAAAATAAGTGTCTGCAGATTACCATTGCCTGTAGAATGGGTTTGGATTTGTGCATTGAATTTGTACATCAACAGTAGCAGAGATTTGGAGGAACACTTGTACAGATGACACTGTGATACTTCAATGAAATATTATGGCCAGAATCCTGTTGGTATCCTATGTCAGCATCATTACACCACTATAAGTAGCAGTACAACAGAAGGACAGAAAAGGCCACAGGGAAGAGAAGACAGAGATAAGGGGGTGGTGGCACAAGGCAGGTTGTTGTTTCAAAGCAGCCCATTTGTCCAGTATATACCTTCCAGTTAAGTCCTTCAAGACAGCATGTTACAGGAAGCTCTCCTTGGAAAATTATCACAGGATAGGCAACTTTTCCAGCCAGCCTTCCCAGAACATCCTCCTTATGAAGACCCAACTAGAAACTGGCAAAGGACAAATAGGCTTTTCAGAACTAGCATGCCTTTCTGTTGGCAATGACTTTCTGTGCCTCACCACCACTGTGTGACCTTAGAAAAAGTATAGTCATTAATAGATCTAGCTAGTTTAAGAGAGCATTAAACCAATAATGTACCAATAAGTACCAATGTACCAATAAGTTTCTGGCCTATATCATTATGTGTAGTAGAAAGACATTATGATGACATTAATACCAGGATATTTCAGAGTCCTCTGTAGTAGTATAATTCTGGTGTTATTTTTGGCAGTTTTTAAAAAAATATCCACTGCTTCCTTGGTGAGCTCCCATCCATTTCAGAAGTTTTTAGCTCACAAAACAGAATAGCAATCTTGTGTGAATGTGTTACACTGCTCAGATGAGTAAGCCACTTGTATAAGCATTATTTGCAAAGAGGCAGTCACTAGTATGATCAAAATCAACTGTCTCAGATGTGGGTTTCCAGGAAGTGTTAGGGCTGAAAGAGCTATGGATATATTTTTACTGTTTGCTGGCACAATAAAAAGATGACTTTGGTGGTCTAACTGAGTTAATGTCCAGGAGTACCAACAGCGGAGTGAGATTAGCTAGGAAGCTCCTATGAATTAAGTCTATGTGATCTATTATTTGCTATGCTTTAAAAACAAAGTTTAAAATGCAAGCAATGTAGAAGAAGAAGAAGAACATATGTAAGAATATGAGACTACTGTTAGGAAAAACTTCCTGGCAAGCCTTAGCAAGTTACTCTAGAACTCTTGCTCTGAAACCATAGTTGGTGTTTTTTCATAACAAAAGCAGTGAATTTGTCTCAGATTTTTCAAGATAATTTGCACAGGAGAGAAATTTGTCCGTTTTTGAAGGATCCTTTCTTTTCTGTGAGTCAGGGAGTGTTCTGTTGCTCCTAGGTAACCTGCTTTTAAAAAATTAACACCACATACTGGAACTCAGAAAGCATGTTTCTCATAAATCATTCCCTTGCTCACTTGACACCAATGTGCCTACACAGAATTGGCAGTTCCATTATGAGGTACAGTTAGCACTGTATTAGATAATATAATATAATCAATACAAGTGTATCTCTCCAAGCTCTTATGAAAAGGAGACAATAGCATGAACATTTTCTGATGAGAACTGTTGAGGTCTAAAAATAGATCTTGTGTTCTGTTTTCTTTTCCTTGGAGCCTTCTGTTTCTGGTCTCCTTTAATCTTCTAAACGCATTTCTTGTTGGCCATTTGAGAAACAACTGAGCTTCCTTTGCAGCAATTTTAAGGGTAAATTAAATCTGAGGCAGCCTCAGTGGATTTACTTTTTTTCTTTATTGAGAATGAAAGTCTTTGTTGTCTTAGCGAAGATGAAGTGAGAAAATTTCAAATTTTGAATTTTATTTCAACATGTTTTTTTAAATGTATTTTCTACAGTATTAGTGAAGATCGGTCACCAGACTATTTAAATCAAAACAATGGCAAAGAGATGATTAAAAACACATGAAAGCCATTTCCAACCAGTATTAAAACAAAATGTAGTGTTGTAATCCACACTTTAAAAAATTAAGGAAAAAAACTTGGTTGATATAAACTGATTTAACTACTGGCATCAAGAATAAGACAGTTGATAACTGGAGATCTTGGAGGTCTCTTATTTATAGGGTTACCATAAGTCAAAGATGGCTCAATGGCAAATAATAACAACAGTTCAAGAATATGAATAAAAATGGTGATGACTGTTGTACATTTTTAGCACATAGGAACAACATGCATTACAAATCATAGCTCAGTGAAAACCTTTTTGATTTTGTTTACTTAGTATCACTTTAGTTACATTTTCCCATTATGTGTCAGGGGCCTAGTCCTTCCTCCAAAAAACTGAAAAAAGTTTTTACTGATGGATTACCCCATGTCTGTTGTTGAATTTGCTACCGTAGACAGAAAATATAGACTTTTCTCATTTTTGCTTAAGTAAACAAAACTCAAGCCCTTCCATCTTCTCTTAGGGACACATACCATTCTTGCAGGTGTGCCTGAAATGCTGCTTTCACCGGAAACAGACTTTCAGGATCTCTGTTAGCCTCATAGAAGGCTGATTGTTGTGTATGACTCTCCCTCCCCTTCATTAAAAATGATTAAAGAAGATTTGTTTTTCACAGTTATAGTAAATTCAGTTGAGTGCTCTTTTTTGGGACTAGGATTCAGCCTGCTTTATTGAAATTCATTAGGCGACATACATTTGAAGTACACTGTGTGCCCTGGAAAATACATAGTGCTCTTGATCAGAGCATGGGTCTAGATAACCAAAAAGTGCTTCTTCCCATGTGACAGAACACATGTTTGCATGCAAAAAGAAAATAAAAACTAAATCTCACATTTAGTAGTAAGTAAGTACCCAACATCTGCAGTAAGACTGGGAAAGACTCCTGTTTCAAACCCAGAGGAAGCAAGTGCTGGTCAATTTAAACTGAGATGAGTGGCCTCAAGAGTCTGGGGAAGCATTTACCCAATTCTTTCCTTCCTGACACCCTTGTAGACTGCTCTTGGTTTCTGATGAAATCAGAAGTGTTTTGGGAAGCATGGTTTGAGGGCTAAAATAGTGATTTGAGAGGTGGCTTGTTTTGGCTGAAAATTGTGTCCCTTGGAGACTTCTACATTTTGGGCGGGGGGTCTTTTAATAATGTGGAGGATTCAGGTAAGGAGGGTTCCAGGGACTGCAAGAATGGCCTTGACAACCTTCACACACACTCCAGGCTTCACAGTTGTGGATGATACATTGCTTGGAACCATTCGCTTGATTGGTAAAAGGCCTCTCATACATGTTTTTCTCTTTACCTACTTTTGGCAGCTGACAGATTGTTTATTAGTCCTGTAGAATAGTGCTACTCAAACTGATGGTCCATGGACTGGTGCTGGTCCACAAGCCGTCAGCTGCTTGGTCCCTGGTGAGTTCAAAGGAAAGAAAAAAATAATCATAGCTAGTGGGCACAAATATGGCACTTATCCATATTGGTACAGGGGGAGAAAAAATTCCCACTCCCCTGCGTCAGAACATTTAATGATGTGCTAAAGTGATAACTGTTTAATTGTTCTTTAATTTTTTTATTAGCTAGCCTTGTTTTTAGCCTTTTTAACCAACCTGGGCTCCCATGCCAGGAAAAAAGTGGCATAAAATAAAATAAAATAAGGTATCTTAAGACATGGTGCTGTAGAAGCCAACCTGTTTGTGATAATGTCTACCAAAGCTGCTGTGTGAGTCCTCCTCCTGTTCTGGTATCTGATACTATTTCCATCACCTTGTTAGTGTGATCCAGCAGTTTCAGTTACACATTTGCATAGAGTTTTTTATTCTGTGCAAGTCTTTCAGTGAAAAATTAGTAGAACTGAAGTGCTTTAAGGAACAGCATGGGAAGATTTCCCCACCACCTGTTGCATAGTGTAACCATAAATAGTAGGTTAGTTTTGGAGTGTGTTCAGAAGCATCATAACAGATCCCCCACCCACTGCATTGTTCTTCCTCCCCCCAGCTTTGACACTTCTTCTGTCTGTGTAACTGTGATTGAGTAAGAGCTAATTTGAGACACTGTAGTGGCATTTAATTTTACAAATGGTGGACATACGATAAATATACTGTCTGAATATCACATGGGGGAGACAGAGAGGATTGTGGTCTTTTTGGAGTTACCAGCTAGCTACAAAAACAGCTGTTGCCTACTGTTCAATGTGTTCCATTCCAGTGAAGACAGAAGATGTCTGTTTGCTAAGAAAGAAATATTAAACACAGAAGTTCAGTAACTACATTCTGTTGCTTGTCAGCTTATGCTTTCCCATCCAGACCATTTCTTTTTCTTTTTAAAGTTCAAGCCACTAGTACTTCAAAGAGCCCTCTCTTGTTTTCCTACATTTTTTCATGACTTGGGAATTGAAACATTAATGCTCTAGAGATTTTTCTTTTATTTTCCAGCTCTTAAAAACGGTATTTACCAATAAGTAATGGCAGAAAACTGTCCCCCCCCATTTTTTGTTTCTTTTGTTTCTGGAATTTCGTCGATAACTTGAGTGATAAATTTGAGATCTCTACCGTTATTTCCAGATGAATTAGATAAGGCTGGCCCTCAGCAAGCCCACTTGCTAAGAAACTTAGCCCTGGTAATTTGACCAACAGCCAAAGCCAAACAAATGGATTTGCTAACTACGCTTATGCAAAATTGAAGTACAGACATGTTGAATCAAAAACGGAATGCTCTAAAAAGTGTATGGAAAGAGAGATGGGGGAAAATATCTTTTTTAGAATTGTAAATCATAAAATAGAGTTGTAAATTTATTTTATATATTACATTATATATTTTTATATTACGTTATCTTTTCATAGTCTTATTTCACTCACGTTATTTCTTTCTCTTTCTTTCTTTTCTTTCTTTTTTTCTCTTTTCTTTCTCATTCCTTCCTCTTTTTTCTTATTTTTCTTTTTCCTTTTTTTTTACTTCTTCTATTACTTATATTATATTATTTTTTTTTACTTCTTCTTTTACTTTCGTATTCCTTTTTTTTTTTTTTGTTAAATGTAACTTTAATTAGATTCTTATATCAGATTTTGATAACAATATCCTAGGATAAGAAATAGTGAATGCATAGAATAGAACTTATTTGGGATATAATAATTGTTAGGGTAATATAATGATTGTTCTTCTAGGTTATATCAGTTATAGACAAACTAAAAATTATCTAACTATTTATCTATTTTATTTATATCTTTTGGGGGGGTATAATTGAGTATTGAACAATACTGTGGTGCTGGATTCCTATTGTTGGTTGATATTATCTTATGGAGTGTACAGCAACATATACATATGGATCTGTTGTATGCTGATTTGTATCTATTGTGCTGATTTGTAAAGATGGTTGAACTTAATAAACAAACATATAAAAAATATTCAGCAGTCTATCATATATGACCACTAAATACTTTCGTATAGCTCTTAAATAATTATGTTATTCAACTAGTAGAAACTGACTTGATTTTTTATGATATTGAGATACTCAAGCTTATGACTATGAATAATATTTTTGGAAATGCATTCCACACTAATGATTCTTTGCATTTTCTTCCTCTATGCCAGGTTTTCTACTCTAGTAAAGATGGTACAAAAATCCCTATGTTCATTGTCCACAAAAAGGGAATCAAGTTAGATGGATCTTATCCAGCCTTCCTTTATGGTTATGGTGGCTTCAACATATCAATCACACCAAGCTACAGGTAAGATCACAGATATATTGAAATGCTGCTGATTTTGTAATAAGAGGTTGCTCACTTCATTATCCAAGCTGAATTTTCTGCTGAATTAATATGAATGCACATGGTCCACGGAGAATAAGGCAGTCAGTCATGATGGCTGTGCATTGCCTCCAAGATCAGAGGCAGCATGCCTCTGAACATCAGTTGCTAGGAATAACAGCAAGAAATGAGCTATTGCTGCTGTGTTCTGCTTGCTGACTTTGCCTGTGCATCTGCTTGGCTGCTGTGGGGCCAAGCATACTGATTAGGCCTTTGGTCCAACTTAATAGGACATTTCCTGTGGAGCTCAATAGCTTAATTAAATACACATTGCTAGTTAAGTAGCTTACTTGGTTGCCTCTTGCCAGCTATTTTCTTCCTCCAGAAGTTTTTTGTAGATCAGTGCAAACTCAAAGTGCTGGTTTGCATGCTCTTGGCTACCAGTTCCTGGAAACGTTTCAGGGAAGAAAGAAACAGTTGTAATCAATGGGAACAAATCTGGTGCTGTTCCCTGATACATTGGAGGAAAAACGACCTGCCATTCCCCAACATCAGATGGCTTAAGCAACATTGCAGGCCCACAAATGGCACATCTTTTTAAAGTATGGAGCAAGGTGGGCAGCTAGAGGGGACAAACAGGTTCTAGTGGTTTTATCTGATTTCTCAGCTCAATGCCTCATATACTCATTGGCTGCACCATTTCTGGAGAAGATGAGAAAGTTCTGGAAAATGGCTCTTTAAGGTCATTTCAAGTGGGGAGGAAACTAGACATTAAATGGGGAGTTGGAAAATCTGGAGGTGCAGCTTCTAAATTCTTAGGGGAAAAAAGTGAGGTGGTTGCATGAAAAGCAAATGGTGAAGGCCCCATGGTGATTGCATGGGGCACACAATATCAACCCCACATGTGGATAGGGAGGGAGATGAAGAAATCTGCTCCATATCCAGTACTCTCAGGTCCAATAATAATAGCACCAGATAGTTTAAAATAATTAATACATAAGTTAGAATAACTTAAAACCATTTTCAACTATTTTGAAGAGCGGACATTAAAGGCTTTGGTTAAAAATCTGGTTGGCATGGAGATGAAGTCAGTGTCAGTGCCCGTTGAGCATTTCACACGCAGGATGCCATAGCAGAGAAGATCCTCTCCACGTGATGTATTGCTCTCAGGAGCGGGACACAGAAGAGACTCCCCGCAACAGATTTCACTCTGGCAGGCACGTAAGAGAGGAGCAGTCCTTCAAGTGTTTGTTTTCCAGACCACTTAGGGCTTTGAATAGCATCACCAGCCCCTTAAACTTGGACTATAAGCATTGTGGAAACCAGCACACTTCCTTTAAAACCAATATGGCTTCTCTTTGGTGTTTTTGCCAGCATGGTCATCCTTATCTTTCTTATAGTGGAGTTTTTGCACTAGTATGGTCAAAGGCAATCCACAAGCCTAAGGACCATGGATGCTTTTCTTTCCCTGGCCATTCCAAATTCTTTCCCCCCAGTCCCCTTGCCACTATCCAATATGCTGTCCTGATCATTCACTGCTGCTACTATTACTGCCTGCCCAATATACCTGTGAAAAGCTTCACAGTCATACCCACCATCTCCATATGCCGAGTATCTTTGTTCCTAGCAGCACTGTAGGGAAATTTAAGATCATTGGGGTGACTATAGATTTGCTCCCCATCATGCCTTAAAATCATCTCTCTAAAAATAAATTAAAAAGAAACACTGAACATAGCTGTTGGGTGCTCAGGACTTCTGTGCTGAGGCCCAGAATCACTGAGTCTCTCTGTCTCTTTCTGCAACCTGGATAACTTAGTAACCCAAACAAAAATGAAGATTTTTGGAGGGGTTTCTGCTGCAGCAAAGTACATGTGGATTCTCATTACCAAAGGAGATGCTCAGATTATGAATAGTTTTTTCCTAAAAACAAAAACAAACCCTGTTCCTTGGAAGATTCCAGAAACCAGGTGACCAGAAATAAACTTTATCCTATCAGCATTCCATGGGGACTTTTTCTCTGCTTGGTGTCTGTTTCCATTTTTGTTGGCATGTCTCTTAACCAGCAGCGAATCATTCACCCATGCACTTTCAGATTCGACCTGACAATAAAACCCAAATAAATGGTTCAGTGGTCCGGAAGGAGAGGACACACAATGTCATTTCTAAGTGAGGATAAAGTGGACTTTGAAACATGAGTACAATATTTAAGCATCAGACTTGCCAGAGAGTTTCTTACTGAGATCAGCTTGAGGGCTAGAAAATATTATTGCGTGTTAGCCAGACAGATATTGATACACAAAGCAGATATCTTGGCTGTAACCTTCCTAGCTAAGGATACCTGTAGATCAGTAGTTCTTAACCTGAGATCTGCAATTCAAACATTTCCAAATTAAAATATTAAAAAATAATTTAAATAAGATAAAAACATATCAAATAACATGGTGGTCCTTAACCTAGGGTCCAGGGATCCCTGGGGGTCTGTGGAGCCCTCACAAGAGGTCTGCAAAGTCCTGCTGCTGGGCGCTTATAGCAGTGGCAGAACCAGGGATACAGCCGTGGGGGAGAGGGTGAATATCAAAACTATTCCCTCCTTTGCAAATAAGGGAGCAGTTTTGGCACATGCACACATATCTTGCTGCTGCTTCCCTGACTATAGGGACATGGTGGCAAGCATATGCACGTACCCAAACTATGAGTCTGGAGACTAGGGTTTGAATCTCCACTCTGCCGTGAAAACCCACTGAGTTACTTCAGGCAAGTCACATTCTCTCAGCCTCAGAGAAAGGCAAAAGCAACAAGAAAACATTCATGATGGATCTGCCTTTGGGCTGCTGTGAGTCAGTTTTCAAAGAGAAGAGACACGATGGCTAGTAAGAACCACGCCTTGCCAGCAGCATTTTGTTGTTGTGAGCCTTCAAGTCACATATGACTTACAGCAACTCTAAAGTGAATCTATCACAGGTTTGTTTGTTTGTTTGTTTGTTTGTTTGTTTGTTTGTTTGTTTTTAGCAAGATTTGTTCAGAGGGGGTTTGCCTTTGCCTTCCTCTGAGGCTGAGAGAAAGTGACTTGCCCAAGGTCAACCAGTGTCTGAGCAGGAATTTGAATCCTAGTAAGTAAATAAATAAATATTTGAAAAGCTAAATAAATATTTCAATATTTAAACATAAATTTAAATATTTAAATCTTGAGTTAAATCTTGGGGGTCCCTGACAAAAAATTATATTTGCATGGAGTCCCTGGTAAAGAAAGTGTTAAGAACCACTGGTGTAGATAGTAAAATTAAGGGTAAACCAGAGGAAAATACCGACTGCTTCCCATTAAGTAATGTTCTCCCTGTATATTAGCCTTACTCTTGGAACATGCTAGTCTGTTAATTTCAAACATCTTTTGACAATAGTACTTCTTCCTGTCATCTTACTTTTGTGATCACTAATGTGTACTTGAAGGATCCTGTTTAATAGCAGTGTTTAGAAATAATCAATGACTTAGACATCTTGGTAATTAGTTGTAGATTTCTTGCTTTTATTGGGTTAGCTTTCATCTGTGTTACAAGCATCTGGAGTAGCCAGGTAGCAGAAGTAAGAAATAGGTAAGCAGCAAGCAAGTACGTGCATTGTTAGCAAGCAATTCAAGTGATGACAAAATCTTTTCCTACGCTAGCTGTGATTGCTGGTGAACAAAGCAATCACAAATTGCAGATCTGCTACCCAAGCTGGAAGTGTTTTTGTGCTTCCAGAGAAGATTTCTGCTGAGTAGGGTGAGAGATGGGAAGTTTCATTGGTGTAGATCTATACAAGCCTCATGCTGCTATGGATAAGTCACCCTCCCATTGAAATGACTGAAATGGAATTCTACAAAAAGAAAGATCTGCTGGTCACATCACTGGATGTTGCCCTGGTCAACATAAGCCACCACGGAGCCCTCACAGGAAGTCTGCAAAATTCTGCTGCTGGACACCAATAGCAGTGGCAGCAACAGGGACACAGGGATGGATCATCCACCAGTTCACCGCATCCTTTAGGATTACTCTCATACTACTAAAAATGATCAGACTGCTAGCAAGTGGTAGAGGCACTTCATGTAAAGAAACACTGATAAAGGGGAGGGTAAAGAGACGAGGAAAAGTTGTACATTTTTTTTACCATTTCTCACACTGAGGGGGAAAAAAAACAGAAAAATGGAGTCGCTTTTAGGCTTTTTAGTTTTCCCTTGTATTCTGAAAGCGGCTTTCCTCTTATGCCTGAGATGCCTCATTCAGTTACCCTTTCTTATTATCCAGAAGCATTTGTAAAAAAAAATCCACTAGTACAACTTTGAACTGCACAAATGGATTTTTTAAAAATCATCTCTCTAGGATGCTGAATTAATTTTTTTCCCTTCTGCACCCAAGAGAATTTGGGAATATATTGCAGAAGGAGAAAAAACAAAACAATCTTAAGCCAACTTTCATTTAATTACATATAAATATCCCCCAAATCCCTTGGATACCAAAATAGAATTTAGGATCCTAGATCCAGTTCCGGGCATTTGGCAATCAGTGCCATTTAGATTATAGTGCCAATAAGAGTTCTTCCCCTTTAACACCTCTTAAGGGGTATAAATAACCTGTTGGCCATTTTTACAGGACTTCAGTTAATTCTGCATAAGTTTTGCTGAATAATTTGCCAGATAGGAAGAACACGGTATAGCCGTTACGGCTTCTTTAAATATTGACATTTCTGGCTACCTCATTGTAAACTAACCTCAAGGTGCTTTTCCTTAACATCTTCTTACTTACCTGCAAATCCAGCTGTAAGTGTCCAAATTGAATTGTAAGATTTTCATATTTTCTAAGAAAGAAAAAAAGAAAAGTAAAATAACTTGAATAGCCAACCTTAAATCCCTCACCTTGATTTTTCTCTGATGATGTTTATGTATTAATACTTCGGGAGTATTTCCTCAGCTTTGCTTTCCATATCACTAAAAGATGTCAGAATAAAAAGATGGCTTGGCGTTTATGTTTGCTTGATGTGTTGAGCCTGCTAGAAAATATAACTCGCCTATAAGAAGATTTCAAAAGCTGGTATTCGTAACTGAAAGAATTAATTACTTATCCTGTCTTTTTCCCATGTAGAACCCAAGGTGGCTTAGAATCTAAATTAAAACAAAGTTAAAAATGAATCTTAATAAAAAATAGGATTTAAAAAAAACCTATCATATCAAATACAGCACTGAATTAGCCATCACCTGTTGCAGTAATTTTTTTGGTATAAACCCATAAACGCTCCTTTCTACTGAAGCTTAGAATAACAAGAGAATCCATATATTCCTTTTAAATTTTCATGGAAATTTATTCCTTCTGCAGTTATATTTTAGTCAGCAGAGAACACTAAGAGCCAAACACGAGGACAATTTACCCATTCATTTTGTTTACTTTCTTCTTTTTATTTAGTGTGTCAAGACTGATCTTTATAAGACACCTGGGTGGCATTCTAGCTGTGGCTAACATCAGGGGAGGTGGCGAATATGGAGAGACCTGGCACAAAGGTAAGGATTTCTTTGTGCAGGAGCAAAAAGAGAGTCGTTCAATAACAATCTGAATTTTTCCCTCCCCAGATCAGATATTTGTGGGCATCCATTTTAAATGGTTAGGGTCTGTGTAGTTTGTATTTACAGCAATATCCTCACAGACTTACTTGAAAATGTTATGTATTTCTTGACTTACAAAAGTAGTTTTTCTCTCTCTCTTCATCTGCTTTAATAGCTATTTTGAATAGTTTATTTTCTTAAGAACATAAAATTATTCATCTTTTCCATTTTTCAGGCCATTCAACTTGGTTCAGTATTACTTTAATTGCTTCTGTGGTCTAGAGTGTTTCCAAGTAATTGGGCAAAAAGACCTGACGATTTTCAGAAAGATGAAGCACACATGCCAGTGTGTCTGCAGTATTATTGCCCAAGACAAAATGTCTCTCCATAAGTGAGAATTAGCTTAAGTGATTTAATGAATTTCAGATAAAGTTTACCTTTATGTTACTTTGTTTTCCGGTTTCCCGATGTTGCACTGAAGACTGTGTGTTGGCCTTAGCTGGAAGTCTGTCTGTTAATTTCCTAGAGAGCTACTTCTGACATTAAGTGAGTTTGACACTATGATCTTAGATTACTTTTATAGAATTTTGATGTTATATTGCTTAAGGAGCAGTAAAGGAGTTCTAATAAAGTCCCTAAAATAAAAGAGAGCTTGCATTTTTTTTAATTTGGATTAAAACTCTCAGAATATTCCAGCCAGCACAACCAGTGGGATATAAGTTGTACTCCAAAAAGGTGGCCATTTCAAGCCCTGGAATAAAGCACAAGATGTATTTCCTATCATTTTCTGCTTTTTTTTCTAGTTCTGTGTCTCTGTGTGTGTTATTTCAGAACCAGTTAGCCTTAAGAAATATAAATTCTAGTCTTCATTGCACTTTTTTTTTTAAATGTTTGCCTCTGTGACAGACCATATCCGGTACAACCGTGTAGGTGGTATCAAATTCTTAATCAAATGGAGCAATACTTTAATCCACCAGAGTGTTACCTTGGCTTTTTTAAAAGATTTATGTAAAAGACTTGAACACAATTGCTTTTCTGTGACCAGCAATTTCTACAGTCAATCAGTCATATCCAGACCAAAAGCCATAACGTATTTTTTTTAAAAAAAAGTTGATATAAGCTATACCAGACACAATAGCTTGGGTCCCAAGTTCTTCTGGGTAAATGGAAGACTCTTTTTTGCTCACAGAAAGTGGCTTTCCCCTTTCTCTTACTCCATTCTGCTTTGGAGAACATCGCCGACTCTGAAAAGCAATTTGTGGAAGTGTTATAAATTGCAGAGAAGAACCATGCTTCCACATCTTTGTTTCCAAACACAGAATTCCTATACATTACAGATGTGCTTCCCAAGAGAATCATTAAACATATAAGAAAAGAAGTATCCTATGGCACCGTAAACACCAACCAATGTATTACATTATAAGCTTCTACTGGATGCATCCAGGATTTCATGGCGACAGATAGATAGATCTGGCTGTCTGTCTACCGAGCTATCTACCAGTCTGTCAGGACTGAGAGGATATATATTCGTACCCCCAAACCTGTGTACTATGTTCTGACAAGGTTCTGGGAGTGTGGCTCTCTGAACTGCCAAATTAGCCCGGATGCTGGTTGTTAGGCAACCAGAATAGCTCCTCAGAAGAGAAACTCAGCCTAGTAGTGTGTGGGAGGGGCTGGTGGCTGAGAGAAAAAGTTACATAAAGACAAGTACCTGTTGGTATTTAGTTTTGTAAAGAGCTGAGTCCCTTTGGTAGTCAGAGCGTGTGACTGTTTTGGGAGTGTTAATTCTCAGTGGAAGCTGAATGAGAGGCAGATGAGTAACTGATCTCTAGTAGAATCTGGTCAAAGAGTGTGACCTATATTAGGGCCTGAGCCTTTGGTGAGAGTCTAGCCAAAGGGCTGTTTATGATACCTGTGTTTTATATGTGAGCCTAAAGATATAAGTGAACTATCTAAAAAGTACACTAAAGAAATGTACCAACTTTGAACTGCATTTGAAATCTGAAACAGTATTTTATTTGGATTGTTATCTTAAGAAATGTTGTGGTTTATTTTTGTAAATACTGCCTCAGTTGAGTTGTGTACAGTATTTAAGGTAACACAGAAAATACGCTAACATGAAGTTATCGAGTAGTTCTAAACAAATGTTGAAAACCCTCACCCTCTTACATAAAGGTGAAAACCCTCACCCTCTTACATAAAGGTTATAAGAGGGAAGGCAGAGCTATGCGGTAAAGACAGGGCGTCTCATGAGACTGAGAACCGCCACCCCAGTCTGGGAGAAGTAAGGGCCTGTCACATAAATGTACATCTGAGATCCTGGATGACATTTCATGAAGCAGATGAAGTGGACTGTAATCCATGAAAGTTTATGCCATAGCAAGCTTTTAGTCTTTATGATGCCAAAGGACTGTTGGTTTTGCTGCAGCAGAATAACAATGGCCTTTGTCTGCATTTCTTCCTTCAGAGAAATGCACTTAAAAATTTTGAGTTGACCTGTGCTTAATAAAGGCTAGATTTCAGAATGGAAACAGATTTCTAGCAAATATTTATAATCACTCGTTGAATGAAACACATTACTGTTATATATCATAGTTTTTAAGGGTTTTTTTAAATTATTACTTTAAACAGTACTCATTTGCCTTTTTGTAGCAATAGGTTTATAAAGCTCTGTCATCTTAAGATGTCATAAACAATCTGAAGACTGTCAATTTTTCATTAGGAATCTAGATAAACCTCAGCCAGAAAGGCACATAGCCCATTTGACTGCAATGTGAAGGTTTTTAGATAGGATAAGTTATTAGAAACATTACCTGATATGGTGATGGTATAGTTGTCTCTCTTTCCATCCCCGCTTCCAGGCTCCAGCATAGGTATGTATTATTCAAAAGTTCTGAAAGCATTAAGGTTATTGGCAGAACCATCTTCTAAATTCTCTGTTGAGAAAGATCTTCATTGTCTTTTGTATTCCTGACTGCATAAATTATTAAAATAGTCATGGAATTGAAAAATTATCCCATGCAGTGCTTTTGTGTGTGTGTGCATACTGGAGCAAACGTTCCAAAAGTGTCTGTGTGCTTGAAGGGTTTAAGTGGATTGCTTTTTATGTTTTTGTGCCTAGGAGGTATTTTGGCCAACAAGCAAAACTGTTTTGATGACTTCCAGTGTGCAGCTGAGTATCTTATCAAAGAGGGATATACTTCTCCAAAGAAGCTGACTATCAATGGGGGTTCAAATGGAGGACTCTTAGTTGGTAAGAATAATGCCTGGATGCTTCCTTTTTAAAAAAAAGTTTACTTTTTTTAACAGATTATGTGGATAGATTTAATATAAAATGATTTGTGGTATTAGGCAAGAGGTTCTTAAAAATATTGACCAGAATTCTACATGCACTACTTAATTACATAACTACCTAGTTGTATAGCTAAGTAGCATCTCCCAGCCCAGTCCAAGCCAATCTGAGGGAACACTCCCCTCCACATCCAGCCAGCTGCCAGTGGATGGTAGCATTCGGGACACACTCCTTCCTTCCAAAGTACATCCAACCTCTTGCTGTGCTGCACTGAAGAAGGAAACACCTTGATAGCACTTCTGTCTTTTCCACACAGCCCCAGCTGGCACGATCGTCATGTGAAAGAGGCCTAATACCGAGTTTTTTTTCCTGGTAATAGCATTCAGTGTGATCACAACAGCTAGGGACGCAACAGGAGTGAGATCACAGTGACTTCATGCGGTGGCACCTGTCGTGGACCGGCTTCAGCACGTCCCTGTGCTTGGATGGGCCATAGTGTGGAAATGGCCCTCCTCTTCTAGAGCACTATAAGAGGTGGCAGAAGAGTTCCCCATAGTAACTAAGAGAACATACTGCATTGGACTTAATCATACCTAGAGCAGATCCAATGCAAACAATAGTATTTCAGTTAATAATTACTAATTTAAGCCTCATTAATTTCACTGGTTATATTTTGAATATGGCTAAATCTGGATTCAAACCATAATCTCCATACCAGTGTCACAAGTGTGGCACATTTGAAACTGATTCAATATATCAAGCTAACAGACCTTCCCAAGCTTCCCCTTAAGGCGCTTAGGCAAACTGATCTCTCCTGAGTGTATGTCCACTTCCTTATCTCTTGCCAAGCACTAAATTGTCAGATGAGCCATTAGCCCTCCCAATATCTCAGCACTGAGAAAGCCAGCGTGGTTCACTGGTTTGAACACTGGACTACAACTCTGAAAACAGGTTTCAAATCCCATTCACCCATGGAGTGGCCTTAGGCAAGTTACACTTTCTCTGGCTCAGAGGAAGTAAGGCAAACTCCCAAAATTCAAGAAACCCGTTATAGATTCACTTTAGAGTTTGCCAAAGAAAATCAAACCATCTTTGAATTGCCAAGTAATCAGACCTGCACATTGATTTCATTCGATGTATGTTCACATTGCTTTGATTGCTTTGTATTTATTCCGGATGTACGTTCAGCCCTGCTTGTGGTGCATACATCCGGGTCAGAGGTAGTTACTTTTTTGGACTGTGCTACCCAGAATCCCTCAGCTAGGATGGTCAATGGCTTCTTCGGATAAAAAATGAATTGGACAGCAGCTTGTCCGCTTAATTGCTTCAGGGGCCTTTGCAAACATTTCATGGTGCATTCCCTATTAAAAATCATTCCTTTTCAGTGGGAAATAGTTGTCTGCTTCTGGGATTAGATGTTATTTGGTACACCTGGTTGCCAACAACTAAACATATCAGCAGAAGAAACTTAACTTCAGTGAGTCCACTTGTTTTGCATGTAGAGAAGCCCTAAGCTCAGAACTTGATGCATCCAGGTAAAAACAGAGGATAAATTCAACTCTCCTTCCCTTAAGAGTGTATCAGAACTACAATAGATGGTACCATACATTAAAAAGTAACCTCAGTGGGTTTTTTAAAAAATAAACCAAGTTTTACTAAATGGGGAGTAGTGGTGGGTGGCAAGGAGGATGCTGTACTTCTGTTAACACACTCCACTCAGATCCCCAGAAATACCTTCCCTAATTCACTTTCATTCAGCCGTTCAGTGGCGTAGCTTGGTGCAAGCTGGGTAGGGGCAAGGGTGAGGTGACGGTGCATGGGGCAGGGCAACAGCATGTGGGGCGGGGTGACGGAGTGCAGAGGTGGGGTGACAGTGCGGGGGGCAGGCAGGGTGCACCACCTCCCTTGCCCCTCTATCCTTACGCCACTACTGCTATTTCAAAGAAAGTCAGTCAGGGAAGATTTCTGAGATTAGGAATGGATGGACTGAGGTTCTGAATCCACACGAGACCAACCCTCCAAGGCAACAATGTCGGGCAGAAGATCCTGGTAATAGAAGCAGCCACCCTCCAGCTGTTCTGCATTCCACCCACAAGCCATTTCCCTGGACAACAAAGCTAGATTTCCCATATGGTCTGTCCTGAGCCCCTAAATAAGTGTGTCATTCCTAGCTGTGGTAGAGGACTCTGACTCATTACCAGCAGTGAGGTAAGTTTTACCTGCCAGTCTAGTCATCTTCAGTACACAAAACCAGAAAGAGGGTGCAATTTTTTCTGTTGCAACCACATGTCTTGGGCAACCAAATGTCTTGGGCAATCCCCTGGTGATCCATGTTCTAACATTCATGCCTTAGTGTTAATCCTTACAGTTAAGACCCACAGGCACCTTCCTATGCCCCCCAACACTTACACTATTGAATTAATACCCCACTTTTTTCAGGAAATGTTTCATTTGATGCTCAAACAACAAACTAATCTGTGTTCCTGTGCGGGTGCCTATTTTTCAGATCTTGCAACCCCTTGTTGCTGTTTTTAAAACTGTGTTGATTTGAAGTGGTAATTACTGCTTCAAACATTAATATTAATATGACCTGGATTTGGGTTTTTTTTTCCCCCTCATTTTTCAAGCTGCTTGTGCCAATCAGCGTCCAGATCTATTTGGGTGTGTTATTGCTCAAGTGGGAGTGATGGACATGCTGAAGTTCCATAAGTTCACCATTGGTCATGCCTGGACTACAGACTTTGGCTGCTCTGATTATAAAGAACAGTTTGAATGGCTGTACAAGTAAGTGGCGGATGTCTTCTTGTTTTCTTGTACATCACACTCAAATATGTGGAATGCATATGGAAGCTTTATGTTTTTCTTTTTTACCTGAAATGAACATTACCAAACTTATTTTAAAATGACAGTGAAGATCCAGAGGACATCTATCTATGTGTGATCTGTTGATTTCAGCTATTGCTCACATTTAGACACCTCCAACTGCAACCTGGAGGAACACTGTATTTAAAGAGGAGAAGTTCCAGCAAATATGTGGGCAACTGAGGCCTACACATCCCAGCTGGTTCTGGCAAAACAAGGGACACTAGCAGCATTGTAAATCTGCTGATATTTGTACCATTTGATTTTATTTTTCCTAGGGAAGAAAAAACATTCAAAACAATAATATTGAAACAACTGTAAAAGACAATGCAATGCTATGTGCATTTCCCATTTCTTGATCCAGATAGCCTTCTCTTTGCCAGCAGTGGGCCACCCATCTTAGCAGCACAGGCTGTTCCCCTCAGGGTGCATAACTTAACCTCTAAGATCACCCAAACTGGGTTTCAGTGTTCTCATAAGCCCAGGAGATTCTGCTGTTGAACAGTAGTGTTATGTCTGTTTTTCAAAGATCAACCCAGTCTGTATCCCTCTCGCAGGTATTCTCCTCTTCATAATATCAAGATACCCGAAGGAGATGGAGTCCAGTATCCTGCCACCTTACTACTTACAGCTGACCACGATGACCGTGTGGTGCCTCTTCATTCCCTGAAGTTCATTGCCACTCTGCAGTATGTTGTAGGCCAAAGCCCCAAGCAAACCAATCCACTCCTAATTCATGTTGACACCAAGGCTGGCCACGGTGCTGGAAAACCAACGGCCAAAGTTATAGAGGAAGCATCTGATATGTATGCCTTTATAGCAAGATGCTTAAGTCTGGAATGGATAGAATAGCTCACTGTTGTCTCAGTTAGAAATCAAGGGCTTTAACAACATTTTAAAACAGTAGGAGCACTTGGTGTAGTACTTACATTTAAGAACTGCCACTCCCAACTTCCCGTGAACTTTTCTGCTTCTATTCAGTGTTTACCCATTTTATGTTCAGTGATCTGTTTTAAGTAGCATGTTCCGATAAATAGGCTGAATGCAGATGATGCTGTTAACGTGAATTCTTAGACTCAAAGTTGGTGGTGGTGGTAATTATTCTGTATGACACAGTTTTAATGTATTTTTTCTCCTTGTAAACATATCTGGCTCACTTGTAATTAAATGTAAGTACTGTTCCAGTATAAACCGTCAACTTGTATTTTCTTTACGGCCACAAGAAATGCTGGGACTATTGCCAATGTTTCTCCATTAAAACACCTATATTATAAATACAGTGTGATTTCAGGTTGTGTTGTCACTTCTTTTAAGGATCTGGATTTTGTGCAGCTTGCCTGGAGGTTACTCACAGTGAAGCAGTATTATATGTACACACACATGCACACACACCTCTTCTTAACATCCATTTTAAAACAATGCAGTATACAGGCTGTTGTATTTAAGCTGCTACATGGAAAAGATATTGTAATTTGTAATAAAATTAAGAACTAGTATTTGAATTAATGGGCTTCAAGTGGTAAAGAACCAAAGGAAGATCATACTGAATGAATTTACTTTTCTCTTGAAAGCATTGATACTTTGAAGATTTTTCTTCCAGACATGCCACTATTTTCTGTTAAAGTCACCAATGCCCAAGGAAATCAGCCTTTCCTTTTAATATAATTATTTTTTTCATGTCTAATAAATTGTTATAATTGTTATTGATAATAGTAAATTTTTCCACAATCTACTGTTAAAAAAATGTAGTGTCATCTTTATTTCAAAATATCATCTGGTTGAGACTGAGCTATAGCCCTTCCTACCACACAACACGTTTATTGGAAAACCGAGGAAGCAAATAAAAGAGTAAAAGAGGAAGAAGAATTAACATCTGGCATTTCTTTTGCTTTCTTTTATACTTTTGGAAATAGATTTACAACAGTGACGTTAAGAGTTTTAATCCATTTTGTCAACTCTGCTGGCTAAATGTTTGCAAGATATGTCTGAAGCTGCCCACACTGTGGCCATGTAAGATACATGGTGTGACTGTATGAATATGCTAGTGGAGCACCATACCAGTGTGTCTGCTTTGCCAACACAGTTCAATCTGCATAGCAGCTATAAAGGAGTTGAGATGCATTCAGGTCAGCAGAAGCACAAAAGCAGCCAGGAAGGGAGGCACTAGATACAAGGCAATGCCAGCAGAGAACCTGTACTCTCAGAGCGCCTGTGTTCATTACAACCAGCACAGTGTATACCAGGAAGGCTTGAAGCAGTTCAAGAAGGTCATGTTTCTCCTTGCTTCACACAAGATTAAGCAGAGTGATTGCTCAGACTGACCCGATGAAGGAATGTTAACTGAAATACATTGGATAACTTTGGATCATCACAGAAGCTCTTGAGAAATGAGTTTGAGCCTTAACAGGAAGAAGAGCAGGGTAATATGACCTCAGCTGATCATTTACCTTAAATTCTTGGTCAGCAATAGCCATACTGGAGGGATGGAGGTGAGAGAGGAGAAACAAAAGAAAGATGGATTGATCCCTGGCTTCAAACATACTGCTGGCACCATAGAGAAGTATCTTAGCCATATAGTTACAGTAGCAAACTGATACACCGTAGAGCAAGAGTTGGCAGAGTGCTACCCATGGGCTGCATGTGGCCTCTGAAGCCCCCTCCCAGTCCCCCCAAGGTCAACAAGTCCCTCCAAATTTTTAAAACTTCTGGATGCAATTTCCAAGCAATTTTTTCCTAGAAATAGTGCAGAAAATCCCCCAAACATGCAAAAACATCCCCAATGGAGATAATCCTCCCAAAATCCTCTCTACCCCCTAACTGTCTCCGTATTCCTTTGTAGTCCCCTCAAAATAGTAACAAAGTGATGCAACATCAATTCCTGTTCCTATTTTGAGAGGGAGTACAGGGGGAAATGGAAATATTTGGGCTTGCTGGGGGGGGGGTAGTCCACAGAAGGATATGCAAGAAATTGGGCCTGCCTGGCACACAATTGCCACCCCTGCCATAGACCATTCATCTTGACCCAGTCTGAAGAGCCAGTCCTATGGGCCAGGAATACTTGCTCTGCAGGATAAACCCCAGCCTGCTAAATCAGTTCAGAGCAGTTCCGATGATATTCTCTCTCTTCTCTCAGAATATTATTTTTTATTTTGGATATTTCCATTATCACCTACCAGGTAGCTATTACAAATTGCTTATGTAGTGTTATGTTATTAAAAAAAAGTTAATTGAATATTATGCAATAAAAACAGAACAGGCCTTGAAGAAATTTTCATTCCTTCCTTCCAGGCAAGATGGTTCCTCAGAAGCCTGTAGTGGCAGTCAGGAGGGCAGTGCAGGTGGAATTTGAGGAAATTGACTGAGCACAGTGTGGAGAGACCACTGGCCCTGGTTCAGAGCTTAGAAACGTTACTTTGAAAGACTAAAATTTCCAGAATCCCCATCTCCTGGGAATCTGGGAGTTGTAGTCCCCAAAAGTAACATGCCTGGGCTCTGCCTGATAGCATCATATTCCATGGCTTACTATTCCTCCTTGCATTAGAGTCCCATTCTGAAGCCAGTTAAGGAGAATGTGATGTCTAGGAGCATCGGCACTATGCGGATACAGCAGTCTGATACTGCTTTAACTGCCACTGCTTCATTCTATGTAATTCTGGGTTTTATAGTTTGGTGAGATGCTCAAGAATTCTTTGTGAGCTAGCTCCAGTCCATTCCTCTTAATTGCAGCATTAGACCTCTCTAGCAGATAATTTTGAGTACTCTACCAGATTACAAATCTGAAAAAGTCCATAGGATGACATCTTGACAGGTAAAGAGGCATCACAGTGTAGTACTGGGTAGTGTAGATGCCTGCTCAGTCTACCATTCTGAAAAAATAATCAGAAGTTCTTTTCAGGCATTCTGCTTCTGAGTAATCACTACTCAGAGTACATGAATGAGCCTGAGTGTGCTACCTGATCCCTCCCTAACAGGATCATAGGGACAGACATGCTCAAGTTTCTGTGTCCTTGAGTCAGGCAGATTTATATAAATTACTCCATTTGGGTACAAAGTGCCCTTTCTCTGCTGAAGTTGTTTTTGTGTTTCTTTTGGTGGGGAGGTCATTTGTTCTTGAGTTAAATTGTTAGAATTTTCTCTATAATGGCTCTGTGATTAGCGGAAAGGTCCACTGTTGCTGGGGGTGATAATGAAGACTTCTAGGGCTTACCTCCAGAGAATTCTAAGTAGCTTATCAGACTACAGATCTCGTGATTGCATAAGATCCATTCATGTCAGTTTATTATAGTATCGTAGACTCTTAGGAGCTGGAAGAGACCACATGGGCCATTTATAGTCCCACGCCTTGCCATGCAGGAATAGCACTCCTGAAAGATACCTATCCCACTCCTGTTTAAAGTCCACCAAAGAAGAGAGTCCACCACCCCTGAGGCAGTCTATTCCACTATGGAACAATTCTTACAGAAAATAAATTCTTCCCAATGTGTAGATGGATTTAAATGGACAGATTTCCTAATGTTTAGATGTAATTTAAATCCGTTGGTTCTTGTTCTTTTGTTTGGAGTAGCAAAAAGCAAGCTTGTTCCATCTTCTACATGAGATCCCTTCAGATATTTAAGGATGGCTATCATGTCACATCTCAGTCTTCTCTAAGCTAAACCTGTATGTGTGTGTGTGCCTTCAAGTCACCTCTTGTGTTTTGGCGATCCCATGAATTTCATACTGTTTCCTTAGGCAAGGAATGCTCAGAGGTGATTTTGCTAGTTCCTTCCTCTGAAATATATCCTGTAGCACCTGATATTCATTGGTAGTTTCCCATCCAAATACTAACCAGAGTCAACCCTGCTTAGTTTCCAAGATGATGATTTTAAGCAGTTTAAGCCATATCCAGCAACCTAAATTATTCCTTGTAAGGCTTCATTTCCAGACCATTGATCATCTTGGTTGCCCTCCTCCGGACACGTTCCAGCTTGTCAATATCCTTCTTGAACTATGGTGCTCAGAACTGGACACAGTATTCCAGGTGAGGTGTGACCAAGGCTGCATGGAATGGCACTACAACTTACTTTGATCTAGATCCTATACTCCTGTTGAGGCAGCCTGGAATGGCATTTGCTTATTTGGCCACTGGTTACTCATGTTTGGCTAGTGGTCCCCTGAGTTCCCTGAGATCTTTTTCCCACATACATGTTAAAGTGGTATAAACCTTTTTTCATGCAGTTATGTTAACCTAAGTCTGTTCCTAATCTGTTCTGAAAGGATGCCAGGAGAGAATGTACTCTCTGAAGCTTCATTCTTTCACTGTGTGGCATCTTCCTTGCTACATGTTTCTACACAGTAGAGATTCCTACCTCTTCCCTTCCCTGTCTGGCAAAAGAGTCTTCCTCCTTGAAATCATTGTCTCTGTCCTCTCTGCTAGCTTCCTCCCTCAGAAAGGAATCTGGGATCTAATTCATTCCCTCTCTGTATTGTTTGAGTGAAAACTTACCAGCATCATTGGTATATGGGAAACTGAAACTTGCTGTGCAATGCTGTCTTTGGCTCTTAATTGCTGATGCTTTCTGTCCGTCATTGTTGCTGTTAGCTTTATTTGTATTCCACTTCCCCATCCTGGAAAAAACAAACAAATTAGGAGTCAAGGTGGCTTGCAAATGAAATTACAATATGGTTAAAACACACATCAACATTAAAACTTAATTTAAAAACCAACATTTTAAAAATACGAAACCATAGGCCTAAAAAGTGATAAAAAGCCATTTTAAAAAGTGTGGTTAAAACAATAAAAACAATGCAGTGCCCTCTTAAAAACCCTTTCCTTAAAAACTTCCAGTTCTAATTGTTGGAAATCTCAGCATTCTCTCTCCCCCTGCCATCTTGTTGTTAGAACAGATGGGCAATAGCCAGATAGGGCTTCCCTTTCTGTTGCATGCCAGATCTTCTCCATTTGCCTTTCTCTGTCTTTTATTGCATGATCATAAATACCTTTGGTGCTCAGATCATGTGACCCAGGACAGTTGCTTGGGTCATCGGTCTTATAAAAGTTAAGACCCCTCTCTCCGATTCTCTCTCTCTTTGTTCTCAATGGCTGCTTTCCCTGAACTCTTCGCATGCTCCGAGTTTGAGTCCCATCAAGGAGGATGGTGAGTTAAACTGAAGAATCTCCTATTCACTAGATTAGACAGGTAGCAGGCTCTCTAATACAGATGTAAATGAAGAGTCATTAGTAAAGTATTTAGTCTTTTATTCAAAGCTATCTGCGTCTGTGTTTATTCCAAGTACCAGTCTGAAGCCACAAGTCATTAGATAAAAACTTCTAACCGTTCCCTGTGTGACTGCTAAATGAAGGCTGGATTCCTGACAGTTTCAGTCTCATTTTCCCACATATTTGGGTTATGGGCCCAGAAGAGAAGTTCTTTGTTTGATGACCACGTGGCACCCGGCCGGCAGAGACTGACCGCTTGAACAATGGCTTCAGCTCATCTGAACCAATTTCCTACTATTGAAAAGTTAACTGGTAGCAATTACCAAAATTGGTCTTGGAATATGCAAATACAATTAACTACAATGGGACTATTTAAGGTTGTGAAAGGACAGCGGCCCACAGAAGATAGGGCAAAGCAGAAATTTGATGAAGATGATGAAAAAGCAACTGCTTATATCTGCTTAGCCATTGATCCAAGCATTGTTTATCACATCAGAGACCTGAAAACTGCTAAAGAAATATGGGAAAAACTGAAGAGATTATTTGACTCTCCCAGTATTGCAAAGCAAAGTGGTATTATAATCAGACTTACAAGAATGAAATTGTTAAATCCTAGATTTTTGAATGAACATATTAACACTTTCATGACTATAGTATCTGAATTGCAAAGTTCTGGAGAAAATCTTTCAGAACCTGTGAGACTGGGAATGTTTCTAGAAAGCTTGCCTGAATTTTTTGAGCCCATAATTGATGCTCTACAAATTAAGGGAGATGTAAATTTGGAAACTGCTATTGCTGAAGTTATAGAATATCAAAATAGGAAAAATTTGAGGAATTTTAAACCTGAGGCAATAGCTGCTGGAAAACAGCTCACTCAACTTGCTGAGGAGAATTTGCACATCAAAGAGTCTTCTTCACAGAGAACAAATAGCTACAAAATTAACATATCAAAACTTCAGGGGAAACATCAGCAACACAAACCCAGTGATAAAAGTGGTTTTAACTCTAAGAAGAAATCTTCTACAAATTTTAATGTTGGTCTAATTAATGAACAATTGCTCAAGCCTATGCAAAATCAAAAAGAAAATATAATTGTAATTGACAGCGGTGCTACTAGTCACTATTTTAATCGGAGAGAAATGTTTGTAAATCTTGATACAAGCATACATTTTCCTGTCTATTTAGCAAATGGACAATCAGTGCTTGCTAAAGGCAAAGGCACAGTTCTTTTGCAAACAAAACTTGGCGCCAACAGGATAAAGACTTTAAGAATTCATGATGCTTATTTTGTCCCAGATTTGAAGGTGTCTCTTTATAGTGTCAAAACAAGTACAGCAAGAGGAAACAGAGTTATTTTCAAAAAGGAAACTTGTTTTGGTCTTCGTGGCAAAAATTTAATTTTTCGAGGAATCCTAAATGGTGACTGTTACCAAATGCACATTTTGGATTCATATGCAAATACTGTGATCCAGTGTAATCACAAAGACTGTTTAAATTTATAGCATTGCCGATTTGGGCACAGAAATTTAGAATGCATTAAGAGACTGGCTAATCAAGAGCTTGCTATAGACTTTAATTTTAAAATATGCTCTAACAATGAGAAATGCATAAAATGTCTAAGGGCAAAAGCTGTCAGAGCATCACATTCGTCAATTGCTGAGAGACAATCCACCAAACCTCTGGACCTTTTATATACTGATCTTTGTGATCCATTTAGCCAAAAGTCTGCAGGTGGAAATTCTTACTTTATGACTATTATTGATGATTTCAGCAGATATACATACACTTACCTTCTCAAAGAGAAAAGTCAAGCTTTTGAGAAATTCAAGGAATATTTTAATCTTGTCTCTAATAGATTTGGCTACAAACCTAAAAGCCTATGCTCTGACAATGGAAGTGAATTTGTTAATGCAGAATTTGATGAGTTTTTTAAGGAACATGGAATTGAACATCAAACTACACAAGTTTACACTCCAGAACAGAATGGAGTGGCAGAACGAATGAACAGAACTCTCAAAGAGATGGCAGTCACAATGCTTTTAGAGGCTAACATGCCTAAATGCTATTGGTCTGAAGCAATTATGACTGCTACATATTTGTGCAACCGTCTGCCAACCAAATCCAGAGATGCAACTCCATTTCAGTTATGGAATGGGACTAAGCCCAAACTGAATCATCTCAAAGTTTTTGGAAGTAAAGCATATACCTACATTCCCAAACAGAAAAGAGACAAACTTGACTGTAGAAGTGAAGAGGGAATTTTTGTTGGTTATGCTAGAAATGGTTACAGAATTCTGAATCCAGATGGGCATACAATAAAAGTAACAAGTGCTGTTTATGTTGATGAAAGACCACAGCCCAAATCTAATCCAAACCAAGATGTCTATCCAGATTTGTTTGCAGTGGAAGGAGACTCCCACCAGCAACCAGAGTATGTGACACACTACCATCCTCCAGATGTCTTGCATCCAGAAGGGGCTACAGATGTGGTGATCCAGCCAGAGGACGCGGAACTGGACGGCGCTCAAGGAGTAGACCCAGGTATCCAAGTCCAGGTAAGAAGATCTGAACGCAGCAACAGAGGCGTACGACCTGATAGATTGTCTTATCTAGCCACAGAGGAGAAGATTCCACAACCCTCTGACTGGCAAAAGATCAAGGGACTACCAAAGTCAGATTCTCAGAAGTGGGTGGAAGCTGCTGTTGAAGAGATGCAATCATTATATAAAAATAAAACATGGACTTTGTCAGAATTGCCAAAAGGAAAAAGGGCAATTGGCTGTAAATGGGTCTTTACCACAAAGCAAGATGCAGAAGGGGAAATTCAGAGATATAAAGCCAGGTTAGTGGCAAAGGGATTTACACAACAATTTGGTGAAGATTACAACGAAATTTTTGCCCCTGTTGCCACACACACAATTGTGAGAACTCTCCTAGCTGTTGCAGCATCTAAGAAAATGCATGTCCAACATCTTGATGTTAAAACAGCTTTTCTTTATGGACAATTGGATGAGGAACCATACATGGAACAGCCTCCAGGATTCCAAGTTCCTGGGAAAGAGCATCTTGTATGCAAATTGAACAAGAGCATTTATGGCTTGAAACAGGCTGCCAGAGCATGGAGTGAGAAGCTAAGCCAACTTCTTATCAAACAAGGCTTCACTCCAGGCACTGTTGACAAGTGTGTTTACAAAAGATTCAGAAACAATAAATGGACTTATATTGCATGTTATGTTGATGATCTGATCCTGTGCAGTCAAGATAAAGCAGATAGTGAGGAGATAGTCAACAATCTCAAGAAAGAGATAGACTTCAAGAATTTGGGAGACATCTCACACTATCTTGGAGTACAAATAGAAAGAAGCAGTGATGGAAGCTTCTATCTTAATCAGAAACAGAAGACTGCCTTGGACTAAAGGATGCCAATATTGTGGCAACCCCAATGGAAGTGGGTTTCTTAAAGGACACTAAGAAATATGAACCCTTGAAAATGGAGACAAGTATAGGACTGCAGTTGGAAAGCTCCTATACATCGCCAATTTCACCAGACCTGATATTGCAAATGCTGTTGGTATCTTATGCAGAATGGTTAACTCTCCTACTGAAAAGGATCTCATTGCAGTGAAAAGAGTTGCCAGATATTTGAAAGGAACTGCAGATTACAAGGTGATGTTACCAGCCTGTGATCAACCACGACTGGTTGCCTATGCGGATGCTGACTGGGCTGCAGACCTAGCAGAGAGAAAATCAACCAGCGGAAACCTAATTTTCTATGGTGGAGGAGCTATAAGTTGGTCAAGTAAGAAACAATCTACAATTGCAGATTCTTCCACAGGTGCTGAGTGTGTTTCTGCAAAAGCAGCATGTGATGAAATAAAGTGGCTGCATAACTTACTTCTGGACTTAGGCATAACAGAGCCCAAGCCAACCATTTTGATGCAAGATAACCAAAGCTGCATCAAACTTTCTGAAAGTGAGAAGCCACTCAAGAAGAACATTGACATTGCTTTCCATAAGGTGCAAGAGATGTGTCGCAATGGAATTGTTCAGCTAGAATACTGCAATACAGAAATGATGTTTGCTGATATTCTTACCGAGCCTCTACCAAGAGACCAGTTCCAGAGACTACGAGAAGGCATGACTAATATCTTTTAGATTTCAAAAAAAAAAATCTTGCTTGCTGAGGGAAGGACCTCAAGGATTCCCCTCCTAGTAATCTATTCTAATATCTTGTCACAATGGAGTGTGGAAGAAAGAGGTGGGGCTCTCGCACAAGCAGGCAGCTCGTGGGGAGCCGAAGGACCCTGGACGCGAGAGCCTCTCGCTGCAGGCTGCTCGCGTGATCCCCGCACCCCAGTGCCGGAAGAAGGTAAGGTGCGGAAAGGGCCAATAGAATGGAGTGAATATTTTGGATGTAGACCTGCAGCCACTCAAGAATCCTGCCTTTATTTATTTTATATCCAGAACATCCAGAACATCCAGGTCAATCACTAGCACTCTTAGTGACCAAGTTGTCACAATCTATGCTACAAAACAGCAAAATTAGATGGCCACAAATCCCATAGACAACCGCATAAACAGTGTTCTAAACTCAAAGATAATACATATTTTCCTCTCTGTATCATAAGTCATCTTTGTATACGTGCCAGCTGTCCCAATATGGAAATAACAGTCCTGATTAATCCCCTGTTCTGTTTTTTTTTAGCTGCTTTTAAAGTGTCTCAATTTCTTTCTCTTTCCAACTTCCCCCTTTGTCATCAGCTTACTTCAATTGCTGCAAACGGAATTAAATGCAAAAGTAGTTTGCTCTCATGTATACTTATTTCATCTGTGCAAGGTTGGAGGGCAGTGTCTTTGGCATTACTTTTTTTAAGAGAGAGCAAGGATAGGTTGGAGACCTCACTTGGCTCCTTTGATCTTTTCCACAGGCTTAGGTGACCATTTATGATGTGGTTATACATGCATGCTGCTGCTAAGTTACCATTTGATGAATGGTCATTTCTATCACGTACCAGCCAGCCAGCTGTGAAGTCCATTAGCCATTTTTCTTTCTGCTTATTGCCACAAACTAAGATAAGGTTTTTGTTCTATGTCCCCCCCCCAGTGGGGTTCAGATGGCAGCACTGAAGTGAAGAGCACTACTTTGTAGTTCATTAACCTTTTATACTTCCCGGTGTGAGGCAGACGCTTGTCCTGTTGATGTCAAATAACAAAATGCATTGCTGTAGGCTGTGTTCTCCTCCCTCTGGTTCTTCCTAGAGTTACTGAAAGAAGGCGTAGGAGCAGTAAGAACTGTTTTGATCTGTGACAGGGAGTTTAGAATGTCTTCAGAGCCATTTGGTCAGAACTGTCTTTGCCATCTAAATTTTCTCAAAAATTGCTGTACATGGGCCAGCAGTCTTACCTAATGGTTGGCAAAATTTACACTGGCCTGTAAGGCTGTCCTCGAGGGGTTGGAATAAAATACTGTAGTCTTTGAGGAAACAATTTCAGAGAAATTGTTATTTATCGTTTCGTATTTTTAAATGCCTTTACTGTGTAGAAGCTGGAGCATTTGACAGAGTTCATCTCAGAAGAGGAGGGAAAAATACAACTAGAACACTGAAATAATGTAGGGAGTCGAAAAGGATATGAGCCTTGATGCTATGCTGATTAATATATTAAATTGTGAATACATTCAATGTGGCTTTAAAAAATAAAATAGCTTCTGTGTAGCCTGGTCAGGTTTGAAATAATGGTGTGAGAGGTGGGTGTTAACTATGTCCCAGGCCCTTTCTGCATGGCATTTTCCATGCGAAAGGGTGCCTGGAGCATCCCGTGATTGTGAGGAGCGATCTGCATGATGCACTCACAATCGCGCGATGCTCCAGGGACCGGCAGGTGCCGATTGCGCACCTTTTCATTTTTGGCTAGAAGCCAAAAATGGTGTGCAATCGCAGATTGCTCCTGGGCCCCTCATGCACTTACCTGGCATGCGGAGCCTCCGGAGCCACGCTGGTCACACTTCCTGCCCCAGCACAGCCTGGGAAGGTCCCAGGCTACACTGCAGAAGGAAGAGGCGGGGCTCTTGCACAAGCAGGCAGCTCATGCAGAGCCAAAGGACCCTGGACATGAGAGCCTCTGGCCAGACGCTGCTCACGCGATCCCCGCACCCCAGCGCCGGAAGAAGGTAAGGTGCGGAAAGGGCCCCATACTACAATCTCCCAAATGTATAGTTCTCCTCTGAAGCTGATATTTCTTCCAACAGAGAAGTTCCTGGTAGCACAAATGGTAATTTCTCTGCTAGGAGGTTCACCAATGAATGGTTTTCATCAAAGCTACAGTACAGAAGGAAAGGCTTAATTCCTTCTCTCTTTTCCATTCTGCAATTCCCATCTTCTCCACATGGTTGCTATTTCAACAAGACAAATACACATACACATTTTACATATTGTTGCATTTCTGTAAAATGTTGCTGATACATAATGGAGGCTGGCATCTTATGAGAGCAGACTAGGACTGCAGTTTGACATCAATATAGCGTGAACATAGGGAAACCAGAGGATTGACACTATCTGACTCTTTGAGTAACCTCACTATGTACTTGGGGCCCTTTCACACTATGTAATTATAGTGCTGTATTCCACCTTAACCACCATGGCAACAACCTATAAAAATACAGGGATTTGCAGTTTAGAGAGCAGGATTCAGAATTCTCTGCCAGCAAGTTCATCTACTATCTCACCAACCTGCAAACCAGAATTCCATAGGATGCAGTTGTATATATTCAGTTAAAGCTAAACATAGCATTACAGTTGTGTGGTGTGAAAGGGCCCTTGGTCAGAGTCAAGACTGTCCATGCATTTGCTGTTTCCAGTACTGTGAGCCACTATGTTGCAAGGAATTTCATATAATTCATTCAGTTTTCACGCAGCTGTGCCACAATGTGGTTCTTTACTGTTCCATCTGTATATCTGATGGCATCCACCCTTTCAGGATTTAAAAGTGGGCAGATACCACCACCTATACAGATGGGACAGTCAGTAGTATAGTAGCTTGAATGTTGGACTATGGCTCTAGAAGACCAGGGTTCAGATGTCCACTTCACTATGGACACCCACTGGGTGACCTTGGAGAAGTCACACTTTCTCAGCCTCAGAAGAAAGAAATGCCCTCTGAATAAATCTTGCCAAGAAAACTCTGATAGTGTCACCTTAGGGTTGCCATAACTTGGAAACAACTTGAAGGCACACAACAACAACAACATTGTAAGAACACTTTCCATATAGCTTTGCACATCCGAAATTGCTGGAGTTATGGAAGACAATGAAACCTTTCCATATGGTAGCCATGAAGCGTTCAAGACTCTTAGCTGTCTAAATAATTTCGAAAATCCTGAGCTTTTGTGCAACAGAAACTGTTATTTTAATGCATATATAGTACCAACAACATGAATGAATTCCACCACCCAAGAAGCCTTCTCTATTCTGGTTGAAATTCTGAATTTCATTCACCTAGAGAAGATGGAATTCAAGGTGTGAAACAATGGCCACTTCCGCACTAGACTGTTATAGCGCTATTATTCCGCTTGTAACATCCTACAGAATCCTGGGGTTTGCAGTTTCGGGAGGGGTCCACCGGCCTAGTGCAGAAATGGCCAATAAGCAAACAAGAGGAAAATGGTGATCTCTTTATTTTAAAGCAGATGATAGTTTATATTTAAAAAATTAATATAATGCTATCTTCTAGCATAAAGATCTGCCTATTACTGCACACCCTTCTTATATTGGCTCAGCTTAGTGTAAATGCACAACACCTGAAAACTGGAATAGCTCACTTTCCGTTGGTTTAAAATTTCTGTCCCATCTTTTCACATGAAATGCTTAAGGCAAATAATGTATTTCAGCAGTGTCTAAAAGAAGAAAATATGTAAGATGTCAATTGGAGTGGTGAATCCATTCCAACTTCTAGTCCAAACAGTAAAATGGTAAACTCCACCTCCAAATCAATCAGCACTTTGGACAGTGTTTTTAAAGTTCAGACTAAAACCCAGAAGGGATTCAATGCCCAAGTGACCAAGTCACTACCCATCACTGATAGAAAACATGGTTGGCACAGAAATCCTGTTTTGGGAAACTTTTGGTTATTGTTAACATAAACTATGTTCATACAAGCCCTAGACAGGCTTTTAGCTACACATATGCAGGGCTATAATGAAGAGGCTCACATATATGAGTCCCATCAGATGAGAAGAAAGGTGGAGAAGCAGGCAAATTGATTACAGGAGTTCGGTAATTATTTTAAGCTGTTCCTGAGCCCTGTTCAGTTCAGTTCTCTTTTTTTATCAATACACATGTAGGAACCAGATATGGGGCCATTGAGGGTCAAAGCTTATGCCCATGCTCATGTTCTCCTCCAGCACCTTAGCCCTACAGGAATAGAAGTGAACATCTGTATGAGGCTATGTTTCTTCTGTCCTCATCCCAGATTCTGCAACAATTAAAAAAAAGGATAGGCTGCTCCCTAGACCAAATGTTTTCAACTTGTGGCTGTCCAGATTGCATTAGATTGCAACTCCCAGCAATCTCACCCTTGTCTACACTGGCTAGGGCTGCTGGAAGTTGTAGTCCAAGAACATCTAAAGACTTCCCATCCCATCTTAGATGCATATATCCATTATTTTAGGCAAACAATAAAACTCCTCCAAGGCAGATTTCCACCTTCCCTTGAGTTTGAAATGTATGGTAACCATGGAGACTAGGAGTTTCACACCTGTTTCTCTTCAAAGAATAATCCTGCACACTATCCCGACATTCAGAGCAGCTTCATTTAAGCCAATGTTTGATAGCTGACAAGTGGTGTTATGATACGCACGCCTGAGCGATGCCAAAGACTATGATTGTCTTTTCAAGTTGGTTGCTCTGATGAGCTGTTCTCAGTCCCCACAAATACTACAACGTAAGGTTCAGCCAAAGAAGTACGCTCTAAGGAAAAGCTGCCAACTCTTATGTCAAGTCTAATCACATCCCCAGTCATGTACAAGCCTTTTGTATATTCATGATTTATTCTGAGCAGAGACCAGGATTCTCTGACATAGGCGTTTAAAAACATAGTCTGACATAGGATTCATAGACAGACCAGGATTCTCTGACATAGTCCACATGAGCAACATAGGCTCTGGCAGTGCCTCAGGGCCATCCCAGCCTTCAGAGAGAGGGAGGCAGCTGCCCCAGGCATCATGGGGTATTGTGAAATGACATCCATTAGTTACTTAGTTTGTTTTTATTCTATATGCACATGTGCACATACAACACCATTATTATTATATATATAACACTTGGCTTTAGAATCCCTGAGCCGTGGCTGAGGAGAGAGGGTGACCTTTGTTTCTCCGCCTCAGGTCTTGGGTCAAACTAAGGCCACCAAATAATGACTGATCGTTTGTTCCTGAGTCCTGGTATTATGCATTTTGATTGCAGCTGGCTCTTCAGAATCCCAGGCACGGATCTTCTGCATCATTTCCTCCATAATATCTTCTATTGAAGACATCAGGACTTTGGGACTTGCAGCAAGACCTTGTGCTGTGTCACCAAATTATGGTTCTCTCTTTGGTGTCCTTTACCCTAGACTTCCAGAAAAGAGAGTAGTCTTCCAGATAAATTACTATCCCTATCTGCCCTTTCGGTAGGCCAAATTGGAATCCTGGAACCTTGGAACAGTTGCCTTTTTGGATTATAGCTCCCACAAACTCCAGACAGCATGGCCAGAAGAGGATTGCAATGTTCACTAAATACATGGTGATGTCCATTACCTTAGATGGAGGAGGGGTTCAAATGAACTACCACTCCCATTATCCCTCAGCACTGACCATGCAAGCAAAGGCAAACAGAAACTGGAATCCAGCAATCTCTGGAGAGCCCCTGGTTCCTCAGTCTTGACTGAGATTAATATCAACTATATATATCTACCCTGTTTTAAAAGCAATAAACTATAAGTAGATCATCAGTGTTAAACTTCAGAACAAATCTAAACACCAGTTTATAAGGAAGTTCATTGACATCTTACTCTTCTTGTGGACAAAATGGTTAACAGAATACTGGACATGATGACTCTTTGGTCCCTGTGTTCTCATTTATATTTTTAATCCATAATTAAGAATTAATAGTGCAAATCCCAAATTTTCCCCCACAGCTCATATCCAGTCCCTGCAGTGAGTGGAGAGTATTAGGATAGGGCTGGAGTGCTCCTTTGCAAGGAGAGGTGAGGGTGGGGTTAAGATGTCTGCCTCATGAACCTGGCTAGTCTCATTGGAAGGGCCTGGTTCCACCCACTAAGAACTCCACATCTGCTACCAGTAATAGACCCACAAGTGCCTTTTGATCCACCGAATCCATCTCTGCCTTGCTTTTCAAGTCATGTACATACTCCCTATGCATCAGTCTTCTCCATTAAGTTTACCTAATTGTTTTCATCGACCTTCCAAAAAGCAAGTAGCAACTGCATTGTTATGTGCTATTTTGAGCTCAAGAAATTGCCTTGCTTCATTTCCCCATTTGTCTTAACAGCATTAACTGCTCTAATTGGTCTTGCATTAATCTGTTTTCACCTTGCCTACACTTTGAATTATTTTGACTATTATCACCTGAAATACTGGAATACCTGGTTCTTTGAGATATGAGCCTCCTGAGGTCAGGCAATTATCATTTACCCCCTGTGTTCTACACATTAGGAGTTCATAATGCTTAAAGGAAATTTATAGAAGCCCAAGGTCACCTATTAACCTACCTATAGTTTGATCTGTGCTGTGAATTTGATCTATAAGGATTGATCAACTTGGCAAGAGTAGTCCAGGTTAATTCTCTCTCATCCCACTTTTTAAACTGCTTTTAAAACAGTGGTTCTCAACCTGTGGGTCCCCAGATGTTCATGGACTTCAGCTCCCAGAAGCCCCAGCCACTATGGTCAATGCTCAGGGCTTCTGGGAGCTGAAGTCCACGAACATCTGGGGACCCACAGGTTGAGAACCACTGTTTTAAAACATCTGTTTCTCTCTCCTCCTCCCACTTTTCCTATTTGTCCTCAGCTTAGTTTAATTACTGTGGACTGAATTCGAAGTGCAAAGTAGTTTGTACTCAGTTAATTCAGTAGGGGAGAGAGGAGAGGACAGGGTAGAATCTTGTCCCTCCCTGCAGATTCGGGGTAAATCAAACTGCTATAGCCACTCCCTAGCATGAGTATTCTTCTTCATTAATAACTTGTGCCATCTTGACCATCTTGACATTGCTGGGCCACACATATCCTGGCTTTCACCTGTGAAACGTTGAAGGGTATGCAAACAGTCTCCCTTGCCCAGCTTTTCATTTATCTTTGTACCTCCTGATAGCTGTTGATGACATTTGTTGAAAAGTTATTCTTATGGGACTGAATGTAGAGGTACACAAACAGAAGTCTCCAGCTGTGAGTGGAAGGACTCTTTTTAACTTAGTCAGTATCTGCATGTGAGAAAAAAGACATGACACTCCAAAATGCCCTCTTTATGTAATATGTTAGTGTTCAAGAGATTTTCTTCAGGATCTTAAGATGCATGGTGGCCATATGCACAATCATTTGCACAGGATCTACAGTGGAACATTAGCTCATGGGATACAAGTGGTCCCATGTCCATTTCTGAGGAACCTAGGGTCCCTCAAGTTTTGGGGAAAACTGTGCTATAGTTTCACCAAGTTTTTGGCTCCTTGTCTCGTTTTAGACCCAGCAGATTTCTTTTTTAAAAACAGGAAGTCAGCTGGGGGGCAAAAATATAGCAGTAGAGCCCCTTCATGTGTCCCTTGGGGAGTTATGTCCTTCCTTGGGGAGTTATGTCCTTCCAAGGTCCCCAGAGGGCCAATGCAGTCCTCCATCCCTTGGCAATTGCCCACCCCTAGATTAGAGAGGACTTGATGGTCTTACACATAATATGCTTCTAATTCATGAGATGAATCACAAAATATCTGTGTAAATAATGCATGGATTCCACTCAAGAGAAATTGCTATGGGCTAACACTTTCACAACACTCTGACCTTCTCTGTAGATACTGTGTTAGAACTGCAGGACAGTCTAATCATGCAGCAGTCACAGTAATTTATGACTTTGCGCTTTGCCCTGCTGGCCTGTTTAGTTCCTCTTGCTTCCTTCAGTTGGAACAGAGAGTAGTTCTGGCATCAGAATCACTTTGGCCATGAAATCTTTAATCTGCTGTGTAAACACCTTTGTTATCGTGTTTTCTGGCTGGACAAACAACATCAATCTTTATTAGTTCATCTTCCTTTTTTCTGCACATAAATGGGCACATACAGAATAAAATTTGGCTCTAGCATTGATTCAGCTGCTAGAGCTGCTAATTTTCATTTGAAAATTTTTTTGCTTCCGAGGTGTGAAAGCTTCCTAGGCTCCATTATGGATTCCCCCACTATGAGTGTCTTTCTCCCCCTCACCCCCATCCCAGTCCTCATTATCACCTCCTTTGCTGCTGTACAAGTAAAACAGAACAAATTGTCCTGATTTTTTTCATTCCCGCACCCCACCTTCAAACTTGTGGCTGAACTTACAGTCACAGAAAGTTGGGTTGGTGAAATTCAAAATATACTGGTATGCTTCTGCATTATTATGAATCAGAAGCAGTGATGATTGCACTGTTATGTCTGACATTAAAATAAACAAACACTAGCAACAGCTGTTGGCAAAGTGTTGGAGATCGCATAAGGACGCAGCCACACATTAGGAGGCTTCCAGATGGAGACTCCTCTGAGTGACAGGCGTGCTGACTCAGCAGGCCTCTTGCTGTCAGGGCTCTTGAGAAACAGCTTTGCTTGCTGCTAGTCTGAAGATCCTGACAGAAATAGACTGGATGAAAAACAGCAAGTGTGGCACCACCCTCTGGGACTAGTTAGTGCATTTTCCAGAAGGCTTTCTTCACTGCCACTTTGAACTATTTGATTGCTTTTATCCAGAAACCATGGAAAATCGTACAGAAGACAATGAAATGGTCTGTTGGCATAAGCCAACAGAGAAATGACTACTTGTGTATGTGGGTGGAAGCAATGATTTAGGAACATCTTTCTTGCAAGACATGTACTCTTTGGGAGTTGGTAGGTGTGGTGGGTGAGCTCATAGTATACAAGTGAGCTTGCCCGCTGCTATGTTTCCAGGTGAAAAAATCAGGGGCAAAAGAGTCTGCAACTGAGCGTGATTAACATACCTCTTATTAGCTACCACCGAAACCAGAAAATGACACTATTCTTCTATTCTTCCGGGCTTTGATTTAGGAATTATAACACATAGTATAAACGGGTCAAATGATTATTTAGTCCAGGACTGGGAAATGTGTGACCTTCCAGTGTTGTATGTTAATTCCCATCAGCCTTCACTATTACTTATCGCCTAATAGGACTAGTAGGAATTACAGTCCAACAACATCTGAAAGGCCATGTTACCCATTTCTGATCTAGTGTAACAACCTTCTATGCACCTGGGTCATTCATATAACCAGTTTGTAAATGTGTGCTCACCAAGTTTTCATCTAGATTGGCAATTTGTCCAGAACTGTCTCACACCATTTTGTACCCTCCAAAATTTCATATGGGGCATATGTAGCCAAGAAACATAAAAATATGGTCAAGATAGCAAAAATTATTGGTGAGGAGGTCTTACAAGCTATGAGAGGCTGCACCAGTTTGCTTTTGCCTGAACCTACTGCGAAGGGTGAGGTTCTGACCTCTCCTCTCTTCTTCCACTTGCTGAGTTGATTGGGTGCAAACGGCTTTTGTACTTTGAACTCAGTTTGCAGCAAATAAAGTAGGCTGTGGAGAAAGGAAGAAAGTGTGGGGAGTGAAGAGAAACTGGGACATTTTGAAAGTGGCTGAAAAAGTGGTATTATAGAGGATTAATCAAGACTGTAGCTCTCAAATCAGAACAGCTGGAGCATACGCCATTTTGTGTTGCTTTCTATTGCCTATTGCTAATTCCCACATCCTAATGATTTCTTCCACCAGCATTGCACAACATTCTCTGTGCCCTGAATGTTTCCTTTTCCTTAAATAAAGTCAGATTCTTGAAAGCTTTACTACTAAAGCACTAGGTTCATAATGTGTCCTAAATAGGTTGGGTTCACTCAGGTTCTCCAAGGCCAGATGCTGCACAATAGCAGTATAATAACTCATGATGTACTCAATTTCTCCCTGCAGTAAGTAACTGTAACCCTCCAGTTGTTTTTAGCCTAAAATGACCATCAGCCTGACTCAAAGTTGTCAGTTATAAGGAATGATGGGAGTGGGAGTCGAAGAAAGATCTGAGGGCTATGACTGCATTGCTGTTATGCACTCTGCTTTCATAGTCTTGTTCTGTGGTGCATATCAGGGGGCCATTTTGTTTTCTATTCTGTGTCTTGAACCAATCATTCTCCAATATTGTTATACATAGTTAAGAAAACATGAATTGCAGCAGCAAAGCAATATACATACCGTAACACATATGAAGGTAACTCATTCTGGGATTTGTTCATCTAATTCAGTATTGTCTGCTCTGACCTGCAAAAGGATGTGCAAGACGGCAGGCAGAAGTTTCTCCCAGCCCTGCTAGATTCCTTCAGCTAAAGATGCCAGAATATCAGAACCTAGACCTCTATGTGCAAATAATATGCTCTGAAAGTGAACAGGAGGAAGAGGAAGAAGAGATTTATTGCGTTAGTCCCTGGACCACAGCAAGTTAAAATGAAATAATAGGATTTGCATAAAGATAATGAATCTATTAAGTTTAATAAAATTAGACAGTAACATATACACACATACCTTCTATGCACATAGGTGTGTTCTAACTGTAGATTCATAAACTGCAGATTCTAAGGATGCTCAGATGTGGAGTATTTTGTTCTTATTGAATCATAGCTACCCTGAGGTTTTGTTAGGGGAAGTTTTTTATTCCTACCATAATATTGCTAGGATTGTATTATTGCTCCAGCAATAGGAGCTTGCAGTTGAATGACTGTTCCTTATATATTTAATCAATGCCACTTACCAGAACCTTTGCCCTGAAGATGGAAGGCATTATCTTAAACTTCATTCATAATAAATAAAGTGCATTGGCAAGGGAAATGTGAGATGACAGTTTTAGAGGGGATAGAGATTTTTCACAAAGTTACATTCAGCTCCAATTCAATGGTCTTTCCCTATTATTAACCTTTAAATATTTCAGAAAAGTGGTATTCTCAAGCTCCGTGTTCATGAAATCATATATTTCGAATGTAAACTATGTTGCCACTCTTCTAATCCCTCTTGTTTTAGTTCAACAACAATGATCCATATGTAGAAAACTTTCATATCCTCTCAGTGCTCCAGGCCCAAGAAAATGGAAGTTCCCCTATTTACTTTAAATCTAACATTCACAAGCATGCTTTCCTTTGATGGACTGGGGCTGATACTGGACATTAACAATGTGATGTGGTAGCTAAAAAAGCTAGTGTGATACCAGGCTGCATCAATAGGAGGATAGTGTCTAGGTCAAGGGACGCAATAGTAGCACTCTATTCTGCTTAGTCAAACCTCACCGGAACCCTGTATCTAGTTCTGAGCACCACATTTCAAGGATATTGATAAGCTGGACTGAATTCCAGAGAAGGGTGACCAACATGGTAAAAGGCCTGGAAACCATGCGTTGTGAGGAATGGCTTGAGCATCTCGATATGTTTAGCCTGGCTTAAAAGGCTAAGAGGTGACATGGTAGCCATGTTTAAATATTTGAAAGGCTGTCATACTGAAGACGAGGCAAACTTGTTTTCTGCTGCTTCAGAGTCAAGAACACAGAGCAATGGCTTCAAACTACATTAGGAAGAACTTCCTGAGAATAAAAGCAGTCAGACAGTGGAATACGCTGCCACAAAGTGTGGGAGAGTCTCCTTTGGAGGCTTTTTAACAGAAGTTGGGTAGCCATCTGTTGGGAGTGCTTTGATTGTGTATTCTTGCATGGCATGAGATTGGAGTGAATGGCCCTTGTGATCTCTTCCAACTCTATGGTTCTATCATTCTATGATTTTATGGTTACAGGGGGTGCATTTTACTTCAATAAATCTATTTTTAAGTCCCACAAGGGGATTTCCTAAGAGCTATTTGCCTTAGCAATTAAATTTGCAAATTCTGATGACCAATTACAATACATGCACATTAAATACAAAAATATGGATGTTAAAAAAATGGGTAACAGCATACAGGTAGCATCCATTCTACTTTCACGATTTGAGGGAGCATCTCTTCTAAATATGTGCTTAATATTATAGATGATATAATTTGGGGCAGGCATACATTGAGGGTTGGAGGACAATTATCTATTCCTCAACCAGCGTGAGCTGCATCAGGACCATTAACTGCAACTGGAAGTGATTTTTGTGGTCACTCCTGCTCACTTTTTTCTTTGATATTTTTGCTGTTGGGGAGCACCCCAAAGTGGCATCTGGGGGAAAATCACACCCTCTAGACTATTTTCTGGCTCAAAATAGGTAGCTTCCAGCTTGATATTATTAAAATTGAGGTTTGGGAGTAGATGGAGGTGGACCTAGGAGCCCAAGGGCCCCATGGGACTTCCAGGGATCATATGCAGCTTATGGGTGACATGACTGCGACCTCTGATCTGCATAGCAGCAGATAGTGAGGCCAAATATTAATAATGCTCCTAATTTTCTGCTTGGTAACTATGTACTGAAAGTAATGCCTGTCAAGTCATAACTCTTTTATTAACAATATGAGACATGTGCAATGACATAGCTGTGTAAAGTAACTCTTTATCTACAACATAGTACTACTCAAAATAGTCTCCACCAGAGGTGATACATTTGGACCACCTTTGAACCCACTCATCAAATCGACTTGGGAAAAACTCTTTTGGGCATTCCCTGGTCCAGCATCTGATAGCATCTTCCACTTCACCTACATCATCAAAGTACCATCACCAAATACTTTCTTTCATGTGACATGACAAAGAAGGATGGGGTCATGCACGATTGTGGTGTAACTGGACTACATTCAGCTGTTTCTGTGGTCTTTTCTTACATATAGTTTCTCAAAGTTTCTGGAGTGATCCAATGTAGCCCGTTCCTCTGACCTAAGCCCCCAGCTTCTACTTTATTCTGCTTTATTATTTCTAATTCATACCTATATTACAGCCACTGTTCATTGTCATCACACACTCCAGGAAATCAAGCAAAATCTCTCCCTTGTCATCCCAGAAGACATTAACCATCATCTTCTGTGCAGAGTGCTGGCTTTTGAATTTCTTTGGTCTAGGGGAGGTGTTATGGTGTCACTCCATGGACTGATTCTTGGTCTCTGGGTCATACAGGTATGTCCAGGTCTCATCATGAGTGCAAATATTCCCCCCAAAAAGGTGTCCTTGTGGGCTTCAATGGTGCCAACAATTCCAAACACACATGCAGTCTCTTCTCTTTAAAATCTGCTGTTAATGGATGAAGAACCCACTTGGCACATACTTTTCAGTATCCAACATTGTGGATAATCTGCTCAACAGCATTATGACCACAACCAAGTTCCTCAACAATCTCTTAGAAAGTCATATGTCAATCTGCACAAACCATGTTGTTCACCCTGTTTTGGTTTTCATGAATGACTGCTGTAGGTGGCCTTCCATTACATGGTTTCTCTTCAGCTTTAAACTTCTTTAAACTTTTTCACTCATCTTTGCTCATTACCTTCAACAATTGTTGCATCATCTTACATATTTCTGAGCCTTCTGTAGATGTTGGCTACAACCTTCTTTGATTAAGAACTTGATGACTGCTCTTTGTTTCTGGTTCATATCCATGGTTATGCAACACTTAGAAATACAGTAAATACATCAGTCATGCAGTAAGAATTACTCTAGCATGACTCTATCTGGCAATGTAATAGCTTCACGTTTGGGCTAGTAGTTTTAGAGAAAATGGCACATATGTATTATTGTCAGTATTCATTGCACTAGGACATATTTGTTTTATTGGTGTCCTCCAGATGTGTTGGATTACAGTTCCTGACTCCCAGACATCACAATCATTTCTGGATTGGTGGGAGCTGTAGTCTACACACATGTGGAGATCACCAGGCTTTCTCTAATCCCTCTGCTAAATAAGGTTTTCAGGTTTCAACAGAACTAAAAATTGAAGGCGGAAGGTTAAATAGTAACCCTGTTTTCAAACTGCATTCAGATCTTTCAAGCAGATAGACTGTGTCCCTGCCTATGGTTTTAAATGGATTTTCCCTATCTTACTTTAAATGTTTAAAACAGCAAGTTAGCCCAGACTGCGTCTTCACTAGCACTCTTACATGTCACACTGTCTTATATGTCACACTGTTTCTTTTTTGACCTTTAGTGGCTTGGCAGAAATCTCATGCATTTCCCATGTGTACATGCATCTATCTGTCTATCTATCTGTCTATCTATCTATTGGAATTACTGAATAAGTTTACACAAACAAACAACAAAAAGGAACACTAAATGTGAGCAATTCTCAAATCATAGCCTATATCCAATAATTAGTTCCAGCAGAGCAGATCCACTGAATCAAAGAGAATCTGGATAGTCAATGTTTATGTATGTGCTATCAATGGAATGAGTCTACTCCAGTTAGGGCTCTGAATTAGATTTAGGCTTTTGTGTTTATATTTTGATTTGTAGCATGCTTTTCTGTTTAAAGGTTTAAAGTGTTCAGTAAAATAATACTAAAACTGGCTTTGTCTGGTTTCTCTTTTATTCAGATGGATTACTAGTACTAAACTGCTCAACAGACTTTGCTTGTCTGGTTAGCCACAAATTTAATAGAGTGGAAAAATTGTGTTTCATGCAGTTCTTTATCCTTGCACATGATATTATCTGTTGTGCTTTGCTCACTTTCCAGCTCTAGTACTGAAATGATGATGTGATTCATAATATGCCATAGCTGGAAGAGAAACTGCCCTACATAATTTCAGTCTTCTAAGATAAGCTTATGGTTTGTTATGCTTACAGATGAATATTCCACCATAAAAGTTCCAGTAGCAACATCAATTGAGAAGACAGCTATATTCCCGCATATCATAAATTATTTTCTCTCAAATATTTCTAAGTCATTTATATGTGAATGTATATATACTGTATCCCTTTGTACCTTTAAAAGGGCAGGCAAGCAGAGAATAGTGAATTTCACGAGACAGTCATACTTACCTGAAAATACAATTTTATTCAGACTTAACTGCATATACTCTTTTGCAAATCATGGATAACATGTTTAATTAAAAAAAACAGCTTAAAATAAATGTTAGTTGCAACTGGAGTGGATCCACTGAATTAATAGAGCTTACAGAAATGTTGATTTACCAAATCCCCATTTATCTACTCTAACTAGGATCAGTAACAATTCAACTCAATTTAGGCCAAATGGTCTTGTGGCACATTAAAGACAAACATTTTAAACATTTGTTTAAATGTTTGTTGTCTACAGAATGTTTATGCTAAATAAAACTTGTTACAAGACTCCTGGGAGGGTGTTGCAACAGACTAACAAGGTTTGTTGTTGTATGCCTTCAAGTCTTTTCCAATAGTGACCCTTAGGCAAACCTGTCATGGGCTTTTCCTGGCAACATTTGTCCAGCAGAGGTTTGCCAACATCCTTCTCAGAGGCTGAGAGAGTATGACTTGCCTGATATCATCCAGTGGCCAAGCAGGGATTCCAACCCTAGTCCGTCGGAGTCCTAGTCCACCACTTAAGTTACCACATCGTGCTAGCTGCTCCCTTGGAAAACCTGTTTAATTTATTGTTCTCATCATTGTATATGGAACTGAAAATATTATTCAATCAGTTTGCAAGTTGAATGGATTCATATTACCATCCATTGCAGGATGAGCCCCTTGCCGCCTGCTCCACTGGTATATCACAGGCCATTTATGTGTAATGTCGTTGTGCAAGATATGGCTAGCAATTTTGCAGCTAATTATTGGGATACCTCAGGTAGTCCTTCTGGCTTTATTAATGCTCTCTCTATGGGGAAAAAAACCCTGTCTCACAATGTGGACAGACAATATTTTATCTGATAAGGCTTTTACCTTCTCTCTGACTACATCAAGTCCACAAAATTATAGCAGCTTGATATCACTTTGAGAGGAATATTTTGGGTCATGTTCTAAACCACCCAAACCACACCCCCCCAAACTTATACAGATGCTGTAGTTTAGCTTTCCCTCCTACAACCTCCTCCCAAGCCACTTGTTGCAGCTGAAAACCACCCAAAAATGGTAAATAGGAGCAACACAATACACCAGTGTGGCCTATAGACAGGGAATCAGAGTGGAAGAGGCATGGGAGAAAGGAGGCATACAAACGCAACAAACAAACAAACAAACAAACAAACAAGGCTTCTCCCCTCATGTACAGTTGCCCACCTGTATTCTGAGATAATGCATTAAAAAAAATTAATGCCAATATAAAATGCCTAATTTCTGATTTTGGGGCACTGGGTTGCTTCATTTGTGCATAAACCCCACCCTATTTCCTATCCCTTGATTATTTGGTATTGAGATTGGGTGACTGATGGCGACACCCACTTGCATGTGAAGACGAACAATCATAAATCAGTACCATGTATATAAATTTGCTCTCAACTCAGAAATCTTTTTCACTAGATCCAGTTCTCAAATTTCACCAGTAGTCTTCATGTATTAAGTCCTGAAGTGAGCCTGCCTTCAGTAACTGAAAGTTGAGAGTGCAGAAAGCAATTTTTTTGAGGTGCAATGAAAGTTTTATCCATCGTTCCTTGATGAATGTTCTGTTGCCAGTATTTTAAACTTTTTATTTTTAAAAAATAGCTTATAGTTTAAAATGATCGATGTGAATTAAGTGGCATTATTATAATGTTAAAACATGTATGAATTAATAGATCCTGTTAGCTTTCTTTTGTGAGATGTTTACTGCCAGAAAAATTACTGTCCTGTATTTTTTTACCTCACAGTCACAGAGTCATGGAAACAGCAAGGGCATGCCCATTATCTCAGTAAGCTCAGCTCCTTTGGATACTCTGCTAAATGCTAGTCAATTTGGGACTATTTTCATCCACACAATTTGGGAGTGTGTGTATGCTTGGAGGGAGACAGCAGCCCTGCTGAGAGGCACATGTAGTATGTGGGAGACAATTACTTTGCCTCTGGTCTAGAACATTATTGTAAAATATAGCATCTGTTAATGGATTTGCTGTGCTCACATTAATCTTCAGAAGAATTTTCAAAATATTTTAGGTTTATACTTTAGTAAAACAAACAAAGAAGAAAAATCCATTGATAACTTTGGCTTAGGATCACCGTAAGTTGGAAATGACTTAAAGGCACACAATAACAGCAACAACAGCAACAATGACAAAAAATGGCTCAGCCTCTGTATGAGCTGAGTTTCTATTAACTGCGTTCTGTATCTGGAAAAGTGTATGTCAGTCATTTACTCTGATCCTCTTCACACACAGTGGCCAGAATCCTGCATGGCTCAGAATAAAATAGTCCAGCTAGCACTTCACATTTACGGGTTAAGCATTTGCAAATTTGATTATTTGTGGATTACTGTATCATTCACCATCTGCTAGATTTGCTGCAGAGCCACTGCAGTGCCCCAGTGACCATTCTCTCTCTGGTAGAGAACATGAGAGGTTAGAGAAGTGTCTGGCTATGCCCCTGTAGCTAGATGCAAACTGATGATGTCATCCAAAGAGGTCAGCCAGGCTCATCCAGAGGTCTCAGAGAATGATTTATTAATTTTGTGTCTAGTTATAGGGACATAGTCACACATTTCTCTGATTCCCCACCCATTCTGGTTCCCCACAGAATGGATAGGGAGAAGACTGCAGTGGCTCTATGATAAGTTGGGGGGCAGCTTTGGTCATGGGTCACTGTAAAGGGAGGAAAGGAATACCAACCTCTGCTCTGACCTGTATATATTATATTTATACTCTTATGTTTCTATTACAGCTATGCCAACTGCTGAGCTATTGGGCTGCTTATTCTGCATAGAAGTCAACTAAAACATTTAGCTTTTGATCCCATTCCAAATCAATTTAAACAGGAGACCAGATCTGCCATGAAATGAACAGCTCACATTAAGGCCTTGGATGTTAAAACTGGTTGCTGTATGGCAGTTAATCATGATGCTAATTGGTATTATAGGTAATGAAAGAAGCCCTTTCTGGATCCACTGATTTATAAAACAAGAGTTCAGAACTCAAGATTTTGTTTAAAAGGTTTTCACCCAGTCTCACTAATCCTCAGTGGACGGAAAGTGGCAACAATTTTCCTTCTTTATATTCCTTGAGACATCTTCCAGACAGCCTGTAGGTTCAATCTAGGCAACATAATACTGTCAGATCAGTTTATGGCATCCAAAACCCACAGTGGAAAGAGATGGAGAAACACATGCAAACACAAGCTGAAATGAAGCATTGAAGAAGTTATATTCCCTACTGTTCAGCTTGGAATAGGCAGGGCTAGTACTTAGTCAGATGAGCAGGACAGAGCCTATGGTTTCTGAAGGTCTGACTGTGTCAAATCCTAGTGTGTCCTTTATCTGTTTTCCTCCACAACTCAGTGGGGAGAGTGGACTCTAGATGGAGAAAGCAATTAACTGTCTTATCAGTGAGGAGCTGTGAGGAATGTTCTTATTGCTTTCTCAGTCTTTTCTCATTCCTTTTTCAAATTCTCTGTCTTTGAGAGGGAATAGTATGTCCCTCGCCCAGATTCTCCCTGGCAATTTAGTCTAGCGGCCTTGTGGTTAGCTATAAAAGTGGCCTCATACTGTCTGAGTTATAAATTATGGCTGATATTTTGTTTTTCAGTTAAAGATTTGCAACCTAGAGTTAGGGATTTGTAACTGCTCTGCATCCAGTAAGACCATGTAGTCTTATTATAAGACTGTGTAAATATCCTCCCAGCCCACTTTACCAGCCAACAGCTACATCAAACAAAGTTCAGCTATAGATCATGCTGCAAGGAAGATGACATTTCCAGTCCTCCTCCTGCCAATGAGCAAGGCTGTGACAATCAGAAGCAGGACCCCTGTCACGAATCCTTATCGCAGCCTCGCTAACTTGGGAGAGGGGCTGGAAACATCATCTGCCCTGAGCCCTTATCAGCAACAGAAAAGATCTCCTTTGCCCAGTGCCGCTGCTAGCTGTTAAGGCGGACTGCTGGGATCAGGCCAGGAGATGTTACTTTGTTGCACACTTGGAAATAAGTAACTGGTGTAGAATATTGGTATCTATTTCCAGGAACCTGATAGCTCAATATAGTCGCTGTAAAATAGATCCCCATGTATTTCTGGCAGTGGTAGCTGGTGACTTCCATGTCACAGGAGTGGTGAACGCATGCCAGGTTTTAACCCAAGTTTTAAAAGAGCTATCCAGGGTGCTGTACCTCCTGGAAATAAAGTTCAGCATGTTGGATAGCTCAGAGTGATGAAAGTGTACCCTGTGGGCCACATATGACCTTTGGACTCTGCTTATTCAGCCATGCAGCTCTCTGTCTTCAATGTCCCCTTAATTCTGTTTTTAAAAATGTAGCAATTCTAATTTTTTTGCCCAAAAACTGCACCCCAAACCCCACAACATAAGATCAAATGCACAAAAATATATCCTTGACTCCATCCCAGAACCCTCAATTCCTAAAATACCTCTGTTTTCCCTCTGCTTCCCTTCCAAACTGGTAACTGGAAGTGATATGACATCTCTTCTGGTTTCCATTCTGGAGGGAAGAAAGAGTGAAACAAATATATTTGGGAGCAGCCTGCTTGGGGATCAGGGTGTAAAATTAGCCCCTGCTCTTCGTGCAGTTGACCACCCCAGGACAGCTCCTTTAAAATTTGTACCTGGAGCAGCCTCTGGTTGGCTAGAATGGCCCACTGTCATGGAAGCCACCAGCTGCCACTGACGGCTGCAAAAAAATGTCCTGTTAGTGACATACATAAGTATAATTCCACCTTAAGTTTATGTATTTTTTTTTTGCCGTTGTAAAGATTGATATTCCCTTCCTTCCTCTACAACAATGAAAACTCCCCCTCCCCCCAAAAAACCCTTACTATATTGCTATGATAATCATCCTAATAGCCATTCGGTGGCTGATGGAGAGAAGAGGAAATTGAAGATGCATCTGGCTATCTTTCCATAGCCAGATGCAAACTGATGGCATCATCTACTGAAATTTCTGGAACACCACAGTGGATCTTGACAGAAGGTTCCTTGGTCTTCACCTGCCTGTAGGAATAGAGGTAGATGCTTTTCCAAATCCTTTTGGGACAGAATGGTCATGGGAATTATCACAGCAACAGTCTCAGGAAGCTATAGAGAAGTTCCGTATGGGGAACTTTTAGAGCAGTGGTTCTCAACCTGTGGGTCCCCAGATGTGTGTGGACTTCAGCTCCCAGAAGCCCTGAGCATTGACCATAGTGGCTGGGGCTTCTGGGAGCTGAAGTCCGCGAACATCTGGGGACCCACAGGTTGAGAACCACTGTTTTAGAGTATGTGTGACCATGTAGGATCTTGGCCTATAAAGTATACTTGAAAGGCCTGGATTGTGCCACTTCTACAGTAGGAGATAACATTGTGTAAATGTTTGAAAGTTGTGCAATCTTACGTACATTTAGCTCAGAGCAAGCCATACCAAACATAGAGGGATTTTCCATTTGGTAAACTTCTAAGGACAGCATTGCATAGGTTCCAAGGCATGATATTTATAAGTGATTCTAGGATACAGATTTGCCTCAAAATTCTTTACTACACAGACTAGCACTGTGTCCCTCCTTGGCTGAGACATCAAGAGGAAATGCATGGGTTGGATTTAAACAAAATGATTCCTCATGAATGGCAGAGATATGTGTTGTCTGTATGTGCCCAGTCTATCAGTTCTTGTTAAATCTACCTGTGCGTGGTATCCTGTTCCTACCCACTGATTTTATTTCTCACTGAGTAATCTAACTACCTAACTGGAGTAAGATCATACTGTTGTTTTTTCCACCAGTATAGCTTATGGTTAGAAACAGCTGAGGCTGACAGAATATATTCCATCCACAGGGCCAAGTACATGTAGCTTAGCAGGCATTTTGTTTAAAGCTTCTCTAAAAGTTTACAAATCATTTTTCTCTTTACTATAAGTCTATGTGAGTGTGTTGTTTTTTTTTTTAATATACATCAAGGGAATAACTGCCTCACTGATGAATTCATGAATGTGAAAACTGTCCTTGTTTGAAAGCTTTCCCTTTTTGTCTTCACTGATGCTTCAAAAGAAAAGATTAAGGATGATTTGAAAGCTTCAAGTCAAATGCTCTATCAGTCCTATCAGCTATATATATCTAGCTGGCACTGTGGGATATCTCCTTACGTCCCTCACTGTGGGTTTTACCCCCTCACAACCATCTGTCGACAAATATCAACATGGCAAGATAGTTGTTCTCCATACATTCTGTAGCACTAATATTATCATCATGAATATAAATTAAAATGTTTTCATGCTTGCTGCTCTTTACTTTCTTTCTTATGCTTCCAGATGCTCACAAATGCACAATGATTAGGCAGCTTGACACAGTTTATGGCAAAATGTGATTACGTCCCCATATATTTTTCTGCATAAACAAATATCTGGCAAGGATCTATTAAGAACGGTTGGTAGGTGGGTGTTTTTTGTTTGTTTGTTTGTTTTGTTTTTAATGAAGATTTCCTTCACTGAAATATAATTACCTTTAACAGAGACTGCAAAGAACAGGAAATATCTTGTAAAAATAATGCCGTGAATTGGCTGCCTGGTTAATGTGAATGGGCCAGTTACTATGGTTTAGCCTAAAGCAGTGTCTGATTACATTCAGAGATTTAACAAAAGAGTGCTAATGTATAGTCCTTTGAATTTCTTGGAGTAAATACTGCAAGAAGGGAGATCTTGAGCGAGGGAGGCAGAAATAGAGAGGGGCAGACAGGTTGATGTCTGCACTAAATGAGATGGTGGAGAAGTGAGGGCAGAGGTTGTAGAGCAGTGGTAGACCACCTGGCTTGTATTCAGAAATCTCTAGATCCATGCTCAAGGCACATATTATGGCACATTCACACAGAGATAAAGCCAATGAATTGCTTCAGCAGAGTTTAGTTCCAGATACTCACTGTTTATGTCTTTGGAATTTAACTTGCAAATACTATTGTTCATAGAACTCTTGAGCAAAAAAAGCCATGACAGCAGATGTATTTTCATAATTCCTAAAAAGTATGGAAACTCGTAGAAACTATTGAAATGTAAATGTTCTTTAAAGTCAAACAGAATTTTAGATGATTCATTTTCTAGTAAAGTTAGAGTTAGACCAGAGTTGAGGAACCTCCAAACCAGGCTAAATATAGACCAAAGAGATTTCCCATATGAACCACTAGATTTTCTGATCAGTGGATGGCACTAAGTGACCTCTTCTCATTTTGGTGTTCAGACATCCAACCTTTCAAAGTATTGAGGAAGCAGGAGGCTATTTGCTTCTAATTAGTGGTTAGGAATATGACCCCTTACTGAGGAGTAGTGGGACAGGGCTAGAAGGTTGGGGGAGAGGAAGGGGAAGTCAGAAGAAGAAAGAGCAGAGAATGAATAGCGTTTGTGTCAGTGTTGGAGAATGGAGTGTCTGCCATTTCGGGCTATGGCCACATTTATGGATGTTATAGTGCCCCAGCAGATTTCCTGGATGACAATCCAGCCTGCAGGCCAAAAAAGATTCCTGACCCCTAGATTAGAGTGTAACCCATTGGGACAACACATGCTTCACATGCAGAAGGTCCCAAGTTTAACTGGTGGCATCTGCAGTTTAAAAGGATTAAGTACTAACTATTGTGACAGACAACTACCTGAAATCCTGAGGAACTTCTGCCGGTCAAAGCTGACCACATTGACTTCAGCAAACACTTGCAAACAATATCAGCTTAGGCAACAGTTTGACACAGCATAAGGATACTTGCTAAGAACTAGGAAGTTTTGGCTTTTTTAATCCGAGGCATAGTCACTTTTGCAAGGGCAGAATTAGCACAAATCACGTATGTTTGGAATATGAGGGATATTAATGAACATTAAAGACATAATGTGAAGGCTTGAGGGAAAATGATTATGGAGGAGATAAAAACAAAATAAATTAACATAAAGATTAACAAATTCTCCAGACTCCCTCCTACTTTAATTTGCTAGGCCTATTTTAAAAAGCAACTTTAAAGCCTAGATTAAAAGCTAGATTCATCACCACTGACACAGGAGCCAGCAGCTGCCGTTGCTCCAGAAAAGTGTGGATGGTGGCACTGGGAGGGGGAATTGGAGAAAATTGGCTTCCTCATTCTAGCAGCAGAGACATTTTGAACAAAGTTTGCTTAGAGACACTCTGGCCAGGAATAAAACTCTGGATCAAAGCAACTGAATAAAGCACCTGCATCTAGACTCTGAACGGAAAGATGGGCAATGCAAAATAATGCAATCACCGAGCCGCAAACTGGCCCAAGGCTGAAACAACTTGGAAAATTTTTTGGCTAAAAATAAAATTTGTCATTTTCTGTGTATTACATTATTATACATGTATTTATAGCAGAAATGTATTAGTATTCACTAATTATTTTGCTTATTAATATTAGTTCATTAGTCTCATTATATCTGTGTATTTGTTTAATTTTTTTTCTCATACTATGCACTCAATGCAAAAAGATCCCACTGTGTTGCATCTTATCTATTCGGTAGAAACTGAGCCTACATCTGCATAGCTAATTTGGGCCTAGTGTTTACCACTTCTTCAAACATTCTTTCTCTCTGTATTTAAGGGTCCATCCACAACAGGGGAATGTATCTTAAAGTATCAAGAATTTTCAGCTCTTTTTCTTTCAATTTTACCGCATATTCTCAGACTTGCATCCAAAGTTTTTCTTAAAATATCTTGAATTTCCTTCACTGAGGTCACTCATAAAGCATCATAAAGCATCACACGTAGGCCCTTTTTGCACCTTACTTGGTGCTGCTGGCGTCATGCGGGGATCGTGCGAAAAGCCTCATCTCGTAGGCACTCATTTCCCCTCCACTTCCCCTCCGCACCAGCTCTGTGCTGGCTGGAAGGAAGCGTGAGTGCTCCGCCCATTCCTTCTGCAGTGCAGCCATGTACTTTCCCAGGGCCCTTTTTGCATGCCAGTCCTGTTGCAAAATGGCCTCAGGAGCATTGTGCAATTGTGAGGACCATTCCGCATGATGTCCTCGCAATCATGTGATGCTCTCGAGGCCATTAGGTGGCATTTTCGGCTTGTTGCTGAAAATGATGCATGATCGTGCGTCCCTCCCATGCCCCCCACACATTTACCTTGTGTGCAGAGGCTCTGGATGCGTGGCCATCGCGCTTCCTCCCCCAGGACAGCCTGGGAAAGTACCTGGCTGCACTGCATAACCTAAGTTATTTAGCCTGTTCATCAATTTGTATTTAACTCTTGGCTTCCCCACTGTCTTGCACACTTATATAGCTCACCCTGTCATTGCTTAAATGGTATATTAATTGTCAAAGCAGCAGTTATCTGAAGTAAAAACATCCTTTCTTTTTCATCATGGAAATTCTCAACACTATCAAACTTGGAGTCTCCCCTCCTAACATAGCCACCCCCCACTTTGGCAAGCACTGGGTTTTATAACATCACTTGCCAATCAAAATGTTTTCGATGTGCTCTTGCTTAGGATCAGTTTAATTGCTATTTTATTGTTAGTAATTTGTTGAAAGAAAATAAAATTTAAAAGAGAGAAGAAAGCATTTTCCAGAGCCTATCAGGATTAGAATGATAACCTTAACACTACAATCATATGAAATAGGGTTTATGAGTCTATATCTACTGACTTACATTGCAAATATAAGAACAGACTCCTTAGCTTATTTTATTTCTTCTAATCGCTCTTAATTGGCCACTTTGTTTGTACTGAGAAAGCAAAGTGTACTGTACAGGCTGTTCTGGGACATTTGTTCATCAAAGACATGTCCAATATGTGGAAACACATTTAAGATTAATGCATTGAAATCAGGGGAGCTACATGACTTGGAGAAGGAGAAATGCTACTAATAGAGAAACACTGGAAAGATGATCCTCTGAAGATGCCAGCCACAGATGCAGGCGAAACATCAGGAAAAAATACTAATAGAACACGGCCTCAAAGCCTGGAAAACCCACAACAACCTATGGATTCCAGCTGTGAAAGCCTTCGACTTTATTTCCATTGTCTACTTTTTCTGTGTGGATGATATTGTGGCTTCTGTTTGATTACTTTGTTATTTATGTTATTTCTGAACACTAGTGTGGATAAATGACTATAATTTCAACACAGTATGAGAGCTGAGAAAGCTTACAGTATCCTCACTGGACATCCTTCCTTTTGGCACATGTATTACAAACACAGGCTTGGATTTGCTCCATGTTATGAATAAGGAGAACACATAGCCTATCTAACTCAGGTTCTTGCAGCAGTTCCTCTCTAAACAGAAGTGCTCACTTCCATCAGCAAGATTGAAGTTCTGAATTTTCCCTGGCAGCTTTCCCTATTTACAGTTACACATTGCTCCTTCTCTAGAAGGTGGTTTCTCAAGAAACTCAGGTTTCTGTAGAAACACTGCCGTCTTGCCTGAGCATAGAAACAAACATAAAAATCTACCATGAACCTTTGCTTAGCAGGGGGTCTACAGCAGCCTTCTTTAACCTTTTTTTTTAATTGTAGTATAGTTTCTACCACTCTTGAGCTAGAATGACCATTAGCAGCAGTGGCTTGGGATTATGGGATTTGTAGTTCAAATTGCAAATTGGAGAACACCATCCTACAGGCTCTTAGGCAGGCTTTCCCACAACCTGCTACTTAATCATTTTAGCTCAGGACGGCAGGGACCAAACTGGGACATTTCTGCATTCAAAACATATGCTTTACCGCTGGTTTTCCTGCTTAGTTTCTATGCATGCATTTTCCTTGGTGAAACAAGTTTAGTTGTACCTGCTCTGGGACTTTTTGCCCTATTTGCCATACATTCTAGCACTAAAGTTTGGTCTTGCAATCAGATCTTAGACTTCACCACTGACACAAATAGACTTCCACAGCTTGGCATTCTACAGAGACCAGTTTTTGTCATATCCTTCTTTGCTCAGTTTTGATCCATGCGACAATTTTGCATGAGGCTGATATGCTGCAATTTATATAGTGACATTGTACTGGTGCAGCAATACGGCATTCCAACCTTGGAGTAGGGACATATTACACTGTGATATGAATGTTTGCGTACTGCAGCTTTCTTCATCAAACGCTCAAAGTTTCAGCGATTTTCTAAAACTGGGCCACAGGCTAACCCATCAGATCATAGCTAAATAAAAGGCTATAAAATGGGACTGTTGTTTCATTGTCTACCGGGTTCCTTTGACAAGAGCATGTTTATCTTCTGTCTCAGAAAAGAAGCACAGCAAAAAATTAATCAGTAACATAATGCACACATTGTCAAAGAGAGATTCATTAGAAAGCAGCTTCAAAGCTGTTCATTGTTTTGATGTTAATCAATTATATCATTCATTAGCAACACAATCAACTCAGTTACCTCTTAAAGGGCCTGTGTTCCCATTTTTATATCATTAAATTAAATGCAACGGTGCCAGGGATACCTGTGGTTTTGTTTCCAAACTAATCTTGGCTGTCAGATGAAATTAGTAAATCTCAGAACAATGGTGGAGAATGTAATTGACACTACTGTATTTACTGCAAATGGTAGTCATATGCCTCAGTCCAGAGGGGGCTGCGCACATGAGGAAACAATTGAAAACCAAGCATCAAAATGGATGCTGCACTTAGAGTTCCTGACAGTGCATCTCTGAATCCAGCACCTATTGCCCTTTGTGCATTTAGATACAGATGAACAGATTCCAGTGCCATGATGTGAATATGATACAGTAAAATATCTCCACATGGACAAGGAAAAAATGACACAGACTTCAGTGAGAAAGAAAACTACCAATTAGTTTTTGTATAGTTATATTTAATAATTATCTTTTACATTCTTAACACATAACAGAATATAAACTGTCAGATCAGGATTGCTGGAGGCTGAACACTTTAAAAAACTGAATGTGTTTCCCTAGTAAAAAGTATTATGTTTGGACTTTTTTTTTTTACTATGATTATTTACAGCTTCTTAAACTATAAAGTCACATACTCTGAAACTTAAAACACATTTTAATGCTTCAGTTCTGCACACACTTATTTGGGAGTAAGTGCCACTGAACTTAATACAAATTATTGCATAGTAGGAAAAAGTTAATATAGGACTGTGTTGTACATATCCAGATTTCAGAAATGACTGCACATTCCCCACCACGGCAAGCGAGCAATAAAGAAGAAAGAAAGAAAGAAAGAAAGAAAGAAAGAGAAAAATCTTCATGTTATGAAAAAGGAAAGCAATCTCTGCGAACTGGCACAAGTCTCAGTGCTTCTTCTGAGGCAAAGGCTGGCCCCTGGAGGGGTATATCAGTACTAATATCCCTTAAATGCCCCAGTAAACCCTAACTTAACACTGGCAATTTGGGAAATGCTACAAAACTTTTGTAAAATATCTAAACAGCCAAAGCTTTTGTTCCATATAAGGCAGTGGTTCTCAACCTGTGGGTCCCCAGATGTTCGTGGACTTCAGCTCCCAGAAGCCCTGAGCATTGACCATAGTGGCTGGGGCTTCTGGGAGCTGAAGTCCACAAACATCTGGGGACCCACAGGTTGAGAACCACCGATATAAGGGAATGCATAGGATCCTTGACTAGTAGGAAAAGGATCAAAACTACTCTATAAACAGGAGTGGGCAGAAGCTAGATTGGAATCTGAATCTAGATATATCTTTGTGCAATATGCTGTAGATCAGCAACAGTGAACCACCGTTCTAATCATAGCATTTTTGAAACAGAAGTACTCAATCAGATTTAGTAAACATACTTAATTCAGATGTAGATTTGTACTTTGCAGGAAGGTATGGCTCACAGAGTTCTCTTGGTAATTGTCTCTGCTCACTAGGTCACCATTTTGGCCTTGGATTTCATACTTTAAGTCAAACAAAAACAAGGTATACCTCAGAAGCCTGAAGTCTGCCCCCCTTTGTATTATAAAACCAATGGTTTTGTCACATTTCAAAGTTTTGGTACAGTCCCGGTCACCCCCTCTCAAAAAGGATATTCAAGAACTGGGGAGGGGGAGAAAAGAATGACAAAAATCATCCAAGACAGTAGGAGGGGCTAGCTTTCAAAGGAACTATCCAATGTGCTGAATGCTGTCCCCAAACAGATTCAAGACTTTACATAGCTAGTTTAAATTTTGGATTAGAACTCGAAATGGATTAACTGCTCCATCAACATTGGGAACACTAGTCACCATGGACTTTAGAACTTGAATACTTTCCTTATGAGCGGAGGTTAAAAGCTTGTGATGCTCTAGTCCTAGCACTATGACAGGTTTATTTAGTAAGGTGGGGGAGGATGTTTTCAGTGGCTGCCCCCAGGCTCTGGAACTCCCTTTCTATATAGGTCAGACTGTCTTTCTTTCTCTCTCTCTCTTTTATTGGCTGCACAAACAGATGAAACCCTTTCTTTCTGTTTCAGGCCTTTGAGGACTGATTGTTTAAGTGGAACGGGCCTTGTACAATTTGCTAGATATTCAATTTGTTTTTGGGTTTGTTTTTCTTTTTTTCTTTTGCTGTGCAGTTATGTTTTTTATGATATGTGTTTTTAATTGGTTTTAATTTTTGATAGCTTAATCACTTTTTTAACGTTTGCATTTTGTGAATTTTAACCGTAACTGGAAACCTCCAAGTTTGCACAAACCAAATAGCAGACGTGCTGTTCTCCTGCTCTTAAGACCAGGACAAGGAGCAATGGATACAAGCTGCAGGAGGGGAGATTCCACCTGAACCTCAGGAAGAATTTCCTGACGGTCAGGGCTGTCCGGCAGTGGAGTGTGCTGCCACGGAGTGTGGTGGAGTCTCCTTCTTTGGAGGTTTTTAAGCGGCGGCTGGATGGCCACTTGAGAGTGCTTTGAGGGTTTTCCTGCATGGCAGGGGGTTGGACTGGATGGCCCTTGTGGTCTCTTCCAACTCTACATTTCTATGATTCTAAGAAAGCCAGTTACTGAATTGAAAATACGCATTAGGGGACATTGGCAAGAGCGTCCAATCCTCACTGGGGTGCCTGATGTGTATAGTGAGCCAGCGTCCACTGAGACTGTAGAATATCGGTTCCAATTTGCTTCAGTCCCACTGGACATCAGTCCCTCTGCCGGGTCTGTTATCTAGTTACCTAACAGGACACAGTTGTGGTACATCTTCACAATTCTACTCGGTGCAGACACAAGTCCGCTTACATGCAAGCAACAGGACTTCCCTACAGGATTCCAGCATATGTATTTTCTAGTCTGTTGTAAGATGATTTGAGTCCCGAATCCGGCAAAAAGCAGGATAAAATAATAGTAATAATAGTAACACTAGCCCCAAACGCGTGCATAAGATTGTGATTTCAAGGCAAAGAAAGGAATACAATACAATTTGTCCATGCATACTGATATTCCAGGTATCTCACTTCGCTTGTATCTCGAACCGCACGGCTACGAGGCGAATCGGAGCAGCTCTTAAAGTAAGTAGCTGCTACGTGACAGGAGAGGAAGCCTTCTCGCGTCTTGTAGCAACCCTTCAGCCGCGCTTTTCCTAACTTCTCCCTTTGCAAACGTGGCCCTCGGTAGAAGGCGGCCACCAGTCACGGGAAGCCGCCCCTCGGAGGACGCAGGCTCTGCCTCGGAGGAAGGAGCGGCAAATAAGCCGAGCGTCCCAAAAAGGGACCGTCGAAGTCTCCCGCTCGCTCTCCTGCGGCTGCCGAAGTTGCCGGGGTGCGCTTGCGCGCTGGGGGTCGCTCTTCGCTCCCCCTCCCCACCGCCACTGCCCCGGCTCTGCCGCTGACCCTGGCGCTGGCGCCGCCCGCGGCGTTGCCTCGTGGCGGCTCCCTCGCTGCCTATTTTAGTCAAAGCCTCGGCCGCCCGCTTCTCCGGCGGCGGCGGCGGCGAAAGGGGCGAAGGCGGGCACTTTCCGGGCACTTGGGAGGCAAACTCGAGGCAAGGAGAGCAACGACGGTACAGGGAAGGGGCGCGGAGGGATTTCTCGTGAGGGGTGGCAAAGGAGCGGGCGGAGGGTTGCCCTTTCTGGCGCGGCTCCTGCGAAATTCACTTGGGGAGGGAGGCGAGGGGACGAGCGACCCGTAGTGGCCTCGCTGCCTCTGCTCTTCGTCCCCCTTTGCAAACTCTCTCCCCAGCCGTGAGCTACAAAAGGGGTTGCTTCCTCCCCCTTTTTCTTTCCAGAGGCGCAGAGGACCCCGGGGCTGGGAGAGCCCCACCCTCTGAACTTGGCAGCGTTGACTGCCCGGCGCTTGGGATTTTGTCTTCATTGCGCGGCGAAGGAGAGGCGCTCCCCGCGCGCGCCTGGGGCGGGAAAGCCGGGCTGCGCGGTGGGCAGGGGGGAGCCGAAGCCCCTCCACCCTTTTCTTCCCCAAGGCGGCGGCACCACCGTTGCCCAGTCTTCCCTCCCCCCTGATTCCAGACTCTGAGGAGTCCAGACTGGCTTCCCGCGTTCGCATTGCGCGCCAGTTCCTCTTTCTGTGACCTCGGTGTAGGAAGGAGGGCGAGGCCAGAGCTTGGTAGGGGGGAAACCACACCGCTCAGCCCCTTCCGTCTGCTGCGGAGAGATAAAAGGGCGGGTTGAGCTTGTTCTGTTTCTCCTTCGGTTTTGCGGCGGTGGAAGTGGGAAGGATGAAAATGGGGCGTCGGAGAAGCTGGGGAATTTGGCACTGGGGGAGGAGAGTTATCACATAACCAACACTGACATTCATAGGTGTCCCTGCTCAGCAGTATTTGTGTTTACCTGGTATGTTGAAGGTTTCCGTTCCTGATTGTAGGACTCTCTAAAAGGAGGCACCCTGGAGTTCTAACTTCCCTGGAAACTCTGCTTTCTGATTTGAAAGTTCTTGCCAATAAAAGGAGGAAAGGCATTTTGTTTATGCTCAGAGGGCCTAGTTCTGTCACATTCAACACTGCAACTACCAAAAAATGTATGGGCCAAACTGCCCCTTGGCAATTGTATTAATGCCTACTACAATTAGAATTATTGTTAATTATTTACTTGGATGTACTAATTATTTTTGTGGGTTTAGATTTGTGATCAAAACAGTTAATCAGCAAGGTTTAACTCTTCTGGAGTTAAATGGTTACTGTTAGATTATGAATTTCCACTTGCAGCAAGGGCAGGAACCAATGTTTAGCTATATGTAGTTGGTTTAGTAGTTTGTGTGTGGTTCATTTTGACTATTTGTTGTAATGTGTCTTTTGTAGTTTTTGTTTTGTGTGTTTGTACTTGTCTTACTGTGCTCATTTTTTTTATATAATTTAATAAAAGTCATATAAAAAACCCTGCCCTTTGGACCACCCTCATAGTACAAAGTTTCTGTATACCATTACCCTTGTTGTTGTTATGTACCTTCCAGTCATCTCTGACTCATGGTGGCCCTGTCATAGCATTTTCTTGGCAAGATTGGTTCAGAGGGGATTTGCCATTGGTGTCCTCTTAGGCCAAGCAAGTGGGACTTGCCCAAGGGTTACCCAATAGGTTTCCATAACTGAACGGGGAACCGGGTCTCCTAGAGTCATAGATCAGTACCCAAACCGCTATACCACACTGGACCTTGCTAGCATGCCTTTTGGAAGTTAAATAGGTTGGGCTCAGTGAAGGTTTGGTGGCTCTAAAATCAGTGGGCACTGAATCTGCTTCAGGTTTACTCCAGACTTTAAAGGTGCCATTCAAGGTATCCTGATCCTCCTATAGGTTCAGCATCTTGCATACCTATTTTAAACCCTGGACTAAAACACAGAACAGATTCACTGCTCCACTGATAAAGAGATCCACCAGACAGCACTAAGACAGTCTGGTTGGATCGGAGAACACCAGGGAATATCAGGAATCCCCAGGCAGCCTTAAACTCTGAAAAGCCATTGCTGTTAGAGTTGATACTATTGGACTAGATGTTTTAAGGCAACTTCCCTTATTTGTCTGTATTCTGCGCTCTAGTCCAGAATTCAGACTTCAGTCTTATCTAATGCACCTTTCTTATCAGTGTCTAGAAAAGTGGACAATCTGCTGCAACCAAAACCAAAACAAAATAATATTTTTATGATAAAAAGACTAATGTATCTATTATGGCATAAGCCTTTATGGACTTTAAACCACAAAAGTTTACACTATGAGAAATCTGTTAGACGCTAATGTGGTACAAAATTTTTCATTGCATTTATTTTTCTTAACTCTCTTCCATGTGGTCAGAAGATTGCACATGCTTGGCATCAAAGCAGTTTATGTTGTGCTGAACTTGGGCTTGCCTGGCTTGCAGTCCAGGTTTATGTGTGTTTACTATGAAGTAGGTTTCATTGAATTCATTGTGGGCTTGCCCTTTGGTAAGGGTGCATAACAGTATTGGTCTCCTGCAAAGCTGAGGAGCCTGCAGATGTAGTTGGACTCTAATTCTCATCAGCCATAACTAGGCTAACCTAGGGGATAGGGGATAATGAAAATAGTAATCAATATCTAGAACAGTGTGGGTTTTCCATTCCTGTTCTGACAGCTGGGCTAACCTACCTGAGGCAGACAACCTGGCAGACCATTGGGAAATACATACATTCCTTGGAGATCTTTGATCCCAGTATTACCCAAGCCCATCCCTACTTGATTTGCACATCCTGATAGAAATAAGAATTGTAGCCATTTTCTCACTTTGGAGGATATTGGAAGCTAAGGGCCTACAGTACAGGTCTTTCAAAACCAGATTTATTTCCTACACTATTCTTGTTTGGGTTTAAAAAAAGGCAGAATAAGAAGGATGATTGCAGAGAGTCAAAGTTGCCTGAGAACCTTGGTCTGTGTGAGTTCCTCTGAGGCATTCTTTTCTGGCAGTGAAAAAGATCCTGGAATTAAGTTGCTATCAGGCTGTTCAGATACTAGCTCATGATGGAGAGCAGCAGGGAGTGACGAGCAAAAACATATTTTTCCTTCAGAAAAGTAATAGTATAAAGCGTGATATTTAATATAAGTAGCCTTTGTCAGGAAGATGGACTTCTTTTTCTTGTTAAAAGCATCTTTTTATCTACTATATAAAAGTCAAAATTTGTATGTATGTTTGTCTGTCTGTCTGTGTCAGGCGAAGACCTCATATGGTTGGCCGTGTCAGGCAAATGACATAATTGGCTGTATCAGGTAAGGATTTCATATGATTGGCTGCCTGAGAAGATTCTATGGAATCCTAGGGTTTGCAGTTTAGGGAGGGGCCTTTAGAATTCTAAGCCAGAGAGCTCTTGGGTCTGGCTGGTTGCTATGGAGATATGGCCTAGCAGCAAGGAGGAGGGCAGTGTATTCCTCTGCATGTTAATAACTCTGAATACAGATTGAATTGGGGAATATGGGGGAAAGTTATAGGTCCTGGACAAGACAGTTGGGGAGTTAGAGACACAGGATCTCAAATTTTTCAAACAAGTATTACCTATGAGAAAATAAAATCCTGGGCAACACCGGGTATATACACTAGTTACGTATAAAAAAGGGCCTTTCCACATTACATTGTTATAGTACTATTGTTCTGCTTTCAACATCCTGTGGAATTCTGGAGTTTGTTGTTTAGGGAGGTCAAAGAGCTCTCTGGCTGAGAATTCTAAATGCCCTTCCCTAAACTGCAAACCCCATAGTTCAGAAAACTGCAAACTGCAAACATCCATAGGATGTTGAAAGTGGAATAATAGTACTATATTAATGTAGTGTGGTAAGGCCCTTGGACATTGTAAGAATTTTAGTTTGGGTCTAATTCCAATAGGATTGTGAGGATTAAGGGCTTATATCCAAAGCTTCACAAACAGAAACGTGTATTCTCCTGTTTATCCTTTCTCCTTCTCTTTTGCAGTTGTATCTCCTCTATTGAACTTTGGATTGCATGTTCCTAGCAGCAACAGCTCGCCCTCTTTAAAGTGCCTTGCAGCTGATAGGATGATGATGATGATGATGATAGTAATGTGTACTTATGGCTAAAAAATAGTCTGAAATATAATAGCTCTACCATAAGCTAGTATGTTGGGGGGAAATCTACTAGTAGAAAGAATTTTATTCAGCAGCAGAAGCAGGCTGCTGTGCTTTGGGTCTCCTATTTTTTCATCTGCTCACTCCACTGGCTAGAGATTTGTCAAAGGGATTCATATTCACTATCTATTCAGTCTTAAAACATTATTTTTGTGAATATTTAAGCCTGTGATATTGTTATTTTACCACTTATAAAGATGAGCAAGTATGGCTTGAAGTTGCTGTGCTTTGAACAGTAACACCTAGAACCCCTTCCAGATGGGAAAAATCTGAAAAAAATCTGCAAGTCCCAGGTTTTGTTCCTGTATAAACCAGTTTTATTTTGGAGATTCACATTAGTTTTTCCTTCATCCTGAAGTATTTCCTGAGAACTCCTCTCATTACCAAGGACTTTTCATTCTTTCTCCCCAGATGAAATTAAACCCAATATTTTCTGAAATGAAATGTATCTCTCCTTGGCTGTTTGTATTATCCCAGAACTAGCTAAGATGTCTGCTGCCAGGAAACAGATATTGTTTCCAGGACACAGATTGAACGGAGAGCAAGCCAAGGAAAGAGGAATGGTTGCACCAAAACAAAATGATCCTAAAGTTTAGCTAATACAATATTGCTAAAGTACTTTGAGTGCAGGAAAGTCTGAGTAGAAATTGGTGAAAATCAATTTTGATAATGTTGAGTGAGTCTAGGTTTGACAGGAAGAGAAGAAAGAAGAACACAAGAGAGGGAGACCTGGGATATTTCAAGAAAGAGTTTGGATATAAACCTGAGGAATATGCAGGTAACGTCAAAATAAAAATGACTGGAAACTCTTGATACTTCCAGAGACTTTTTTCTGCTTCTGGATGAGTCCTTAATTAACATTTCTTACAGTCTGATGTTTCAGCTGAAATGACAAATAGTTGCAAAGAAGGCCTGTGATCCGAGTACAGGAAAAGAATCTTAGCCCAAAGCTGCCCCCTTGCTTGGACCATGGTTTGCCATGGTAAATGGTTAAAATCAGAAACAAAAGTTGTCTTGGGAAGAGAGGAGGGCAAGATAGGGCCTGGTAGCCAGGGTGAAGCCAGACCTTCATCTCAGATTAAATTCTGGTTTAGCATGGTGTCTGAACACAGGTAATTCAAGGCATTTTGGTATCCTGGACAGGAAAATGAGCTGTCTGCTGTAAATTCTGCAGCCTTTATAAGTGTTTGTTTTCAATTGAAGCAGATTTTATTTTTTTAAAAAAAATCCAATCGCTTTGCTGATTCCGCTGTACTTTATCCTATATGGCAACTGTCACATAGCACTGGTGTGTCATCTTGGAGCACAGAACCACCTGTGAAGCAAAAACATTTCAGCAGCCAAATTCTGAGATGAATTCTGTTCAGATTACTGGTTATCACATGCTTTCTAAGCACAATAGAATAAGCCAGGTCCTGAGTTTACTCATATATGTTCAATCATAGATATCACCTGCCCTTGGGCTTGAATGAAAATATAATAAGTCTGACCTAAACTAGTTCTAACGCCCACCTTGAGTAAGTTCCAATGTCCCATTTGAATCAACAGAATTTACGTGTTGTCAGGTTCCCGTTGATTCAGTGGTTCTCCTTTCGCAGAGGCTAACAAATGCATATATGCCATTATTCTAGACTCCAGAAATAGGTCCATGGGCCAGTTTTCACCACTCCATTATGGGGCTTTTTCTACTGGTGTTACTTGATTGTCTCTACCAAAAACAAAACAAAAAAAAAGGAGGAGGTCTTACATGGAGGCACGTGCATACCAGAAATATGCCCCCGATTAGTTCTACTCTCCGTGGTGTGTGTCCTAGAAGAAGGAGTACAGGTCAGAAAATAAAGTGCATACATCATATTGGACTTCCCAGACAGTTAAATTCTAGGGGTCCCACATCACATGGGCCATTGATTAAAAGTCCTTGACAAACTTACTTTCCCATTTAACACTTACCTTTTGCCCAGTTTCATGACAGACACAGCAAAGTGAGGTGATTGTTGTTATATAACTTCAACTCAGACATATGACAATCTTGTCCTTGTTTTTTCTTGGAAAGATTTATTAAAGTTTTGCCATTGCTGCCTTCTTAGATTGAGGGAGTGTGACTTGTCCAAGGTCACCCAGAGAGCAAAGTGGCAGTTGATGACTCAAAGGGGTGAGTAAAGATTTGGTCCTTGGTCTACCAGAATACTAGACCAACACTCAAACTGTGGCACAATGTTGGTTCTGCAAATGGGGGTGAGTTATAGTAAATGCCAGATTCTGAGAATTTTCAAACAGATAGCCTGTGTTAGTTTTTTTCAATATAAATAGTAGAGAAGGAAAGGGGAAAAGAATCTTGTCGAACCTTTCAGACGAACTGGTTTATTTTATTATAGAGTTTGTGGATCACCGTCTATTTCCTCAGAGTACAGTATTCAAGCCTCAGGTATAAATAAATGTACAATAACATAATTGTAGGGCTGAGATCAAAGTGAAATGGTATACAGAAAAGGACAATTGTCACACTGGTCAAAAACCTTCAAAGCACTTATCAGAAGCATTTCGGCATATATAGGCTAACACACCAGTTTCCAGTTCTGAGACTGTTAATTGTCTCTGAAATGTGAAAGCAATATATTTCACTGTCAGGAACATTGCTTCTGTTGAGAGTGAGTTGAATTCTTTCTGAGAATGAATCCTGTTAGCTGTAATGTGCATCCTCCAAAGATATTTTTAAAAGCTCAATCTATCTTGTCAGCCTATCTGTTTTGGTTGCTTTAGTCTCTCTCCTGCCCTCTTTCTCTCTCTCTCCCCCTTCCTCCCTCCTTCCCTCTTTTTCTCCCCATCTCACATACAGATACTACTGTTTTGGAAGGAGATAAACAAGAGGAAGAAAATAAGTTGATTTGAGCTAAAATGGAATATTTTTCAGTATCAACTGTTTGTTTTAGTTTTATGAATACTGAATCAGTGGCTTCTGCTATGTAGTAACATTTCATTTAGAGAACTACTGTCACTTGGTAATGTTGTTAAGATATCAGTAGGGAAATCTGGCGTCCCAGAGCTCTTGCCAGTATGCTGAGTGGGTGCGTGAGTTGATTTGCATGTAGATTAGCATATGAAAGAGGGGGAAAAGTCCAGTTTGTTTTGCTTAATGTGGAGCAGGTCTACTGCCTTAGGGGGTTTATATTCCAATAGCCAAATCAAAATTAAGTTTTAGTTGCTGCTTCTCTGTGATAGTGTATAAAAAAAAATTCCCAAATGGGCTCTTCGCAGAGAAATACCTTTATTGCTGGTGCAACTACCATATGGAGTTGAGACTGTGTTGATCACAGGGCAAGCTAAATGCCCCTTCCTTTTGCCCTTACATTTCACTTGCCCCTTCATGACTGGCAGCTGATGAGTTCTCTATTGGTGGGTCTGGTGAATCCCTTCTGGTTTTCAGTCTGAATTTTAGGGAAGCTATCCAAGGTGCTGAATCCTATATGTAAAAGAGTTTCAGCATTTTGGACAGCTTTGAAGTTGAGAAAAACACAGCATGGATTCACCACCCCCACTGACATGGAGGTCATCAGTTGCTACTTTGTGAGAGACTAAAGCAGCCAAAGAGTTGGATCCCTTTGTGGCTTGAAGGGTAAGAATAGGGGGTGGGGGCAGGAATGGGGAAATGTAAGCAAAGAAGCCTCATTGTCTTGAGGACTCTTTCTCACTGGTATATAAAACTGTTTCCTACATTCTGTTGTTGTGACCGAAGCCCTCTCCTGCACAAAAATACCACATGGGGTTCCAGTGTTTTTGAGGAATATGTGGGTGATGTTGAGCCACAGAGAGAAATTGAGTTGAGATTATTAGCAATGAGCAGAACAGGTCATAGAAAAGATCTTTGGTTCTCTTTCAGCTTTGCCGTATTCTTGAGTGTATGCGCTGAAGTTACTTGTTGGCTTATGGCAAATCTATGAATTTCATAGTCTTGTTTTTGCCATTGGGCAGATTTCTATCTGACTTGGTTGGTTTCCATCTTGCCTCTCTCTCTACAGTGCAGATGGGTAGGGAGTGGAAGCTTTAGCGCTGTAATTGCTTTATAATGAACGTGAACTCAGTAGGGATCAATTATTCCTTCTCCTTTCCCCTTTATAAGAAGGATAAGGAAAGGGTAAATGTGCAAGTCAGTTCTAAAACTTGTGACTCCAAGAGTTCAGTGTCCTAAGGATTTGAACTTACTTAACAAAAGCAAGTGTCCAGCGCTTTTCTCTCTGTACAAGTAAGCTCGAAAGTATGTATTGCAGGACATGTACAATGGAAGTGCAGAAGGAGGGAAAGACCCTGCAGGGAATTCAGGATCCTGCCTCTCCATGCCAGTCTCCACACCTGCCAAAAGCAGGCTAAAAAGTTACATTCAGCAAGCATGCAAATTTAGTAATAATTTGTACAATTTCCAGCGGAATCAACTTTTTTTTTTCTGTTTTACAAGGCAGAATTTGGCATGTGTGATGGAATGCTCTTACCATGATTTCTGCCATCTGTATAAGATATTTATCAGTTAACAAATAATTGTAAGCCATCTTGGGTCCTGCATTGAGAGAAAGGCAGTGTATAATAAATACATAAATACACATAAAAAATAAATACACAGTTAATTATTACATTGATTTGAGGAGTGATGGTTTTTAGACATCTCACTTCATTGGACCTGTGATCATTCAATAGATTATGTTACTGAAGGGGAAACAGGAAAGGATAGAACAATTGAACAATAGAGTGGACTTGTAGAGCCGTGTGCCTCCAGCTGGGTAACCATGCATGAAACCTTTAGCAGAGTTAGTCTCATTTCTTTTTTATTGAAACAGAGACCCTTTCCACAACGCACCTTTTCATGGAGCTGGGGTGCGGGGATCGCGCAAGCAGCCTCTAGCGAGAGGCTCTCACGTCCCGGTTCCTTCAGCTCCACAGCTTCCACCCGCTTGCGCGAAAGCCCTGCCTCTTCCTTCCACAGTGAAGCCTGGGATTTTTGCAGGTGGTGCTGGGGCAGGAAGCATGAGCACCGTGGCTCCAGAGCTCCACATGCACAGCAAGTGCATGCAGGGCCCCAGAGCGATGTGCGATCGTGCATCATTTTCAGCTCAAAGCCGAAAAGTGCGTGAGCAGCACCTGCCAGACCCTGGAGCATCGCGCGATTGTGAGTACGTCATGTGGACCACTCCTCACATTTGTGCGACGCTCCAGGGGCCCTTTCGCATGGTATGCAGGGCCCCAGAGCGATGTGTGATCATGTATCATTTTCAGCTCAAAGCCGAAAATGAAAAAGTGCGTGAGCAGCACCTGCCAGACCCTGGAGCATCGCGCGATTGTGAGTACGTCATGTGGACCACTCCTCACATTTGTGCGACGCTCCAGGGGCCCTTTCGCATGGCAAATGCCATGTGAAAAGGGCCGGAGTGAAATGGGTATATATTGGCATGTGAGCTAGTGGCGTCTGTGGACTCATTTACAAGGCTTGGGTCACAGTGTGGCAAAATTGTTGTAAAGTTGCCAGAACAGTGTTTGTAAAATAACTAATTGACAGTATATAAATACTGAACTATATATAATTCTATCAAATGGTGGTTCTAAAATACAAGTGATGTCGATTATGTTGTAGGAAACTGTGTTATTCTAAAGTAGAAAACAATTTTCCAGTATCTAGGAAGTCCACAGAACTTCTGTTCTGTATCTCAGGAACGGGACAGTTGTATAATATTGCTTAGGTGCTTAAAACTGACCAATTCCTCACTGTTGGCTTTGGAGTAATTTCTTTTGACTAGGTCATTTTTGCACTACACTGTTATAGTGCTATTATTCCACTGTCATCATCTGATGGAATCCTGGGGCTTGCAGTTTAGGGAGGGGCCTTTAGAATTCTCAGCCAAAGAGCTCTTTGGCCTCAGTAAACTACAAACCCCAGAATTCCACAGAATGTTGAAAGTGGAATAATAGCACTATAACAGTCTAGTGAGGAAATGGCCTATGTGTTTTTGAATCAAATAAACACTTTGTGCCTTGCAGCAGAGATAACTGAAATCACATGTACTATTCACGCTATGGAGGACTTGCTATATCTTGAACAGGTTCTCAACCTGTGGGTCCCCAGATGTTCGTGGACTTCAGCTCCCAGAAGCCCAAGCCACTATGGTCAATGCTCAGGGCTTCTGGGAGCTGAAGTCCACGAACATCTGGGGACCCACAGGTTGAGAACCACTGATCTAGAAGATGCTTGCTGCAGTATATTTTGCATTCTACCTAATCATCTGGATGTCTTCCAGAACAGATTCTCAAAGTGTTTTTTTTTGGTCTCTGCCACCCTCCACACAATTCCATAGTATGGTTATACATTTATAGGGAAACACTTGGAATCTGCTTTCTGGTAAGGTACCACATTCCACCTTTTAGGGTGCCACACACCCTCCTTGGACCATTAGATTTTACTTAGCTCCCTTAATGGGACTTACCTGTGAATAAACCTAAGTTGGATTGTGCTGTTAATTTCTCCCTTTTTTCTTCACTTGATTTTAAATGTTAACCTCATTAATTCTGATAAATGACATGCATTTTGAAAAATGGCATGCATTTGCAAGCGCACAGAACATTCTTTTGCTCCTTTGCATTTTGCCCCTTTGTTCTTAAAAACACAAAAACTACTGTTAGCGCATCAAAACCTATATTTTCTTTGGAAACAGTTTGAAATGCTTCATGAACTTGTCAGCGCAAATTACCTTGGGAATAGCATGTAGTTATGCAACATAATAACAAAGTTGAATTATATTGAGTTTCAGGGTTCAAGCACAGTTCATTAATTGACTGAAAACTAGCTTTGAATCGTTGGTCATAAGTAGATCTGCATTCTGATCTTTTTTTAAAAAAGCTTTAAATTTTTCATTAAAGTATGAAGATTAATATATTTCTGAGTGGATTTGGGTTTTTTCGCTTTCTCCTCCCCCAAAGGAAAGCAAAACCATAGCAATAAAGGTTGATGCTTTAAAAAAGAGAGAGAGAGAGAGAGAGAGGACGGGGTGAACTATTTAATAATCTAGTACATAAAAGTTAAAGTTTGTCTGTCCGTGTCAGGCAGAGAAGACTTCGTATGATTGGCAGGCTAAGAACATTCTATGCAATCTTGGGGTTTGCAATTGTGGGGGTTTTAGAATTCTCAGCAAGAGAACTCTGCCTGTCTTGAATGGGCCTGTTGCTATGAAGACAAGGCCTAGCAGGAGTGTATTCCCTCAGGAAACGAACCTCTGTATGTTAGTAACTCTGACTACAGATTGGATTGGGGAATATGGGAAAAAATTACAGGTGCTAGACAAGACAGTTTGGGGAATTAGAGACGCAGGATCTCAAATCTTTCTAATAAGTATTACCTCTGAGAAGATAAAATTTGGTACCAGAGGCAGAAATAACATGGATAGAGTAGGGATAGATTCCTACACCACAAAAAAAGAACAATTCACTGTGTTTTCAGCAAACATTTTATTCAAAAGTAACAATAAACACATGTGAAATGAAACAAATCAAGTAAGCCTTGTATAAGCAAACAAAAAACATTTTGAACCTTTTTGAAGGCCTGTTCCAAAATGATTATTTGTGATTATTTGTCTTTTCTCAGCCTTCCATTTTAGTGGCCAAAGTTATAGATTTTTTTTTTTAATATGCTGGGGATAGCTGATGAGGCAATCTTATTGGCTTTCCCTTTTTCTGTTGTGCTGTTTATGCACACTCAATAAGAGATTCTGGAGGTTGCTTCTGTTTAACTTTGTCTGTTGTGGGGGAGGTACACACAGCTACGGTAGGATTGGCCAGAGCAGAATCCCATTTTTTCCTAGCTCAAGCTTTATTGCACTGTTTACTGGAGACACCCTGCAGCAGCTAGGCTCTGAAGGTCTGTGTTTCTGCTGCCCTCCATCACCATCCATCCTGTGGAATCCTGGGGTTTGCAGTTCAGGGAGGCCATTGAGAATTCTCAGCCAGAGAGCTCTTTGGCCTCAGTAAACTACAAACCCCAGAATTTCAGCTGGTGGAAATGGCCTTTGTAAAAAAGAAGCTTCTTTGTCAGAAGCGTTGTTAACTGTGGCATATGTAACTGTTTAGAAGTTATTTTATTCTCATTTAATACCACTAGATAATTCACGTTAGAAAACATAGCAAAAACAGTTTATTCCAGACGTGTGGCAAAATACAGATATGAGGCAGCTGCCTAAAAGTTATCATGTCTTCCTAAGAGTGTGAAATATGGGAAAAGAAGCATTTTTCCATGTTTGTTTTATTTAATGATAATAAATTGCGTAGGAGTTTGGAAGCACTGTTTAATATGTTTGGGCCACCTCTTATTTTTATTAGAGAATTCCTTTTACTGTTCAGGGAGAGGGCTATAGTCAATAGTCAAAATTTCATTGTTCTAGCTGCTGGTTATAAATTGAGTTTAAACTAGATCAGAATAAATTGCTTATATTTGCTTGCATAAATGGTAGTGTGGACAGTGTTGAGTGGAAAATTACTATCAGTTCATGTGATTAAAGTTCTCTTGAGAGTATATTAGCTCCAAGTCAAAGTAGTTAATCATACTCTACTCCTGCTAAAATCTTTCTAACTGAAATAAGTTGCATATAACATGGTCTATGCATGGATTTCTATAACTTGCTTTGTCCAGACTAGGACCAGCTGGCCCCTCCCGGAACTGCAAACCCCAGGATTCCATAGGGTGTTGCAAGTGGAAAAATAGTGCTGTAACAGTCTAGTGCAGAAATGGCCATAATCACACATGCTCAGTGAACACTTGAACTCAAAACAACCACGTGTGTAGAAGTCCTACTTCCTTACTCCTGCTGTATGTGAAAAGAGGGGCCATGCCTGCTTGTGCTCTTGATAAGGTAGTTTCTTGCTGCTTTTATTAAAAAGAAATTGTTCATTTGGGTACCTGTGTGCAAGAGCAGCTGGAATGCTTCTTTCTATGTGATAGTTTGTTAAGAGGCAAATGTGTGAACCTATGTGCAAAGAAGTTTATGAACCCATGTGCAAAGAAGCTTATGAACCCAAGATGCATACATATCTTGGGTTGCCTCTATATATGGATTGCTGGCCTGCTTACTGAATGTTGCAAATGTTTTATGCAGTACTTTACAAACTGCACTAGATTCTGATTTTCCCCCTTATACCGAAATCAAAGTGCTAATCTTGATTGTGTAAGCCTTCTGTGGCTTGAGGCAAGGCTATCTAGAAGATCATTGTCTACCCCATGTTAAGATTTCTAGCAGAGGGTCTCCGTGCTCTTTGCTTATCCAGGGTGTATCACATGCTAACAGAAAGCCTATTCAGTAGTGTTGACATAACTATGCGAGTGCAGAACGCAAGTATCACAGTACCGTACAAGTAAAAATCCTACCTGCAGTGCATTACTTTGCAGAGTAAAGAAGAGCACAGTGCTTTCCCTTTGGATAATGAGTGGTAATAATCTTACTTTTTACATGTAATAAGTAATGTTTACTTGTTATTTCTTCTCATTACTTTTGAAGGGCTGAAAATCTAGGTCATTTCTTTTTAGATCTATTTGTTTCAAAAAAAGGATCTTTAAAAGGCAGACCACATAGTGAGTAATGCATTGGTGACTTGTGATGTTAACAGCAATGTGTTTCTTGAGATTTTACCATGAGTTATGTAACAAATTACTCTTAAAGAGTAACTTTTCAATACCTGGTTGGTTTGCTCCACTAGAGAAGCTTGCCTGATACCTGCTTGATATTTTTTTTGCCCCAAACAGAATTTTTTTTTAAAAAAAATAGGCTTTTAAAATTTTATTCATTTGTTTTAGTTGGATTATATTTACGATGCTGTTATAGATTTTCTATGCTACAGTGTTTTTAATAATTTATTGTAAGAAGGGAGTATTTCTCTAAATAATAAAATAAATAAAATCATACGCTGCAGGAGATAAGTTTAGGTTCTGCTTTATCCAGATAACTTTCAGTGGATGGTTTTGGGCAGTTTGTTTTCTTTGATGATTTGACTGTTTGGCATCAAAATTTTGTGGGATGAGATTCTTAACTGCCTTGTGTTATGGAACTGCTATGCGTAAGTTAACATTGTTGAATATTTATGAAGTTTGAAAATCTTGTCCGTACACCAAAAAGGGGTACATGGAGGGGCATCCAGGCCTTTTGTTGCCTTTGATCTTGCCTCTCCCACCCTACAGCATCCTAGCACTTTGCACCAGACGCAAAGGCTTCGGGTCTCCCCTCCCTTGCAGCTCTGCATTCATCCTTCAGTTGGGCTTCCTACTGGATTCAAAATCTGTACTTTCCCAGCCATTAGTAGGGCTAAACAGCCCCATCCTGGCCACTTATTCTTCTCTGCAAATTCAGTTTTTTTCCCCACTGGCATTGTGAAAGAAATATGGAGTTGGAAACCCGATTTTATCCTTGTGTTGTCTAGTTTGGCCCTCAAAGTGCTCGTAAATATGAAAGATTCTAATTAGGAACATGTCACCTGTGAGTATTCCTTCCCGAGAAAGCCCTGTGAAATTCATGGGTACACACATGGGTCACATACACACATAAACTGAAACAGAAATTAGTTCCCTGTAGCATACATTGAACTAGGATTTCAATGAGGCAGTGTTGTACTGTGTTTTTCCACATTAAATTCTGCTCATGGTTTAAATTGCCAGGTTAATTTTTTTTTCTTTTGAACTGGTGTTCAGTTGCTTTGTGAATAGGCCTTTCTAGACTTCTGAAATGTATTAAATCAGCAGAGACTATAAAAAGAAGCCTATGAGGGATTATGAAGTAAAAGGTAGGTACACTTAAAGTAGACTGTACTTGAGTCATGAACTATCTTTATTCCCCTAAATAGGTCCTTTAAGGTTTGTTTGACTTTCTTGCAAAACCTTAGTGCTAAAAAGAGTTCTTTGCCAATTGCTTATTAAATAAGGGCAGGTTTAGACCCATTGCCCTCAAATCCCCAAAGTGGTGGAAAAAGAACTCTAGTGACATGACATTTTCTCTAAACTGAGAGGCAACAATACAAAAGTTTTGTCAGAGACCTGGACTGCCTGTTCTAAAACCACTGGAAAGCCATTCCTACTTACACATTCAGTGTTGATTACCATATAAATTACTCTTGACTCCTACTAAATCAGCATGGCTCAATTCATTTTCACAGCATTAAGTTTTATTTTTTTTCTTGGAATGGAAGAGTAAATAGATCTTTAAAGATCACCCCCCCCCAAAAAAAAACCTTAATCATATTGAGTGTGTTTACAAACACAAAAGATAGCATGTTGCAAAACAAAACTGAAAGAGCTGTAAATGGCAATAGCATACATTTTCTAAAGAACAAGGAATCTGTAAGGGACTTATCATACTACACTGTTACAGTGCTATTATTCCACTTTAATTGCCATGTCAATATTACATGGAATCAAGGGATTTGCAGTTTAGGGAGAGAGGCATATAGATAGAATTCTCAGCCAGAGAGCTCCAGTGCCTTACCAAACTACAAACCCCATAATTCCAAAGGGTTCAGTCAGGGCAGTTAAAGTGGAATAATAGCCTTATAACAGTGTAGTAGTGTGATAGGGACCTCAGTTACTTGAGAGTGAGAAGTTCATGGTCTGGTGGTGAGAATGGTTAGAGCAGCAGTGTGAATCACGTGGTCTCCAGATTTTGTTGGCCTGCAAGCCTCAGCAGCCAGAGTCAGCATAATCAGTGGTGAAGAATAGTAGGACTTGAAGTCCAATGACATTTGGAGGGCTACATCATTCCTGCTGCTGCTATTGAGGAAGTAAGTGGAATTAACGGCACTTATTCATGAGATAACTAACATGGAAAAAGTGCATCCCTTTCCAGATTGAAAGTCACTTTGTTACTTTAAGAAAACAAAAGACATTGGCCACGATCCTGCACCATTAGGCATAGCTACAGTGACAGAGATCCATAATTATAGCTGCTTCTGCTGATGTCACTCCCCCCGCAAAAAAACCCTACCTCTTAAGCCACGTAACGCCCTAACGAAAAGGTTTCCAAGGTGGTGCAGATTGGGTTGCTAGAAATAACTGAAGTACTCTTCCAGTCATTGGGTGTGTCAAGATGGGCAGCTGGAGAGAGCCCTGAGGGTCCTGTAACAGCGACTTGTCTCACTGTGCCTCACCACCAGAAGAGAATGACAGTTGCACTTTTCCAGCACCAAAATCTGCAGTGCCTCAAAGACCCTTTAGTTGGCCCACTGCCTGGCTTAAGAGCTAGGCTTTGGTAGTCACATGTAGTCATTAATGACTGTAAACATGGATCCCAAAAGTTAAGAGATGATCCCATAAATATTGAACCAGGTAACATCCAGTATATATAGCTTGGTTTGGCGTAAAATTATAAATGTTTGATATGTTAAGAGAACAGTTTGTTCAGAAAATAATTACAATTGAACTTTTTTTAAATTTTATTTTTTGTTAAAATGGAGCTACAAAGTCCTCAGTTGTAAGGGAACACATGAACTTTAAGGAATCTCTTTGGTCATGCCACTTTATGAGGAGCAGGCTGGGGAAAAAGAGAAACAGAAGAAACCATAAATGTTAATAAAGAACAGGAGTTCATTTTGTCTTCTCTAATTCTGCCTAATGTCAAGTAGGCCTAAAGCATTCACTTCCATAAGAAAGAACTGAGAAAGCAAGACCAGGAATTCAAATGATGTGAGATACTGTACATAATCTTACCTAAAAGTCTACCCTCTACATATAGTTTTGTGGAAATAATATGTAGCAATATAAGAAAACCTTCTCTAATTATTAAATTTATCACCCTAAAAGAAAATTTCCCATGATCCATAGTTCAATTTTTCTGAAAAAAAGAAAAGAAAAGATCTTCAGAAAAATGAGGGGAGGCCTTTTTTTTCACTGAATTTTATTCAGTTGTTTCTAGGCCTTCACATCCAGAGCAGTGTACTGTGTAGCCATCAACTATACAATATGAAAAAATGTTAAGTATTGAAAGGAAAGAACATAGACCGGAATCCTGTTGGTACCCTACATTAGTGGCTACATTTTTTCCAAGTTCACTGAGTGTGAGGAGGGAAGGCAGACAACATTTGCTGTCTCTGAGCAGCTTATTTCTCCTGTGCCGTGCTTCCTTCAAAGCATTTCATTCATGGTCTTTTCCCTTCCGCCTCCACCAGCACAGTCACAGAGAGGGCATGCAGAGAAGAAATGCCAGTGTGCAGGCTAAGCACTTAGCATTCTTTGAGCAAGAGAAGTGCGATTTGGGAGGAGGAGAATGGAAACAGAGGACTATAAGGCCTTACTCTACCTCCACCCTTTGTTGAAGCAGATTGATCACATTTACCTATCTATTTCTTTCCATCAGCCGAGACAGGATATGTATGGGCGGAGGGAGTGTGCTATCCAGATGATCAAGTGAGAAATCCATTTATATCTGTTCATTTTAAGGGATGATGGAGTAAATTTGTTCTGTGCTTTTTAATTTAAAGTGATTGGTCTGAACAATTTTTGCTACCTTTAATTTTATATACAGTGGATCCTTTGTATATGTGGAGGTTCAGTTCCAGGACCTCCCACAGATAGTCAAAATGCAAATAATTGTGTCCCGTGTTATTAAACTGCAGCAACGTGTGCATGAATATTTCAGCAGGTCTTTGTTCGTGTTGCTGCCATTTTATGTATAGGACAGGCACACTATGGTCACTCAAAATCTTAGATCCAGAGGTCACATATATGAAGGTTCCTCTATAGTATCTTTTTAAAAACATGATATTTATTTTTTAAAATAATTTGGCTGCTGGTATTGTTGGAAAATGCAAGACAGTATTGGATCTTTCAAGTAAAGTAATCAATTGACAAAGCAGAAGCTGAACAAAAACCAATCCTGTGCCCACCCACTCACCCTACCCTGATGCAAACAGAGGAAAGAAATAAGCTTAATCTTCACAAATTATGCAAAAGTAGCTTTACTTAGACAATTACTTCTGCATAGTCAAACAGCATGATCTTATGGAGGAGAATAAAAATAGTTGCAGGTTAGAATGTTGCAAGAAGAGTGGATGTAGACAAGCAAATAGCAAATCTGGAGATATGCGGACAAGCAGTTAATGAATGTAGGCATGCAAAAATTGCTGTGTTTAACAGATGTGCCTCGTTGTCTTTTTAATAATGTACTCTTGTGCTTGACACACCATAACTTAAATGTACCTGTGCCATTATCATTTGGCTCCACATCACGTCTAATATTGTGAAGTGAACAAGAAAAACTGGAGTTAAGCTCTTCCTTGCACAGAGACACTGTGTGCTCTGTGCAAGGAGGCAGTGGATTCTTCACTTCCTGCTATGAACAATTTCTCTGAGAAACCAATAAAAGAATTCAATCATATCACCTGGGAAGTGTAATGTTGATGTTTTTTCATGCCCTTTTGAGTTGCTGTGTGCATTCACTGCTATGATGGCACTTTTGAAGTGCTGAATTCTTTTAGCATACTTCTAGCAAGTGTTGGCTTGAATGGCTGCTGGAAAATAAACTCTATTGATTCCCTGTGGAACACAATGAAACGTAAAACTGGTGTTTCTGGGATCTTTTAAATGGAACAGTTCCCATGAGAAAAGGTAATTTTCACTTTTTTTTTAACTATGCCTTGCCATTTGCATAGGTGTACTTCTCGGTTATTGTGTGGGGGTGTATTTGCCTTCGTGTCAACTTTCGACTTATGGAATGTTATGAATGAGAGAACTTCATGTCACCATGTCATCAACATTCCTGCTCGGGTCTTGCAGACTCAGGGCTGAGGCTTCCTTGAGTCTGTCCATCTGTAATGCAGTCTTCTTATTTTCCTATTGCCTTCGACCTTTCTAAGTGTTATTGTCTTTTCTAGTGATTTATGTCTTCTCATGATATGTGCAAAATACAACTGTTTCAGTTTAATCCTCTTGGCTTCTAGGAAAAGTTCAGGTCTGATTTGCTCTGGGACTCATTTAGTTGTCTTTTTTAGCAGTCCATGGCATCCATAGAACTCCTCTCCAATACCACATTTTAGATGAGTTGATTTTCTTCCTCTCAGCTTTCTTCACTGTCCAGCTTTTACAACCATACATAGAAATCAGGAATACAACAGTATTTGCAATTTAAACCCCAGACATTCAGTTATACAGTAGAGTCCCGGTTATCCGATGCTTGGTTATCCAACCATCCGGATTAACCGACGTCACGGTGGCCTGGGGGCATGGCTGTGGGCATTTCCGCGCCCCCAGACACGCCCCGACATGCTCCCAGCCCCCCCGACACGCCCTCAAAGTGGCAGCCGCCACGGGCGTCTGGGTAATCCAACCTTTCGGTTATCCGACCCTGCAGCCGCCCATTTGGGTTGGATAACTGAGACTCCACTGTATATCTTGAAATTTCAGGATTTTACCTAGTTCCTTCATAACTGCCTTTCTAGTTCCTAGTCTTCTGCTTATTTTTTGACTAGTATCTCCATTCTGATTAATGACTGGTATAGAGAATCTTGAATTATTTTGGTGTCTTCATTGTATGTTTTAAAGTCTACATATCTTAAATTATTGATGATCTTTCCCCCAGTTTTCACGCCTTCTTCCTTCAAGTCTAATCCTGCTTTACATATGACAAATGTTCAGCATATAGGTTAAACAGCTAGGATGATAAAATTCAGCTTTGCCTGACCCCCTTGCTGATTGGAAACCATTCTATTTCTCTATATTCTGTCCTGACAGTAGCCTCTTGTCCTGTGTACAAGTAACACATCAGAACAATCAAATGTTGTGGTACATCCATATCTTTAAGTGTGATCTGTAATTTTTCATGATCTACACAATCTAAGGCTTTGCTATAATCTATAAAGCACAGACTTTCTTTTGAAATTCATTGATGCTCCAGTGTATGGTATGAATTCTAGTGCCTCTTCTTTTCCTGAATGCAGCTTAGTTGTCTAGCATTTCTTACCCCCTATAGGGTAAAAGTCTTTGTTGCAGAATTTTGAGCATCATTTTGCTTGCATGAGAAATTAGTGCAGTGGTACTGTGGTTATTGCTATCTCTGGTGTCCCCTTCCTTGGGAATTGGAATCATATTGAGCATTTCAGATCTGTGGGCCATTTTTTTGTTTTTCATAATATTTGACATATTTTGATTAGAACTAGAGTAGATTATGTCTCTGTAGCTAAAAGCAGCTCTGCTGGTATGCCATCTGTTCCTGGTGATTTATTTCATCCAAGTGCTCTGAGTGCAGCTTGCAGTTCACTTTCTAAAATTGTAGGTTCATCTTTAAATAGTTCTTCCTTGAATGAATCAGTCATCCTTGCATCTCTTTTATATAGTTCAGTGTATTGTTTCCATTATCTCTTTATTTCTGCTTGATGATATAATATGTTCCCCTGCTGATTGTAGAGCATCCCCACTCTTGCTTGGATTTCCTTTTGATTTCTTGGATCTTGTGAAAGAGATCTTTTGTTCTTCATTTTTTGTTGCCATTTTCTGTTTCTTTGTATCAACTGTTGTAGTAGTTTTCCTTGCCCCTGGGTGCAAGTTGTTTAACAGTTGCATTCAGTGTTCTGATCCTTTCTGTTTCTTTTTACTTTTGCTTCTTCTTTGTCCTTGACTGCTTAAAGAGTTTCATTGTCACAGATTCAGGCATCATCCCCCCTCCTTTTTTGACTTTAGATAGTACAGATATACAGAGACACTGTGAAATATATTGAGATACAAAGACAGGATACCAAATAGTTGTTATATATGTATTTGCAAAATAGGAGAAGGCTCAGATACTCAACACCTAATCCATAGAAAGATTTGAAAAGAAGATGAATACTCATTAATGTCGAAATTCTTCATTTATAATCCACTGTAGTGAATTCATTCATCATTTTGATTGATTGGTTGCTTCACAGAAACTTAACCTTGCTAATTTTACTTGGTTTATACGAAACTAAGCTCTGAAATGTTACTTTATCTGTAATATTACTGTCCCCTTCAACACATTACTGTTTTCCTGTAGATCCATTTTTCATATGTTAAAACAGTGCTACATAGAATGTAAAAACGCAAGAACTAGTAAATCAGAATAACTCTGCTACTGCTTCAGTTTATTTCAGTGCAGAGTGACCAGATCTTGACAAATGCCATAATACCAGAAGGATTCCTGAACTGCCAGTAATTGAAAACTGGTTGCCTTTGTATTCAGAAATATGGAACTATGCCACAATTTCCCCCTTCCACCCTCAGTTAGATGCCAGGAAAAATTCCTGGAATGACAGAGGGAAACTTAAGAGAGCCAGTCCAACTCAGTTGCTTTGCTCTCAATTCTCGTCATAAACCTGGATGGGTTTTAACAGAGCTAATTCCAGCTGTGAATACACGTAAGCCTTCACCACTCCTTCTATCCAACCTGTTGTCCAGAAAATCCTTAAGCTTTGGGATGGACCAGAACTAACTCGGTCTACTGTTCCCTCAGTCTCATGTACAGTTTGGAATGTAATTTTTCAAAAATAACTAGTTACCTACCCCCTACCTCAACAGGCAACACATCATTAACTGGGTTCTAGATGTTTTACTGTCATAACATTATTCATTGTTATTACTTACCTTCCTTTATTGTGAGTTGGACAAGGTGTGTATGTTCTGGTCTGTTCTGAGTTTGAAAATAGAATCCTGCACAAGTCACAATAAGAAGCAGTGTGGTGTAATGATTTGAGTGTTGTACTAGGATTCTGAGAGACCAGAGTTTGAATCTCCACTCACATAAAAAACCCCTGGTCATACTGTCTCAGCCTCAGAGAAGGGCAATGGCAAACTTCAGAATATATGTTGCAAGGAGAAACTAGAAATCAACTACTTTGAAGTGTGGTGCTGGAGAAGGCTTCTATGCATCTCTCCTAAAAAGACTCCAAAATAAAAGCCAGCCTGAGATCTCCCTAGAAGTGAAGATGGCATAAACTGAGGATGTTGTACTTTGGACATATCATGAGAAGACATGATTCACCCAAAAAGACAATAATGCTTAGTAAGGTAGAAGACACTGGGAAACAGAAAGACTGCATTGCAGATGGATAGACTCAATCAAGGAAGCCACATCTCTGAGTTTGCAAGATCAGAGCAGGGTGATTGAGAATAGTTAGGTAACTTGAAGATTTTTCATTTGTAGTGTTGCCAGAAGTTGAGGTCAACCTAATGGCAGTTAACAAGAATAGGGTTGCTACGTTTCAGTCAATTGAAAGGCTCATGAGGACGATAGACTAGGGTGGTAGCTTTTCTTCAACTGCTGCACAATCCAGGAAGTGTGGGAGGCAGCTCTCAGCAACTTCTTGAAGTGCTTAGAGTAGAAATAGGAACTTACAAGTCAATAAAGTTATTAATTAATTTGAACATTTTCTAAAATAAGTGGGGAAACTAAATTTATTCGTTAACTAGATTGAAAGACTTAAGTTTGAATTTTAGCACTAGAATGTAATTATTAAGTTATTAATACATCAAATGGATTAATAGCATTAACATTTCCCAAGTGATTTTTTTTTTTTACCCAAAGTCAAATCTCTTGCATTTTTGTAGCATTACTTCTTGCTTTTTCTTAGTTGCTCAGGATTGGGGAGTTATAATATTTAGGTCATAAGAGCTAAGCTGCTTATTTATTTTAGTTCATTATCAGGGTGTGAGAGTGTAGTTAATTCCAAGGCTAAAAGATCTAAAACCAGCAAGTAGTAAGGGCACCTTGGAGGAGGTTGTTCTTTGTAGCAACCAGATAATTTTCCTTTATTCTACAGAAGATAGCACTTAAAAGGTCCACGTCTGTCCCAAGAAACTGAATTTTGAAATGCTTGACCTGGGATTCACACAAGAGTGAGCTAAAAGGAATGTGTGTGTAGGAAATTCAATTCAATTCAATTCACCTTTATTAGACATACTGGAGATGAGATTATAAGGGAGACAGAAATGGAAAGCAAGAGAGGAATTTTGGTGAGGTGGAAGAGAAATAGTTTTGTTTTGTTTTGTTTTGTTAGTGGGGGGGGGGTTCATGCACCATTGTAACTCGCACTCTAAACAGTTTGGAGATAAGTGCCAGAGACAAAAATAAGGAAAAAGAGAGAGAGAGTACCAGGAAAAAACCCATAAGCCATAAATCATCCAAAAACAGATTCTGTGAGATGAAAGGCAGTCCTGAATGTTGATCTTTCATTCCCCAAATGTCTTAAGTCAGAGCTTTCCGAATGGTATGTTGAGATACATTAGTATGTCAGCTACAATGTGTAGCTATGTCACGCGAACGTAACGGGTGGAGGGGCTGCCTATCCTACTGCCGTGGCAGGCCAGGCCCAGGTGAAGGGACTGCTTCTGCAGCTGCCACCGCCACTGCCCTGGGCCAAGGAAAACTCTGGTGAGGGTGGCAGCAGCAGGCCAGGTCCAGGTGGAGGGGCTGCCTCTTCCACCACCCAGGGCTGAGGAAAACCCCAGCAAGGACGGCAGCAGGCCAGGCTTGGGTGGAGGGGCTGCCTCCACTTACTGAATTACTGTGTCGTGAAATAATGCATGTCTAAAAAGTGTGTCATCAACGTGAAAAGTCTGGAATGCTCTGCCTTAAGTAGTCAAAACAGGTTTAATATGCAAAGGGATATTGTGCCACTTTTGAAACTGAGATCAAGAAGTTGGTAGCATAAGCTTTCATAAACTAGGTACTTCATCAGATGCAAGTGCAGTTAGCCAATCACAATAAAGCATTTTTGCACCCTGAAGTTGCATGGGAACCAGATTCAGCTGAAAGCAGCTCTCTCATGAGGAGAGTCTATATTGTGACCTTGAGAGCCCAAGTGAAGATAACGTAGGCGGCAAACTGAGCTCACATGCAGCTTGAGCTTTCTGGTAATGGGACTGCTTTCTCATGGGTTCTGGTGAATTACTAGCAGCAGGATATCTTTATAGGTGTGATGCCGACAAATCAGCTGAGACACGTTGGAGCAATTTGCCATCTCATGTCATGCCAGCTTTCAGCTATATATCCCACTGGACTATTCTGATTCTTGGTCATTCTCATCCTTGCCACTGCTGGATGAAAAGTGCCACTGCTTATTGTATGATATTGTTTTGATCGTTGGAAATAAAGATAGTAGCCCTGTTGTTCTTCCAAAGAAGAGAGTGGCATAGGGATGGTTCTGAAGTACCATCAAGGCAGATTACAGGGTCAGAACCAGTTTAGGCTTAACAACATAATGCCTTTATATTTCTGTACGTTAGTTTTTCAGCCTTGCTGTACAAGAACTTAGGAGTGCAAACTTCTTTATGACTTTTTTTCATGGGCCCTTTATTTTATTTTTTGTAGTTTTTTTGTAGCTTGACACTGTTTAAATAGCTAAATTGAAGAATTGCTCTGAAGATTTTGCGTCTCTTTAGAGCCAAGGTTAATCTGACTCTCCCCAAAAAACTGTAAACTTAGGCCATTTCCGCACTATGGCCCCATCCCGGCATGGGGACATGTTAAAGCCAGGCTGCAACATCTGCTATCACACAATGTTGTCACGATCCTGTTCCTGTCATGTCCCCAGCTGTCGTGATCATGCATTATACTGTTACTGGAAAAAATTGAGCAATAAGTCCCTTTTGCGCAATGATCATGTCAGCTGGGGCTGTGCAGAAAGGGTGGAGGTGCTTCCTTCCCCAGTGGAGCACAGGAAGAGGCCAGCTGCACTGCAGAAGGAAGGAACATGTCCTGACTGCTACCATCTGCCAGCAGCTGGCCAGGTGTGGAGGGGAGTGTTCGGGATACACTCTCATCCCAGCAAAGGTAGTGCCAGGGTGATGCCAGGATGTTGCAGGATGCAGGTAAAGTGTGTAAAGGGCCTTAGCCTGCTTTAGTGCTGAAAAAATATGATTTACAATTGTTGATAACATGCGTATCCTCTTTTATTTTGTTTCATATATTTTTATTTATATTTTAACTTAATAAAGAAATAAAATTAGAAAAACTAAAAAAAAATCCTGTGTTTAAGTGCTCAAATATGAGTTAACATCATTTCGTTGTAAGGTCATTGTCAGACTTTATGAAGAAGAAGAACACAGTACTTAGGAAGAAGAATTAAGCTAAGTACTTGGAATAATTGGGTGTAGCATATACACTTTTTAAATCTCCAAGAAACAATGTTTCATTTTATCCTGGATTAAACAATTATTTGTTCTCCGTGTTATGTAGCATCAGAAGTGCAAGGTATACATTTATTAAAAAAACAAACAGAAAACAGTTTACCCTTCTCAGTGTTTACTAGCAGCCTATTCTTTACACGATTAGTAACTATAGCCATAGAAGGGTTGATGATGCCCAGGCATATTGCCCACTTGTCCTTGAGCTGTACTGCAGTTACATCGGTAGGGCTGTGAACCGCTGAAGAAGAATATTGATGCACTATAATGCTTTGCAGTTGCATTCAGCACCTGACTGTGCAAAGTCCTTTTTTTGGTACATTTCAAGAAAATCACTGACCCAGCTGCAGGACTTGCTCTCAGATCACAAGTCCACAAATGCAACTGGATAACGCATCTGATTTGGGTGGATATACATACTCCCGTCTGTGGACTCAGTGCAACAAAAGTACAGCTAGAGCTGAATTGGAATTAAAGAACTGAGATTCAGAGAGATACCTCAGATATATCCAAGGGCTTAGGTGGGATTGCTTGTTTGCTTGCTTTTTAAATTTGAAAACAGTTCTCCTCACCATAACCATACTCTGCAGCTGTCCCAGTTTGGCAGGGATAGTCCCAATTAATCCTCTATCACCCCATTTTTTCATCTGCTTTTAAAATGCCCAGGTTTCTCTGTCCTCTCGAATTCTTCCTTTGTCCTCAGCATACTTCAGTTGCTGCAAACTGAGTTCAAAGTGCAAAAGTAGTTTTCACTGAGCAGTGGGAAGAACAGAGGAGGGCTGGAGTCTTGTCCATCCAAGTAAGCTCCAGCAGAAGCAAAGTGCTGCAGCCTCTACTGGCTTGGTGTATTCACAGTCTAATGTTGCTTGGCCACACATGTTCTAGGTTTCATCTGTGAAATGTTGGAGGGGATCATATTACAAACTGCTTTTGAAGGTCTCCTCAACTGTAAAAACAGCCATATTTCTCAAGTGGCACAAGGCAGAATGAAGTCGAGTTGTGCCTACTGATATTGTGTGTGTCAGCAGAATTGATTTCTTCTTTCACCTCAAGATTTGCACGTAGTTTGTTGAGGAACCTACCAGTCCATAAAGGGGTGGGGAGCAGAGAGTTTTTTGTGAAGCAGAGGACAAAAGATCCATTGTATGAGAATCAGTTCTTTTCTGCACTATGACACTCTTGTGCATTATCCTGTCACAATCCCAGCAGCGCCTCTGTCAGGATGAGAGCATGTTCCCAATGCTCCTCTCTGCATGCAACCAGCTGCCTGCAGAAGGGAATGTGAGGGACATGCCCCATCCTTCAGACTGTAGCCAGCCTTCTCCCCATGCTGCAGTAGAGGAGGAAGTGTGTCGATTGTGCTTCTGGCCCTTCTGCATGGCTAGTTGCAACAGAAGGCTCACGCGATCGGGGGTCATTGATGTAGTTTCTCCATCAGTGACATACCCCACGATGGCAGTGGCTGGTGACATGAGAAGGGCGGGACCACTATGATGTCATGCAGAAGCATTGTTATGGTCCCACTCCTCTTGTGTCCCAGTGCCAGGACGCTGTCCTCATAAAGAAAGGGTGTAAGACCATTTCTGTGCTACACTGTTATAGTGCTATTATTCCACTTTCAACATCCTGGGGTATTCTGGGGTTTGTAGTCTACTAAGGTCAAAGAACTCTCTGGTTAGAATTCTAAATGCCCCTCCCTAAGCTCCAAACCTCAGGATTCCATAGGATGTTGAACGTGGAATGATAGAACTATAACAGTGTAGTGTGGAAAGGGCCTTAGTCTCTACTTGTCAACTTGGGATATAGTCCCTAGCTCCTGGGACTTACAAAACTAAGGACAGGTGTTTTGGGTGCTGTAATAGCATCTAGCAGTTTAAATTGGAGGAGATACCCTGCCCAGCCCTTGATCTTAAAAGTCTTCCACATTTAGATTGCATTCTCATACCTACAAACTCAGGAATGTTTCCTATTCAAAATGATGTGCCTTACATATGAACAGTTGTGTACAGGACTGAACTCTGAAAGTACAAGTAGCAAGAATGTTACTTATACCATTTTTCAAAAATAGCTTGTGTTGCTGAATTCTAGTCTCTCTGTTTCTTGGGAATATGCATTTCAAAGCAGGGATGTGGAAAGTCAGGTTTCCACCTCATATGTGGCTCCCAGGGCCACCCAAAAATTGCTTTGAAAAAAATCTTTTCTGAGAGAAAAAAATGCTGGCCAACAACTCCAAGCACAGGAACAATTTTGCTGCATTTCCTCCTGCAGTCATTTCAGACTCAGCAGAGGACTTTTTTTCCTAAAAGGACCCAAAATAGACCTTCCCGTTACTTCCTGTTGAAAAGAGGCCTCTCTTGGTCCTAAAGGAGCCCAGCCTCCTTCAAACAACATGGCAAAATTGCCCCCCAAGGATCTTAGGGGACATTGTAAGCATTTAGGTACAAAACAATTGGAAATTTTTGTTTTCCAACTGAGGACAGTGGAGAAAGGCATGATTGCCTGGGTCCCAGTGTGGCTCCTTAATCTCTTACAGTTGTCCACCCTGATAATTGTATAAATAGTTGTGTAAATGCTTCATTCTGTTCTCACACATTCCCTCTTTCTTATTCCTCCTGGACAGATCAGTACTTTTATGGATCCAAGCAAAATGTGGAAGTTTCAAGAACATACCTGGAAAAGGGCAAACTTCTGAGAAGCCATTTTCTGTACTAATGAATATTTTGTCACTGCAGCTCTTCAACCCAGGAGATACCTGACGCCATGGTAGTGAGCTAACACAAAAGCAACCATTGGGAAAATGATGGAGCCCTTTTGTATTTGAACCTTATTTATACAAGAAAGGTTTTGGAGATCACAGAGATGGGTGATCAATCTAGTATTGCAGACACAGGAGACAACACAAGCATTTGGGACAGTTTGATATTTGCACACCCTATCTGTGTAAACTGGAAGTCCGAAGCAGAAGGATCTATCTATCACTTAGCGAGCATTTTGTTTGTTGTTGGCTACATGGGTGGAAGTGGATTTTTTGGTCTGCTCTATGTTTACTTTTTACTTGGACTGGGTTTTCTCTGCTCATGTGTCTGGTCCTGGCTGGATGTCTGTGCAGCTGACATTTTCTCTTGGAATTTCATCCTGTTTATGATATGCTTCATACAATTTATTTATGTAACCTACCAAGTCCGGAGTGTGGCATTTGACAAAGAATTCCAGGACCTTTACAGTGCTCTATTCCAGCCTTTGGGAATATCACCGACTGTTTTTAGGAAGATTGTCTTGTGCTGTGATGAAGAGGTCGTTACATTGGAGAAAGAGCATTGTTATGCCATGCAAGGCAAAACACCAATTGATAAACTGTCATTGCTTCTATCAGGCAGGTTTGTATCACTCTGTCTTCCCACTTCTAAACTTAAAAAAGTGAAAAATACCCAGGATTGAGAAATCTATTGCTTGGTCTTTGCATTTGCATTTGGAGCCAGCAGGTTACATTTATCTTGCTTCACCACTACTGTGCAGTCTTGAAAAAAATGCAAGCACTAGTGTAGTCCACCAGTAGGATTCTGAGAATTTCTCTTGTAGTGTCTTCCATCTCTGATGCTTACCGCGTACATGCTGCTGTGGGACAGACAAAATTTAGTAGGATGGTCTTCCCCAGCCTGGCAACTTGCAAATATGTTGAAGTATGACATTCATATACCTTAGCTGGTACAACCATCTGTGTTAGCAGATAATGAGCAAGGCACAAACACATTATATTGTATGTATGTGAGAAAGCAGGAGTCTGGTGTCTCTACAGAGTGCCTGCCATGTTTATAGGGGTTCCATTCCAGGAATCCCCATGTAAAACAAAAAAACACAAAGTATCATGTCCCGTTATAGTCAGTGGACACAACACGTGCACTTAATGTGTATACAAGCTCACATTTGTGTGTGCAGAGGTTGCATGAGAGGAGAACCCATTGTACATAATTTTCCTGCCGAATATCACCAAGGCCAACAAAATTCAGCAGTGTTCCTAGAAGATGGTCATCTAAATGCCTCTGGAAGCTCATGAGGCATCACTTCTCCCAAGTTTCTATCTAAGATGTGGTACTCAAGATAGGTCTACCGTTTCTGAACATTTATAGTAGTATTAACATACTACCATGCAAGTTTGACTAATCCTTTTTAAAAACCATTCTGACATGGAATGCACAAAGGCCACAAATTGAAATACTTAACATAGATTTTATGGAGAAAACCTTTCGTCCTCACTATGACCTTTAGTACATATCAGAAGGTTGGGCCATCCTTATAAAGGCAACCTGTGCCTTCAGTTCTGTTCCCTTCGTGATTCCCCTGATGTTGCTGCCTGCACAAATCAAACTTATCTTGAAAGAATGTCCCTGAGAATGTCTCTGAAAACAGGACTCTGTTCTTTACCTTTTGTGTTCAGAAATGGACATCTGAGAAGTGCAAAGGAGATTCAAGACTATTAAGGAAGACATGAACTGAAATTAATGTTTCTGGCTGAGATCCTATGCTGCCTACTTAGTTATGCCCAACCCCCCACCCCACAAAAGCCAGCAGCTGCACTGAGCAACAGAGATCTGTTCTGCTGCCTTTTGAGAGCAGCAGGGTGAAGTTTCTGGCCCCCTCCTGCCAGTGGGTGTGACAATCAGAAGTAAGATTCCTGTTGTAAGTCCTTGTTGCAGCTTCAGTCACTGGCAGGAGAGGGCTGGAAACTTCAGCCAGTTGCACCCGAATCAGTAGCTAAATAGACATCTATCACTTGGTGAGGCTGCTGGCTGTTTTTAAAGTAGGTGGGGGTGCTTACATTTATAAGAACAGTGCCATGATTCTGAATATGTAGTATTAGTGAATATGTAGCAGTTATGGATCTATAATTCTAGGTTAAAGATCTGCAACTCTGGAGCAGTAACTGCAATATAGAACGTCAGCCTGTGCTTTTCACCTTTTGACTGTTTTTTTATATTAGGAGGAGAAATCATGCAGCCCTCCAAATGGAGCTGGACTGCAAGTCCCATCAGCCCTAGCCTGCACAAGCAGTGACTGATTATAGGAGCTGAAGTCTAACAGCATCTAGAGAAGCACAAGTTGCCAAGCTCTTTTCTGCATAATATCTTATTCTCAGTAAGGACTGAAAGATATATTAATAACATTTCTTGTGCCTGCCATTGCTAAAATAATTAGACATAAGGATGAGAGCCTTATAAACTAGGGCTTCTTAAGCTATCTGATGTGGGGGACCAGTAGGGGTTTTGTTCCCAATGTGGTAGGACTAGCACCATGTTTGTTCTCTTGATTACAGCTGTTCCTGTCTTTCCTGGAAACTCAGATTTAAAAAGTACTTTATAAATTAATAAACAACTAAAAACCAAGAATAAAATGGAATGGGATAGCAAAATAAATGTAAATGGTGTCCTCAAACAATTGAAAAAAATACTCATGGCTGCCAAAATACACAAAATACAAAATCTGAACAAGAAGTTAAATTTACATGGAGCACTATCTAAAGTATTCCATAAATTATGACAAGAAATGTCAAGATGCATGGCACACTACCACAAAGCATTACACAAAAAGAGAAGTCAGTTCAGAATAAAGTCCCAAAACATTTTGCAAAAATGCACTCTAATCTGTAGCTCTTTAAATTAACTACACATCTGATTGACTGCTGTGAGAGACTGCTCTCTAGCTGCTTGCAAATCTGTAAAAGGCTTTTTACTTGTTGGCAACAGATCTGTGACTACCTATAAGAGAAACGATCTTTAGTAACTGGACAAACAGTCTTGAATAGCTGGCAATTATGGCCACACCCAGGATTTTAAGTAGTTGTTTCATGATAGATCTTCAGTAAATTGTTTTCAGATGTTTGGAATGCCAGTTACAATGGTGCATCAATTTCCCAGAGGTAATATATTCCAGTGTGGTTGTGTTTTCAGACAGGCAGCACTACTGGACACTTGCCACAAACCAATAACCAACAGAGTGTGGACCACCACTTTGAGTAGTGCTGCTCTAAACTATGTGAGATGCATTTCCTGTCCCCTCTTAGTGAAATTCTGCAAAATGCCTGGTATGTGCCCAGCATCAGTGAGATGCTCTCCTGACTGAGTTAGCAGCACTGTGTGGAAAATAAACATTCTCCATGGCTGACCATTATGGATTTTTTCTTTTTTGTATAAATGGATACTCCAACCGTAAGTTTGGCTTTCCTTCTACTGTACCAGTATTGTTTTAATTCAGACTGCTTTTTTTTATTAGGATCAGAGTAACAGTGGATGGGGAATTTCTGCATTATATTTTCCCACTTCAGTTTCTGGATTCACCTGAATGGGATTCACTGAGACCCACAGAAGAAGGCATTTTTCAGGTAGGGGAACTTTGCAAGACTGTGGAAGAATTAACTTTGGTCATTTCCGCACTACACTGTTAGTTTACTGAGGCCAAAGAGCTCTCTGGTTGAGAATTCTAAATGCCCCTCAACTGCAAATCCCAGGATTCCATAGGATGTTGAAAGTGGAATAATAGCACTGTAACAGCATCATGTAGAAATGGCCGTGGTCTCTGGCCTAGAATTTGTGGTCCAGGGGGCAAAACTAAATGCCACGTGCAGGGTTTCATTGTCTTTCTGAGCCAGACTAATGGCGAACACCATGCACAAGGAGGAAGTGTGAGCCTTGCTCCTAGCCATTATCTCCTTTAAAAAAGAAGAAAGCTACATTGTCACCAAATGAACTTTTCTTCTCTATTTTTTTTTCTATTACCATGTGCATGTGTAAAGATAAGGAGGGGAAAAGATAGAGTGGGAAGTACTTTTGTATATTGTTCCTGGGCTGGACAGAGCTTTTATAACTTTATGCCTCAACCAGTTGAGAAGAAGGTGCAAGTACCATAAAACTCTTGTGAATCCAGGTGAAGGTACCCATCTTCTCTTACCTTCCAATCTTGGACTGGGGAAGTGAGAACTGAGTTGGAAGGGAATGGTTGTGGCTGAAAGTCTGAGAATCTTCTTTTGATTTAGATGTCTGCTGCTCTGGTTGCCTTCCAGTCTCTGCCCACTACTGCTGTTGTCCAGTACCTGCCCAGCTGCTTTAGAGCAGTACTTCAGTTTAGATGATTACAGTAAATTGGGATGGGAATCATGTGGCCTTGCAAATACTGTTGAAGTGTTCCTCCCAGCATTCCTTGCCTTTGGCTTTGCTGGCTAGGAATGCTGGGAGTTGTAGTCCAACTATTTATAGAGGACCGCACAATTCCCACCCCTGCGAAGCACAGTATATCTACAACTTGGGAATCTTGGGGGCTCTAGCATCCTGCTTCCATAATTAAGGGGCTGTGCCGATCTAGAAGGGCAGGTTAGTTAGACTTCACTGCCTGATGTTCTGCTCTGCCCCACCTCTTACTCTGCCTACTTAGCTCTTCCAGCCACCATTGCTTCCCCACTTGCCTATCTCTGTACCCATGATGCTGATTTGCAATGAAATAGTTTACCTCTGACTATTAGGCTTGGTTTTTGCTGGTATTTTCAGTATTTCAGCAGTACTTCAACTCAGACCTTTAAGAGAAGTTCTCTGGGATTCTAGTGTAATGTCCAAATAAAGGGACTGTGGCCACCTGGAAACCAGCTGCCTGCCTCTCCTTTCTGCCCCTTAGCCAGCTCGCCTGCCTCTGCCAAACACTGTTGCTGGCCTGCCTAACTACCATACCACTGTCTCCTCCCAACTCTTGTTATTTAACTGGCACTTCTGAGGAGCAGCTCTTCAGTAGGAGAAGTTAGGAATGCTTTAAGGAAGGAGTAGAGCAGGTGTGCCCTCCTGTGATACTGTGGTTGTTGATGCTGCTGTTACTATTATGCGATGTCAACTTGACTCTGACACAGGGCAACCCAGTCATATGGTTTTCTTGGCAAGATTTATTTGGAGGATTTTTCCTTGGCCTTGAGAGAGTGTGACTTACTCAGGATCACCACAATCATAGTGGTTTTCCATGGGTGAGGAGGAATTTGAACCCTGATTTCCTGGAGTCCTATTCCAACAGGGAAGTTCCCTGGCAGTCCCCTGAAGCCCCCTGAACTCCCCACCCATTTTTAATTTAAAAAAAAAAAATCAGCTCAGTTTTCTTCCTGAATCTCCTCCCCCAGAGCTGCTTGCAAATGGGACAGTTTGCCTTTTCCCTTCCCCCAGAACCGCCCGCCACCAAAGAGACTCCCATTTTTTTATTTTAATTGAGTCAGAACAGAAGCAGTATGACATCACTTCCCCTGGACCAGTATGTATTGGTGCATCCTCTAGGAGGAGGGATTGTGGAGATAAACTCTGTCCCTTTACTGTAAGATCTTAAGGAAGGTACTTCTAATACTTATGTGGGCAGTGCCAGAACCATAGAAGCTTGACTTGGCAAGACTGTACAATCAAATGAGTGTAAATGGTTGGCCAAGACCCTGCATTGGCAGAAACAGCTGCAGTGACCAAACTCTATTGTCATACCTGCTTCTTCTGATGCAATAGCCCCCACCTACCCAGGCAAAACCCTAACCAAAGGGTTTCTGGGGTGCTGCAGATCAGGGCTCTCAGAAATGACATCCACAGTGCTCTCCCAGTCATGGGGTGCTCCAAGAGAAGCAGCTACAGGAGGACCCCAAGGGGTCTCTCCAGGTGTTGCAAACAGAAAACATAGGTTTTGAGAATCATGATAGATTGCTGATGAGTCTCAAAAATTACAAGATCTGGTTTATGATCTCATAAAGATTGAACACAGTGCATTCAGTTTTTTTAAAAGCAATTAGAAGTTGTTTAGTCCAAAAGTCCTTGAAGCCATTTGTCTACAATTTGGCTGGGATGATCTTTCTTAAGGGTATATCCTGTCTCCAAATTTTGTGAAGATAGGTTGAGAGAGAGAGACAGAGACAGAGAGACAGATCACTTGCTTGCTTTTTTGGTTTCCTGGTGCAACTGAGTAGGAGATCCGGATTTCCAAATCTCAGTTCAAATCAAGGTTGGGATCAAATCAGGTAGAAAGCAGTCCAGACACACAGTCTAATTGGCAGGGTGGGGAGGCTTTGCCTAGACCTAGTGAAATTATTGGTGCCAGCAATCAATACTATTAGCATGAGAGTTGGTAGACATCTTGTGTTACAATGTCAGCAGATGGTGCTTGCCTGGCATTAGGGTTCTCTGGAGATAAGCCACGAATAGAAAGAAGTCAAGCACTGAACTGTTCAAATCTGCAAAGATATACAAACATCTATATATGCGGAACGAAATAGTCATTTATATTCTATAATATAAGGTTGTGCTTTTTTAAAATGCTTTTGAATGAGGAGACCTCAGGTTCTAGAGGTAATGTTTGAAAATTTCCTCACTTCTTTCTTACAAGATCAGTTCCTAGTCTGTTATAAATGGGAAGAGTTCTATTGATTTGCCATCTGTAGAGAACACATCCTTCCCCTCATCAGCAGCACATGAGAAGTTTTAAAGTTTAATGCAATAACAAGTTTAAAGTTGAGGATGAATATCCCCTTGCAGTTTAAATGAATGTGTGGTGGGATGTCGAGCACACACCCTTGGGTACTTCCTGGCTTCCTGCAAAGGAGTTGCAGTGGATTTGGATGCCCTATTCTAATACCAAAGATCCGTGCAAGAGCAGTTTTTAATGCAATGGGGTCAGATAATTGTTTCTCAGCCTCCACTCTCAGAACATCTATTGGTTTTTCAGAACAACCCCCCCCCTTTCTTCCTTGCTACCTGGTGCTCCTGGAATTCTCTCTCAGAATACCTGTTTGAAAGAACCTCTTTAATTCCTTCAGATCTCTCCCCAAACACACCTTTTCTGTGAAGTTCCTTGTGCAGCTTCCTAGTTCCCATGCTCACCTGTAACTGAACCAAAGCAGCCAAACATCTCAAACAAACTTGTGGACCAAGCCTGCCTCCCTTTCCTCTGTTGTTTTCCTTGTGTTGAATTCCCCTGTGAAATCCTACTAGACACACACAGGCTCTCAGTTAAAGAAGGTCTTTTAATTAGAGTGTGTTCAACTTGCATTTCTGTTTTTTCCATCATTGTTACAATTTAATAGCCTTTTAAAAAGGCTTGTTTGTTTAATTGCTGTTTAACTTTTGTTTTGTGCATTTTTTTAACCTGCATTTTGTTTTAAATCAAATGATGACCTATCTTGAGTCCCATATCGGGAGAAGGGTGGAATATAAATTAAATAAGTAGATAGATAAGTAACTAAATAAAGTACCATCTACATTGATCACAATACTTAAGCCAGAATTCTCCATCAGGTACTTAACAATATAACCACCATAGCTACATGTTGTCTCCTGTCCCCAACTCTCCCAATCTCCACTTAGCCTCATGCAAGTGACAGGAGTCAGTGTATCTGTTCTCCTGTCCATTGGGAAGCAACTGATCTCTCATGTGACAGCCAGAAGCAGAGTCCCTGTCACAAGGTCCCCTCATACTGGAGATTGTAACATGACGGGGTGCGTAGGACCATCTGCCAACTGCTTCCCAATTAACAGGAGTACAGATCCCCATCTTTTGCAATGATTGCTGCTCAGAAAGTGGAAACTGGGGGACTTTCATGGTCCCTAAAGCAGTAGATATTTAGGAATCCTGAATATGAACCAGTCATGAATATGTAACTCTAGGTTACATATTCATAATTCCATAGTGAGTTATAGACACTGTTAATAATCATGAAGGCAGGTATGGAGTGTGAGAATTGCTTTACTTTTAGTAGGATGGCTACATGAACAAGCATCAGTCTCTACCCATTCTGTATGCACTTCACTTCTCTTTGTTTACCCATTAAATGCAGTAGAAACAAACAGCATCCACACCTGGATGTGCATTCATTTCATTTATGCTCTTAGTGTATTAATCAGTGTGCAGATCTCCTTCACTGAAAGAAAATGCAGAAGTGTAGATGAGGAGTTAGAATAAACATGGGAGAGAAGAGTGCACTTTTCCAAATGGTGCTGGCCTGGAACTTGCAGTATTCCCCACCATTAGCTATAGTGGCTTAGACTAGTGAGAGTTGCAATACAACTGGAGGGCACCCCTAGAATAAAAGGTGGGAGCCACTTGGTGATTAGGGCTTGTAAGTATGGATCTGCAAGGATGGGGATGGAGTTCTTGCTTTATTTGTACTGGATCTACCTTTTGTGAGTTACATTTTTGTGTGTCTGAGGAAAGGTGTTCTTTATAAATCCCATTTATAAAAATATCAGAGTAGAAGCTTATCTCTCTCCCTCTCTCTCTCTTTCTCTCTCTCGCCCCCCTCCCCATTTTTCTGGAATGTATCTTTCAGGTAACTCTCACAGCAGAAACAGACTGTCGGTACGTGGCCTGGAGGAGAAAAAAGTTGTACTTACTCTTTGCTAAACATCGATTCATCTCGCGTCTCTTTTCAATTCTCATTGGAAATGACATTGCTGAAAAGCTTTATGCTCTGAATGACAGGGTGATCCTGGGGAAAGGATTTCGATATGACATCCGTTTACCAAATTTCTATCATGTATCAGTATTAGATACGCCTAAAAGACAACCTGGAGACCAGTTTCAGAACAATTCAAGACAACATTAACAAATATCATAAACTGCAACACTTGCTACAAAAATTGTCTTCATCGCTCCCAAAATTAAGTACTGAAAGACATTATGGTGGCATCATTAAAAAAAAAAGCAAACTGAAAATTTTCATAAAAAAAACCTCAGAAAATAAAAGCGCCTATTTTTTTTTCTAGCAAAAAACCCCACCACCATCTAAATTGGCTTTTTCCACATTATTAAGAACCAGCAGGTCATCTTGTGTGATTGTGCATTGTGAATAGTTTTTACTGACTTCTGCTCATCTTATTACTTTGGAGGTGGGTCGGGGACAGATATGAATCATTATTAGATAAAGCTGTGTTGTAATTGTGGTGCCTTGTGTCTTGTGCTTCCAAAAATGACATTTGCACAGAGCTCTTCTTCATGTTTATTGCGGCCTCCTTGTCATCATGAATTATGCAAGCAGCGTTATCTTAGAGAAGAGCAGCAAGCAAACCATCTTTAAAAAATAATCTTGACTCACTTGTTACTTTATAATTACAATGCATAAATTTGGTCTTCTCAACATGCAGTGTCTTACAGAAGCTGACACATGGAACAGGAGGCTGCACAATCTTGTAAGACTTGGGAGAAAGCTAACAATAATTTCATTCTTGCATACCCTTATGAGATGATGACTAGATTTCTCTCAGAGAATAGCAGAAGAGCTTTACGTGAAAACAAAAGGCAATAGTGTAATTACTTGAACTACAGAGGGTGTATCAATCAGTTTAATTGCTGCAACATACACAGCAGAACAAAGCAGTTCAGTCACTCTAGTAGAAAGTAGGCAACTGTGGTCTCAAGCCAGTGCTGTATTAACACCGGTCTCCCCAAAATCATCTTCTTTTGGAACTTTTTTTTTGGAATGCGTGAGGTATTATGTTATGAAGGGAAGAACATCACCTGGCAATGTTGCTGAGGGAAGCAGTTTTATCAGTGGAGATAACACTGTTGGATCTTGGCCCAGTACATTTAATGGAAAGAGACTATAGTTCTTTAATGAGTGGTTGTGGAAGGATCAAGACTTTATGTCCTACGGTATATACATTCATTTCCATAGTCAAATATGTTTTGAAGATTTCACACACATGCACACACCAAAAAATCTAAACAAACATTAAAGGCAATGATGTGCCTACTGTTTTACTACACAAACATAAACACAGCAATGTAGTAGCTACCAGGAGGGGGTAGCCAAAATGAAGGCATTGACCCACTAATAAGAATTTCTGCCTCCGTTGAGTCAACTTTACAGCATTGCAGTAGCTTAAAACTTCAGTTGAATATTTGGAACTATGGTTTAGGCATCCAAAGAACAGGGAAAGGCAAAGTTACTAAAGGAATGCAAACAAGGAGTGTAAGAGTTCTAGGTGTGAATGATTTTCAGTGTCTTCACACTCTGCAGAGTTAAAAATTTGGGGGACATAATTATGCAGAGGATGCCCTTGTTTTGCCTCCCTGAACCTACACCCTGCATACACAGCTCAGTACAAAAGAAAATCTCTTTCCATTTCTAGACTTGGAAAGTGGTTGTATCAAATAGAGTATCACAGCAAACCATTAGAAGATACCAACTCTTCACCATTAATCTGTTGCATAGGGAACTTTGGTTTAAATCTTAAACAGCTTTGAGAAAGAATTCATAATTCCTATTTGACCTAAAATACTGATTTCCTCCAAGGTTTAAATCCAGCATTATTCCTGTTGATCATGAGATTACTGTAGAATATATGAAATGATACCAAGTAAATGCTGGATATTACAGAGTTTAAGGTTAGCTGTGTCTCCCTTTCAAGGCTACAGTGTTAGGTAGGGCTGCTTTGATTAAAAGGTGATGGTAGAGTGCCTTAAATAACATCAGATATTTTGTAACAGCCATAAATTCAGTTTGTATTCCTAAAATACTGTTAGTTGCAGATTATCATTATCTAGCGTTATGCTATTTTAATAACCTCATGAAGTCAGTGACATATATTTGGACAGTTATCCCAGTATAACAAGTGATATCATATGAATTGTTGATGCAAGTCCTCATTTAGTCCCAGCCTGACTTGATGGTTGTATCTGATGTCTAGAATTCCACAGCAATAAACTGCTAGAAGGGGTTTGGAACCATTCACCGGGATATGAAGAGCACCCAAAGGCTTGGGAATCTAGCATGCTGTTTCACCGTGAATGACAGACTTTTTCCCCAAATCACAAACAGTTTTGTACACACTGAACTGTTTGATTTGTTCTTTGCAAGCTGGCTGAGATTTCTTTTGTTTTTATTTATTTTATTAATTATTACATTTACATCCTGTCTTTTCTCTATTGAGCTCAAGGTGGCAAACATGGCTTTCCCCCTGCCTGCTTTACTTTTACATCAACCCTATGAGGTAGAACAATCTGAGAGGTAGTGACAGACTGGAGCTCATCCTGTGAGTTTCATGGCTCTGCTGGGTCTAGAAACAACTTCTCAAGTCCTAAACACTAGAATCACTACACTCTCATTTTTAATTTGACACCTACAGTTTCATCATTTTGAATACCATAAATAAATAAATAAATAAATAACATACAAGAATTGTGAACATGCTTCCTATGGTCAAGGTTTTGCAGCTGGCTACTGTCTCAATATTTATGGTCCATCTTGAAGCTACTTCTCTTTAAGACAGAAAAGGAATGTAAGCATCCCTGTCAAGGTGTCTGATATGTCCCAAAACATTAATATTCTAATTTTTTCTAATGAAACAATCTGTCAAGAAAAAAAAATACTATTCTACCTTTTCTTATTGTTTCCTATATTGAATATGTGTTTGTGTAAAAACATGTCGAAGTGAGATGGAAAGGTTTGTGAATCACTTTTGCAGGAAAGAGAGTATCTGGAACAATGTTTACTGCTTGGAAAAACAATAGGAGGAAGAAAGGAATGATCTTAGTGTGTACGAGGAGTGCCATCCTTTCTGTAACCGTGTGAAGAAGCCAGACTTAGGTCCTTTCCACTCTATACTGTTACAGTGCTGCTATTCCACTTTTAACTTCCTATGGAATCCTGGGGTTTGCAGTTTAGGGAGGGGGCATTTAGACCTCTCAGCCAGAGAGCGCTTGGGCCTCAGTAAACTACAAACCCCAGAATTCCACAGGATGTCGAAAGTGGAATAACAGCACTATAACAGGGTAGTGCAGAAATGGCCTTACTGATGAATTGTTTTCAAAGGCTGTTAAAGCCAACAGTAAACCACTCACTTCAAAGTCAAAACAGTACATTTCTCAATATGCTTAGCACCTGAGTAACTATGGCTAGCATCAACATTGTAATTTAATGAATTAACTTCTATGGTTTTTACATCATTGCAATGACTGAAAGTGTCCCCCAACACCTACTGTTCAGGTCATGCAGCCTCCCACTCCCCAAAAGAAGTATTTCTAAGGTGCTGGAGACAAGGGCAGTGAGTGATGACATGTTCAGCCCTCTCCCAGTAGTGGGGCATCACGTGACAGCTGCCGGCTGCACTAATGGGAGAGGGCTGGATGCGTAATTGCTCACTGCCCTGCTACATCGTGGCAGCTACTTCTGATCCAAGATCTTGGCCCAATTTTTTTGTTTACTGCAGGAGTGGGGAATGTGTACCTCTCCACATGACAAAAATTAGCTAAGCTGGCTAGAGCTGATGGGACTTGCAGTCCACATATTCGGAGGATCATGTATTTTCCAGGCTGGTGTAGTTCACTACTATTTTACCATTCCTAACTATACATTCAAGACATGTGTTTAAAAATCCAGTTACCGGTTGTTTTATTTTCTTGCTAGGAGATGAAATTCTATTATCATTCTTTTCCAACAACAACTGAAGTAATTCAGAATTAGAGTGCTGTGTTTACATCACTGTACCAGTGGTATGAAGAAACAAGGAACTGAAATGAGGTATTAAGAGTTCTACTGCAGTACCTTTTTTCTGTCATTTCTCAGGTGAAAATTACAAACAGTAAAGATGATTTATTTATGATATCAGATTTAAAAGAAATGTTCCAGAGTGGGAATTTCCTATGCTGAATCTATGTGACCAATCCTGTAAAAATACGAATGTTAGAAATTAATGTTCAAATTTCTTAGTACTTCAGAATCATTTTATATGATGCATATGATACAGTGATACTCAATGGCAGAGAGTTTTAGGAATAGTTTTATAGTAACTCAAAAACTCTGTTTAAAGCAATATTGGTGCCAGAAAGCACATTCAATAGCAAATTCTCTAGGCTTTTATAAATGGCACCTCTGTTCTACAGCTACACTGTTTTTCATGCTCAGACAAATAAATCAGAGAAATGACTTTTTAAAAAAGGTAATATAGCACATGGTATTAGATAGCTACCCTATTCTAACATGTTCAGCTACACAGGCAAACAAAAAGGAGTATATGCAGTATTCATACATAGGAAACCAGCATCTGTTTATAAATACTTAGGTAAATGCTTGTGGTGTTTCTATAACAATCAAGCTGTACAAAGATCCTGGATTTCTCAATATGACGCAAAGATCTTATATCAGTTATGGAAAAACTCCCCTAACCCCAGTTCCCAGAACCCCACACAGCAAATGCAAAAGAGTATGGGAGTTGTAGTCCAAAACATTTAAGGAGCCAAAAGTTCACCAGCCCTGTCTTATATTCAAAAACTTCTGGAAGATAAAAGGAGTTGAACTGAGAAGTAGGACAGGCCTTACTTCTTTGTTTATATACGGTGAAATGACTAATTTTCATCTTTTTGTAGACAGCAGCAGAGGAGATAAATAGCAAGACATTCAGAAACGATAGAAGAAAAACTAGCAATTGTTATAAATATTTAAATAGCTGTGAAGACATAATCCTTTCAAATGCTTATTTATTGGCTTTCAATTAATGAGATACATGAATCCTTTCCCTAGACAAAATTCGGATGCATAGTATGATATTTGGTCTCTCTGATAGATTAATGTTTTAATAGTTTTAACTCCTGCTGCTTCCTTTATGGGTGCTGACAGCTATTTAGATAATGGAGAAAATTGAACTATGCCTCTTTCTCTCTGTGCATGTGTACATGCCTGTGTGTGTGAAAAATGGATTTTACAGTTTATTCTATACTTCAGCAACCAAAGCGTTCTCTTCCTTTTCCTCCTCCTCTCTTTCCAATATGCAAAGTATTAAAAAGACTTCTTTCCATGAAGTTAAACTCTTTTCAATGACATCTCCTCCCGTTCCTTAGAGTGTGCACCTTCTAAGAGATGGGAGGAGATATTGTTACCCTGTAGACTGGGGGTCCCGGGAGGGGCACCCAAACAACAAACCAAAATAAGCAAGATGGGGAAAATTAGCTGGAGCACTTTCTTGGCTAACGAGAGGCAGGGCAATGCAGCGGGATGTTTTATCCTATGTATACCGGTTCAGGTCAGTGAGGAGCCAAGCAGTTTCAAAATGCTAACAGTTTTTATTAAGCAAAGAGAATAATGAAACTCAAACACACCTAACTAGAGAGAGGAGAAAGAAAGTTTCAAGAAATAAGCAATACGCCACCTGTCTGAAGTCCTGGAGACGCCAATTGGAGATAAGGAAGGAAACCCGGCGAGTAGACCGAGGGGAATCTGTGGAGCCGAGCGGCAGCAAGGCGAGGACGAAGATCCAAATGGAGCTTCGAGTGATTTCAGCGTAGTGATTTCAAGTGATTTCAGCTCAGTCCAGTGAGAGTTCCAAAGAGCTCCCAAAGTGAGACAATTTTTATAGGGACAGAACGACCGCAGGCTAGTCTGGTTTTTGCATGAGAACAATGAGTTTTGGGATGGAGACAAAGGCTCCGAAAGGTCAGGATTTACATGATTGAGTTATGAACCGAATTGACAATGGTATAACTGGTATGCAGATGTGGCTAGCTCGGCCGTTAAGTGCCGGCTTGCCAAGATGCTTTCACAGGCAAAGAACTCTTTTGTTTAGCAATGAAGGTGTTTGTTTCTGGCGGCAACCCCCCTAAAGCAGAACCGGCTATGTCTGGTGAAAGATACTAGTCTCCCATGCCTAGCTTCGCGCTTGTCCGGTGGGACCTAACAAACACGCGGCTCATGGCAGGAAAAGGCCAAATTGTGATATCAAAATGATATCTTTTAGTTCACCAAAGACCAGACCAAAATGCCATGGTAACAATATCACTGAAAAAAGTTTAATATAACTAAAAGGTACTGGAAGCTAGGAGACTAAGAGGGAAGCATAAATATACAGTGCTCCTGCCATATATGCAGGGGTTCCATTCCAGGACCCCCTCCCCGTGTAAAGCAAGACACAAATGTCACATCCCATTGTAGTCAATAGACACAATGTGTGCATGCCTGCAGCATTGCAGATGCACATCCATTCACATCCATTGACTATAAGAGGATGCAACGCTTCATGGGACCTCACATTCGTGCTTGCGGAGGTTGCGCCAGAAGAGGGTGCTCTGGGGCAGGATAAAGACATGCGGACCTGAAAAGATTTGAACAAAGAGGACGCAGGATGATGCACGAATGAAGACTAACTCACAGTCTTAAAATCCCACATAAATGTTTTAGATTATGGAAAAACTGAAAGCTCAGAATATTTACCATGTGTTTAGAAACAGTAGATTAGAAACGGCAGCAGTAGCTTTAGTACTCTTGCACTGCATGCCCCCCAAAAAAGGGTTCAAAGTTAGATTGCAATAAATAAAAATGCTGCATAATCAATAAAGTGGATTCATTACATAATTCCAGAAAAAATATTTTTAACCATATTACATGTTTTATACTTAGATTATAAATTTATATTTAAATTACAAATACAATATAGCATTTTCAGGTGTTTAGCATCAAGTTTCAACAGATTCATTACATAATTTCAGAAAATGTATGTGTATAAAATATTAAATGTTTTATATTTAGATAATAAATTTATATTTAAATTACAAATGTGGAATACTATTATCAAGTGTTCAGCATCAGTATATATGGTTAACTTTTCTTGCATTTATGCTAGAATTTGCATTTTCTTGCAGACACCTCTGGAATTTCTAGTGGGATTTCTTTTTCTGTTTAATGGACAATTGAGTAAAAAATAAAACATGTTTTACTTCTTCTGTACAAATTAACAGCGAAACTATCACAGCCTAATCAGTCAAACTACTTTGGGTATAATATGTCAAATGCAGTAAGACACATAAAATCACTTTTGCATTTTGACTGTGTGGATTTAATATACAGATCATTTACTAGCTAACATATAACATACCAACATATAAACAAAGACATTCAGTGAATCGTGAACAATAGGAATTGCTGTATACATTTAAAAGTATAGGAGAAAAGTAGCATAAGATGCTAAATGCTCAGCTGATACTTTTCGAAGGGCTTGCAAGTACAGCAACAGTTGAAAGCCTGTGAAAATTTAACAAGGTGCAGATGTTCCTTATAAATAATAATAATCAGAAACATTAGGTTGTTAGTTGCGATGTGACAACATTTTTCCTAGTAGCCTTAAAGCAGTGGGACCTGTGGGTCCCCAGATGTTCATGGACTTCAGCTCCCAGAAGCCCCAGCCACTATGGCCAATGCTCAGAGCTTCTGGGAGCTGAAGTCCATGAACATCTGGGGACCCACGGTTGAGAACCACTGTCTTAAAGGATGGGTGAGTATCCTGGCCTTGGTCAGTCTAATTACAGCCTGGTAAAGTAACTTCATGTGCAAAATCAGACTTTTGCAGTCTTGGTATTTCTTTTCATTTGATCTTTGTAAATTGAGAGTCATGGCTCTGTATTGGGAACTGCCATACCATTGAGCACAGAGAGTTGTATTAAGTCTACTACAGAAAAAGGAAGAAGGTGGAGGAAAAATTATAATGTATTATTTCAGCTTTCATGGCTAAAAGCTACTTTATCAGATGTGTGAAGTGTTAACCAGAATATCAGGTATGTACATACAGTACACATAGGAGTGGTGTAATCAGTGGACTGAATCCAATTGTTTGTTCTAGCCAGAGCGTGACCCACTTAATCAATTGCTGGATCAACACTTATGTAGATCCTATTGATTCTGTGGGTCTACTCTAGCATGGACTAGATACTGGATTTAGGCCAAAGAGAAATTTTCTTTAGTTTTGGTTTCCTTGCAGCTTGCTGTTACATAATACAGAGATACATGAGGGGTTAGAAATTAGGCATAGTGTCATTTTATATATCTCATTCGTTCTGAAGAAACACCAGAGTCCCATGGCACCTGAACGACGAACATATTAATTAAAATATGAGCTTTCTTGTACTATAGGCTATTTCATCAGTTACACCAGATAAGGTATGACATATACACAGATAATTGTAGTGTTTTTATGCATTTCATTTTCTTCAGATATCACTAGGTAGAGTTCTGCTGTGTACTGTACTGTACATACGACAGCCAGTGTGATGTGGTTTGAACACTGGACTGTGACCCTGAAGGCCAGTATTCAGTTCCCTGCTTGGCCACAGAAACCTACTATATGATCTTGGGTGCATCATTTCCGCACTAGGCTGTTATAGCACGATGATTCCACTTTCAACCTGCCCCTCCCTAAACTGCAAACCCCAGGATTCCATAGGAGGTTGAAAGTGGAATCATCATGCTATAGCAGCCTAGTGCGGAAGTGGTGATACTCTCATCCCCTAGAAAATCCCATGATAGATTCATGGGCTGCCATAATTCTGAAATAACAACAACTGTATGTATGTACCTGGAATTTTAGCACGGGATGAAATATAACTTACAAAAGCTGATGCTACACTAAATTGGTTAGCCTTTGAAATGCTGCATGGCTTGTTTTTTTCTGCAACAAACTAACCTGCCTGCCCTGCTGGACATTTGTACTAAATTTATTTTCACTGATGTTCTGAGATTATGACACTACCACTTGATGACAGTTCTTGAGAAATGTAGTAACTTACATGAATTCCCACTCACTCTTTCAAAAATCATGTGTGTGTGATTGTAAGGTCATCTGAGATTCCATCCATCTACCTGGCCACAGTTGCCGTTCAACTTTCCGGTACTTCCTTCTGAGTAGACATATATGGGGTTGCACAGCTGAAGTACTGTATTGTGAACATGAGAACTATTGTAACACAGCAAAGTTTCAGTTATCTAATCTCCCAAGAAGACATACTGTGTAACCTGGGGCCCATTCCTCTACACAGTAATAGCACTATGACCACTTTAAATGCCATGGCATTTTCCACTACGGAATACTGTGGATCCTGTGGTCCCCGCAGCCCTCTGGCTGAGAATTCTCAATGCCCCTCCCTAGGCTGCCAATCACAGGATTCCATACTATGGAACCCTAGCAACTGAAGTGGAATTATAGTGCTATAATTCATGGCATAGTGTGAATGGACACCTGGAAGCTGTTCTCCATGATCCCACATGTACAGTACGTGGAGTTTTTGTTACAATGTTTCTTGCCATGTATATAATAGCACAGAAAGTTTTCACTCACCCTACGAAGAGAGAGAGAGAGGTCTAATTATTTAAAAAGAAAATCCGTAGAACCAAAATATACGAGCACGTCCATCCACTGGGAAGCAGTCTCTGATCTGGTACAATCCACAGACTAGTGGTTAAAACAGATACTGCTGCTTTCTCCAAACCATGAGATGATTCTGGCAATTGACCAGAAGTTGGATCCTGTTCATTTGACCTTAAGACCATTTAAAAGAATAGCCATTTCTTTTAGCCATGCAAAGGGGAACTGGTGCAAGGATGTGATTTGTACACACACAGCTTACAAGGTTAATATGCTAGTGTGGAAAGGTTCATTTGAACTAAAGAGGACGTGGAACAACGATGAATGCAAAGAAAATTCAAATATAAATTCGGTAATGGTTACATGATCTCACTGGAAAAATGAAAACACTACCGATTTCTGGATTGAAGGGGGAAGACAGAAAGCAATAGATAAATTTCATATGCAGCCACACTGATGTCAGAAAATGAATTCCTTACACAATTTTAAATAAATAAATAGATAAATTTTTGGCTGGACTTGTTCCTCACTAGTAGACTACATATTGTGCTTGCAACTGTGGTAAGTTAGAACCTTGGTAGTTTAAAAAGTTAAGGGAATGAACAGGAATTTACTTTCTCAGAACCTCAGTAAGCAGCATCTGATGAACTGGCTTCAAACTGCAAAAGCTGATATCAAGTATATCTTCTTGTCTTTCAAGTACCAGAAGTATTTTATCATTTTTATTCTGTTTTGTTTCTTTACCTACCACCTTTTTCACTGAAGCTGGGAAAAAGAGACAAACCCATATAAATGTATAGAAAGTAATTTTTAAATGCAAATAAATTATTCATAAAATATCTTTTAAAAGGCAGAAGATTAAAAAAAATAATACAGCACACTAATAAAAGTCCTCTTTCCTTGTAAAACAATAATTCTGCAAAAGCCTGTTGAAGTAAGAAAAGGTCTTCACCTACCCATGGAAAGACAACAAGGAGGAGGCTATCCTAGCCTCTCTTGAGAGGGAATGCCAGAGCTGAGGAGCAGCCACTGGGAAGACTCTTGTCATGTTCCCACCAGGTGTGCCTGCAAGGATGGCGGGACTGAGGCCATTTCCACACTAGACTGTTATAGCACTATCATTCCACTTGAACATCCTATGGAATCCTGGGGTTTGCAGTTTCGGGAGGGGTCGGCTGGCCCCTTCCGAAACTGCAAAGCCCAGGATTCCTTAGGATGTTGCAAGTGGAATAATAGTGCTATAATAGTCTACTGCAGAAATGGCCTGAGAGGGATCTCTTCCCAAAAACTTAGGTTCATACTAGAGGTGGGTGAGTATAGTGCAGTGGTTCTCAACCTGTGGGTCCCCAGATGTTTGTGGACTTCAGCTCCCAGAAGCCCCAGCCACTATGGTCAATGCTCAGGGCTTCTGGGAGCTGAAGTCTAGAAACATCTGGGGACCCACAGGTTGAGAACCACTGGTATAGTGTTTTAGATAGCCTGGACCCACATAGTATAGGGTTTTGTAACCTGATCTTTCAGTTGTGTCCAGAAACAGCCTGGTAGCTAGTAGAGTATTGTCACAAGCGGGTTGCTTTGTAGCCAGCCCCAGTTAACATTTTGGCACCTCTTTTGACCAGGTAAAGTTTCCAAAGAGAGAGAGCCTGGTGTAGTGGTTTGAGTGTTGCACTAGGATTTTAGGGGACCAGGTTTTGAATCCCAACTCAGCCATGGAAGCCCACCAGCTGACGCTGGGCAAGTCATGCTCTGAATAAATCTTGCCAAGAAAACCACAGGGTTGCCATAAGTCAGAGTTGACTTGAGGCCAGGAAACAACAAGAAGTTTCCAAACATTCTTCCAAGGCAATCTTGCATAGCGTATCACAGAAATCCAAACAGAGTAGTACCATAAAGGCACAAGACACCATGGGCAGATCAGATATTTTGGGTGCAGCCAACCCATGCATGCCTGGCCATTGAAGAAACCTGGTCATCTAGGCTCAAGGCTGAGTCCAGGGGTACCCCAAACTGAAAACCCTTGCCTTCAGGGGGAGCAGCACAGGCGGAGTCCGTGGCCCCTGGGCTGCCTTTCTAGTGGCCAGGAGCACGCCTGTCCCATCTGGGTTCTGCTTCAACTTGTTCACCCTCAAAGACAGTGTGGCGGAGGAGCACAGCCTACCTGGCTGGCTGGCTGGCTGGCTCTCCCAGGGTTTGAGGCAGGATTCTTTCCCACCCATGCCCGGAGAGCCTTGGTGGCTTCCAAGGCCTGCCAGACCCTTCTGAGCTTCCAATATCAGACGAGACGCCGCTGGTACAGCGAGACCCGGGCCATCTCTGCACTACCCTGGTCCACTTTCAACCTCCTGTGGAATCCTGGGGTTTGTGGTTTCCTGAGCCCAAAGAGCTCCCTGGCTGAGAATGCTCAATGCCCCTCCCTAAACTGCAAACCCCAGGATTCCATAGGAGGCGGAAAGCGGAGCAGCAGCACTGTCACCAGCGTAGTGCGGAGATGGCCCCAAAGTCAGACGAGGCATCCGCTACCCATTCAGAGGCGCTCCCTTCCCGAGCCCCACGCTTAGCCGTAGCGTCTTCACAGCCACAGGACGTTCCGACCCGGTCCGGGCGGGCCCGGGGCGTCCCCGCGCGCCCTCCCGGGGAAGAAGGCGAGCCCCGGGGGCCGCGCCCCGTCCCGTCCCGTCCCGTCCGCGCGCCCCCGCCGTCTAGTGACCGGAGCGCCCCGAGGCGGACGGGAGCGGGTCTCTCGGCCCGCCGGGGAGCGCCTGCGCGCCGCCGCGCCGCGCGCCGGCCCTTCGCCTCGCAGGTCGGCGGGCGTCGGGCGAGAGCCGGCACCGCCCGCCCCTCGCGGCCGCCCGCTGCCTATTTTAGTCAAAAGCTCCGCTCTGGGGGTCGCCGGCGCTTCCCGCGAGCTCCGGTAGAGGGCGCTGGAGGGCGCGAGGGCCCCCCTCCCCGGGCGGGCGGGCGCCTTGGGGCAGAGGAGGAACTCCGCGGAGGCGAGGGCGCCCGGGCGGGCGGGCGGGCAGGCGGGCAGGCAGGTAGGTTTGAGGGGCGACCGCGAGAGTCTGGCCGAGAAGTCGGGGAAGCTGAGGAGCGGGGAGGCGAGGCCGGGCAGGAGAGGAAGCCGAAGGCGCCGTTGGCGGAGGGACGCCCCGCGCGGGAAGAGCCCGGGAAGGCGAGGCGAGCGGGCGGGCGGGCGAGGGCGGGGGGCTTCTTCCGGGAGCCCCCGCCCGGCCCGAAGCGAAGCGCGCCCGCCGCTGCCTTGCGGAAAGTGAGCGCCCCGGGCCCCTCGGAGGGCCGGCATGGCGACCCTTCGAGGCTCGGTCAGCCGCCCCCTCTGCTTAAGTTGTCCGGTTTTGCCCCCTTCCCTCTTCTACCCCCCGTTTCGGAGAGAGAAAGCTGCGCCGTGACTCGGAAGCCCTTGGCACACAAGTCCTTCTCGCCTAGGAGGAGATGCAAGGGCTCGGGCAGCCGTGGCGGTGTTTGCACTTTTGGCGTGCTCAGAGGCGCCTCTCCTACCTTGGAGTCCCCCAGATCCATCCCCGCTTCCAGTAGAATTCCCAGCAGCAGCTTGCCTAGGAGCCCCGTGGGGTCTCCTGGTTACCTTCAGCGGGATAGCTGCATCACTTGCCTTCTGGTCCCCAAAGTCTTGTCTCCTAAATGTCCGGAGAGAAACAAAAAGTGCAAAAAGCAGGGGAATATTCTCCCTTTTAGCGTTCCTTTTATTTCTGCCCCCGCCCCCAATTGTGCATTTAAACAAACAGAGGCTTTTGAAAATACTGACCCTACTGCAACCGCAGCGTTATGGATGATACCTCGCAAATTGCTTGATCCTTGGGTAGAATCTGAATCACACAGAACTCAAGCCAGTAGAGATGGTAGTCGATGACACTGAGAGGAGATGATGATGATATTAACAATTCTGATTTTTTTCTAGCAAGAATAATACGTATTATGGGTGGCAAAAGAAACAGAGAGGCAGGGGGTAGGGAATGAAATGCCTAGAAACTGAGCTGTCCTGAAGACCAATACTTTCCCATACAGATCTCCCAGCTTCCCCAAGCACCCTTCATGGTCATGCATAGAAATCCATAAATACTAACCAAATTTCATGGTTAAAAAGATTCTAACCAAATGCTAACCAAATTTCATGATTTAAAAAATCCCTCCTTTAGAGGGAAGAACACTGGAAGATTTCCAGTTGAAGGTTTTGGAGTATTTTGCCAAGAAAACCCCAGGACAGATTCTCCTCAAGGTGACTGTGAGTCTGAAGTTCTCAAAGCAGCAACAAAGGTTGAGCCTTTGCCTCATGTAGTACGAGAGGCAGTCTGTACGTGTTCAGAGGGATGTTCAGTGTTGCCTGCTTTCTTAATGTGAAATAGTGTTTGAGAGGAGGGGAGAAATAGAGAGATGGTGCACAGAATGCTGTACTGACTACGTGCATGGCAGTAGTTGGACTGTCAGACTTGCTTTTCTTGGTCATCCAAAATTTGTCAGGTCTCTATTTATTTATTAGATTTATATCCCACTTTTCTTCCTGTGAAGCCTGGTTGGTGTGATGGCTCTCTTCAGCCCCACTTTCCCCCTACGGGACCTAGTGACTGGGCCCAAGGACACCCAGTGAGTTCCATGATTCAGTTGAACTAGAACCAGATCTCCCAAGTCTCAGTCCTGCACTCTGCCCACTACATCGTGCTGGATTTACTTGGCAAGAACCTCCTGCTGTTCCTTCTTGTTTTGATCCTTTCCAGCACAACATATGATCTCCAGTTTAATTTCTTCAATGATTGAAATGGTTTTCCTCAAGAAAACAGAGAAGAGCAGTGCCCTCTTTTCTTCTGCAGTCCCCCATGAGCCTTTAAAATCTGCTCTGGAGGACTGGGAAATTGCATAGAGCAGATTTTAGGGTGACGAAGGGGCCTTAGAAGGACAGGAAATGAAATGGGACAGCCCCATTGCTTTTCAGTGATATGGTGTTGGATTTTATCCAACTGTCTTCAGATGTACCATTTCTTAAGTGTGGCTATGTATAATCAAGAGTTGCAGTCTAGCAAATAGAAGAAGAAACATAGATATGTAGCACTGAGTTATTTTGTGAACACACATTTTTCAATATCGTACACATTCTGCAATAGGTTTATTATAGTTATTTAACTCTTTGTTACATTTATATCCTGCTTTTCATTTCAAGTGTTCAAGGCAATATATTCACTACTGTCCCGCATTTTTATCTCACAACAACCCTGTTAGGTAGCATAGGCTGAGAGATAATGCATGATGTAAAGTAAACTTCAGTAAATTGGGATTTGAACCCAAGTCTTTGCAGTCCTAGTCAAACACTCATACCACACTTCTATTTCTTTATGTGAGGTAATCATTTTTGTATTTACAAATATAATTTTAAAGCATATCATGCATTATCTAAAAAGAGAAGACATGGAAAAGTTACTTTTTGGACTATAACTCCCAGAATTGCACAGCCAGCATGGCCACCGGTGCAGGTTCTGGGAGTTTTAGTCCCAAAAATAATTTTTCTGGGCTCTGAAAACGTATTAACCATAACTTTAAAGGAGAATTTTGTAGCAGTCAGGTTTTTTTTTTTTTTTTTTTTTTAAAGCATTTGGAAATGTTTTTCTTTGTCTGCTCAGACAACGAAATTTGGCCATATTATGCAGACACTCCTGGTGAAGCAGTAAAAAGTCCGGTGAAGCAAAAAACACAGTGGTATCTAGTGGGAATTTTTCTAACTGCCTGTATCTGTGGTGCTGTGTAGGAGGAATCAATATTTCATGACACTGAAAGTTTATGGTTCCAGCTTCTCTCCCAAAGTAACTTTGAAAAGCAGACAGCATATAGCAAACCTGTTCACATTCAGCCAGTATATCTGAAATACTCATTTATATAGAACAGCTATCTGTCTGTAATGTATTTATTTATATAATCTGAGGTAGATAACGCTGTAATATTCCTTCACTGAGCGTAAAGACCAAACTAGATGTTTATGTGTCAGGTGTGCAAGTATTTTTGTTGCCTTCATTAAACCGTCAAGGCTGCAAACACAGAAGTTCCAAATCGGACTGACATGAATAGGTGCTTAACTTTTTGCTATGGACTATTTTCCCAATTCAGTTTGCCCTGTTTATACTTTCTTACAGGTCAGGATGGCAATTTTCATTAGGCAAATGGCCTGTGGGGTTCTGGTGAAAGAATTAACTATGCCTTGCATCTCACCCTACTACTCTTTTACCCAGATCCACAGCTTCCCAGAAGTATTGCAGTAAAGTGGAAACAAAAACTTAGGAAACACTCCACATGTCTCCTCTGTTACATCTGGTTTGGCTCTTGTTTGTTTTCAGATGTGAAAATGCCCTCAGGTTCTGCAGCCAAAACCTAGACTAGTCAGTCCTGGGATGCTCAGTGGGACTTAAGATCCAAATAAAGAACCAGAGTCTTGAAAATGCCTTTGAATCTCTGCAAGTGAAGAGTATGTCAAGCGTTAAAAGTTCTAGTACAGGAGAAAATGCAGAAAGGAATTCAACTGTACTTTCTGCCAATGGAGATTTTACAGAAGTTGCTGTACTGTAATCCAATTAATTCCAGTATGGAAACAAGAAGTTACAGTTTCTTCTTGTTAAATAAAATGGCTTATAATTTTAAGTAGGACCAGGGGCTGACTGCAAACACAGTTAAGAAGTCTGCCTCTCTGATGCCCATGCATGGACAGTTCTACTGAGGAACCAAAAGTGTTATCTGTGCATGTGTCGTGCTTGAAGATAAAGTAAACCTATTCCTGTGACACTCAGAAATTGGCTGTCAGAAAAATTGTGCAGTCTTATTATCTGCATTTCAGCTTTGTAGTAAGTGCTATATTTAGTAGCTGTGCTTAATGTCATTGCTGCATGGCAGTTAGATAGGTGTGGAATTGATAAGGTGAAGTCTAATTTTAAGTACTCTGTGCTAATACTTATTTCAGCACAGGGGCCAACTTCTGTGCACATACCATTTGGCTGAAATGTACTTCATGCATACAGGGATGGCAATGGAAAGAAGAGTGTGTCATTTCAGGTTTTTTGCAGTAGAACCTCTGATGATAACATCTTGATTTTAAAAAGAGTGAGTAGAGGAACATAGCTGACATATCTCACTGTGTTCAATGTATGAATATTTAAAATCTGAGGATATGCCCTTATAGATCCAGGACTCCTCCAAGTGCAGCAGTTGATTAAAGTTAGAAGCATAAACTGCTATGTTGTTTTCACTTACTATTTTTAATGTTTCTTTTAAAAAAATAAATAAACAGGCAACCTCAAGACGAGCACCATGGAAGCCAGCTCAATCACAGTGATGCCTTTGAGTTCTATACCAGATCTCAGAAATGCCACCTCTGTGCCTTTGAATGAAACTGTATGCGAACACTGGAGAGAAATCCACCATCTGGTTTTTCATATGGCCAATATCTGTTTTGCTGTCGGATTGGTTATTCCAACCACTTATCATCTTCATATGATTGTGCTTCGAGCCCTGCTAACAATAGGTAGGCTAAACAATGTTTGAAATTAGAAATCAGACTGTTGAAAGTATATTAGGATTGTGGAAATTAAGGTTCTCCAGGAAACTTATGTATGACAATCAAATCTAGTTTTGGGAAATGTTACCATCTGTCTTCTTCCAAGCTGTATTATGAACTCCCACATATTTCAAAAATAGGTAGCTATGCAGCACAGGTTTCTGTAGTTTGGCATGGATGAATTAAAACCTGGTTAGGATGCAAAGGTAAGCCTGCCTCAGATGCCACCCCTTTGTAGCCATGCTGGTAAAGTATTGCTTTAGAATCCTTCTAGGCAAAGTGAGCAGGGAGGAGAGACTTTTCAGTGGTGGCACCATACATGTGAAATGCTGATGGTTAATGGAATGGTCAACACCACTGTTTATAACAGGAGTGGGAAGCTGTAGCCTTCTGAAGTTTTGAGCCTACAACTTTTGTAGGTATTAACTGGTACAGCCACTGGTCAGGAAATATGAGAGTTACAGTCCAGAAACTTCTGGAAGGCCACAATGGCTCACTCACATGTAGAAGAGAAGACTTTTTTGCTCTCTAAAACAATTTAAAGTTTTTATAAAAATGTTTCTATTTTGCCTATATATGGTTTTGTTGAATTCTTACTGCAACTGAACTAATTTATTATTATTTTTTTCTCTGACCATTTCTGCACTAGACTGTTACTGCGCTATTATTCCACTTTCAACATCCTATGGAGTCCTGGGGTTTGCAGTTTTGGGAGGGGCCAGCCCCTCCTGAAACTGCAAACCTCAGGATTCCATAGAATGTTGAAAGTGGAATAATAGCGCTATAACAATCTAGTGCGGAAATGGCTTCTATCTACGTAGGTGTTCCTACTTATTTTCACTTCTGTTTGAAGTTATTTAATTTTTGTAAACTACCATGGATGCTTTTTTTAAATAGAAGAGTGGCTTATAAAACATGCAACATTTGTATGTTTTAAATTGAAATTAATATTTAAATAAATAAATAAATAAATAAAATGTGCTCCTGCTTTGCTTTCAGTGCAATGTGTGATAGGGTCTTATGTACAGATAGCTGGGAAACTATTTCCGTACATTTTTCTGAATGCTGGGAAGGTTACTGACTCTTCATACATGCATATGACTGTGTCACATGCTACACTGTAAGTGCAGTAAAGTGAACAAGGACATGGATGTATTTACTGTGTCTTAGTTGCACTAAGGTCAGCATTGTGGTTTGTATTTGCAAGTAAACAAAAGGGAATATTTTCTTCTTTCCTTGCAATAGCAGACTGTGGAATCTGAGCAAAATCATTCAGAATGTTGCTATTATTTTTTTTTAGTTCTTTTCATTGGGGATGGGTCAGTAGGAAGAGCTGAATGTACAGGCATACCTCAGTTAACAAAGCCTCTGACAAAGAAGTTCCTCTCTACAAAGACTTTAATGCCTGTATGGGTCCCCCTTTTCCTCTTTGTCTTCTGCTTAACTGGATTTTTTTTAGCAGTATCAGAATTTGGAGGATGGCAAAGGAGGGCTGGAGAAATTGACTTTCACTGTCAGGTTGCAACAGTGTATCTGTGTAAACATTGCAATAAACTATATTTGATTCTGCTGTAGCTGTGTGTGTGTGTGTGTGTGTGCGCTTGCCCTAGAACAGTCAAAGTAAACAGTAGCTTCATCTAGAAAATTTTGCTGAGCATGTTTGAACAACAAAACAGATAGAAAAGGGAAACGTAGATAAGGCTACAACTATCCCCAGCATGTTTAAAAAAAAAAAGCATGGCTGTACTGACATTTTTGAGGGTTTGGGGCACAGAACCCTTGTGAAAGTGGAAAAACCATGAATAACTCCTCCCCAAATCCCCCTCCCATTCCCCTCTGGAGCTTCCCCCCCCATTCATTTGCCTCTGGCTCCACCTTCCTGGGGGGAGGTGGGGAAAAGACAAGGTAAAAGGTTTACAGGTACTTTCCCCTCAGACAGAGAAGACCAGAGTTCTGGGGTTTTAGCTACTTCTGGTTGCCGTCTTAAGAAAGGAGGGGTAGGAGCAAAGAGAGCACCTGGCCAGTCAGTGGCCAATACACAGCAGAATGTGCAGCCACTGGCAGAGAGGACACACCTCTAGCAGTGGGAGAGGGCTTTGCTCATCCAAAAGGGAAAAAAAAGTTCATTTTAAACACAGGACTCACAGGCCTGGAGTGGGGAATGCAAGGGAATGGAAAGGAAGAAAATGGGGTAGACATGTACCTCATGAATAGTCAAATTTGTTAAGGTTAAACCTGTGAATGTGTGGGGAGAACATGTCTGGCCACTAAAAGGGAAATCATAAGAAGGATGGAGGCAGATCAAAGGAAGAAAAAATCCCTGGATACATCTCTGTTTTCAAGTGATCTCTAGAATGTCCCATGTTTTTGTGTACTTAGGAAAGCCCTTCTTCTCCTGATTGCTTCATTTTATAAATATATATTGTTATCTCTGAATAATAATAATGAAAAAAAACTTGCTTAACATTCTGAGCTGTTGTTTTTTGTGGTGTAGGAACCTATCCCTGGTCTTTCCATGTTATTTCTGCCTCTGGTACCAAATTTTCTGTTAAAGAACTCATGCTGAGGAACACATCTACTTTGTTAACTGAGATATACCTGTATATGTAAGTAAGTTGACCATTACTTTATTTTTGGCAGGATGTGCACTTTTTATCATCTGGGCCACACTTTTCCGCTGCGCCCTGGATATAATGATCTGGAATACAGCATTCCTTGTTATCAACCTTCTGCATTTTCTTTACTTGCTATACAAGAGAAGACCGGTAAGTATGTCACCATTAAATGACTGAGAGAGTACCCAAGGGAGTTCTTTGAAAAGATTGGGCACTTTAGTCTTGATTCTAGTAAATCTATAATGAGCTGGATTGGATAACCTTAGATCACTACTATTGTTTATACAACACAGTCACTTTTCTGAAGAACCTAATCCAGTTTCCAGGGTAGTGGGGGGAGCATATTGGAAACCCCAGTAATGACAACAACTGGGAGCCACTCTGATTTTCAGATTTCAGTGTTGCAGATGCTGTAGCAAACAAAAGCCATTGCTGAGTCTTGGGAATGTATTCCTGATTTAAAACATGGCACGTGTGCCTTGCATTCCTTTATTTTAAAAACAAATGAAGCAATTTCACTAGCAGTGGGCTTGGGGAACCAAAAAAGATCAGGAAGCATATGTTCTGTGGACACCGTATGTATTGCCTACCCCATCTTAATTATTTTTTAATGGTTAATTGTTGTGTTTGTGTACTGCAATTGTCATCAGATTTTCCAGATGGGGGGAGTGGAAGGAGAGAAAAAGAGACACCTGTCCCTTCTCCTTTCCACCTGCACAAGCAGTGAACAGACACCCATCCCCATCTCTCCTCCCATCCCATCCCCTTCCCACCTAAGCAAGTGAGCACATATGTGTGCGCCATATTCCCATCCCACCCTCTTCAACCCTCCTGCCCATAGAACTGAGCAGATGCGTGCACCCTCCTCCCATTCCATCCTCTTCCCCTTGTAATCAGCAAATAATGAAATTTGCAAGTGCTTAACCTGCAAATGCGGAGGGCCGAATGTATTTTCTTTTCAAAGTGGAGAATATGCAATTTTTAGAAGGCTTGTCTCCTTTGGAGTGATATGACTTACTCATCTGTTTATACCACACTTGGCAACCTATGAGAGATTTACTTGCGCTTACTCAGTAAACCAGTTACTCTGTGAAATAAAATCAGGGCTTTTGGGCATAGTTTATTAAGATTCATACTATGATGCCCATTTTGATATTTTTTTATTGTACCAGACATAAAAAGATTATAGTGCTATACTACACTAAAAAGGATTTTTACAAGGCATGATTAGATGAACCAAGTAAGATATAAACATAAAAAAAATCTTTCTTAAATGGAATAAATCATTGCAAGTGATGTTGACACATGGGTAAATAGCATCTCTGTTTTTACAGAATCTCAAGGGCCTCTGTTTCATTTACTGTTATAGAATCATAGAATCATAGAATCATAGAAATGTAGAGTTGGAAGAGACCACAAGGGCCATCCAGTCCAACCCCCCGCCATGCAGGAAAACCCTCAAAGCACTCCCGACAAGTGGCCATCCAGCCTCCGCTTAAAAACCTCCAAAGAAGGCGACTCCACCACACTCTGTGGCAGCACATTCCACTGCCGGACAGCCCTGACTGTCAGGAAATTCCTCCTGAGGTTCAGGTGAAATCTCCCCTCCTGCAGCTTGCGTCCATTGCTCCTTGTCCTGGTCTCAAGAGCAGGAGAAAACAAGCCCACTCCCTCCTCGACATGACATCCCTTCAAATATTTAAACATGGCTATCATGTCCCCTCTCAACCTTCTCTTCTGCAGACTAAACATACCCAGCTCTCTAAGTCTGTCCTCATAGGGCATGGCTTCCAGGCCCCTCACCATTTTGGTTGCCCTCCTCTGGACCTGCTCCAGCTTATCCATATCCTTCTTGAATTGGGGTGCCCAGAACTGGACACAGTATTCAAGATGAGGTCTAACCAATGCAGAATAGAGTGGTACCAATACCTCCCTCGATCTAGACACCATACTCCTATTGATGCAACCAAGAATTGCGTTGGCCTTCTTGGCTGCCGCATCACACTGCTGACTCATGTTCAGCTTGTGGTCTATGAAGACTCCTAGATCCCTTTCACACGTACTGTTAGCCAGCCACGTGTCCCCCATCCTATATTTCTGCATACCATTTTTTCTGCCTAAGTGTAGGACCTTACATTTCTCTCTGTTATAAACTTAGCAGTAAACATTTAACTTTACCAACAAGATTTGCTCGGTTTTACTTGTTTTGAGAGGAACTATTGAATTTCCAGTATTTAGTAAAAGGGTAGGCAAAATGTGCGGGAGCATCTCCTATCATGACTTAATTTTGGCTGTGTTTGCTAGCTGAAGTTTATGGGAGCTGCCATCCAAAACATCTGGATAGCCAAGCCACAAAGGTGTGAAAAATCTTAATTGCAAGACAAATCTTAACATCTTTTTGAAGAAAACCAGGAGCCTTGCGGTTCTCTTTAAATGCAACAAAATTCTCTTTATCCGAAAAATATCCCCCACCTCTGTTTCACTAAGCTTACTGCCGTTATTTGTTAATGGGAGATTAGCTATCCTTTAGATTAGTTAAGGAGACTTCAGCATTAAAAGAGTGTTTTAGTTTTCTTCTCTTTTGCTAGTATCCCTTATTCCTCTGTGAATGCCTCCAATATTTATTTACCTGGTGCTCAATCTTTTTCAGTTTTTGCTGTCCTTCGCATTCACTTTTTCTTCTCAGTGTGAGACTAATTGGTCTCTGCTCAATCTGGCTATTTTTTTTTAAAATTAAGGTAGGACAGAATGTCCTGGCTAGTGACTGTATTGATTCAGAAGGACATCTAGATTGGAGCTAGCTTATTAACCCTCTTTCCTGTTTTGGAGTATAATTGATATAGAATGTTGATCAGACACTGTTTTCTCCTTCTTAGCTGCAGTGTCTTGCTGGAGCATGCTCCACAAGCAAGAGATGAAGTATGAATCTAATTGGAAAACAGATAGCAAAGAAAGCATGGGCTCCACATATTCAAGGGTCTGTACGAGAGGAGTGGAAAGTGGCTGGAATAATACCAATTTTTGTTAAAGGGTCTTGGATTGGCAGGGGGAGGAATCCAGAAAATGGCTGACCAATAACCTTAAAATCTGTTTATAACACGGAATAGGGAAGCAGCAGATTGAGCAGGGATATAGACTAGGCAAGCAGAAGGAAATTGACACTTCTTACAATGAAGGGATATGAACAGTGGTAGTCTCCAAGGATCTGTGTTGGGAGCAGTGTTTTTGTTTTTTTTAACTTGTTAAAAAATCATCTTATACTGAAAGTGAGAAGAGAGCAAGATTGCTGATCACACCAAACTGGGTAGCATGGTATTAGTGTAGACCTCTTCAGACATGAAGGACTGGTATTAAAACATCCACTGTGGCTCATTGTAAGCAACCATAAAATGATGCAACTTGAAGCAAAAGGACTGCTGGTGGTGACTGACCAGGAGAGGGATGTTTGGAAGCTCAACAAAAACATTAATCCATTGTGCAACCCTGTGAAAAAGGCAAATTAAGTGTTGAGATTGCTAGGAAAGGAGTCTAAATAAAACTTCTGATACAGTCCCTTTCTGCACTGCCGTCCCGTCCCACAACAGAAACGAGAGAAGGGTGGGACCACTTCTACATGACATCACAGTCCCATCCTTCTCCTGTCCCCAGGCAGCGGAGTCATGGATTAAATCATTGACAGGTTTTCCCTGTCAATGACCTGCAATCATGCCACCATCCTGGACTTACCTGTCTTGCAGTAGCCACAGAAGCGCAATGGCTGCGCTTCCTGCCCCAGCACAGCTTGGGAAAGTACCTGGCCATGCTCCAGAAGCAAGAGGTGTGGCCATCATGCTCCCTTCCACAGGGAGCCAGCCGGTGTGGAGGAGAGTGCTTCCATTGCGCTCCCCTCTCCCACCAGGCAACTTTGGAAAAAGGTAGGGTGCAGAAAGGACCATAATGTCTTTATATGATCTATATATTTATGTGATCTGGTTATGACTTGTAAACCCTTATACTGCTTGGGTCCAGGCTGTTAGGACAGTGTTTCCCTCTGTGAGCCTATCAAGTTTTCGGACCTTCAGGAAAGGTCCTTCTCTTTGTGCCACCACCATCTCAGCTCATTGGGTGGAAACAAGGGAAAGGGCCTTCTCAGTGGCTGCTCCTAGATTTTGAAACTCTTTCTCTAGGGAAACTAGGATAGCTCCCTTCTTATCTTCCTTCTGCCAGCAAGTAAAAATTTTCCTATTCTGTCAGTGTTTAGGAATTGATTGTGATAGGCTTTTAATGGAGTGCTTTGCTGCTTCATTGATTTTTATATTGCCTTTTAATGAATTTTAAATGGTTTTAAAATCTATAGATTGTTCAGTTGTTTTTAAATAATTTACTGTATAGTGATGGTTCTGTGTGTTTTTGGTCTGTACTGATTGTAATAATTTGTAAACTGCCTTGAGTCCCCCAATTGGGAAAAGATGGGGTAAAAATGAATAAAATAATAATAAAAGAAGACAAAAAAAAAAGATGATGATGATGATGTAGTTTTTCTACTGATCTGGGGGATGACCACACTGTGTGCAGTTCTGGTCTCTGCACTTGAAAAAAAGACCTTGAAAAAGGTCAAGGGCTGGAGCAAAAATCCCCTAAGGGAAAGTTTGCAACATTTATAGCATTTTAGCTTCAGAAAGAGAGCAAGGGGCACATGAAGGAGATGCATAAAAGTCTGCATGGTATGGGGAATGTGGATAGAAAGGTCAGTTTTTCCCTGTTTCCTAATAATAGTACCTGGGGTCATTCAGTGAAGTTGTATGGTGGGATATTCAGGACTGATAAGAAGTACTTCATACTGTGGAGAGTCAAAATGTAGAAATTGCTTTCATAAAATATGCTCACAGCTGCCAAATTGGATGGCTTTAAAAGGGATCGGACAAATACATGATGGATAAAGGTAGCAATGGCTACTTATCATGAAGGCTATATGTTAGTGCCAATGTCAAAGGCAGTATTGTCTGAGCGCCTGTTCCTAGGGTGTGTTGGTACTAATGTCCTTCTTGTGGATGTCCTGCTGGTTATTGTAGGAACTGAATGGTGGACTAAAAAGGACTTTGGTCAGATCCAGCAGGACTGTGCTTATGTTCTTGACATCAGCATTGTTTTCAGAGCTTTTTTTTTCACCTTATAGCAAGGAAAAAAAGAATGCAGAAATAATAATTAGCATTTGTACTGTGCTTTGGGTGTGTTCAAAATGTTTCACATCAATTATTTTACTTTCCTCACAACAACCAAATGAGGTAGATCAGTTTTACTCTCTCCCCTGTTGCAGATGGGGGACAGAGATAATGAGACATTTCTAAGACCACCTAGTCATTTCTTGGCCAAGCTGAGATTTAGACAGCCTTCTTTCTAAGCTCAGTGTCTAAGTTATTGGTTGAGATCCTCCATCATCAGACATAATTACGATGACAGAGCTCCATCTGACAAAGCCCAAACCCTACCCTTTCAGCCAGGCAGTGTCCCAGCCAAAGGGTTTCTGGGGCCCTGCAGATTGGGACAGTGGGAAATGACAGCTGCAGGCCTCTCCTGGTTGTGGGGTGTTGTCAGAAACAGGCAGCTGGAAAGACCCTTTGGGGCATGCCCCAGGTGCTTCTCTCAATGGTTCCTGTGAGCAGGAGAGTGTGGCAGCCATCATTTCCCAGTATCCCAGTCTTCAACACCATGGAAAACCCTTCTGCTGGAGTGCTGTCTGGCTGAAAAGGTAGGGTTTGTTAAATGTGAATTCCCAAAGTTACAAGGATGTAAGTGCAGTTTATGATCGTATGATTGCTGAATAGGATGCCAGCCATTATGTTTCACTGGGAAATGAGGGAAACTTTCAATAATTATTCTATGTATTCTGTATGGGAAGATTGATAAATTATCCCTCCTCAGGCTCAAAGAAGTACAGTGGTCCCTCTACTTTCATGAGGGTTTGGGGTGCAGAACACTCATGAAAGTGAAAAATCATGAATGACTTTCCCCCTCCTGCCTGAAAGAGTGAGCAAGGGAATACAAACTCATTCCTTCCCTCCCCATTCCTCTCTCTTCTCATACTCCTGTCATTTACCTGAGCAAGGGAAGGGAATACGTGTGCCTGTCCTTCAGTATCCACGCCCTTCCTTGCCTTCCCTCTGCTGTTTGCCCCTGTGGAGAGGGAAGGCAGGCACGTGCCTTCTGTTCCCACACCCTTCCCTGCCTTCCCCTGTCATTTGTTCTGCCTGCCCTGACTCAGGTAAATGACAAAGGGAAGGCAGAAAAAGGCATGAGGAGGGAGAACACACATGCTCCTTGCCTCCATGATTGGCAAACAATGGGGAAGGCAGAGAAGGGCGTGGGGGCAGAAAGCACATGCCCTTTGTTGCCTTCCCCCTGTCATTTACCCAAAGGAATGCAAGCACTTTGCAAATAATCAAATTCATGAATGTCAAACTCACAAATGCGAAGGGCCAGTTGTAATGTGTTCACATTAAAAAGAAAGAATGCATCTTTTAGTTCTTATCTAGGTAAAAGACAGACTGTTACACATCTATGTGGTGTAGCTCTCTGACCACTTGTCCGCTTCTTTAACATTATTTTGAAATAAGCAAAGTTCATGTGCCTTTTTATGTTATTTTTTAAATTATGTGTATGTATATAATATGTTGCACTGCCCGTTTTAACTAAAATATGCTGTTTCCTTTCATATTTCTTTCTTGTATTCCAGATAAAGATAGATAAAGAGCTCAGCAGTCTGTATAAGAGAATGTTTGAGCCCCTCCATGTGCCTCCAGAGCTGTTCCAAAGACTGACTGGTCAATTCTGCAATATTCAAACACTAAAAACAGGTCAAGCATATGCTGGAGAGGACAAAACCTCAGTGGATGATCGATTAAGTATTCTGCTAAAAGGAAAGTATGTGCTTGAAAAAATTTGAAAAAGAGTTCTTCTTTTTATAGTTTAATTATTGGGGGAAAATGAAAACAAAAAACTGGAAGAGATTGTACCATACCCTGAGTTGGATTCAGAATCTGCCTCTCATGAATGGAAGGGCTTCTTCTTCTTATCAGGCAGAGGAATCGCAGTTTTGGATAGAGGAGGAGATGTTGATTAACTCCCGTAACCCTCTAGCCCCTTTCCGTTTCCCCCATAGTACTCAGGAACCCTCTGGAACTGTGGCCGGGGCGGGGAGGAGGAGTGATTTGGGGGTTGCAAAATGTGAAAGAATTGACAGCGTTTGCTTATTTCCTCCTTTTCACTGGCAGGAGCATTCTGATCTGAACTCAGTTTATGGGATGCTCAAACTAGCAGCAAAGAAGCTGCATCCAAAGCAATAAATATATGATTATTTTATCCTTATCTTGGTTGTCATACAGTTACATTTGTTACCATCTCATTTCAGACAGTTTGGTTCCAGGGAACTTTCATTGTTGATGTTTTTTCTATGAAATGCTTCAGGTTTACTGATGTTGTGTGTATGGATGTTATGTATGTAACTTTGTGCAGTGACAATCTAAGAAATATGTCTGGATTCAGAGCATCTGTTGTAAAGAGAGATTTCTTCAAGACAGCAATAACATTTTGGTAAAGTTGTTGTTAACTGGGCTTCACAAAGCCTCACACCAACTTCTCCTGAGCCAATGAGCTGTACCACTCTTGTGTGCAATTCTGAATCCTTGGCTTCATTATGGTTTTTTTTTTAATTCACAGACTGTATGGTTAACATGAAAACTTGCATTTAGACCCAAGAGTTTTTAGCAGAGACTTTATGGGGTAGCATCTGATGTGGGAAGAGGAGTCCAGCCTGAATTCTAAAGAGGGTGGTTCAAAAACAGCTGACATCAAGACAAAAAATATAGGAAGGAGTGGGGCCAGCTGTGGCCCTCCAGATGTGTTTTGACTCCAGCTCCTCCAGCTGGTATGGTCATACACTGTGGGAGTTTTTGTCTTTCAACACCTCGATTTCTGTGGTTCGATTTCAAGAGGGACGCTCAATCATTTGGCTAAAATGAAAGTAGCAGTGAATATAAGTGGAATTAAAATGAGGTAATAATAATTTTTTTATTTAATTCATTGGCCCAAAAATAGAACATGCAGACTGCATGTGTTGACATAACGTGTTGCACTTAGATTGCCTTTTAATAATGACTTTAGCTTTGGAAGACCTTAGTGCTAATTTCAGATCTGCGGACAGCCTGTGAGAGGAAAGTATTATTGTGCAGGATGCTTCATTTATTAATTAAATTAATGAATCTATCATGTAAACCAGAAAGGCCATAGTGATACTGATGTAATTGTTTACGTAAACAAGCCTTTGCATGAAGTAATTGAAGCTCAAGCGATACAGAGCTGACTCATTTTAGTTTCGTCCTACCCATCCCTGTTATTGGGAATAAATTTTATATTGCTAGAATTCTGTCACCTTAGGAATGAATCGAGGTTTCTCTAGCAAGAGGCTATGTTGTATGTGTGTATGCGTATAGGGAGAGAGAAAAGAAGCGGGGGATGTTGGCCCGAATGCTGTTGGGCTGTTACAAATGCACAGCCCGAGGTGTGCATTCAGGAATCTTTTGGATTTATGATCCCTGTGTAGCCCCTAAACTCTGAAAATCCCCAGTCTCCACTCACCAATGGGTCGTTCCTCTGTCAGATGAGAAGCAGCTGGCTGACAGCTCCACCCTCCCTCACGCAAATGATCTCTAGTGTGAGAGGGAATTGTGAAAGGGGTCTCGTTTCTGCCTGTTGCACCAGAGATCACACACAGGAAGGGGTGGTCAGCCAGCTGCTTCCTGAGGGATAGGGGAACAGTCCCCATTTGGTCACAGTGGTTGCTTCCCAGTAAGTGAACTTTGGGAAGATCAGGGCGATTTCTGCACTACACTCTTACAGCGCGATTATTCCACTTTCAACATCCTATGGAATCTTGGGGTTTGCAGTTTCAGGAGGGGGCAGCTGGCCCCTCCCAAAACTACAAACCCCAGGATTCCATAGGATGTTGAAAGTGGAATAATCACACTATAAGAGTGTAGTGTGGAAATGGCCCAGGTTAGGATTCACTTTTAGCACTGTAACTATGATGTTTAGGCATATGTAAATCCCGAACAGGATTCTGGCTTTTGGTGAGATTTAGGATTTTGCAAGGTCATTATTAAGCCCAGCACTTCTGGAGAGTATGCTCCATGGAGATTTAGGATTCTTTTCTGTTCAGTTCTAAGAAATCACTGTGAAGGAGAGTTTATTAATATTAACCAGGTGAATAGATTTTCCAAATGGACAATTGCTTTCTCATCTCTATTAACCTGTCCTCAGGAGGATCAGTAGATCAGTATTAATAGGTTTACAGATGCAGACTGAATTGTTATTTGACCAAAGCCACCTAGTAAAAGGCACAGTCTTGGTATGCCTGCCCTGTCTGTTGGAGATGGCTACCAAGCTAAAGTGAACGGTAAGACATGTGCAAGAATTGAAGGCTAGATTATCCCATGCTGATTCACTGTGATAGTATGACGACTGTCAGCCAAAGTAGTGTTCACACTCTCCCAACCACGGTTAAGAAAGTGGGATCGTGCTGTGAGATGGTATATTCTTTCCCCTTGTTTTTGTCTGAAAACTCCTAATTTTCTTCCCTTCTTTTTGAGAACTAATCATCATGTAGTGTTATATCTGCAGTCTTAGCACCTGTAATAACATCTGGTAGCTATAATAGACTGGATGAAATTGAAGCTTAATCCAGACCAGATAAAGATACTCTTGGTCTTTCGAACCGATCTAGGAATAGGGATTCCACCTATCTTAGATAGGGTTACACTCCCCATGAAAATGCATGTTTGCAGTTTGAAGGTACTCCTGGTTTAGCAGTGACCTGGAGTGCTTTTACACAGTTACAGCTAGTGTGCCAGGTGCACCCATTCCTGGAGAATTTGGATCTGGCCACATTGATACATGCTTTGGTTACATCCCACTTGGATTACTATTAATATGCTCTTTGAAATGTGCTCAGAAATTTCACTTGGCTCAAAGAGCTGCAGCCAGATAGTTGACTGGAACTGGCTACAGAGAACACACAGTGCCATTGTTGCAATAGCTCCATTGGCTGCTGGTCCATTTCTGGGCTCAACTCAACGTGTTTCTTTTGACCTATAAAGCTCTATATAGCTTGGGCCCAGGTTATTTGAAGGACCATATCCACCTTTATGATCCTATTAAAGCTCTGCGATTCTTTGGAGAGGCCCTTCTCTCTGTCCCACCAGCTTTTCAGCCTCATTTGGTGGGGAAAAGGAAGAGGGTCTTCTCAGTGGTTGCTCCTAGACTTTTTCGAACTCTCTCCTAGAGGAGCCAGGATAACTCCATCTTGCTTTTCTTCTTTCAGTAAGTTAAACCATTTTTATGCTGTCAGGCTTTTAGAAACTGAGTGGAGTGGGATTTTAATGCTGTATGATGCTGTTTTAAAGAGACGTATATAGTTTTTTAATGAATTTTAATGTTCTTAATGTTTTAACTATATAAATTGTTTAACTGCTGCTTAAATAATTCTTATATTTATACATTTATTAATGACTTTGTACAGTTTCTAATTTGTATTGTTTTTAAATCTTTTGTTAGCTGTCTTGAATCCCTTTAGTGCAGTGGTTCTCAACCTGTGGGTCCCCAGATGTTCGCGGACGTCAGCTCCCAGAAGCCCCAGCCACTATGGTCAATGCTCAGGGCTTCTGGGAGCTGAAGTCCATGAACATCTGGGGACCCACAGGTTGAGAACTACTGCTTTAGTGAGAGAAAGGTGGGAAATAAATAATATCTGAACCAAAGCTAATGCTAAGTGCCATTAGTTTTAACTAGCCGCTGCACATCATCTTCTAATTCTTATGTAAATTCTGTCTCATACATTATTAGGGACAAGTAGAGAGAACTGGGTTGCCAGATTAAATACAGCATGGGCTCCTCTACCTTTTATGGCTGTGTAGAATTGGGAATTTCAGCAGTTGATGTTTGCCTGACAGGCAACGTACAAGTATCCCTTATTTGATCAGGCAACCCTAAAGCAGAGATACACCATGTCTTCATTCATGTGGTAGGTGTGAAGCGGGGGAAGTTAGTCTATGTGAGGGAAGGGAGAAGGAATATACAAATCCAGATTTAGGGAAGAAAGAGTATTTGAAAATACTTAAAAATATTTTTAAAACATGTTCTTTGAATGTCGAGAAGCCCTGAGAGGAAGAATCCTGAAAAGATGGAAAGAATTCTGGACTGATGAGAATCTTTGCAGTTCAGGACTTATCCTGCACAACATTTGCACATGATGTTTTCTGCAGAAAGCACAGTTTTCTGCACATAATAAGTACCAAATTGCAAACAGGCTTTGAAAACTGCATGTTATTTTAAAGATTTTCTTGCAGCAAGCAATTTTAAAACTGCTCCTTGCTTCCTTTGAGAAAAAAAATTAGTGAAGAATTACATTCGCAGACTCCAGAGCATCTTGCAGTGCCCTGAATAGTTAGTAGACTATATCTGTACCACGTATCTTGGACAACAGCTTCACTGTTGGCACACCAGAATCTGAACTGACAGCCATCAGCCAGCATAGAAAATAGTTAACCATGCCAGGTCATGGTGGTCATGTGGACAGATCCTAAATTATGCCTCTTTATTTATTCCTAAATTATACCAGTATAGATTAATTGCCATAATTTCAAGTGTTTTTTTAATATTTTTATCTTCAGAATGAAGGTCTCCTATCGAGGACATTTCCTGCATAATATTTACCCCTGTGCCTTTATAGATTCTCCTGAATATCGATCAACCCAGATGAATCGGGGTGAGAAGTTCCAGGTATGGAACTGTTTTATGTTGTGTGACTATAGGAAGATTTCATTGATGAAGCAAGTATGCTTTGTTATAAATTTTAATGAGCAGCAGTGGATTTTTCCTCTTGTCTAACTTATTCATATAGCCTTTTAAAATTTTAATGTAACTACATAAAATCTTTATCATTTCAGATGCAAAATATCATTGTTGGGTTGCTTCTGACAGCTGTAAAATTAGAGTGGTTTTTTTTTTCAAATTCATGAATTTGAAGACTTAAGCTGGGATCCTGCGTCAAGAGATGTAGCTACAGTGATGGAGCCCCATTGTTGTAGCAACATCTCCCAATGCTAACCCCCCCAAAACCCTATCTTTGAAGCAGGGCAGCCCCCCAGCAGTATTGCACCTGGCTGCTCAGAAGGAGCTGGGTGCATCTTTGTGCACTAGCCTGTTCTGCAGCGTCTTGGAAATCTCTCTTTTGGAAGGACTTTCTGGCTTCAGAGGTAGGTTTTGGGGGGCACTTTTAATCTTTGCAGTAGTGCAAGGACTTTAAACATGAAATCAAAGTATTAAACGATACTCTTAAGTTCAGCTTGCAGTGTCATAAATAGTGAGCAGAATGCCAGCCAGTGTCTTCTGTTTACATAAAAGAGGATACGTGTCTTAGTTTTTAGTCAAAGCTCCAAGTATTTGGCTTTTAAAATATTTGAATTACTTTAAATGTGTTGTTGTCGTTACTGACTTACAGAAACCCTATTATGGGGTTTTCTGGGGCTGAGAATGTGTGATGTGCCCAAGGTCATCTAATGAGTTTCCATGGCCAGGCAGGGAACTTAATCCTGGTCTCCAAGATCATAGTTCAACCACTACATCAAACTGACTCTTTTGTATGTGTACGTGTTCTTAAAGCATACAATACTTTCTTGAGATGGTAGGGACAGACTTTCCTAATTGGCACATAGCTTTGCTGTCAACACAGGTTGATGTTAGTGGACAGAAGTCCAAAGGACAGAGTTATAAACATGTTTCTCCACCATGGTGTCCAGCAGCTTCCTCCTGGGAATGGAATGGATAGACCACCTCTGTCAGGAACCTAAGCCAGATTCAGGAATCCTTGCAGAAATCCACTCCATCAGGGTTTTATTTCAGGCAAGCCTCTGCCCCAAATGAGACTTTCCTAGATGCCATAATCTTCACATGTTGTGAGGAGCATGAACCTCCTGGATCGTGGGTTGCAGCTTTTTAATCATTGTTTGTTTTGCTACTGTGTGAATATGCAGTAGCTGCTTGATAGTAAAACACAGACAGAGGGCTGGTACAGAGTGTAAAATTGGTGACTGATGTAATATGTTCCAGTCAAGGGCTGGGCTTAGTGCCAAGATTATATTCCTCTCTGCGCTGGAAGACAGTTATCAAATAACTGAACTACTGCTAATACGTCCTCCACTTTGGGCATTGATTTGTTCTGTGTGGAGGAGAAAAAACAGTGGTAGCATCTAATTGTGAAGGATTAGATATTCCTTGTAATATTCCTGTCCTGCAGGCCAGTTTAAGCTGTAACAAAACAAGCAGTAGAAAAGAAGGGGACTGTGAGCCCCAGAGCTCAAAATGTTTATTTAGATTTGCCACATAAATCTTAAGCACACCTGTTATTTAACTTGTATTTATACTACGTGTTGCTCTTATTATTAAACTGAATGCAGAGTTCATTTTTGATTGTCTGCTAATCATTTCCCCCAACCTTGGATTTCTAAATATAGGAACTGGTCTTATATAAATATGGAAATATGTACACAGAATTCAAAGTACTGCGTGGTATTTCCTTGTAGGCTTATGCAGTGGCCCTACAGCTTCTTGCTTTGACTTGGTTGTGGGAATAGCACAGTTGTCACATCCTATGAGGATCCCTGATTACTTGTTCTATATAAGAATCTGAGTTTTTCTTTTTGAGGGGAGGAGGCTTTGTGTTGTTGTTTTTTTGGTTAGTATGTTGGTGCCATCTGCTGGATGTAAACTTATATAGCTGTCCTAAACAAAACAGTTTGCGTGTATGTGTGAAATAGCCTCTAGCAAAGAGCTGTTAATCAGAGGCTACAATTCAAGTACGTGTGGTGTTAAGTATAGTCAACCAAACTCCCAATCTACGAAAATCATGATCCTGTTAATCAGTTATGTTGTTGTAAATTAGGCTTAGGACATGGTAACTGTTTTGTATTCTCATTTGTGATCATGGCGTTATGGCCATGACCACAGACAAACCTAAAACCCACCTTAAAGGCCAGTCAGCCACCCATAGGGATGGAGGCCTATTCTGCTGCCACCAGCAAGTAAGGCTGTGAGGAACAGAAGCAGGGACCCCTGGGGTGACCTCTTGCAACCCTTCATGGCCACTTTGCTCACTGGCAGAGTCTTCTAACCCTTTAGATCCAGGGCTATTCTGCTCTTTCAAACCACTGATCCCCCCACCTTTTTGTGACATTGGAGCTCAGGCGTTAGAAGAGTGAGGGTGTGAAAAAATCTGATGTTGGATCTCTCACTCTGAGGGCTGATCTTCCCCTTTAGGGCTTTTCTTGTGGCCCTGGGACATTGTCCCTGGGACTGTAGCATTATGCCTTCAGCTGGCCACATAGACTGTGTTCCTTCCAAATGCTGACAGAGTAGAAAGCTTCCGCAATGGAGTCCATTTCATGAGTGGTTTTATCATATACGATTCTGGCCACACTGCCTCTTTGGACACATACTGCTTTTGCTAGTTTCATGCACATTCTACCAACCTGAGTTAAAGTTTCAGAACATTGGTAGACTTTTCTTACAGAGAAGATGGCCTGAGAGAGAGAGACCATTCTTTTCTCATTGTTGTTATTGTTGTGTGCCTTTCAGGTTGTTTTCAACCTGAAGGTGAAGGTGACCCTAAGATGACCTAATCAGGAAGGTGTTTTTTTTTTTTTTTTGCAAGATTTATTTGGGAGGGGGGTGCCTGTGCCTTCCTCTGAGACTGAGAGAGTGTAATTTTCCCAGGGTCACCCAGTGGGTTTCCATAGATTTCAAACTCTGGTCTCCCAGTGTCCTAATCCAACAGTCAAACCTCTACATCTCATAGGTTCAGAGGATACTGGTCATATTCTATCAATGCAGGAAATGATTGCACAATAATTTTAAAAAGGTAGCTGTGTCTGGTCAAACGAAAAGGTCCAAGGAGCATACTGGGACAATGCCCTCCTATGGATTTTGTAAGATAAAGTCAATTAGAAATTTTGTGCAATTTGCTAGTATGTACTTCACATTATAGTACAGTTTCCTTCATAGTTTCAGAGCAACAGTAGGATATTTATCATTCATGAAGTTCCTGAGGTTACTCCTAACCATAATCTTCTTGGATAAGTAATTGAGCTTTCTGAAAAGCACCTTTCAAATAGTGGTTTGTCATCCTAGTGTTTATCAGATTTACCTGCTTCCTGGAAGAAAGGTAAGAGAGTGTGGAGAGAGTGTGACCCAGCAAGACTCGAACCCTGATTTGCAGAGTTATAGTCTAGCACTCAAACCATTGCACCATGCTGAGTCTCTTTTTCCTGATTAGATGTTGCTAAGAAGTCAATGAAGACTGATGATTAGAAATATTTTTATGGAAATAACAAAAACAAAAAACCAACCAACCAACCCTGTGCTCTTCACTGAAACTGACTTGTTTTGTACAGCTCTGCAATACTCTCTGTTTCTGATGCCAACATATCAGAAAATTATTAATGACTGCCTCTGTAACAGTCCTTTGCTTGAATTATAAAAGAGTTTGCAATTTCTAACCGGAAACACTGAACAAGATCCTCTTTTGCAGAGTGGAATGCAGCTATGCTACATCTCTTCTCTTGATCCTCCCTTGGACTCAGTGTTTAGCCACTGTAGCCCACCTTCCATGGCCATATTGTGGCTGGTGGAGAGCAGGGGTGTAGAATGGCCCCATAGCAAAATACAGACTGATGACATCATTTGCCAAAGGTCTCAGTAGATGATGTAATCATTCTACAGTGTGGTTTTAAATCAGACTTTCTTCACTGCAGCATATTGGAAAACCTGGAAAAGCCTTTGGCCACAGTTCAAAACAGAGTTAAGCACATCTTGTGTTGTACTGTTTAAACGGCATTTGATAGAGAAAAAAAGACTGTTAATATGCTTGTATTAAGTCTCTGCTGAACCTCCCAGCTGAGTGAACCATAATCAATAGCACCCATTAATGTGGGGCTGATTTTATGAGTGTGGTTTCTTCATAGGTCTCCATTACTGCTGATGATAACTGCAAGATCTTATGCTGGTCTAGAGAGAGACTTGCATATTTTCTGGAATCTGAGCCATTTCTATTTGAAATATTTAAGTATCTTATTGGAAAAGATATCACAAACAAGCTGTATTCATTAAATGATCCAACTCTAAATGATAAGGTAAGCATGTTTCTTTCTGGAATACTGTCCTATATAGCTACTGTCCAGATAAACTTGCTTGTACTCATTTTTCCACAAGAGATACACTGTATTACTTCTTTAAACATATTTCACCCAGGATGTCTAATCATATCTTTATTTTAAATACGATACTAATCAATTGATTCTAAATCAAAAGATGATAGACTGCTAGGTACTGTAGATGCATAAGAGACAGGCATGGCTGTCCTGCCTTGCTTATGAGTATGGGTAGCCATTGGCAGAGCAGTCCTCCCTCCACATTAGCAGGTTTGAACTTTGTAAATTTGATTATTCATGAGATGCATATGTGTCTCCTCCCACATTTCCTCCTCCCATTCTGTTGCATTTTTCTGGGCACAGAGAAGGAAAGCAAGCATGCACAGGCAAAAGGGAAGGGAATGGGGTGGGGGAAAGACTCACATGCACCTTCATTCTCTGTCTCTAGTGCTCTTCCCCCATTCCCTTGCCTTTGGCCCCAGCATGGAGAATGCACACTGAGGCAAAAGGCAAGGGAATTTGGTGGGGGGAAGCATGTGCGCCTCCCCCTTCTCCCCTCCAGAGCTCCCTATCCCATTCTCTCGTCTTTGGCCCTTGTGTGGAGAGCAGTCACCAAAGCAAAAAACAAAAGAATAGGGGGAAGCATGTGCACACCTTCCCTCTCCCCTCCGGAGCTCCCCCTCCTATTCCCTTGCCTTTTTCTGGGCAAGGAGATGGTAGACTCACACACCAGGGCAAAAGGCAAGGAAATGGGAGAAGGAGTGCAAGGGGGAGTTATTTGTGGTTTTTCTATTTTCAGAAGAGTTCTGTGTCCCAAAACTCTTGTGAAAGTGGAGGGGCCACTATATATAAATTGCCAAGGTTGGTGATTTGCCAACAGTAGCAATTCTACTGTTATAGTGCCTAATGCTAGAAATGCACCAGACTTGACATCCAGATTTTATACTCTGTACCTGTTAAATGAATATTATGTGGTTAATGCAATTACCAGCTAACCACTTTTATTGGCACACTAGTGTTGTAAGCTTACATACACATGTTCTGCATGCTTAAGTCTCAATTTTGCCTGGTTTCCTTGTGTGCTTATATTCCAAACAACAAAGATTTCTCTTGACACCTCCAAAACAAATAGTTATGCTGTAACACAAGTGTTTGCGGGCTAAAGCTGTTGTTACATGTATGCTATGATACTCTGGCTGGCAATGGTTCTGTAGCTGGCAATGGTTCTCCAGTTTGTGCCCACCAGATATTTTGTATGGCAGCTTATATCACCCCAGCCAACATAAAACATTTTTATGGAAAACTGTTATAGAAAATGGGGGGGTGGTACAGTCTAAAATATCTAGATTTCACCAGGTTGAAGAAGAGGGGCTACAGTGTACTTTACACTGGCAGATGTCTGAAGAGCATGAAGACAGATAAAACATTTTCATAACACTTTTCATTCAAAAATCTCAAAGTGGTTTAAAATATTGCTCATTACGACCCATGAAATGCCAGTAAGTCAAGTAATAAAGCCATTCAGCAATGATAAAATAATAAAATATCACTAAAATATCACTAAAATTGCATGTATAGGGTAGGTGATGTAGGAAACAAGTATGCTGTGTTCTTTATGGTGCCAGGAATTATCTATGCTCAAAAGCACTCTAGGCCTTGAAACCGGGATTCTTTTTTTGAACTGACTTTGCAGAAGCAAAAATCTGCACAAGCATAGCTGTACAACTTCCCCTTCAAAACTACCCCTACCTACAAATAGCCACCCAGGACTTGCAAAAAAAATGCTTAAGTAGTAAATTAATTGTTGTTGTGTGCCTTCAAGTTGTTTCCACCAAATAACAACAACATTTATTTATTACCCGCCTCTCCCCAGGGCTCGAGGTAGGGTACAGAATAGATAGATTTAAAAGTCATTGTTAAAATACACATGGAACAATTGATACAATATATTATAATTAAAATATTTCATAATTAAAAGTACAATTAAAATACAGTTAAAAGTATGATTAAAAATACAATTAAAAGCACAATTAAAACTAGACTGGGTAGGCCTTATGGTGACCCTAAGGGAATTTCTGAGGCTGAGAGAATGTGATGCCCCTGAGGCCACCCAGTGGTTGAGCAGGGAACTGAGCAGGGAATTGAACCCTGGTCTCCAGGGCAATGTTTGAACCACTACAGGAACTGGCTCTCAGTAAATTAATAGATGGTTCAAATTATTGAAAGACTAGGGATGCGTAAACTGGTGGAAGGCTCATATTGGCATGTAAGACTTTTTTTTTTTGCCTGAGACGCAGTGGAAGTGAGGAAATGGCAGCAGAAGCTGTCCCTGTGCTTGGAAACCAATTTATCCCGGTGGGAATGGCTTTCACTGCTATCTTCCCCCTTGTCCCAGCATCTACAACTCCTTTTCTTCAGCCACTGCACTACCTCCTCTGCTGCCTCCATCACCCTCACCTCTTTCACTGGCGTAGTTACATTGGCTCATAGGATCCTGGCCAGAGTCACCATCTCTCAGCCTAACTTACTTCACAAAGTTCTGGTGAAAACAGAATGGTTGCTAAGGAACTGCAAACTGCACTAAACTCATTGGAGAAAAGAACTATGGGATATAAATGTCTTGCTAAATGTTGCTTTAGTTATAGAGGATTTTAAGAATATTATGGCTCTGTCTTTCTTGCAGACATCCCAAAAAATAGATCGGCAGCCCAGCCTGTGTTCGCAGCTCTCTGTGATGCAGATGAGAAACAGCATGGCTAGTTCAAGTGATGGGGAAGAGGGCTTGCAACATTTTCTCCGTGGGACTTCCTCAGCCTCCTCCCTTCGTGAGTCATCAACCAGCTGCTCACCATTTCTAGGAATTCATTAAAATCCTAGTTAGTGGCAGAAGTCCAGCTGCCTTTGGGGAGAAAACACAGGGAAACTGTGGCTAAGTCTGTGCCAATAGCAAGAGTAGAGTCCCATAAATCTGTTCATAGGCTGCTTTCTATTGTTCCCATTCTGTTTGGGCTCTTACATTATACCATGTTTTAAAGAAGTTATGTAGAGAGAGTGAGAAGGGTGTCTGCAGTGATGTATTTAAGTCTTTTACTCCAAGTCTCAAGTCAAGTCTCAAGTCTCTACCTTCAAGTCTCAAGTCCTTGAAGATACTTGCTAGTCAAGTCTCAAATCAACTCTTGAGTCTGAGAGCCAACTTTACACCCCAACTTGTATTCCAGAATTTCTGGACAGAATCAAATAAAGTCAAGTTTTAACAATTTAAGTAGAATCGGCCCTCCACGTTTGTTATTTTACCATTTGCAGCTTTGGAAGTAGGGAATAGGATCCTCCTTACTTCCCATTTCTAAAGCTGGAGGCTTTTTCAAAAGTGGGGAATAGGGTCTTTCTTATTGCCCATTACTGAAGCTTCAAGAGCTTTAGAAGGAAGGATGCTTCCTCCTCAAGCCCGTTGCCAAACACATTTGCTATTCTCCTCTGAGATACATGCCCTGCACTCTGGGCATGAGTCTTGCCTTCTGCTCTTAGGAAAAGTTTTAAAAAACTCCTCCTTTAAGTAGCAGGGAAAGGCTGCTGAGCAGACCTCAACCCCACCTCAACACTATTGCCTAATCCATTTGCTGTTCTGTCTGAGAAATGTGTCCACACTTTGGGCTTGAGACAGATTGTCATGTGACCAGTAAGTTGTGAGGTTTCTGGATGACTGTGTTATTTTACTGAACTGAGGGCAGCAAGTCAGTCACTCAAATATGCAGGTCTCAAGTCAAGTCGAGTGAGTGTGTAATTTTTGCCGAGTCAAGTCCGAGTCACTGAAGTGACTTAAGTCTGACTTGAGTCCAAGTCAGTCGACTCAAGTCTACATCACTAGGTGTGTGTGTGTGTCAGTCCTCACATTCATGCTCATTTCATGACAAATGCATTAAAAACAGTGCTTTACATACAGGAATGGACCATTGCAGATTCCATAGACCATTTCTACATGTGTAGTATGCATATATACTTTGTCGAAGTATGACCAAAGAGATACTTGCACATATACATGTGCAACACGTGTGCATGCCCGCACACACAGATTGAGGGAGAGAGAGATTGTGTGTCTTTGCTCCTACTTATCTATCTGAGGCATTTCCCAAACTTAGTTATGTGTGATCACACACAGTGGGACTTTCCGCACTGCACAGTTGTAATGCTATTATCCTACATTGAACATCCTATAGGATGCACAGAGGATTTGCAGTTTACAGAGGTGCATTTAGAATTCTCAGCAAGAGAGCTCTTTAGTTTTAATAAACTACAAACCCTAGAATTTCACAGGATGTTGAAAGTGGAATAATAGCACTATAACAGTGTAGTGAGGAAAGGGCCATTGTGTTGGATCTTGATCTGCACAGGAGGCAATACAAATGGTGGTTGGGAGAACAGAAGTCTTTTTTATTTCAAAGGGAAGATGGTATATTTTCAAACATGTAAGTTTTGTCTCAAGAAGAGCCAAAGAAATTAAGTGTATCTTGGATTAGTATTAACAACTTGTACATTCTAACCTGTACAGAGTTGTTTTCCTGTTATATTTCAGGAACTCTTTGTAGATAATGAGTTGCTGACTCACAGGTCTCTGCCACTCTTATTCTTCTTTGTATGTCCTAGAATCCTAGCGTTCATGGAAATTAAAGCACATCTAATATATGTCATTGTACATGTGTGTATGTGTGTGTGTGTTTATGTGCCTTCAAGTCACTTGTAGGCTTATGGCAACTTCACATCTTATGGTTACTCTGTGAGTTCAGATGATCCCATGAATTTCATAAGAGTTTTCATAGACAAGAAATATTCAGAGTTAGTTTGCCCTTGACTTCCTCCAATACTGGACTAGTTTTTGTCAAACTAGTCAGTATTTAATAAAATTTAAGTTCTGCAACAGAAGTGACCAAAATGTAGTTATTATAAGCAGTGCAAAATATGATATGCAGTGCAGGTTTGCTCAGAAGTTAGTGTGCCTGTTTGTAGTGGTGCTTAATTCCTAAATATTGTATATAATTTTGTAGCCTAAAACTAAAATTACTGCTAATGAAAGCATGTGTGCTAAATGTTTACTGACATAAACCTAACTCTGCTTTTATGTTAAGGACATAGCCACCAAGAATTCTATAATGTTTATGGTGTGAATCCTTTACAGCATGACGTTTTCTGTTGATGCCATCAAGTATTAACCAAAATTCTTTTAAAAAAGGTATTAACATTTTTGAAATAAAACATATCAATTCTCACTTCATAAAAGTAGTGGTTTCTTTTTTGCCAAACTGACGATGACAGCAATATTTAACGATATAGCTAAGTTAAGCTATTTCTGCATTACACTGTTATAGTGCTATTATTCCACTTTCAACGTCCTGTGGAATCCTGGGATTCGCAGTTTAGTGAGGAGCATTTAGAATTGTCAGCCAGAGAGCTCTTTGGCCTCAGTAAACTGTGAACCTCAGAATTTCACAGGACGTTGAAAGTGGAATAATAGCACTATAACAGTGTAGTATAGAAATGGCCAGAGTCAAATTCAGGCATAAAAAGATATAAAAGAATCTTGTAGCACCTTTGGGACTGAGAAGAAGTCATTTTTAGCATAATCTTTTAGGGACTACAGTGCATTGATGCAGTCTGCTGCATCTGGTGCAGCTTATCTACAAAAGCGTATTCTAGAAATGTCTTTTTCTAGTCTCAAAGGTGCTATATTTTCTCATGACGAATGTGTTACCATAGAAGACTGTACACTAACTTATGAACTCATCTGAAGAGATCAGCAGAGAACTTGTTCCTGGTATTCTCTCATGTGGTTTCAATGCTATAAAGTCATATTTGAGTTGGATTGTAGGTGAACCCAAATTTGAATAATATGCCTATTCTCTTCCTCCCAGCAACTCACAAGTCTCTCCTGCCGCCACCCCCCCCCAATATTGCAGACCTTGGTTATAATAGAAAGTGAAGGTGCCTGATTCTTTCTATTTCCCTCCCTCTCTGTACCATCCAGAACTGAACTTTGGTATTTCCACAGCTCTTGCTTGTGGAGACAGATCATGCCAAGACAGTTTGAGGGGAAAATCTTTCTTTGAATAACACAGACAAGCATGTATCACAGGAGATGAAAAAGAATTGTCACCTGTATTATTGTTCCACTATATCTGCAGCTATATTGCTTCTTAAAATACGCAGGATGTGCCTTCTGTAGGACCTAGTTGTGCCTTACGCTGTTTTTCTGCTTCTTAGCAGCATTGTTGGATGGGAAGAGAGACCCCCTTTCTTAGGATTCAAATGTAGGGATGGAAAAAATATTCATTATTATTTGTTTCCAGGTTTTGGAGGAGCTATTTTGCATGGAAAAAACACATGGCTTTTTTTGCACAAAAATTTGTTTTCTGCATAGGAAATACTGCTTTGTTCACAGGAAACAAAGCAGTGTGTGCAAGAAGTACCACTTTTCTGTTCAGGAAAGAGGTTTTTGTGAAATATAACCCACGTGTTTTTCAGTGTAATTTATTTGCCACACATTGAGAAGCTTGAATATTCAGTACTATGGAGGTGTAGTCATTTTTCTCCTACATCAGAGAGAAAACTACCATAACTATTTGTTCTTTTCTGGGAGGATGAAATAGGAATGGATTTACATCCTTACCTGGGGCTTCAGGTCTCCTCTGCACCTGTTTTAGTGGCCGATGACTTCCCCCGCCTATATGTTTTTTGGTAGTCCTCCAAGAGAAGCCTTTCACCTAATTTCCAAGCAAATTCCCATTTTTCAAAAATGAGAAGTGGACTTCTGGCCACATTCAGTTCTGTTTTGGCATTTTGGGCAATCTGTGAAGCCCATGGAGGATTCCAGGAACAATTTTTTTTTTTTTTTAAAAAATGGTGTCTTCACATGCCAAAATTCTCCACTCCTGCTAGAATACTGAAACTTGTCTCTTCTTTGACCTCCAAGGGTATAAGAATTTGCTGTTGCTGTTTTTTAAATAATGCTTTTTTTAAAAAAAAAAAGTTTACTGCATGAATTTAATTGATGTAATGTTTGACTTTGTAAGCTAACCTTTCTCTTAAAGCAAAATAGCCAGCATCCAATTTTTTAAAACAAAATGTTCTGCTGAATACATTTTTAGATAAATTCAAAAAGAAGGTTGCAGAGCTGTAACTATATGTTTAGCTTATATAATTCGAATTGTTCTGATTCTGTCTGTCCTTTATTGTTGATGTTGCTTCTCTTTCTTTCTTATTACGATGACCTTTTTCTGTGTGTTAAGTATATTTGGTGTTATTATATCAGGTATTCATAAAGATGAAGGATAATTGTTTCAATAAATAATGAATAATATTTGAAAATGAAAGCCCTTATATTGAAAACCAAGTAGTTTGCTGAAAGTAGATAGTAGTGAATTCATTTTATTTATTTATTTTTATTTCACTCTCAAGCTAAATGAAGGAATCATTCTCTGAGGTTGAGACAGTGTGACCTGGCCAGGGTCCCCTAGTGTATTTCCATGGCTGAGCAGGGTTCGAATCCTGACCTTCAGAGTTGTAGCCTGAGGCTTAGACCACTACACCACACTGATCCTCATAGTTAGAATAGGCCACGATGTTTACTGTTGTTTTTTAAAGGAATAATGTAAGAACTCTATTTTATTTACTTATTTTTAAAATGTTGCCAGGTCCACCATCTCCTCGTTTAAGAACATCATCTAAAATGAAACCAATTGAAGAAAGCGTGGAAGATGACGTCTTTGAGCTTCCATCTGCCACACCATCTAAATCTCAGCAGTGACCTCAGTGGACTGAATTCTGCTGAATTGCACAAACTGATCACAAGCATGGTAGACACAGAAGACATGTTGATGAGATTGTAAAAGCTAATACTCTTGTTGTTTGTGTTTTATTTCATTTTATTTTGCCACCAAATGCCTGCCTAGAGAATGGTTATAGACTCATCCTAGCCATATTACCTAAAAATTAATCCTTTTTCTGTCGTAATGGAACTTGAAGCTCAGTGTTGAACCCCTATGTTCTTGGATCGCGGGAATGTCCCGTTTTTGTCAATAGAGAGGGGGGCTCTCTGTACACACGCATGAAGGCATTACAAGCCTAATTCCCCCCCCCTTTTTTTTTGGAAGTGAACAGTTCTCAGCAATGCTGCATCTCCAACTGAAATCTGGAAACCCTAGGTTGTTGTTCTTGTGTGTCTTCAAGTGGTTTTGGACTTACAGTCACCCTAAGGCAAACTTCTTGCAGGGTTTTCTTGGCAAGGTTTGTGTAGAGGGGTTTTGGCATGACCTTCCCCTGAGGCTGAGAGAGTGTGATTTGCATAGAGTCAGTCACCCAGTGGGTTTCCATGGTTGAGCAGCAGTTCAGAGTCAGCGTCCCAGTCCAGCACTCAGAGCACTACACTTTGCTGCCTTAGTCCCCAGGTTGAACATACGTATACCCTTTTTTGGACATTGTGAAGGAGATACGCACTCTGAGAAGGTGATGTTAACTCTCTAGCCAGGTGTTGCCTGGGTGCATCCTGCTGTTTGTTCCTTCCCACAACCACTCAACCAGTAAATGTCTGTGGCTGTGTTCTTGGAAGCTACTTTCCAGAGATGGAAGGCATGTAGAATTATGCAGACTGTGTCACGCTCTCCCTGCACAACACAGGATCTTGGCCTCCATATGTTTATCAGATTATCCTCAACTACAGCAAGTTGTTGGATAGGAGCAGTTATATTTAGAATTGAAATTTTAAACAAAAGAGGTAAATGGTTTTGGTTTTACCTTATGGGGAAACCATACGAGAAGCAATGCAATAAAAGTTGTGGCATTTTATTCTGGTCTTTTAACTCATGAAACACAGTTTTGATTCATAGATGATCCTGATACTGTTGTTTCTTTGTTTGTTCACTTGCTTGCTTTGCAAATGTTCCGGCACATTTTCTAGCTGTAAGCCTGGTGCTGCACTTGCAGAAGTAAATATGACCCAGTGTTATTATTTAATGGTGCTTTAAATAAACAGGATTATTAATAATAGTGGTGAATTGCATTCTCTGGCTAAACGATCAAAAAATTTGGTAGTGTGCCTTTTTATTCTAGTTGCATTCATATCAGGAACATAATTAAGATGTATAGCATTTTCAGCTGAAGGTAAGCAGTTTCAGTCCCATTGATTTAAACTGGATTTTTTGTGTGCTGAAGCATAACTCTCTTACTGAAATGTGTGAGAGTTAAGAGTGGTTTTTTGTTTTTGTTTTTGGACTTCAACAGTTGTTATAGTAATAGCTGGTCCTGAAAACAAAGCATCAATGTCTTCTTGTATGGGGCTGGTCCTGGAAAGGTTCTAGCCTTGAGAAGAAATAATGTATGTCATTAGGATAAGTCACCAAAAAGAGCAACCACTAACTAAGTGATGTGAATAAGTATATTTTTTAAGGTTACAATTTAAGCTGATGATTGTGATCTTTAGTATAAAAAATCTAGTCTCATACTCTTCTGGAACACTCTTATTTTGCAAGCATTTTTCTTTATGCAAAGGAGCTAGAATTGCACCCTTTCCTATTGTTATTCTTCTTGGAAACACTGCTTTCCTTTACAGTTAGATAAATACTGTAAGAATGAATGTGGCTGGAGTGGATCAACCAGAGTGGTTTATGAGAGCAATTATGAGTTATAATTCACATCTGCAGAGTCAATCTGTTAATAACTGGACTGATTTTTTTGTGAAAACTAGTGTACCTATAAGAAAGATGCATTTAACTTTTCTGTACAATAAAATTATTAAAATGCATTGAACATCTCCATTGCTTAATACATCTGCACTTACCAACCACCCTAATATGGTTTACATGTCACATTGTTACTGAGAATAAGCAGGTAATTCTTGTGACACATCAGCTGTAAAGAATAAGCAGGTAATTCTTGTGACACATCTTGATGTAAAGTTTGTGGTGGACCTGATAGTGAGATATGGAGGCTTCTTATTCCATTAGGAGATTCAGTATCCATGCTGGGGGGACCTTCTTGGAGAGATCTCAGAGCTTTGCGGCAATCTGTTCTGTAGAACTACTCTGATGAGTTACCAGTCCAGTATTAATGGTTCAGTATTAAAAGAGAAACAGTCTAGTAGGAATGAAAAAGTCATTCTGAAATCTCTGAAATATAATAATCAGCAACAGCAGTCACTAGTCTGTGGCAAATGTGCATAAGAACCACAACACCCTGTTTGACAGTTTTCCAGTGAAGATTAAGAAATTGTATTGTCATGTGGATAATACATGTTATTCTGTTTCTGTGATGGAGCAGTGGGCTATCTCATCTATGCTCCCTTTTTATGCTTTGAAGTTTGGTGTGTCCGAGCTTGTTTGTGAATGCATGCAGACCTCCTTTGGCGGTTTTAAAACAGAGATTGGATGGCCATCTGTTGGGAGTGCTTTATGTCTTCTTAGATGACAGGGGATTGGACTGGTCCCTGTGGTCGCTTCCAGCTCTATGATTCTATGATTATGAGACCTCGTGGATGAACTCTATTAAGGTGATTCTTAACTGTGATGAATGAAAACAGGAGTAGGGGAAGTGTGCCACTCAGTGGCTCTGTGTGGAACTTCAGACCAGCAATCAAATTAGTTGCCCCTTTGCTCCTTCCCATACATACTATAATGTAGACAGCCATAACTGTCCTCTGGCCAATACCAAGTATCAAAGGTTGGATTCCGGTGTTTTTGCCTATCTTGCACTCAGTGGTTATGTGCAGAATATACACTGCTAACAATCTCTTCACAGCCTAGTTTACAAATTTTGTGCTGCTCATTAACAAAGTATAGACATCAACAAATCAAATCCTATTGCTAGTCCCTACTAGTACAGATCTGTTGAATCAATGAGATTCACCTGCATGTTGACTCTACATTCAACAAATCTAGTTGGGACTAGGCAGTAGGAGCAATAAGCTCCTTGTTGACCATGCATGAGATTCAGGGTTTGCTTTTAAAGGAAAAAGGCAGAATTAACTGTCATGACAGTCAGATCTGGTCATTGTTAAGAGTTACCTGTTGGATTAAATCAAATCTATTTCTTTCTTCACATGCTAGGCATAGTCATTTCCAGTTTAGAAGGAAGGGACTTCCAAATCTAAAAACAGGGAAGACAGAGGCTAGAATCCAACTGGAGAATTATGGTGGCTTAAATCACACTTCTGCCATTACAACTCAATTTTTTGGTCATTGCTGAGGCTACAATTCTGTTCTAACCATGCACTGACCAAAATCCGCTATCTAAATTCACCTTGTAAACAGTACAGCACCCCAACATGGCCATATCTGTGGTGTCAGAGAGGGGAAATCAGCGGGGATGTGAATAGCCATTATTCTGTACTTGGAGCCGTGCAATAGGGCTTCCAAAGGAACCTCAAGATCCTTGGAAGATCTCTGCAGATGGTGTCCTTGCAGTGCATCCAGCTACAGCAAAATAGTAGATAGATGATTGATAGATAGATGGACGGACGGACAGACATTCCACCATCTAACACAGTGGTTCTCAACCTGTGGATCCCCAGATGTTTTTGGACTTCAGCTACCAGAAGCCCCAGCCACTATGGTCAATGCTCAGGGCTTCTGGGAGCTGAAGTCCTAAAACATCTGGGGACCCACAGGTTGAGAACCACTGAAAACAAGATGGAAACGGCCGTAGGGGTGTGCTGTGCTGCTTACTCTATGAATTTGTTCTAGAGACGTAGTTACAGGCTTCCAGCCAAAGCAGTTTAATTAATTTGCTTTGATACATGAACATTATTGGAAATTTGAGCTTGGAAATCTTAGAAAAATTACAGACATCATGCATTTCCTTTCCTGGTTCCAAGTGGAAGCTGTCCTGCATTTATCCTTTAAAAATAGGATGAATGGGAGAATTAATCACAGGCCTTCTATTTTGGCTGTTTTAATCGATACTTCTTTTCTTTTCAGTATCATTACAAGTCTTGAAAAATTAAGCTTATTAATGTAATTTGGAAAAAATATCTAAGGCATGTGTGGCATCTCATTTCTGAATACCTGGAAACAATATATGCTTCGTTGTTAGGCCACCTTTGTTTTCTGCCATTGTCTGCATGCCTTTATTTCTTCAGTGGTGTGCAGAACAGACTTTTGACTGCAAAGAAGTCCTAGAGTCAATCAGACTTTTTCCTCAGACAAATTCTGCTTAAGAAAAGGGAAGTATGCTTGTGTAATGAGAATGAACATTGCATTGCAACAACAATTATTTTCTTACAGGCCTGGAAAGTTAAATCTCTTCATGGCCTTTTCCAAGTTAATCTGACTCCAAAATCACACTGGCTATACTCAGAGTTAAAAAGGATTTGTGGAGAGAAAGACATGGAATTGTTTACTTCTAAGCAGTTGGCAAATAAAACTGCACTTCAGTAGTGATGTCAGCTGTATGAAAAATAGCTGCAAAGTCATTTTGGGATTCAGCTGGACGTTATGATCAGAATTTCCAGCTGAATCCCTTCCGGTTATAGTAATTGACTGCACTTCAGTTTGTAATGTTCCTCCATAGTTTCCTCCTTAGAGATTAATAATCTATTAAAACCACATCCTGGTTTCCTGTACAAAGTACGCTTGGGACCTGAATCCCCCCCTCCCCAACCTTTGTTGTAAAAGGTGATGCTGAAGTGAATTTTTACTGATTTATTGTCTGGAGTTATGATTAGTCCAGCCAGCCATGACACAAATGGCGTGTGGCAGAGTTTCTTTGTTCACATACCTTTTCTGTCATCCAAAAAGATGCACAAGAAATAACCTTGCTTCATCGCTTTGGAACCGTTCAGCCATCCAACCAACAACACACTTGAACAGAAGAACTGCGTCTGGCAAAAGGAAGTAGACTACGGCTATCATCTTGCTGACTTACAAATGTGTAACCTGGGCTTACATGTTCATAACTGTACAGTATTCATGTTTATGATTGTGGCACTATTGCTGCAATTGCAAATGCCTCCCCAAAACCTATCTTAACAGCCAGCAGCTGCACTGAGCAGTGGAGGTCTCTTCTCCTGCAATCAGGGCACTGCAGGATTATGTTTCCCTCCCACCAGCGAGCTGCAATAGGACAACAAATTATGGTGGGGGTCCTGCTTATGATTGTCAAACCACAACTCATTAGCAGGAAGGGGCTGGAAACCTCTTCTGCTGTGCCATACGCACCAACAGAACAAACCTCCATTGCTTGGAGCAGCTGTTGGCTGCTGAGCTTGGTTTGGGAAGCTGAGTTGGGAGATGATACATAGTAAAGTATTCTTAACTATGCTGTGATGTAGGATCTTGGCCTATATTTTCAAATATATCTGTGGGCTGACAAATAATACTTAGTTACCTTATAACATATAGACACTTGCACATAAATCTTCACGGGATTATTCAGAAACATTAAATAAATGCAGACACAGTTCACCATGTACACCATGTATTAATATTTGTGAGATCAGTTACTTTTACTGAACACACTGGAAAAAGACAGGCCTTGGCAATGTGCAGCCTTTGGCTTAATTTCAAACACACTTGCAAATGATCATTTCAGGTCTCTGCAAGAGTGATCTGTGCCCCACACAGAAGCCCAATAAGTGGGGACGAATAGAAGGAAGAAGAGGAAGATAATTTGATCTGCCTACATTTGGTATGGATTTTACCCATCATGGCTAAAATCCATACATTTGGTATGGATTTTACCCATCATGGTTAGCTTTGACCTTGCCTTGCACTGCCATGGTCCTCCCCCTGACATATTGTCTTGTGTAGAAACACAGTTCTTGGTATTAAAAAAAAAAGAAAAAAAAGAGTTACCCCTCCCAGCATAAGGTCCTGTGGCCTGATTCCCAGAATCAAGCATGTGCTGACTTTTGTCCCAGAATTCAAGGGGACTTGTCTTTGATTGAACTGGACCCTCTGCAAGCAAACAGTAGAATTAAGGAGTGCCATTTTCATAGTTAAGAGTTGCTGGACAAGAAATAATTACTATCCCTTTGCTGCTTGTCTCTCAAAATAAGGCAGAAATTCTCAAAGCATTGCAAAACTATGTACCTCTCCCTTCTTTGTAGTTCTTACAAATAGATCGGTATTTACTGGGTTTGTATCCTGCGTTTCCCCCGCCCCCCAAAAAATGGGACTCAGAAGCACCTTCAGGTGATTGGCAACCGTTTCGACAAATATCTAATGTAGCCACTTCCAACCTGGAGACCTTCACATGTTTTGCTGAGGCTCTGGTTTCATGGAGAGGTCAGATCAGTTCCAGAATGTCCTACCAAGAACAGGCAGTGGGTTCTGGGAGGTGTCATCCAAAAAGGTAACTTCTGCAAGCTTTGGTTAAATAGTTGTTAACTGCCAAAAAGTCATTGTTACCCCGTCTACCCCACCTACATACTATGTCCTGAGGATCATAACTATTTTATATCAAACATAGTGAGCCACAGAGATCTACTGGAAGGACACGTAGGCAGTAGAGCTATGAAAATAGATCAAAGGGCAGCCCTATTTTCTGTCACGCATCCTAAGTGAATCTTGCAAATGGTTCACACAGACCATTCTGAACGGATATTCAGCAATAATAGCACCAACAGGAGATGAGAGGTCTCTGGGATCAAATTAACATTTCAAACAGCCAGGAATGCTACACTTTGGAGGCATGCATCCCCGGATGAGAAACTCATCTTGCAGGAAACTAGAAGGATGCCTGGCTGTATTTTCTTTGAACTACAAAGCTGAGATCCATCTTCATAAAAATGCAGCCATCTGGTCCCCAGGACATTTTTTTAAGCTCTGTTCACCACTATAACTAGGACCCCTTTTTCTCCTCCATTTCAGAGTTCTCCCAGACTCACAAACAATGCCTCTGCCAGTGGGAAAGCTCCCCTCAGCTCCGCCCCCCGAGGCTGAGTTGGGGTTTTCGCTTGTCTTTTCCCAGCCGAAGACTTCTGGATTGGTACAGTATTACCTCAAAACCCTTCTCTCTCTCTCTCTCTCTCTCTTAATTTTCACCTCTTTCTAAATTTCTGTAGCCTTGTATGCTTGGGGGAGTGAATGCAGCTGAGTGATTGTATGGATTTTAACTTCTATTTGAACAAAATACTTAAATTTGAACAGTTAGCCTGATTCTCTGTGATCCAACTCCATAAAGTTGGGCTCAAGATCCCTAATTACCCTGCCCTTTTTTTATTGCTATAGCAGTATTCATAGCTAATTTTCCCCCAAAGCGATAATTTTGACAGGCGTTGAGAATCCCCCTAAGGGACCCCCAGCAAGCAGGGTAACATCATCTTCAACTTATGGCAACCCTATATATGAGAGACCTCCATGGCACCCTATCCTCAGCTCAGCTCAGGTCTTGCAGACTCAGGGACATGGCTTCCCTGATTGAGTCTGTCCAGCTGTCTTTTTCTTTTCCTAGTGCCTTCTGCCTTGCCAAGCATTATTGCTTATTCTAGTGAGTCATGTCTTCTTGTGATTTTTGCATCAGTGCACAAGGCACTCTCCACTGCTGCTGCTTCCTGATAGCTGTTTGGCACATTTAGTCGGCCTCCCCTGCAAGAGCCTGTCTGACATGGGAGACCCCCCCCACCGCCAGCAGCACTGCTACCATCAGCGTAGCCTCTTGCCTCACAGAAGCAAGCAATCCCAGCACCAAAAAAGAGGTAATGCCATGGTGGCAGATTTGGTTATAGCACAGAGCTATTATGTTTCGTTCATCCTCTGTCTTAAGCAGCTATGATACAAAGAGAGATTCTAAGAGTCCCAGAGGCATGGAAGCTACTGAATGTCTGCCACATTTACACAGACGCTAAGGGCACCGGAATCTTGCCTGCAGTCTCGCCTACAATAATATATAGTCCTGCATATGGGTCCTAGAGCAAATCCAGCCTAAACTCTCACTGGAAGACGCTATGGCTAAGCCGAGGCTGTCATATTTGGACATATCATGGGTTGATGAGACATACTGGAAAATGTTTGATAATGCTCAATAAAGTGGAAGAAAGAAGGAAAGGGGGAAGACTGCATTACCATTTAATTTACTCAGTCAAGGAAGCCATGGCTGTGAGTGTGCAAGACCAAAGCACTGTTGATGACTGGACCCCTTCGAGCTCTCTCACTCACAGGGGTTGCGCAACAGCCTAACATAACCTGGTGACAAATATAAGTATAAAGTAATAAAGCAGATGTGTTTCTGGGTGTTACATCTCTGATACTGTAACTCAGGCCATTTCCGCACTAGACTGTTACAGTGCTAGGATTCCACATTCAACGGAATGGAATGGAATCCTGGGGTCTGCAGTTTAGGGAGGGGCCTAAGCTGTTGCTAACCTCACCTGTTGTAGACTGGCACACACAGCCGCAGTGGGATTGGCTACAGTAGAATCCCATTCTTTCCCTGGTCAAGCTTCATTGCATTGTTTAATGCAGACATGCTGCCAGCCCTCTTTCACCATCTTCCTAATGCCAATGCTGCTAAAAAAAACCCTCTACCTAGACAGAGAACAAGGATGAAAAGGGGGCTCAGGGCCAGCGTTAAAAGATTTTGTAAAAAAGAGCTTCTTTGTCAGAAGCTTTGTTAACTGGGGTATGCCTGTAACAATGACAAAACTGAATAAGCAGTTTACATGGCAGCATTGGATGTCTGAGGCCAAGAACGGGAAACCTGCTCCCTGGAACTCGATAGGTTGTTGGCCTCCTACCTTCCATCAGCCCTACCTGGCATGAACGATGGCCAAGGGTGATGCAGACTGTAGTCTGACAACATCTAGGGGTGCCTGAGGCATATGCACCTGCCAAAGAAACTCCCTACAATCTGGAGTTTTTCTATGTAAGTACTACTACTAACTGCTATGCATTTTGCCAGTTTCGCATTCACACCACTTTACAGAGACAGCTCACTGCCCTAGGAAACATTATAATGTAAATTTTGGCAGTGTGTCTGGAAGGCAGTGGAAAATTAGGCAGGAAGAACAAAACAAGGATGGTGTAAAAAAAAAAAAGGCTTTCAAGTATTTTTGCCTAATTACAGCTCAAGTTATTTATATATCAGTGGAAAACAGTCCATCCCAAAATGAACCTTCTTAAACAGATCTGAGCATCACTTTAGAATGTCTTGGGGAGTTAATTTTCATGGGAGACCAGAGCTTTTTTTTAAGCAGGATTCCCTGTTCTTTCAACATAATAAAACTGTATCTAAAAGAGGTTGCAAAAGCATTGGGCAGTATCTGTTTTTGTATGTATTTTACGCAATGCTTCATTTCTAGACACTTCACAAATGACAACTATTAGTGCTTGAAGGGGCTAAAATCTGAATGAGTCACATGACAATTGCTGCCATGACAACCAACAGATCTGAACAGCTGGCTGGCTGGCTGGCTGGTTATGCCGTGTTTCAGCTCTAATTTCATAAAATCACTTGGCTGTGATTTTAACAGTGTAGGGTTTTTTTCCCTTAGGGTTTGGCTGCCTTTCAGTGTTTCTGAATTTCAGTTTCCATGATACTTCCCGTTGGTATTGGCGGTGACAGGTGGAGCTCATGGGAGATGCAATCCAAGCGCCACTGGAATAGTCCACCAACTACTCTGGACTGGTAGACCACAGCTCAATGGCAGAGGACATGTTGTGCATACAGATGACCACTGGGCCATCTTCTAGGTCAAGTCTACAAAAGACTCTTGTCAGAGTGCTTCTGGTGGTCTGTGTAAATAGTACTGAGCTAGATACACCAACGGTCTTACTGCATTCTCTATGCCAGTGGTTCTCAACCTGTGGGTCCCCAGATGTTTGTGGACTTCAGCTCCCAGAAGCCCCACCCACTATGGTCAATGCTCAGGGCTTCTGGGAGCTGAAGTCCAAAAACACCTGGGGACCCACAGGTTGAGAACCACTGCTCTATGCCTTTGAGGCCGGTATCACTAGCACGACGTCAGTCCTTGGGATGAACTTGGGAGCCACCCACTGGTTTAAAACAGTTCTCTCTGTGTGTGTATATATATAGTCAGAGGCCCTTTCCACACGGGGTTAATAAAACAGTGTAGAGCGACCTCAACCGGAGGTCGTCCACACCATGGAGCGTGCAGGGTCGGTTTTAATTTTGAGGTTCTACACCTCAAACCGCCCTGAAGTGGCCAGAAGTGGTGGTGCCGCGTGTTTTTTAAAAACCACTTTCCAAGTGGTTTTATTAAACACAAGCGTGCAGCCCCGTACCACTCCGTCGCAGCGCCCCGTGTAGATTTGCAGGCGCGTGCAAGTGCACGCCTGCAGATCTGCCAGGGGGTGGGCTTCTGGCTAGCGAGCTTCTCCGGTTGGTGGAGAGCCTCCGCCAGTCGTAAGCTGCCATTTTGGACGCCGCCGGACGCCGCCAGACGCTGCAGGAGTATGGAGCAGCGAACGTGTGCTGCTCCTCATGGCGACGGACTTACTCGGCTTCAGATAAGCTCCGTTTCTGCATGCTTTGCCCCGTTTCTCCCTCCGAGTGTGGAAAGGGCCAGAGATTATTATGTTCAAGGGGCTGACTCCCAATTAACTGTGGAAAGGATTGCAGCCTAAAATAAGTCTATTGTTCAGATTCCTCCTAACCTTTCCCTTCCTCTCCTTTAATTTATATCTCACCTTTTCCCAGAAAACTGGAACTCTAGGCAGCTTAAAAACCGAAACAATTACAATCAAGCTAAAACATGCAAAGGGTTAACCTTAAAGTGCAATTAAAGACACCCCCATGGAAAAGCAGCTATAATACACAACCGAAAAAGCATCCAGTCTCTTCTTTTGCATCCAAGTATTGTTAGGCTGGCATATTCTTGGAGAAGCAGCACTCTGTTACACTGGTGTAAGGGATTTTGGGGAGCCAAAAACTGGCACGGCATCCTTCTCTCTTGACGGACAGGAAGCTGTACTGTGCTGTCCTGGCTTCCCATCTCTATGCTGCCTACAGGCTTTTAAACTCTGCTGCTGCCTGTGACAACTATGCTGTTGTAGTTATACCAGCCAACAGGATTGTAGCTCAAGGATTTCAGCCAATTTCAGGCCACTGCAGACAGATGCGGTAGCTTCTGGGCAGCGAATGTGCAATTGCTAACAATTCACATGGCTGTTTGTTTCTAGTAGCTGAGCATGCATTGAATTGGTTATTCTTTTTCCTACACGTTTAATTATTTGTCCATTTTATCTTAATGTTTTCAAAGCTATCTCTTAAAGGAAGCCAAAAGTATCTTTGTTTAATCCAATAAAGGATTCAAGGAGAGTTATAGTATAATAGTAAAAGAAAGTGCAGCAAAAACCATCTATGGTACAAAATCTAAACAACAACTGTATTAAAAGTTCAAAACAGTTTAAAATGCATATAAAAAGATTATGTGCTTTTCAAGAAAATTATAACGACAATGACAACATCAGAGTTAGCTGTCAAATTACTGCAGATCTCATTTCTAAGCCACTTGCACGGATGTGTAGAAGAGAAACCATCTGTCATTTTGACTAGCTTTGTACATCTGTGGCTCTTTCAGTGGCCATATTCAGCCCAGAGAATGATTTATGTGGCTCCCACGTGTGCGTCAATGAGGCAGCGGAAGCAGTAAAAGCCATAGACCTCTTTATCACTTTTGAGCATAGAACAATTCTTGCTTAATCGAGCAAGAATTGATGAGGTAGGCAGGAACCTGTCATTTTAGTATGGGATTGCTGGCCTATGAGAACTGTGTGTCTTTTCCCACTGGCATGCATATTGTGGAATTTGTGGTGTATAAAAGGTTTACTCTTCTTCTCTCTTCTCACAAAACACTGAAATTACAATTTCAGACCCCATTTGTATTTTTATATATCTAATTTTAATTATGGATACTTAAAGAATTTTAATAATTAAAATTGAATATATTTTGCAACAGTATTTAATTTTCTCCCAATTAAAGGTGATCATTCCTGCTGTTTGCACATTTATGAATAAAACAACAGCATACTATTGCACACTTTACTGGAAAAACGTAATTCCAATAATTTACAAAGAAAATCAGTTTGCTATGAATTTGTTTTATGGTATTCCTGTTTTTTAAAATCAGGTAACTATGGGAGGCATTCTATTAGGGCAGTGGTTCTCAACCTGTGGGTCCCCAGATGTTTTTGGACTTCAGCTCCCAGAAGCTCTGAGCATTGACCATAGTGGCTGGGGCTTCTGGGAGCTGAAGTCCACAAACATCTGGGGACCCATAGGTTGAGAACCACTGTATTAGGGACATAAACATACGTAAGTTTCCTGTAGATATATGGATATCCTTTTTCAGAGGCTGCAGGGATTAGTGTTTCCTTCCTCCCTTTGTGGTGCCCAAAGCCCCCTCCCCAATTTACAGAAAAGCCCCTGGAATTACCCCTCATGCCCATTCCATGCTTAGTGGTGATAAAGCAGGATCAGAAAACTGACTGGCTACATCCCAATAAGCCAGATGCAAAATGATGTCACTCAGAATTCACCAAGGCAGTTAGGAATGCATAACTCCAGGTTACACATACATAACTGGTTTGTATTCATGTTCCCTATGTATTCATTAGTAACCAGGAAAGTCCCTCGGTTCTCAGTTACTGGGCAGCAGCTGCTGGGAATGAAAGGAATCTGTTCCCCTGTTGATCAGGAAGCAAGTAATATTTCCACCTCCTCTCTCTGGTGCATGGCGGGATTTGACAGGGACCCTGTTTCTGCCTGTTGCCCCAGAAATCACTCATGCAGCTGCTGCCCAATAAGTAGGTATTGGTGGTGGGTGGGCTGAGACATAATACAAATCTATATAACTAAGGTAGTTACACATCTGTAAAAGCCAAGATAATCACTGAGCTCTTCCAGGGTCCTCCAATAGTCTAAGCTCTGCTGTGATGATTTTGCATCTAGCTATCTGATAGAGCCAGATGCTTCTCTGAGCCTGACTGTTCACTGTGAGGCACAGAATGGTTGTGCAGGACAGGTTCAGGTGTTTTTCAGTAAGTCAAGGGGGGAATATAGGGCTCAGCATATTGTTAGTCTGCATGCTTTTTGTACATATAGTTTCAGCATCCTTAGTACAGTCTTAAGATTATAGACAGTTGCTGGCAGTTGCATTTCTTCCAGGGTTGCAAAGCAGTGGGAATTGAAGAGAGATCACGACTAGAACCCAATTGGTGACAAAGGGAGATGTAACCTTCCATTAGCACTTACGTGCTTTCTAGATGATTGTACAAAGAGGTTTTCAGTACCCCTGTGTACAATGACTCCCTCAGATACAGTTAGATATTTAGATTTAAATATTTACATATTTAAATTTAGAGTTAATATTTATTTATTTATTTATTTATGGCTTCTGGAGACTAGGATTCAAATCACTGCTCAAACACTGGGTGACCTTGGGCAAGTCACATTCTCTCAGCCTTAGAGGAAGGCAAAGGCAAACCTGCTCTGAACAAATCTTGCCAAAAAAACAAAAACAAAACCCCAACCCTGTGATAAGTTCACCTTAGGGTTGCCAGAAGTCAGAGTGACCTGAAGCCACACAACTACCAAGTGCCACTGACAGGGGCAAGTTCTTTCTAGCCATCATTTCTCTCTCCTTTGAAAACTGACTTATGGTAATCCTAAAGTGAAACTAATTATGAAGATTTTCTTTGCAAGATTTGTTACCTTTGCCTTTCTCTGGGGCTGAGGGAATGTGATTTGCCTGAGGTAACCCAGTGGGTTCCCATGCACACACCTACCATCCTGTCCTTTTTGTCAGGGACACAGCAGTGGGGTGTGTATGTGGGCACCAAAATTGCTCCCTTGTTTGCAAACAAGAAAGCAGTTTGGGCACATGTGCATGTCTGCTTGTGTCCCTTTCACACCCAGCAGGGGGTGTGGGCACAGAGGGACATGGCAAAAAGCATGTGCATGTTCCTCAACTGTTTCATTGTTTGAAATGAGAGAGTAGTTTGGGTGCATATACATGCCTGTTGCCAGGTCCCCTTTGTCAGGGACACAGCAGCGGGGAATGTGGGTGCAGAGGGAATGGGAGAAGGCATGTGTGTGTGCCCCAACCGCTCCCTTGTTTGCAAATGAGAGAGCAATTTGGGTGTGTGTGCACGACTCCACTGGGTCCCTTTCATCAGGGACACAGCAGTGAGGGGGTGGGCACAGAGGGATATGGTGGAAGGCATAAGTGCATGCCCCCACTGCTTCCTCGTTTGCACATGAGAGAGCAGTTGGGGCGTGTGTGTGTACCTGTTGCTAAGTCTGTTTCATTAGGGATGCAGCAGTAGTATGTGTGCATGAGCCCAGGGAGACTCATGGGAAGGCATTTGCACACACCCCACTTCTCCCTCATTTGCAAATGAGAAAGCAGTTTGGGCTGCTTTCTAACACCTACCACAGCCATGTCCCTGTTGCTGCTATTAGTGTCCAGCAGCAGGGCTCCATGGACCCCAGGTTAAGAACCACCAAACTAAAGTAAATACACATGCTCCCTAAAGAGTCTTGGTAAGTCACAGCAACAAATTAATTAAGCCTTGGAAATTGCAGCAATTTGATAGAATCTCCTAGCTGAGCATGGAGCTGAACCCCCTCCCATACACACTGGAGAATTTGCATCCTTGTCTCCCGCCTGGAGATGACTCATGGAGCCTAGAGACTCAAGGCCAGGCCCTGAGATCTGGCAACCCTAGGCATTGCCCAGGTGCCCCAACTTCCCAGCAGCCATGGAGACGTGCTCTGTTTTGTTGTTTTTAAAGCTGGTTGTATTGAGACAGAAGGGAAACTGTAAGCACATTAGTAGAGTGTTATGCTCTCCCATACTGAAGTAGATCTTGCACTTACGTCTGCTGGTTCTGAGCAGCCTCCTTCCCCAATGCTTTATTTTCTTCCAAGCTGCTGCACTCACACCCATTCTCCTTCCGCCATCACCACCTACACTGATGCAGTTACACCAACATATTTCATCAGGTTTTCCAGCCAGAGTTAATATTCATCTACATACTGATTTTCAGCCAAAGAAACCCAAAGCATCATACAAAGGGATTCAAAATGAATAATAAGATTGGCGCATAATTAAGGTTATTGATCAACTTGCAGTTGGACTCCTCTGCCCTCTGTGAAGCTCCCCAATATATGTTAAATCATTCACAAGTTACAAAGAAACATACTTCTTTCATATGGATTAGGAGTGAGAACACTGACGTCTGCCAAGAAAAAGCAGATATGGAAACCAACAATGAATGCACGTGAAATCTGTTCTAGCTGGAAAATGGAAGCTGGCCTTACCTGAGAGTTCCATTGTCATCTTCACAGCATGAAGGTTCTCATGGCTTTTTTCTTTTTGCAATTTTCCTTTCCTTTTTCTTGGTCAGAAACCTCCATCTTTGCATCTTCAGTCTTTCTCCTACATCCAAGAACTCCCTGTGGCCTGACAGTGTGTTTCTTTCTTGACAAAAACTAATTTTACCCTTTTCCTGATCCAGTGGAATAACAGCAGAACCACAATATGGGAAGCTACAGCCTCTGCCCAGGCTGGTGGTGGGATTCTGGGAATAGCAGTCCAAAAGAAGTAAATTTTTCAAGCTTTGTCTGCCAGTCATAGCCAGTAAAAAAATATCTTTTCTATTTGGGCAAATTACATTGTGCTGAGAGGTACTTATTTCAGGACTGAGTACACAGGGAGAATCCAACAGCATTTCCCACTGCAGAACTAATTGTGCTTAGAGACCAGGCAATAAATGCCGTACTGCTTGCACAACTGCAAAAAAAGCACAACAGAACATTGTGCACTGTTTTCCTTTACTAACATAATGTTGAATTTAGGCCATCGGAGCATTTTCTGTGTACAGTCCTCCCTTAACATTCATGGGTTTGACTTTCATGAATTTGATTATTCATGAGGTGCCCGCTTGCTTCCCCCATTCTCCCCCACCTGTCACCCATGCGAGCGTGCTGGCAGTGGTGGGCAGGGGAGTGCAGGGAGAAAGATCTTCGCTTCCCTGCACTCCCCCGCCTGTCACTCATGCAGAAAAAAGAAAGGGCGTGCGGGCAGTGGGCGGGAGAGCGCGAGGGGAAAAACCTTCCTTCTCCTTCACTCTCCCGCTTGTTGCCGATGCAGGAGCGCAAAAACAAGGCAGGGCACACGGGAAACAGGCAGGAGACTCGGGGTTGGGAATGTTTTCCCCCTGCACTCTTCTGCCTCTTCCCCAGGCCTGCAGCAGCAGAAAGAATGAGGGAGGAGGGAGTGCTCCCTGGGAGGGGAGTTATTCATGATTTTTTGACTTTCACAAGGGTTCTGTGCCCCTAACCCTCGCAAATGTCGAGGGCCTATTGTATATAAAGGAGGGGTATGCAAAAACATAATTTATAGAAGCACCAATGACAGGCAAAACCACTCTGATGTTATTCATCAGTTCTTAGTAATCAGTTGTAGAAACAACAACATTAAGAATAAATGGGACTTTCTAACACTTATTTATCCACTGTAGACCATAAGCTTCAGGCAGGCAATTTGTCATAATTTATATACGAACAGATATGACTGAGTGCATTTTTTCCCTTCATTTTCAGGAATTACGTTATTTTATTACACCCAACTGGTACATCAAAAACACCAAGGAATTCAGCAGTACCTTTCAGACTAAATGGAAGAAGAAATTTCCATCACAAGCTTTCATGGGTTCAGCCTGTGTCATCAGATGCATTCCATGGAAGCTTATGCTGTAAATTTCTTCTTCCAGTTAGTATCCATGGTGCAACTGGAATCCTTTATGTCTTTTTATGCTAACACAGACTAACACAGCTATGCCTCTGCATACTGGTTTATCAAAATATCTTCCACTCCCTTCTTATCTTGACCTCCCTTGAAAATGTTTTATATTTTTTTGCTGTATAAAAACAGTGCTAATATCAAAATAAATAATTTTGATGAATGGGTGCCACTATCTGCATATTTCATAAAAGTGTATTGCAGCTGTTAGAAGGAGAAGGAGTTTCCTTCCTATATGGTGAATAAGAAAACACGCAGAAAAGAACTGGAAGGGCTTAGACTAGGCACAAATGGTCTTTCGAAGACACTGTGTCATCCTAATTCCCATCTCGAATATGCAACACAATAAAATCTCAACAGCTTTGGGTAAATGCCAATGTTACATGTTTTATTTTTCATCATGTAATCTTTTTAAACCTCAGTCACATATTAATGATTGATAGAAACAAAAACATTAGGCAATAGGTATTAAATGAAAATATAAAATACAGGATATGTAGAAAGGCAATCAGTGCTTCAGTCCAACAAGACAGAGACAGTTAAGTAAACATGTGGGGAAAAATGATGTTCCAAAATAAAATAAAAACAAATTAAAAAATCAGCTCATGGTCTTTACTTTCAAAAGACCCAAACAATTCAAGTGATTTTCTTTATTATACCTTGTAAACATAACATGAATCAAAATGGACCATGAGGTAATCTATATACTACAGAGGACAGGCTTAAAAACACTAGATAAAAAGACAATATTCAAGACGTATAGATATCAGTGTTCACTTTGGTCTCTGGCTATTCAGTTTGCTATGAACAACATACAGATTCAAGCCATTCTGGTAATACTCATTAACCAACATGTGAGTCAAAAAAAGTAATAAAATGCAAGAGGTAGTCAAAACTATCACAATGTCTTCTTTTAATATGTGTGCCATTTTAGGTTAGAAACAGTTGTAGCAAATGTCCAAATACAATTTTAACGTTCAGTTTTATTCTTAGATTGTTGCGCTGGCTGGCACCTGGCACTTTCAAAAGAAAAGCTGTGCGCTTGTAAAGTAGCATTAAGCTCACAGTCCTAGTCTTAAAAGCCCTAAGCAGCAACTGGTTTTACTGGAGGGGCACCTGGCTTAGAGCGCCTCCTAAAATGTTTTGCCCTGTTGTCGCCATCAAATTTGCTCTTCTGTGCCCTTCTTCTTTATCTGAGTTTGGGGGATGTGGAGACCAGACACCAGCCCCATCAGAGGGATGAATGAGGCCCAGAGGTCAAAAATTGTTCACCTCACCACCCCCCATGTTTACTTCCTTATTCGGCCTTTTGTTCCTATGCCAACATCTCGTCACTAACTAGTCACGATGACAAAAGCAATACAACCAGCATCTCTTCAAAATGCTGTTGATATACAACAGAACAAGACACATTTAACAAAGTCTTTAAAAGTGAGCAAAGACAAAATAATCAAATCTCATCTGAGACATCTAGTAAAATTAAATTCAGTGCATCTGCACACACTTACATCTTTTCCCAATTACTTTCATATCTGTCGTAACACAAGGGGAAGGAAAACACACACACATATATTTTTATGATAAACATTTCTTAGAGATAAATTAATTTAAATTAGCTTTAAGACTTAATGAGATCTTCCCACATTCTTTATAATTTTTCTTACAAAGAAGGTCACAAGGACTATAAACACTTTTATGGGTCTCCGTCCACAAAACTACATACTAGAAGTAACTTTGGGATACCACTAGCACAAATTAAAGATTTTTTTTTTAATAAAAACAAAGAATTAAGTTGCCTTTATTTGGCAAAAGAATCACATTTTTAGAGCTAATTTTAGGGCTCAAACAGCACCTAAGTAATTGTCCTGTTTATTTTCCCCTTCCAGAATGGTCTTTCTAAGAGATGCTATGCAAGTGTGCACATAGTATTTTGGATCAATTCAGTGGCACAATCCCTACTGACTTCAGTATAGAATCTGGTGAAATTCTCAACAGTCTAACAAAAGATCAGTCCTAATACACTAGGAGAGGACAGGAGGGGCTCCAGTGGAAAGGGCTGTGCAGGTGATAGCCCCGTTGCAACTGATTTGACACGTTTACTGTTGAACGTCTGGCCTAGAGGTGTTGTCCAGTCTTTTTTATAAAATGCAATGTCAACAAAAGCTCAAGAAACTACTTAGAGCAAGACTACTGTAGCTTCCCTAGCATGGTGATTTAGTGAGAAAACAGGCCTTTGGTATATTGCTGCTAGCATTTGTCTACCAAAATTTAAAGATGCAGACACCTATCATGCTCAGACTCTTACTTGATCCAGTTCAGGCAAGATAATTTTAAGAACTAGCCTTATGCCTACATGCTGCCCCCCTACTGGTTTCAGGGATGATATTGCCTGTTTGGCTATTTTTCCTTTGCAGAATTACAACAATATGAAGGTGACAGCACTGGCTAGCCCTTGCCATTCACTTGGGTATGCAGGATGGAAGGATTAGAAGATAGCCTGTTTCTGCAATATGTCTGATTCATGACTGAGAACCATAGTTTCCCTTGATGTTTGAATCAGGAAACTGTGGTCTAAAAATATAAGAATCAGGATCAGATCCTGATTTGTAAGTAGGTTTCAAACTACAGTTTTCTGTGGCAACTAATGAAATCAGAAAAGTGATTTAACAAACCACACACCATGCCTGCTGCTCACCATCACTGCTGATTTGAAGAGGGAGAAAGTCTGATCAGTGCATATAGCTCCCAGTGGGAATGGGAACCCACGGCAACTAAAGTTTCACAAACTACAATGTCCTCTTCAAAAAATGATCATGGAAAGAAAGGAGAAAAAAGTAGGAGGCTCATTGTTAGTCTGATAAACTACGGTTTAGTAGACTGAGATTCTTAAACCTAAGCTCGGTCATTGTTCAACTTGGAAATATGTAAATATGTTTAATCTGGGCTTGCCCAGAATCAAAGTAGTGGAACTCTGAAATGTGCCTTTCTGAAAGCTACTTTTACAAAAACGGTGTGTATTTGACAAAGCCAGATCCCACAGTTTGCTTATGAAATGGCAAATAGGCTTTATCAGGTGGAATGTGGGAAATGTAATTTTGTGTTCAACTATTAATAAAACTACTTGTACTTAGTCAAAGCAGGTCATTGAACCAAAGTAGCATAAAAATAAAATGCTGTGCTTTTATTGCGGTGCAGGGCTAATTGTCAATTCATGCTTACTGAGGAAAATCAGTTGCCTTTGTATATGTGTTTCTGTGTGAATGCCCATTTCTTCTTCAAGCAGGAAAAAAAAACCCTCTAAGCTTTAAGAGAGACTCTCACACAGAATTTCAAGTGAATGCATCATTAAAAAGAAAAAAAATAATAAAAGCACACAGTTGTCCTAACATCTGTAGTAAAAGCAAGACATGGAGGCAGGGACTGTTAACTGCAGCAAGTTTTTGAAAAATAATCAGTATGTACCATAGGATCAACAGCCACCATTAAGGCCCGAGCAGCACAAAGATGTTGCTTATATGGTAAGTATGAGGTAGTTATTTGCTGTAAACAGAATAACTTTATTATTCCCTATGTAAACAATGTGGCATAGATTTTCAGAAATGAGGAGGAGCTGCCCTTCCCAGAACTCTGAAAGTTAGCCATACTTGTCAACATCAAGTCACAAATGTTCACTTTGGAAAGTGAAGGGAAAGCATAATGAAAAAAGTTGACATGTGAGTTCTTAGAAACTCATTTCTATGTAAACAGAGGTAGTTCTTTTCATCAGTTCATAACATGTATATAGTAGTAAATAGTTGTATAAAAGTATTTTTGGTTATTTCTGAGCAAGAAAAAAAAAACAAGCAAATCTGCAAAAGAAAATAAGAAGGAGAAGGAGGAGGAGAAGAATTACATGGCATTTTCCCTGAGTAAGGTTCTTTGTCCTGAGAAGGCTATTTTGTAATAGTGATCATCCTCTGGTATATAAAAATAAAACATAAATCTTAACAATAAGGTAGGTTTGGTAGCCTCTCTTAGCAATTCAATATGTGGTTGCTGGAATTATTTATTTCACAATAATTTCAGGTCTGGATTTCAAAGTATGCAAACATGGGAATGTCTCAAATCCACCATTTCCACCTTGCTATATATATAGGTCAAGGAACTTTGGTTCAACTTTTCAAAGTGACCTAAGTTTTGCATTGTTGCTGTTTAACCCAGTTATCATACCTGCTAAAAGGTTATGCAATGCCACTTTGATTTGTCTACATAACTTAAATAAGTTTACAATCCTTACATAAGGCAAGGAAGTACTCCTCTATACATATATCACATTCAGTATCGTCAAATAAAACCCTTTGCATTGTAGCACACTGAGAACTTCTGTATAAACTATTGAGATTTTCCTTTCCCTCAAACACTGTCATGAAATTCAAGCAAAGTTCCATAGGATTTGTGCCTGTTACTGAGGCTTTTGAGCCTTATACATTTCCTGAAAAGGGTGGCAGCAGTAGCAGCAGCAAAATTATAGCACCTAAACAACTTGACTTGGGCCAAATGCTTCTATATTATTTGTTGAACTCTTAGGCAGAAGTTCTATCAAAACAGGTCTTGTTGCTGACAGTGGCACAACAGAAGAAAGTGTCATTTGAAGACTGTAGTTCAAACTTTTATGGAATATGTTTGAACTCAGAGTCATTGTTCCTTCCTTCCTTCCTTCCTTCCTTCCTTCCTTCCTTCCTTCCTTCCTTCCTTCCTACAAATGATGTTTTTCATGTCTAGCACATTTTAATGGAAGTAAGATAACAGCCCACAGAAATTACAGTAGTTTATATGTACATATCTTGAGCTTCCTTTGATGGTTTCTACAGCAGCTGCAACACACAGCGATTTTAGCCACATACAGATCCAGGTGTCTGGCCTATAATTATAACTGGGCAATCCACAAAAAAGGAAGGGCTTTAATATCAGCCAAAGTCAAGTCAGTCCAAATGTAGCACTAGGAACGGGCATGAACAGAAGTTGCAGGTTCCTGAGGAAGTCCCTTACATTATAATGGAGGCTTAGGAATGAAAAGATACCATTCAAATGTGTCTTTTAAAAGTATTATAAAACATATCTACCCTAATCAGCATCAAGTATTCTTTGGTTTGTGGAACAGATGACAGCTTTTGATCATGATCAGATAATATGCAAGTGACTGACTTTCTTGTCTTAATTACAAAACAAGGCTTCCTAAACCTTAGGGGGAAGATTCCTGAAGCAACTGTTCTATAACTTAAAAGAGTAAATGTACAGACTGCAAATGCTTTTTGTCTGCAAGTTTTTGATTATACCAAATTAAAAATATGAGGCTGAAATTCTGTACCCAATTGCCCTACTAAACTTAATTACATTTTTTTCTGAGTAAACATGGAGAGGATTGCATTGAAAATATTGAACTTTGATATTTGGCATATTTAAAGCCATCTGTTTGGGGCCTGCCCCCATCAAAATGGTCAATATTTTGCATTTTTATTCTTTCTTCAGTTTTCAAAATATATAGAAATCCATTCACTTATATAACACGTAACCAGTGACAGCTGAGCCTGAAGAAACAGTTGCTGCTGCCACTGCTGCCTTCATAACACCTCAAGGTTTGCACAAAATACAAAGATTCAAAATGGTATTTCAATACCACTCTAAAACAATCATTTCAATGTATACATTCTCCCTCACAGTCACCTAACCTGCATTTAAACCACATTAATTTAATACAATATTTGAGATATCAGCACAGAAAACTACACATTCATTGTCTTTGTGGGAAGGGTAAAACAGGGGAGCTCCATTTTTAAACACTGTGGCAATAATGAGGCATCTTTAAAGCAAGGCATTACCCTTTCAAGTTGAGAACATTAAAAAAAAAGCATTGCTGACCTGGGTAATCGGAGGAGGGGAAAATCTACCCTGAACCCTACAGAGATGTCTTAATATCTTTAGTACCATGACCATGGCAGTTTTAAGTAACCAGATTTCTTTGGGTTCTTATGAAATAATAGCTGCAGTTTCTTTTACCTCCCCCCCTTTTTTTCTTTTATCATTGGAAAAGAAAGGTGACATATTAAATGGGGAAAAAAAGCAAACCAGGAATAATTACTCAAAAATATTCAAACTATTGCTTTCCAAGGGATGATGTATCCAAGGAAACAGAATGTTGAATGTATACATTCAAGACAATACATACTCAGACAAAGGGCCAGTTCAGCATAACATATTTTGCTTCCCTACCCCTTCCTTTCCTGCAGCATGGCTTGGGAAGACAAAAGATTTTCACTTTCATTTTGGATTAACTGCTGTTCAGTGATAACTCACACCCTATACTCTTAACTAATTAATTGGTCTTAATTATGGTTTGCTGAATTGAGCCACCTTCATAATTCATTATTTGAAGCAGTTAATTAAAAATGGAAGTAAAAACTTCCCAATGCCTCTTTCTGTTGCTTTGAAAGAAAGCGGGCAGGGGAACAAACAGGCCAAAAATTCATGGTGGAAAACCATGGCTTGTTTGTTTGCATACCCAGACCAGTTCATTAAAACACACTACGTTCAAAATTTGCTTGGAGTGACTGGTCTGTTTCATTTTTGAAAAGACCACAGTTCTACAACAGTAGTTAAAAATCTGAGGTCAACTGCAAGGTTGTGTGGAATTACGCTCCTTGTGCTTGAATGAGGTAGACATCCCAAGAGGGTAAGGAGACGAAAAGTTGTGATGAAAGCTCTTTAAGTCTTTTTCCTTTTTTGAACAGAGGGCCCTTTTCGGCTTTGCTCTTCAGGTGATGGAGATAACTTACTTGAAGTGGCTTCTTGCGGTGACCGGCCTGAACGTTCTAAGACGTCTGCCCTTCCCTCCTGAGAATAGGATGGAGAGGTGTAGCCATAAGCCCCGCCTCCTTCTCTTAGGGAGACAGATGTGGAAGGTTGGGGTTCTGCCTCGTATCTTCCCTGATAACTAGTGGGCTGCTGCGGAACAGTTTTATGTGGGCAGTTCGCCACCATGTGCATGATACTCTGACAGTAATGGCACTTCTTTGGCTGTGGAGGTAGAGTACATTCCTTAGCATGATGATCGAGGCCACCACAGTTGTAACATCTGTAAAACAGAAGTGGTTTTTAAACAGAGAGACTTATAATAGACACAGTTGGTCTTAGACACAAGAAAAAGTGTGTGTGCCTCTGCATGGATCGTCTAATTAATAACTCTATACTACACAGAAGACCATATTAACAAAAATAAAAAATAATTTCTCTGTTATGGAAGAGTTTATGGAGAGGGTTCTCATTTAGTAGAAGAAAAAGAACAAGGAAAGCAAGATCTGGACTTCATGTTATAGCAAATATGAGTTCAGTAAATTCACACATTTAGGTTGTATGCAACTTCTTCCATTCATTCACAGTCTGGTAAACAGGTGTCAGTTTCTTGCTCCCTTCTAAGTATTAAAGCATGAATGAAGAAAGTACAGCCCGTGGTTCTCATGTTGCCCCCAAGAGCCATTTTTGTGGCCCCAGGCCTGCCAAACTTTTCTCCAAAAAAATTCCAAGAAGCTGTTATGCTTACAAGTACCTCCTTAGGAAGATGGGGGGTGGGGCACATTGGTATGTTTTTGCTCACCCAGGCCATTTTAAACCTAAGAAAGGACTTTTTTCAACAGAAAGTGACTTATAATTTGTTGGTGGAATCTGGGGGTATAGAATTCTACTGGGGAGCTTGGTGCCCTCCAAAGTCTCCTGTGGAGCAGTGTGGCCCTCTGATTACTGACCATTTCCCAATCTTGTATTAAAGGAAAAGAAGGGGACAAGAACAATGAGGTTTCTTGACTGACTTTGGCTGCCCATAAAAGCCATTCATCAAGCTGCAACGTGCATCAACATAAATGTGTTTGAAGTTAGCAAACATGTACAAGCAGAAATTTAATACATGTGTCCCTATCTACCAGAGCAATGTCTATCACTGGGACACTTGCCAATTCTTAGAACATTAGTCCAAAATAACTCTGGTAATAATGCGATATTAAATGAAGAGATGATAGCAACTAACCCTTGCGTAAATTTTATCTGTTTCAAGTAGGCCATCACTCTTATATACCAGAAATACAGAACAAGCCCCATAAAATGCAGAATATGTAAGGACTGTTGGATATGATACACAGATACACTATGAACAGAGCTTGGAAAATGTACTTTTTTGGACCAAAATCCTATGATCTACCAGTCTACATAGGTCAGATCTAGAGGGCTTGGGGAATTGTAGTCCAAAAAGTTCACTTTACATTTGTCAAATAAAGTGTCATGAATATTTGTGGTACTTTACAAACCAATAGAAGCTCCCTAGATGATACAAGATAAAATCTTGAGAGCATGGAAAGAGAAGACAAAAGCAGAGATAAGGAAAGGGCTCAGCAAAGCAACACCAGCAGAGAAAGAAAAGGCAATAGAAGGGCTACAAAAAGATTTAAGTGAACCAGTGCAGCTGCAATCATTTAGGATTTTTTTCTAAGCTGTGGATGGTTATGAACAGATTAGATCCAAAGGTTCAGTGAGAACAGTCTTTGACAAGGCATAAAAGCCAAATAGGATTTGAACAAAAATGAACACTCTATACAGCTCTGTTTTAATATGGATACTTGTAATTCTATTTTATCCTTGACTTTTTTAATGGGAATATTTGTATCCTTAAACAAGTGAAAACTGTTATTTCAAAATGGGTATCTGCTTGGATAATTAAGACAAGCAGAATAGCTTCAATCTTAAGATAAGTCAAATTAAGTACATTTGCAGAAAGCACACCTTCTGTTTCCTCCTACTCCCTATAGCCTTCTGTCATCCATCTTACACTCTATAGAGACTTCAGATGTGAGAGGAAGAGGGACACTAAAAGTTTCCATGAAATTCTTAGGGTCTAAGAAATTAATTGCCTTAAGTACTGTAGCAGTTTTGGGACGCACTATACCAAATAAGCAGGTGCATTCATGCCCTGCCATCAGACTTCCCGTATTCAATTTGTTGGCCACCGTGTAAACAGCATGTTGGAACAGGTAGACCTTTGGTCTGACTGAGCAGGGCTCTTAGGTTTCTAAGTGGGCATGTACCATAAGAAGGTACAACAAGACCATTACAACTATAAACAGAACATTACAGAACTTAAGGATCGATGCATGATCCCATGTTTACAACATGTAAAACAAACATACATTACTTCCTTAGGAGTCAGTTATGGAGATAACTGCAGGGAAAAACAGTAACACAGAAGGGAAACGTTAGATAAAGGAAGCCTTGTGTCTTTACATTTTTAAACAGCCCACAAGAGGGCAGCAAGCATTTAAACATCTGCCTTCCTCATGAAGTTTTCGGGCTATTGTCTCAAAAATAGTAGTACTGATACATACTGCTTCACAACATATGTGCTGACCTATGTTCTTTTAATTCTTAATGGTCTAACCTTTTGAAGCATGTTGTCTGCAACTCAAGATTTCTGTTGATGCCCCTGAAGAAGGCCTTTCCTGATATAAGCTGAAATGTGTTGGGCTTTTTAAAGGAAATAAACTGTTGACCATATATTAGCATGTGGAGCTTGTCTCATTTTTGTTTTCTATGTTCCTTCATGAGCAAAAGATGACAGTGAGCCATTTAAAGTTCCTATTTGCCAGAAAAGAAGTGCAACCAAGCCAATTTGATGGCTGGCAGGTGTTTTTCTTCCCTACCCACACCAACTGGCGGTTGGGCTAGTATTGCCCTGTCTTAACAGCTACCCTCTCATCTATTTCTTTTTCATAGGTAACATTAGGCTTGGTTTACTTGATTGATTCAGTTATATTGCTTCTCCTTCACCAGAAGCTTTTATCAACAGTTTGTCATAAGATCCAGTGTACATTTGGAAAATGCCATCAATATGGCAAAAAACAGAAGCTGCCCTGGAGGTCTACCTCAGCTGAGATGGATGGTAACAGGGAATTCACAAGGTAGAGCAGTTCTTGGCGTAAAAGACCTGACAAAGGTTGGGAAGGTATTGTCTCTTACCACTGTTCATGCAGGCTGTGGGTTTCAAACAGCTGTAATCTGAAAAAATAATATGACCAAGGTCTGCAAAGTCAGCAGAACTCTGAGTGACATGATGCCAGTTGCTATGTCATAGGATGTAGGCTCTGGCCATGAAGTGAGTAAACTACCCACTCTTCCTCTTTTCCCAAAGAATTATGGAAACGGGAGAAAACTTGGCACTGTACGAGTGGAGACTATGAACTTCCCACATTACTAAAACTCTCAGTGTAGTGAGGAATTTTGTCCTCAGAGTTGTAACCCCAAACAGTGGCTAAGAAAATAGTCTGGAAATCTAGCTGTCACAGTACAGACAGTTCTGTAGTAACCACAATATTTTTAAAAGGCCATGTTGAGAGGACTGACTCAATTTCTACTCCCCACCCCAGCACAGTTCCACTCCAGTTCTGTGCTCCTGTGGCACCGTGTGCTCCATGGAAGAAGCTGCTTTGGCTGGTCTCTGATGAAGAGAGGCCAGGTGGCTGACTGTCAGGCATGGCCAGACCATGATGTTGAGTGTCAGGGGCAGAGTTGGAGCACTCCTCCTTTTTGGCACAGAAGCCTGACCCACCTTTCCACCTCAAGTGCAGTGTGAGCTTTGCTGGTCACTTCAGGGCTGGATAGGAATTTTCTCTTACTATATCTGGGAGACTTAGACAATTGGCTAAGGGTAGAGTCTGTTAATTGTGTGTGTGTGTGTGTGTGTGTGTGTGAGAGAGAGAGAGAGAGAGAGAGAGAGAGAGAGAGAGGGGCGTGAAAGAGAAAGAGAGAGAGAGAGAAGCATCAGGTATGATGAATATTTTGGCACACTTTTGGTGAACTGCCTTTCTGGAACTGCCTTTTTAGCTTCTGAGACCAGCAGGGAGGGGAAGAAGACTACCCTTGTGGTGGCCTTGAGGATCTGCCCTCACTTTAAATCCTGCAGCTTGGGTGGGGGGTGGTGGTCTCCAGTCCACTTTCCAATAGACAGCTGGACAGAGAACAGCCCAGCTATTGGATTGCCCTCAAGGCTCAGGCGTTTCACCCAGAGAAAGGCTGAGGAGGAAGTTGAGGGGTGAGGCCTGCCTCAGTTGATCCCACAATAGGTTGCTCTCCCCTCTTCTTGCTTCTCTCCAGGTTCAACACAGTTTAAATAGATTTTAGATTACATTATGTGCCCATTATTCCACACAGCTTTCTGTGTTGTTGGCCAGCAAATATGCAATCACCTTAAGCAGAGTGGCAGAACTGCAGCCTGAGCACTGGAGAAATTGTCTTTGTGCCCTGTGCTAATCACTAACTATAAATACAGCAGTTCATGAGATCAGGCCATAAAACTGCTTTTCATGAGATAGCAGCAAGTATTTTGGTACAATAGGGAAATTAGATCTGACAGGACAAAACCACAACCACCCATCACATGCATATTCAAATGAAGTTGTATTCTGTTATTAGTTCTCAACTAACATGTGGTAGAGGTCTATACCTAAATCCAACTGTCAGTCCTAAATAAGTAGATCCACTGAATCCATGCAATTGACTCAATGGGTCTACTCTGGTTGGAAATAGTTATTAGACTAGGATTATATTTTGCAAATGAAACCAGCCAAATAATTGAGTTTAAAAGGGAGTGAAAATATAACCACAATTAGAGGGATGCAAAATTTCACAATTTACTATCTTACCATCCTAAACAACATTAGGTTTATAGGACCAGCAAATGGGTGTGACAACCTCCTGGAGAGTTTCTAAATACAATTTCTATTACAGACGCTGCAGTGAAATAATTAAAATATATTCTTTAGCTATTCACAACAAAATCATCACTTGCTTACTCTATCCATATGCTATGCATTTATCCAATGCAGCATTAATATTTACATTGTAAATTTGCTACATTTTACTTACTTCAGTTGTTTTGTCCAAGTAAGGACCACATGTTACCTCACATGATACACAAAAGGAAACCCTTTTTCTCAGTTCAGCATTCTGTCACTATTTTGGCTTTCTCTTTGTCTATTCACCACAACAAGGAAGCTCGTTTCTTAAAGGATTCTGATGAAATGATTTGAACATGTAGGATGAAACAAGGTTAAAACGGGAATGAATTCAGACAACGTAAGGGGAGACTAGTATTTTGCGTTCTCTCCCAACCTCCATCACGGTAGAAAATACTGGTTGTAAATATTACTTCTAGCAAATGTTGTAAATGTTACTTCCAGTAAAGAATCGAATTGGTCCTGAAGAAAAAAAAAAGCGTACTGCTATATAACTGAGAAAGTTCTGGTAACAAATTTAAGTCAACTTAATTTAAGTCAAACTGATATCTCTAAAAGTTTTAAAGTAGGTTACAGGGCTTCAGCAAAAGAACAGACAGCAGCTATGGACAAATTAATTCTATCCGTCACTGCAGTATATACTATATGACCCAATTCAGTAAATCATTTCACTTCTCCCATTGATCAAAAGCCAACCGTATGGGTCCTTGGTTCTACTCAAGAAGTTTACCCCATCTTGTTCAGATACAGCTTACCTAAATATATTCTCCACCTTCTTTGGAGAAGCAACAACAATAAAAAACTTGCTCAGAATGAAAAACACTTTCTATGGTATTCTCCTCTTCACTATTAAACAATGTACAGCATCATTAAGACTATCTGCTTCTTGCATGTCAATGAACCAGCAAGCTCTATTCCTAACACACTGCCTTACGTAGGGCACGCATCCTACGTTCATCAAACATCAAAAAGGATATTAATTCAGTACTTCTGAGTTTCATTTATACAAGCCCCACCAGATCACACCCTCTTCGGAAATACTATCATTTTCCAATGTAACAATGTGACAGAATGCGATTTTGAGTGCACAAATGATATCAGAAGGCATCACTGATGAATATTAAAATACGGGTTAAAGGATTCAAAACAGCTGAATTTCTTTTAGTCCCAGTGTTCAGCTGCATTTACACAGCAACATGTGAAAGCCATTATGTTAAACCACACAAAATAATATTTCTTTTAATGGGGCCTATAAGTTAATTCTTAAAAGACCTGCGAGAAAGTGTAAATTTATTATATATCAGAAAAGTCTTAAATCATTTCATTTTATGTTTTATGAAAAATGTTCCAAAGAAAAACATGAACTGTTTATTCTCATATTATTCCACTTTCTTAAAATGTTGGAAAGAGATAAAGCATTCTACCAAACATTCTGAACTAAAGACAAACATTTACACTGTTTCATCTGAATCTGTAAACTTAATCTGTAATCTTAATCTGTAACCATCCTAAATCAAAGGTGGGTAACTCTGGCTATCTGGGGGGCAAACTTTCTCCCATATCAAGTGCCAGAAGTAGTACAGGCCTGAAAATTCCTAAAAGGAAGGAAGGAAGGAAGGAAGGAAGGAAGGAAGGACGGAAGGAAGGAAGGAAGGCGGGGGGCAGGCAGGCGTTAAAATGATTATCTGACAGCCAAAGGCAAACAAAACTCTTCATGCTGTACCTGAAAACTAAAACATCCAACAAAATTTATCTGATTGAGTGTACAAACATAAGGAAAGCTGGTCTATGTTGTCTGACAACAAATATAAAAAGGTGGCTGATATTTATTTAGTCCTGAAGTCCTGAAAGACTTGATGCTGTGGGTATCTTACAGTGTGCTAGAGGTGCTTCAATACTTCCACATATTAAGGTCAATCAACCATAAAATATAACCCAAATGTTTGAAGACAATATCTAACAAAACGCTGTCAAACCCAAATTTAAAAAGAGTTCTTGCACATTCTAGTAAAGGCATTTTCAATAATTTGTATGTCACGGAAATACAATTACAGGTTTGTTGAATCAGAGCAGGAAGATTTCAGTTCACAGATCTACTTTTCCATTGGAAAACCCTAGAACCACTGTCAAGAGCCAGGTGAAAAAGACAGCTAGAAATAAATAGAATTTCTTCAAGTATCAGAACTAAACTCAGCAGTCTTTTCACACAAAATTCCCATTCCCACTTATGCTAAGAGTTCTCTTAAGTCAGCAGTATAATTTGAAGGCTGGGTTATTTTGTAGGAATAAAAGCTCCATTCTGATCTCCTGAAGATCACCCAGTTAGAAAATCCTGATCCACCTTCAGCCCTTCCCTGATCTAGAGGGAAGGAGAATGTGCACACATTTTGGGACTGTTTCCCACAGTTCTTCAATAGGGTTTTGCCAATGTTGGGATCCTTCAGAAGTCCCCTGCTTAAAGAACCTAAAGTAACGCAAGAAAGAATAAGATGTTTGATCTGTGGAATATGACCAAGTTTTATTTCGTTCAGCATAAAGTATGCTACTTTAACAGTTGCTAGGGAAGAAAGGAAGGGTAAAAGGGCTAAAAGCCCTTTTTAATTCCAACGGAATTAATTCATTAATTTCCAACTGAAACAGACTCATTGTATCAAGCATTACCAATAACTTTTAAATAAGTGTTACCATCCCATTCATTCAATGGCTTTACTCAGGTTGACACTAGGTAATACTTAGCTCAGGGATGAGAATCGTGTAGCCCTCCAGATGGTGTTGGATTGCAACTCCGAACAGTCTTTACCGTGGCTGCAGTGGCTGGGGTTAGTGGAAGTTGCAGTCCAAAAATTATTGGAAGGGCCACATAATTCCAAGCCCTCATTTAGCCTAAAATTACTCATCACAATAAGCTGAATCTGAAACTGAAGTTTGATTACACTTAGTTAACATATTTTTCTAGCATAAATATAATATTTCTGTGTGTATTTTACACCACCTAGAGCACATATTTTCCAGTGGAAAGGGATTCGTAAATACTTGGCTATAATTACAACTCAGCTGACCCAAGCAACAACGAAAGCAAACACAATTGTCTTTTTCATGTTGACCTATAATACGATTTGGACCATTAATCCAATATACATGGGAAGTCATGTTATCATTTGTGCTGTTTTGCAACATTATTGGCTGCCAGAAAAACACTAGTGATACTATGATGAAACCTCAGAATTATTCACTTATTCTTTCATGCTTTATAAATGTTAAGGGCTCACAAAATAACATTTGGAATAATAGCAACCCACACTTTTCTCCTGCTAGCAGAACTGTGATGATTTTAAAATACAATATTTTGTTGAAGAAGTAAAAATTGGGGATTTAATTCATTTGCTAGTCCCACCAGAACAACCCACTGAATCAACTGCTGAATCGTAAATCAACATGTACATAAATACTATTATGTCAATAAGCCTACTCTAGAAGGGACTACAAATTGGATTTATACAGTTGGAAGAGAAACTACAGGGTGTTTAAAAATGGTTCCTGTCTTCTTTTAGATTCTGTTAGTGAAATTACCTTTAAAGTGGCAATTCTGTGTGCGTGCGAGTATCCCTGCTTCTTCTACTAGGAAGTAGTGGGTTAAACTCTATCTGTAATTTTATCAGTTGGCTCCTTATGGAAGGCACTTGTATTTCTGTCATTGTTATGTACTTGTGTTGGAATTTTTTTTCTGAATTTTGTACCTGTTTTATTTGTACACATTTATTTTCTAAGTGTAAAACTGTTCTGTGACCATGATAAACACATGCAATTAGAAGTTGAGCTAATGTTTCATGTATTCCAAAAAACTTGGGAGAACAATTAAAACAGAAGCTGCTATCTTATGCATGCTTATTCAAGAATAAACAATTGAAATTGGTGGGATTTGCTTTTAAGTATGCATGTGTAAGATCAGGCTCCATGGTTTATGAAAATAAAATGAGTGTGTCAAATCATCAAGCCCATGATGTCCACTTAAGGAAATTAGTGTTCTGGAAAGCAAAACCCTCAGGCATTTCTATAATTACTGTCTTCTACTGCCAGACACACATTACTGAAGACAGAAAGACAAAATCAACTCAAAGGGGTAAAAAAGTGAGTTCAGTGTTGGTTTAGGAACAAAAGTTTTCTGAGCTAATTACATAAGTAATGATAAAACACTGTCTCGTGAGTCTTCCAAGTTATCAGGACAGCTGAAATAAAAATAAAGAGATGCTAGTATACAGCTGCAGCTAATCCAGTATTTCATCACAACATCAAGATTATTGCTACAGCTTGTTTAAAAAGATATCTCTGTGGCCAAAGACTGGAAATCAATTTTTTCACATGTCACAAGTTGTGATCCACCAGTTGTTCTCCCCTTAATACTTATAATTACTCCTTAGGTTTTAAAACAAATTTCTGGTTCTATTTTGTGAATTAAATTAGTACACAAAAATAGCTGCAAACATTATTTATTAATCAAAATATTTATATCCCACTTTTTATCTGAAGATCTGAGGGCAGTGTGCAATAAAACCCATCTAACAAAATTTAAAATACTGTAAATAGGATAAAACAATTATAAAAGGCTAATAATTTTTAAAACAATTAACAAATTAAAAGACAGATTAAAAACACTAAAATAGTTCAAAAGGAATTGAAAATATGTATGGGACAGTTTTGTAAAGTCAATTAAGTCCCCAAAAGCTTTCATAAACAACCAGGTTTTTACTTGGTGCCTAAACAGGTTGGTGCCAATCAGGCCACCAAGGGGAAGGTTTCTGTATCTAGGGTGCCACAGCAGAGAAGTCTCTCTCATGTCCTCACCTAGCATATTGCTCTGACTGACAGATGAGACACAGAAGAGGGCCCCCAACAGAATTTTAATCTCAGACACATGCATATATAGAGAGGCATTCTTTCAAGCATCAAGATCCCAAGCAGATTGAGGCTTTAAACACCATTACCAGCTCCTTTAATTCAGACTGGAAACATATTCACAGCCATTCTTTTAAAAGCAGTGCTATATGGGATTTATACGATGTCTCTGTCAGCAGTCCAGCTAACTCCAAAGGCAAGGAGAAGCAGAGCTGGGTGTCATCAGCATACTGGTGGCACCAAAACCAAATCCGCTTATGATTTCCCCCAGTGGCCTCATATAGATATTGAACAGCATAGGAGAAAGGATGGAGATCTGTGGCCTAGTGGCCATGTGGCTGAACAGGAATCCCCCAATGCTACTGTCTGAAACCAGCCCTCTAGATAGGACCGGAACCACTGGAGAAGCAGCCTCCTACTCCCATCCCACAGAGCCAGTCCAATAAATTACCATGATCGATGGAAAGGTTCAAGAAGATCAACAGGGTAGCATTGCCCTCAGAGCAACTAAGGCCATTTCAGTGCTCTGCCGTGCTCTGAAACCAGAATGAAATGGGTCCAGATAACATGTTTCCTCCAAGAATGTCTGAAGTTGCTCAGCCACCACATCCTCGAGCACCTTATCCGAAAAGGGGATATTTGCAACAGGGAGGTAGTTATCCTATATCTAGGGAGATCCTCTTCTGGAGGGTGTGCATCACTGCCTCCTTCAAGGTAACAAATAACCTCCCACTGATGAAATAAGGCACTTGGTACCCCTTGGACTCATATGGTCAATCCACCCCTGCCAGATTTTATCACCTAAGATGGGCAATAGTCAGCCTTACATGCAGTGGGCTGAACTGCTTCAAGCCTCTTGAAGGTCTCAATGACTGAAACTGATCCCCTGAAAAGTGACCAGATGGAGCATGGTACACTTCCACAGAATAATAATAATAAGTGTGGCGTCAAGTTCTGCACAAATACAATAATACTTTTTACAAATAAAGATGTAAACAAACATGCCTTGAAAAAAATCAGTTTTTAGGAGTTTGCTAATTTTAACAATAATTTTCATTTACTGTTCTCAGATATTAAGTGATATTTGTGTGTTCAATGATATTTTAGGTATCAGTACTGAGGTATTGTGAATACCCAAATGAAGATGACAGCTACAAGTCATGTGTTGGTTCAAGATGTTATACAGTCATTTTACTGTTTCACTGAGAAAAAAAGATACAGGAATACACCCAGGACAAATCTTAAAATAGAGTTCTGGTAATAGTTACTTTCATTTCTGTAGAATGGCATCAACAGAGCAATATCTTGTTAAATGAAGATGTAAACTATTGTTACGAAAGAAAAGAGGTTCAGATTCTAACTGATATATGAACCATACATTTGACAATCAGGAAGATGTAGGTCTGTTGAATTAGAAATCACATGAAGGAAATGATCTTGTCTCCAGGAAAGGAGATGCAAGAGAAAACTATTGCTAGTTTGAATCCACATTTGGACGTTTTTAACTGTGTTTGTTTATGAGAGCTCACTAGAAAAACGGAGGAGTATGCTATATATTTAAATACTGTATGTAACAGGACTGGAAGGAATGGATTCCCTGCTCAAGCTCCATAGTCAACTGCATTCAGCAGAATTCTCTGACTGCCCACATAGCACTTTCAAGGACCATCTCTGGCTTAAGGCCAGTTGATAATCCTAACTAGGGTAGCAACAATTAAGCAATGGGATTTATTTATGTGCAGACTTAACATTCAGCAGTTGATCGAATGGGTCTATTCTTGCTGGGATTAACAATCAGAAAAGCAGCTTCCTTTCTCTAGACTGCTTCTTCCCAGAAAACTTGTGAAGAACAGACTGGAGAAAAGCATGCACTAGCATACTGTTCTTCACTGCTCATTCGAAAAAGAAAAAAAAAGTGAATTTACCCATTTAATCATTTGCATGGAGTTTTTGAGTCTTAGGGTTGTCTGTAAAGGACAGCAAAGAATCCCAAGCACTGGGATACCGGTCAGGAACCAAAGCTTAGACCGGTGGTGGGGAATATGAGGCACTGAGATGCTGCTGTTGAATGGCAAACCTCATCAACTCTAGCCCACATAGCCAATGGTGACGGATGATGGGAACTGCCATCCAACAACAGCTGGAGGATCACACATTCCCAGTCTGTGGCTTACACAGGAGCTGCACATCAGTGCTGTTCTCATCCTGGATGAACGTAGTCTGTATGGTTGCAGTCTCTGGGTACTCTCCAATAGACGCAAAACAGACATTGTAGACAGATGGAACAGCACTGCATATCAAGACAGAGAATGTCCTTTTCAAGACTGTAATGCTTCAGGCCAGGGTTACCCAGGTTGGTGCTCTCCAGACACTCTGGACTCCCAACTCCCAGAATCCCATCAACTGACTGGGGCCAGTGAAAGCTAAGTTCAAAACACACAGAGGACATGTGTGGGGAGGAGAGCTGCTGTAAACTGAAGCAGCCAGTCAACAGCAACTATTTTCATATACTTTATGCAAGCCAAGTACATAATGAAATAAGGATGTTCATTAACAAAATTCAGGCCCTCCTTTACTTCATTTTAGAAGAATTGAAATATAGATGAGACTTTTGATACCATCTCTCCTCAACAAAGTTTTGGTGTTGCATGTGGGGGGCAGGGGGAGAAGAGAGGGGGATAATACTTTGCTATGGAAGTACACATTAAAAGCAGCAAAGGAAAGTTGAACTTTTTTAAAAAAGTCTAGAAATATGAGGCTTAAAAGTCTGCTGAGAAGTCTCAATTGCACTGGAATGAGTGCAATAAGTGAAATGCCATTCAGTTTCACTAAAGAGGGATTAATCCTGATCTTTTGAAATAAGAACACAATTTGCCATATCATTTCAGATCCCTATATTTTAAGTAAAAAGGTGATTTTGGGGACAAGCATTAAGAAGTGATATAAGTTCATCCCCAAATTTAGAACATAAGCATCCAAAAGTAAAATTATCAAATCTGACGAGAAATGCTTTATTGGGTGCTAAATCATTGTTTTGTTTAAAATGCAACGAAACAACAAGAGAAATCAGAGGGTTTTTTTTCCTGCTAGTATTTTCTCCTTGTTGCTCTAGTTAGCTTGTAAGAAAGAAAGATTCATGAAAAGACCAGGGTATTTAATAAGGCCAGGAATCAATTTTCCCAGCATGACTGATGAAGTGTGGATCAGGAGATTTAGATAAGATGTCTCATAGATTTATAGGAGATGCTAAAAACCAGGAGAGGCCTGATAAGAGCTCTACAGTTATGGTCAAAGGAAACTTACAATGAAGCCTTGGACAATGACAAAGTACTTACACTGAAAACAATATATAGCAGAATTGTAAGTAAACAAACTATTTTTTAATATATTGATTGCCAAGCACAGGATCCATAAGCACAACTCCTCCCATGACGGTGTAGAAATCTATCTGCCAATGGAACAGATTCCTCCCATGGCCATCCCATCCCCCCAATATGCCCCTGCCATCTATTCCAGAGAAGATCTGGGGGGAAGGTTCACGGGGAAGAGAAACCAGGTTGCACAATATTTTTCATTTCCCAAAGGCAGAAGTCTTGGCAACAGTTATCTTTTAAAATTCTTCCATTAAAAGAGGGAGTCGCATTACAGTACTCTTTGACTTATGTATTTTCCCAGTCACACATGCATGAAGGAGGGAAGCAGAGGTAAATAAATACATATTTGACTTACTCATGAACAATGGAATATACAGAACATAGGACAAGGTAGTGTTTGCAATGAAGTAAGGTGTGGAAGAAAAGAGAGAATGGGGTTTAGAATCAAAAAGGCAGACCCCAAAGAGGGAGTAACAGACCAAACAGAGACGTAGAGCATTATCTGAGGCACCTCGAAGGGACCGAAATGTAAAAGACAGATGCTGGCCCGCTCAAGCCGATTCTGGGGGATTAGTTTCTGGGTGTTTAAGTGGAAGCAGCTGGGATCCTCTGCAGGAGGCTCCCTTGAACAGAAAATTTAGTTTGCAGAATGACAAGTCCATCATGAATGTTGGTAAGGCAGAGAGACCAGGACCAATAATAAAGTGGAGGGAATAAAACAGTGTGAAAGGGGAAGCATGGGGAGGGGGTGAGTGGGTCACTTGCCACAGGCTTTCTGCACACTTAATGAGCAGCCAGCATCCAAGAATGGCAGTGTAGGGAGTCTTAGGAACAATGGTGAACACAGCAGTGTCACCGCCCTATAGGGTGGCGACACAGCCAAAAGCAGGCTTAGTGTACTCCTATCAGGAAAGAGAGAATAGGATTTCAGGATGTAAGGAGAATGACTTAGACCTTTTAGATTTAAAGTCAGGGAGATTATGCCTTCTGCTGTGTCAGATGGCAAGTACAAATGGGATCCTGTCTTCCAAAAGATCTGTAATTTGAATTAGAAAGAGAATATAATTTGCTGCGTACAGAAAACCCCTGCTCAGGAAAAGGTCTTTCTCTTGGAAGATGTTCACCCTTTGAGGACTGTAAAGAAGGTCCAGACAAAGTAAAGCTGGAAAGAAGCAGGATGATTAGTATGGGGGGTTCCTCAATAAAATAGGCCTATTTCATTTAAGTTACAAACTATTTTGCCAGGTAGAATACAATTTTATTGCCACCCTTACAGCAAAATTTTGTTAACTGGCTGAAAGACGTCAAAGCCAATGGCTAGTAAAGATGATAACACAAGGGAGTACTGTTTAATGCCATATTACTGTTTTCTTTACTGTTCTCCTTCCAAAGCCTTCTTTGTGTTATCTAGACAGTAACTGCTGGAGCAGAGGAGGCAAGTGTATTTTAATTCTGCAGAAGTAACACAGCATATAGCATTGCTGGTTGAAGAACACTATTATTCATCTGTTTTAGTCAAGTTCAATAATTCACAATAAAATTAGGAAGAGGGGAAAAAACCATCCATTGTTAACAAAAGGACAATGACACATTTTTTATTAGCTAAAAACACAGGAAATGAATCACTAATGAACAGGTATGCATGAATAATCATCAAAATCTTGAACAATGACATTTCAAAAGCAGAACAGAAAAAGGGATAAGGGAGAGGGAAACGTTTCACTTAAATGAAAGAAGTAATAGTGCAGTCTTGTTGTTGTGGAGGTGGAGAGAAAATCCTTGGAAGAAGAACGGTTTATGAATTCACACTACAAATTATAGCTCATATTATATTTCTCTGTTCATTGCAAATTCCAGGATGCCACAGATTGTTGCTGTGGCAGAAAAAGTGGAAAATAGTGCTATAAACTTGTAGTTGTATGCCTTCAAGTTGTTTCTGACTTATGGCAACACTAAGGTAAACATATCACGGGGTTTTCTGGGGCTGAGAGTGTGTGACAAAGCCAAGGTCACCCAGAAGGTTTCCATGGCTAAATGGGAAATCAAACCCTGGTCTCCAAGGTTGTAGTCCAATGCTCAAACCACTACACCATGCCAGCTCTTTATAACCAGGTAGTGTTAACGGATCTTGTCTTTCTCAGCGGTAACAGCTTCACAGTAGCTAGAAGACAAGGTAGAAGGAGGGTACAGGCCTTGGGGTTTGCTTCTTTTTGAAATCTTATCCCATTTTTTCCATCTCCAGTTCTCTTTCGGTGACAGTCCAATTCTGATGTGAGAAAAATGATTGTCTTAGCATGTCTGGGAGGGAAAGGAACTTTAACTTAGCAGATGCAAAGCCTTCTTTGATTTTCCTACAGACCTCCACACTGTACATATGCGCAATAGATACATTATAGCAAGAATGGGCAACTTTGTCAAGGGCAGCAGGCGAATGTTTGCCTTCAGCACCTGCTATAGACTTCATCACATTTGGAAGTGAAATAAAATGAAGCAAGGGACAGCGGGGAAGAAAGAAAAAAAAATCAGAAGGGCATAGACATCCACTTGTTTTGACTTACAGGCTCGGAGCCCTCCTACAATTCACTTGAAAGCAAAAAGCGACACTTCTAGAAGATTCCTGGAACAGAAAATCCCTTTGCGTGTCTGTTTTTAAGCTGCTGAGGGTAGTAGGGGAAGCTCTCTGGGTAGCAAAAATGGACCAGAAGGGGGTGCACCCAACCAATGGTCCACTCTTTCCTCACCTCTGCTTGATAGCACATTATAGGAATGCTGCTCCTGGGGCGATGGAGGTCTCCAAACGAGTAGGAACCTGCCCCTGTAGTTGACACCATGTACAAGGCCACATTCTGCAGGGCTTGTTGGGAGCAGTCTCTAAAATTTCCACAACAGTAGGAATGGAGTCTCAAGGCCCAATTTTTCAATATTTTAATCGCCTACAGATCTTACACCAACTCGCGTTACGGGCTTTGCCCAAGCAATACAAACAATTTTCGTGTGTGTTGGAAAGGGAGACCTTTCGCTTACAGGAGATGCAATTTTTAAACAGAGAATGAAGAGAGAGAGAGAAACAAAAACTGGGGAAGAGACCACCAAGAACTAGAGAAAAGCTAGCAAGTCTAGCGATCTCTGGTGAGCACGAGGCCTTGCTGCGATGGCGGATGAAAAGAAACTGGAAGAGTGGGGAGCTCGGCGGGTGGGAGTATGCGCAATAGGCAGGAAGAGGCGGGGCCTCCCGCTGAGCTACCAAGCTCTGGAAGATTCTCTGTTGAGGTCTCTGCACCTTCACGAAGAACCACTTGTGTGAGGCACAGAGACCATGATGAACTCCTTTTTACAAAGTGCTTTTATGCCTGGCCAGCCCCCACCTTTTCTTCCTTGTTTTCTGTCTAGTTTTAAGATTTTGTTTGTTTGTTTGTCTGTTTGAGCAGCATCAGCACTGGGAAGATGGAGAAGGAGTGCTGGAAGAAGAACAGACTTTCAGCAGCAGCATGTCTGCAGTAAACAATGCAATAAAGCTTGAGCTGGGTTAGAACGGGGTTCTGTTCCAGACAATCCTTCTGTAGCTAGGTATCTAACTGCCAAGATAAACAACAGCTACCTCCGGAATCCCTTACTGAGCATGCACGAACCACAAAAGAAAAGCAGATCTTAGCTGCACCAACTCTTCCCCAGGATGGTTTTTTTGGCTGCCAAAATGGAAATCCTCACAGAAGTGGGGTGAAAGAAAAATTTATCCCAATAAGCCTTTTAGACAACACTTTCAAGCAGACTCTAGAAGGCTCCAAATGTTTTTTGTTTACTTATGCAGGGCTCACCTGACCTGGTTATTTCATTTCACATGTACATAATTTTAGTTTTCAAGGAAAAGTTTGCTGAAGCATGTTAAACTGATTTTCTTTTTGACATACAAGAACTCATCCCTACTCTTGCCATGTTAATTTTCCCGCTGGCACCAAATGTTCTGTTACAGAAGTAATGGTCAGGAATACTTTGTTAACTGCAGTATACCTCTACCTACTTTTTGAAAATCCCCAGCTGGGACTAATACTCCAATGTTTAAAAATCTTCATATAGGTTTACAATGGAGCTGTTTGTACAGACCTCTTAAATAAATAAAAGAAAATGAATAAGTTGTCATATTTTCAAACTTGTTTCTATAAACATGTTGGCTAGAAGTCTGTAGAAAGAAAATAAGGGTAGGGGAAAAAAGAGAAATGTATTTTCCCAGGATATCATTGAAAACTTGTAGTAAGAGGGAGCGATTCACATCATATTAAATACCGGTATCAGATATCTTTGTATGCTGTAAATGGTCAGAAATGTTCTTTTGTAGGTGCAAGGCACCAATTAGCACATGAAGGAAATCATTACACCTCAAATTTTCTCTGTGAGGGTACATACTGATTTCAGTAGAAGAGTTAAGTGGACATTAGTATGTTGGAAATAATAACTGTTTAATTAAAAACTGTGGAATTATATATTAACTCCTGAGGGGGGAAGGGAGGAAAAGAAAGATATTTTATTAAATACAATGTTCTCTAGTTCTGAAATTTCTATCCATTTTCTACAACCTTCCCATCAAGTCAACACCTCTTGCAAACCAAATGAAAATGTTGTGTTCTTCAAAGTAATGTGGACATGTATACACGTATGTCCATCACCTGTCAGCTTATGGCAATCTCATGCATCATAGCATTTTCTTAGGCAAGAAATGCTCAGAGGTGGTTTTGTCAGTTCTTTCCTCTGAAACATAGTCCTTGTTAAAGAGGATATACATTTCTCAAAACAATAAAAAAGGCCCTGCTTTATGACAATTAATTTTCTTTTTAATATGCCCTGCCTACTGAGCAGTATGGAATATCCAAATCAGACAATATTGGTTTCCCTCTAAGTTATTGAAAACATGCTTTCAAGGCAGTACTGTCAGGGTGAAATCCATTGCAAAGATTTGAAGAGAACGTGTGTATCTGTGAGGCTTTCTCTTTCTCTCCCTCCCCCTTTTCTTGCACGGGTGGGCACACAAACAGCCCCCCACTCACCCCCCACATACACTTTTTGTTTTAAGGGTGTTAATGATGAGCCAGATTGAGCCACTGAGTCATTCATTGTCCAAGCTTTGCATTTTTCTATAATGCCAGGGTATAGGTCCATAGGGCGTCATGAATTCTCCTCCCTTGAATATATTCTTCTATGAAAAGAATCAGGCTCTGCTCTGGAAGCAGCTGGCTTTTTATTTTCCTTTAATGGCTCTAAGCAGCAGGTTTTGTCCTCCCCCACTTGTTTCCTCTTCCAAGCAGCAAACACTGATCTATCAGGGCCTCAGGTCAGAACAAGCTTTAACTGCATCTTGTCAATCACATAATAAGCTACTCAGATACTTTGTACCATCTCCTTTATGCAATATATATACATATATACATATATCTATATAGATATATATTGAAATAGGATTCCCATTTTGTCTCAGTCTGGTACACTATAGCTTGCAATTAAAACTATCCTTATTAACAAACAACATACTTGGGAAAAAATGTTTAGAGGGACTACTCCTCTTTGTTGTTTTCCTCAGAGCACTTCGCTGCTGTTCCCCATACACACAGAAGAGAAGAACTGGCAATCCTGTTCACAAAAGTGGAATTAAGAGGCTGAGGGATAAAATACTATTAATGACTTTTCTTATTATACAGTCAGAGATGAGACTGATTTAGTTAAAAGCAATTAAGTTATCAATTACATTTGAAATAGTCTAATGAAAATTATCTTAATTAAATTTATTTTTAACTGAAGTCATGGATTTAAGGTAGAATTTCAGCATTTACTTAATTTCAGAATTAGCTTATTAAGCTTTTACTCAGGACTAAGGAACAGCGAGTACAAAGTTTAGGTCACAGGATCCAAACATAACAGATAAAAGAAAAAATCCAAGCTGGACAAAACTGATTCTGTATGTTTCTGGTGTAATTAGCCCAGTTGGTGGGTGACCACATTCTGTGAAATTTCTCTGTTAAATTAGCGTCACTGACTTTTTGGGTAACTCAATTTGGAAAAAAAAAAATCAAAGAGGCATTTGATTGAAAGAAAAAGTCCAAACCTATGGATATTTTTCTTTTCCTTATATATGGTTCAAACCACTGATCAGGAGCACGGAAGACGTAGCAACTCTCATGCAGGGAAATGCAAACCCAGCAGTGTCTTGAGGATCACACATGCCTCATTTCCTGCCATAGGTAAAAGCATTTTTGGCTTCTACTATCTTTGCTATTTGGAAGATTCTGAATCCTACTGTTGTTATTATGTTTTTACTGGTACTAAATGTATATGGTGCCATTTCATGAGAATGCAGTAGCACCCATACATAGCACTGGGGTATCCATAACAAAAAAGAACAAATGAAACCAAATACAACATTTTTCCAACTGGAATAAAACCATAGAGTCCTTGAGACACAGACTAGGAAGAGAGTGAAATAATCTCCTGCATGGGACCTGTCACACTACAGTTATAGAAATATAATTCCACTTTAACTGTCATGGTTGTACTTTATGGAGTTGTGGGGTTTGTAGTTTGGTGAGGCACTAGAGCTCTCTAGGTGACAACTCTAAATAGCCTTTTCTAATTTACAAATCCAAGGATTCCATACGAGAGAACCATGTGTCCTTTTGTACTACACACTTATAGCACTATGATTCCCCGTTTACCTCCATATTTGCATCCTATGGAATTCTGGGATTTGCTTTTTAGGATGGCGGCATTTCTAGTGCTCTAGTGCTTTTCCCAAATTACAAACTCCAGGAATTCCACAGGACACAGTCATGGCAGTTAAAGTGGAATCACAGTGTGGAGGAAGACTAGGGGGTAGGCAGATTACATTCATTATAATTGCATTATAAATTTCTTCTTTCTCTTGCTACTTCTTTGGCCAAACAGAAATACTACACATCGTTGATCCATGCTAATGCACAGTACCCACAATGCCTTTCTTTTAAAGTCCTCCTCTCCATCTCTTCATCATTCTCTGATCATTTTGCAACTTTCTTTAATACTAAAATTGAAACGATTTGTTCTGATCTTGCTGCTCCTGAACCTTCTTCACTACCAACATATCAAGTGTCTGTTTCTTCTATGTTTTCTACTCCCCTATCTTGTTAGATGAACTATCCAAAATGTTCATGTTTTCAAATCCTTCTACTGGCTCTTTTGATCTTGTTCCTCCTTGCTTCTTAATTACTGTTGCCCTTGCCATTCTCCCTTCTCTTCTCCATATTATTAATCTGTCTTTTCTACCAGCTCATTTCTTTCTGAGTTCAAACATGCTACTATTTCTCCAATTCTTAAGAAGTCTTCACTTGATCCATCTTCTCTTTCTAATTATCTTCTTGTTTCACAGTTGCCTTTCCTCTCAAAAGTTTTGGAGCGTGCTGTTTATGTAGGTAGCCTAGACTTACTTTCTCATATTTCTGTAATAGATACTTTTCAATTTGGGCTTCACCCTTTGCACTATATTCAGTCCTTATTTTCCTTGATCTCTCTGCAGTCTTTGATACAGTTGATCATGCTCTTTTGTTGGCTTCACTTCATGACCCACAGCTTACTCATTCAGTTTTCAGCTGGTTCACAACTTATCTCTTAGGCTGGTCATTTAATGTGGTAGCTGGAGGTCATGTATCTTCTTCTTTCCCCCTTTTGGTGAGGATTCCAGAGGGTTCTGTTCTGGGATCTTTGTTCTTTTCTCTTTATATACTATCTTTGGGTAATCTTATCAGTTTGGATGACTTTCAGTATCATCTTTATGTTCACAATACTCAGTCGTAGTTCTCCACTCCAGAACTCTTTTCTGACACTGATCTTATTATTACAGCATATCTTTCAGCTATCTCAGCATGAATGCTTCATCATCACCAAAAAGGTAACATGGTAAAGACAGAACTGCTTATTTTCCCTCCAAAACTAAAACATGCAATCTCCATCACAGTTAATAATGTTCCCATTTATCCTGTGAAGAATGCACATAGTCTTGGCTCTATTTTTGACTCTTCTTTGTCTTTTGTTCCTCAAACTGAAGCTGGAGCAAAGTCATGTTGCTTTTTTCTTCAAAACATTACCAAAATCAGACCTTTTCTTTCAGCTTCCTCTGCTAAAACCTTGGTCATTTTCCCACCCTGATTACTGCAATCTTTTTTAGACTGGTCTTCTGTTATCTCACTTAGTCCCCTAGTTTCCATTCAACATTCTGCTGCTAAAATTATGTTTTTGGCCCATCATTTTGATCATATTACCCCACTTTTGATATCTCTTCACTGGCTACCCATTCTTTCTAGGATTCAGTACAAGCTTCTTGTTTTAACTTTCAAAGCCGTACACAACCTAGCTCCCCTCTGTCTTTCAGCCCTTATTTCTTTTTACCAGCCTGCTCAAGATCTGCATTCTTGGAATTCTAGGGCTTCTCACCCAACCAAAGGTTTCCTCTTCCTTGCTCTTTTTTACTCACTATTCCATACTTTTGAAATTGCCTCCCTTAAGATTTGCAGACTGCTCCTTCCCTTGATATTTTTAAATCTCAATTAAACATTTTCTTATTTCCAAAGCTTTTAGAATTTTAATTTAATATCACTTTATAATGTTGTTTATTTTGATTATATTGTGAGTTTTTTTTATATTGTATTGTGGGTTTTTTTTTAATCTGGATGATTTGTTTTACAATTGTTTTATATAGTTTTATGTTTTTTATTATTTCTTTCTTCTCTCTCTCTCTCTCTCTCTCTCTTTTAATTTATATGCCTTTGGCAGAAGCCACTGTTCTTGATTCTTTCACTTGTAAAGCGCCACGTACATCAATGGTGCTATATAAATAAATGATAAAGACAGCAACAATAATAATTGTGTAGAGTGAAAAGGCCCAGGTGTTCTGAGAGTGGGGCACAATTGTGGGACTGAACAGACTAGACTCTGTTGCATCCAGTGGTGACATCTCCTGCTAATATATCTGATACACATTGGAAGTTCTGCTTGTATACCAGCACATCTGCAAATAGGCCCTTCACATGGTGACATGTGTGTATTCTTGACAGGACAGAAACAGGACATGTGCTCAACATGTGGATGGCAAGCAGTAGATGATTATGAGGTAGGCCATGAGGGAGCCTAGAGCACACCTAACATCAGCTGACCATCCCAACTAGATCCACTAAATCAGTGAGAACTTAGCATTATATAGTTCAAAGTCATGTAAGTTCCAAGTTGATTCAATGAGTTTACTTTAGTTGTGATAATTGTGATAATAGTTGTGGTAATGGAATGTTATAAGCAAGGAACATGTGTGGCTGCAATGGATCTTCTCAAAGTTATGTTCTCCAAATGGGTTTTAAGCAGTAGTACCTTTAAAAATGTTGCTACTCTAAAGAAATAAGTGGGTCGTATGTGAAGTCTCACTTTTTCAGATGAAGAGACCTGAGTAATTTTCAGTGAATGCTTAATATTTCGTTCGAGTGAAAAATAGGGATGTCCTAAATACCCTAAAGGCACCAGATTCTCTCTGATCTTGGTTAGCTCTGGTTAGTACTTGGATGGGAGACAGTCAATGAATACCAGGCTATATTTTAGAGGAAGAAAATGGCAAAACCACCTCTGAATATTCTTTGTCTAAGAAAACTCTATGGAATTCACGGGGTCCCCATAAGTCGACAGGTAACTTGAAGGCACATACACAAACACGCACACACACAACAACAACAACAACTGGGAACATATCCAGCACAGAGGCCCTGAGCACACAGACTACCAGGCTGGTACCATCCGTACTTAGTAGAAAAAAATTAATATCTTTAGTTAATAGAAAAACAAACATTTCACTTTTACTTTGCAACATATACTTGACCAAGATGTTGCCATTCAAAAGGTGAAATATGCACAATGCCTTCCTCCCCGCAACCCCCAAGGGACCTTTGTACTGTTTTTAAGGTGCGCAGGACTGAACATGAAAAGGCAGGTTAATTTTACCTATGTGCAGATACTTGCAAAAGGATGGCAAATTGCTTTCCCCATACATTCTCAAGTGAAACATCCTTAAATATGAAATTTTTTACAAATGTGATGTGTACTTAGAACTGCCTTTCATGTGTTCAGTGTTGCTTACTCTAAAGTAACTCTGCACAAGATAGATTGCAAACAGGCTTTATTATTCTTAGGAGGAGTCAGCAATAATTGCAGTGTTAATATTTCTTGGGGTCTGACCATTTAGCATACTTCTGATTGATAATTCATGAAGAAGCTTGAATACATAAGAGTCTTGCCGGTCCAATTTTGCCAGATCATTTTGAGTGGTACCCCTCCCATCTCACTTTGGATGCACTTGAGTCTTCCCTGCCCCTCTGTTCGGGGCCCCAAGTTTTATAAACTAAATACAAGTACTCTGGTGCTCAGACAGTGCCCAGCTCACTGATTTTGCAGATGGTTTTATTTCCTTCTGTATTTTGTAACAGACTGTAACTTATCTAGAGATTTCCCTTATGTTCCTGATCAGTGGGTACATTATTTAAGAGGCTCAATGAGTCCAGATTGGCTTTATAACCTTGGAAGTGGTCCTTCTGGCAGCCCACTGACTGGGGTTAATGGTTGTGGAGGGAGAGATGCCCAAAGAGATAGCAGGAGAAAAGCTGGTGGCAGCAAAAGAAAGAATATGGGAAGAGATGGCTCTGCCCCTAGTTGCTCTGCCTTATACACCACAGACAGCTACAGATTACTCCAAGAAAAAGATTCTCAACGTAAGATTGTCAAACTCTGTTTTACAGGGAACAGTAGGACTCTTACTTTTATATACTTAATCAAGCAAAAGATGAAATTGTTAGAGTCATCTGTTAAATTGTTGGACAAATGTTGAGACTCTCATTCAATTTCTCATTGAAATATAGTGCATTTTAGATAAATATGTATCAGGTTAAAATAAAATTCCATACAGTAGAATTCTATACTGTTGGTAACAGACTTCTAATAAAATGTTAGATAAGTAACATTATAGATACTGAAGACATAACTATTAATCTTGCTTGTGTTGTGGCAACACCAAAATGTGTAATTGTTTTCTGTGTGTGTGTGTGTGTGTGTGAGAGAGAGAGAGACAGAGAGAGAGAGACAGAGAGAGAGAGAGAGAGAGAAATAGATCATAAATGCATGGGGAGGGGAAAAGACAGGTTATGATTTACCATTAAAATACAAAGGTTACATTTCTTGGCCTTTAAAATGATTAAATTTATAATTTCTTTGTTGGTATTCAGTTTGTTGGCTGCAAAAAAAAAAAAAAGAAGAAGAAGAATGGATCCAATATCTTCAAATTAAAAAAGATCAAAACTTAAGCACAGGAACCTGTAAGATTAGAAGAAAGTGAAGTACATGAATGAAAGAAAATTGTAACAACTGGACACAAAGACTTTGGGGGAAAGCTATGGAACTGATACTCATACAAATAATCGCTTTTAAATAAGGAACCCTGCCCAACCACCTCTCTCTCTCACATACACATGTACATACATCTCCCCATATTGACATACGGTTCTTTGGTCAGTTGGTTCTTTAATTTAATGTAATCTATTTATGGTTTTATGAAATAATTGAGATCACCAAATATTATTAGTGCGGTGCATAAATGACAAGCCCTTTACACAAGTTAATAAACCTCTGTGTTGTCATCACACATCAAGCTACATTCTGTTTCAAAAATTAGAGCTGTACAAATGTAAAAGATCCGTATGCATCCAAATTGTTAGGATAATGGGGCAAACATTTCCAATTAAACTGCAAACAACCAATGATTGAACAGTGGGACAACACGGGAATTTTTGTTGTTGTTGCTGTTTTGTTTTGTTTTAGGTTTATGCATCATAAGAAAAATATCAGGAAAAAAATGAATGAAAGAAAACAAATCTGAAAAGGCAAATTACTACAACACTACCATAATTAAAGCTCTGCAAATTATAAAATACCCAGTTTGCTTTTCCCTCTATTTAAGTTCATTTAAATCAATTTTTTTCTTGATGACTAACTCTGTTCTGATTTAAAAGTCTGTTCTACTATGTAGTCCCTGCTCCATCCCATTTGCTTTTGATCTACTTAATCCATTAATAAGACTACTAGTAACATCACTACTATCAGTAAGTAGCACCTCACATACATTATTTAATAAACCACACAACAGTCTTAAAATGTAAACTGCTATTAAAATCAGTCCCATATTTCAAATGGGAGAGGGCTTTCTTAAGACTGCCTAATATATTTGTAGCAGAGACATTTTAACCCAGGACTTCCAGTCTTACTATTCACATTAACAGCAATTATACTAAAGTAGCTGTTGTTATAGAGCAGTGGTTCTCAACCTGTGGGTCCCCAGATGTTTTTGGACTTCAGCTCCCAGAAGCCCCAGCCACTATGGTCAATGCTCAGGGCTTCTGGGAGCTGAAGTCCAAAAACATCTGGGGACCCACAGGTTGAGAACCACTGTTATAGAGGATACCTATACTATACAGTAACAGCAGCTGGATATCACTTTTAAGTACCGTGGCTCCATCCTACAGAATTTGGGATGTGTAGTTTGGTTAGGTACTTCTCTACCTGGAACCTCTTGAAGTCTCTGAGAAAAACTTTTAGGTCCCTCATATGCCCATAAATCCCAGAACTGCACAGGATGGAGCCATGTGAGTTAAAATGGTATGAAACTGCTATAGCTCTGTAGGCACATTCACTGTCAAGCAACACATTTTCAACAGTGGATTCATCTACTTTGTTTGGAATTGTTTTTCCAAATTTGTTGCGAGGTACCAGAAGGAGAATCATTACACTCTTTCAAAATTTCAATCAGGTCCCTAATGATAGGAATAATGCATCTTTTTCCATAAAATTTCTCTGTGCATTAAGACATGGTCTCTTTTCTTTTTGTTACAAGACCAAAATATACTTTCTTCTTATTCAGGATATTTTTTTGGAACATGGACAAAGGGAAATTTAAAATGCATTTTAAAAATGTATCTTCTTTCTATAAGGTTTTGATGTTGAATTATGTGAATGAATGCACAGATGCTTCTGTGCTCATAGTGCCTCAAATGCAATTATGCAGGTGGAAGAGCATGCATAAAGGAGTCCTTATTCAGGTAGAACAGCCTGTATATATCACTGTGTAAAAGTATATACTGCTTTTTTTTTTTTTAAGAATGTTTTCCCCATGAGAAGCCTATTCATGGGAAGAGTTTTATGGACAACATCTCTACACAGAAAAGACTTGCATTTGTAAACTAGCAACAGAGAAACTTTGATTTAATTATTAGACATTCTAGTAATTGCAGCACATGATTTCAAAACTCACTGTGAAGCCAGCTTCTAGTGTCAGTGCTACAGCTAATGACAGCAAGAGATAATTGGGCAAAGAAAAGTTGTAAGGCTGGATTGTATGTCATACTGCAAACTGCTTCAGAAATCTTAATTGTACCACTAATGAAATACTCTATATTTAAAGTCATACAAAATTTGTTCCATGGTAAGTTTCTCTCATATGTACATACATATACACGTTTATATAAGAAACACAGTACAATTAGCTTGTTACACTTAAACTGCATTTTAAAATAAGTAAATTGTTAGAAGACTTTGATGTTTTGCAACCAAAATGCGCTGGCTAATTTTTCCATTCCAGTTCCCATTCCAGTCTTTAAACTATCTTAATCTCCTGCCCTCAGATGTTGACCTTGTAGGAACAGGGGTCATAGGTTAGAAGAGACAGACCGCAAAAGATCTGGACTATCAATTCATGCCTGAAAGATTTCTCTCCCACAAAAGAAGCCACTAAAAAGCAAATTCCAAAATCTGACAAAACAAGCCTTAGAAAGAACCAAACCCATTACTTTTAGTGAGACATGCTAACAAACGTATTTTTTAAAAAAGTGCTCTTTTAATTTTTTAAAATGCTAATGTCAAAGACACACTTTTTGCAGGAATAGGAAAAAGATAATTGAAAGTATGCTTTAATAATTTTGAAATGTAATTAAAAGTTAGTTACAAGGCTCAAAATGTTTATTTTAACCCCACCCACTACTGTTTACTGAGTAGTAAATTATGTGTCTTCAGAGCAATTAATCTCTAAACCTTGGCTTCCTTAAAATTGTTGGGACATAAGGCAGGACTGAAAACACGTCAGTCTTCTTGTCAGCAACAACAAAGTACAATCTATTTCAGTTTGGCTTCCTTTGAGAATTATCCAACAACTTTCTTAAGGTCATGTACATAAAAAGCTGTTGCTTCAAAAGGTAAAAATCTGTTGCTTCAAAATACTACACCAAGCTTGCCTTGAACAACTCAAACACAATCTCTGAGGGGACCTAATGAATTAGAAAAAGCACCACAAATTTCCCAATTGTTTTTTAAAAAAAATACAAGGCAAGAAATTAATCCTGCTGTTCCACAAACTATCCTAGAAATCAACTTTCTGATTTTTCAGATTAAGGAAGTATTAGATTGGCATCTGATGTTGGCTCTAAGAAGCTCAAAGTACTATTCTGGCATTACAGCCGAGTTTGAAGTCAGGCAGGTTGATAGATGGGGGCCCACCATCCAGGCCACCCAGGGAGCATCATACCTGAATGAGGAACCAGAACCCAGTCTTTCTTCATTCAAATGCAACCTTTTAAGTCTCTTTATTAGAATGATTTCATTCTAGCACCCAGTTATGCAATGATACCATTTTTACCCCCCAAAATCTAACAGACAGCTTGAGGTCTGGAACAGGATTGAAAGGGAATCCATGAGAGCCACGTATACTAACAACAAAATGCAATATTGATGAACACACACAAGATTCAGGCTTTCTCGGCTTTCCTGACTTGTTATCTACAAAGGCAAAACGTTTCACAAACTTGAAACTTGTTTTGCAAACAAATCAGCTACAGATCATGGTTATACTATTTCTCACCCAGGGTTTAGGTTTTTCAAAGCAGCTATGCCATTCCCAACTGTGAATAATTTGATTTATAAAACATAATAGATGGACGATGACAAATAGAGTTACTTCTTGCTTTGTTCCTCAGTTAGTGAGGGAAATCTATGAGCCCCTCACCCAGTTTCAGCCAAATAACGCCAGATAATATCTGTCTGCAGCCCTCTTAAGTACCCCTGTACTCCCTATTACTTAAAGACTCCTCTTCCTCACTTAGGAACCACATATTTCGATAATGGGAAGTTGTAACACAAGACTATTCAATTCAATCGAATTTTTACCACTGAGAACAAGAGGTGACCACTGGATACAACATCATATTACTAAATTCATTTCACAAACACATTTCACAAAGAATTTTTTAAAGAAAAAATTAAATGTGGAAATTCTTAATAAAAACCAAACTTTCAGCATATGAGTAATTTAATCCTCATGTATCAATCAAATATAATGATATATCACAGAAGAAATCAAAGCAGCCCAGTTAACTTTGCTGTAAAGGTACTGCAACATTAATTGCAGATAATGAAATGAGAGAAGTCTGTGGTTTGCTATTGTTTGCCAACCTGCCCGAACTAAAGTAAATTGATCAGCCTTTAAACTGTCCAAAAGCTAAAGAGTAGAAACCAGTTCCAGTCTTTTGTCAGCCACAGAATGCTATTCTTTTGCAAAACTAATGCAGTTTAAACCACCTCTTATATTGTACTGTGAATGTAGTACTTGAAAACAGCTTCACGATCTAAGAACTGAAACTAAAATGAAAAAGCAACATAGATCAAACACAATAAATTGCTTAACTCGTGCTTATTGTTCATAGTAGGGCTTCACAGTCAGGTCTCTTTCCCTGCAAAGCTGGATTTTTGGTTTTCTTTGTTTGGGAAATCTGCTGAGCACTGCCTCATCTTGCCACTTTTGAGGCCTTCCTTCCTTCTATACTGTTTCTTTCACAGGAATGATCTTCCTGGAAAAACTTACAAGGTCACAACACCCATTTATTTTCTATCTCCTCATCAATACTCATTGTATCATTAATATTCCATAGGAACATGCATTAAATTATAAATGTAGTGATTAGACATTTCAGTAAGCTTAAGACCCATTGTTTTCTAGGCATTAAAGCAGGTTAACTTAAATCCATTACCCATCATAAACGAATGCTTATTATTCTAAAAGTCAGAGCTGTTTTAGTATTAGCAAATCAACTGCTTACAAACCACTCAAGGTAGCTGACAGCAATTGAAAGCAATGAAATGCATACATGGATATCTACATATATGAAAATAGATAATATAAATACAACATTGCATAAAAATCAAGAAGGATGTGTGTCCCTGATTAGGAAGGTCTTGGAATATGATGAGACACAATAAAAAAACAAAACATCTATTCTCAGGCAACGAATTCTGGAGTTTGTGGTGCAGGCACTGAGAAGGTTATTTCTAGGGATGGGCCAACCAAATCCTGGGTAAAGATTCGAGATTCCCGAATCCGAATCCCCGTGCCAAAATAGGCAAACCAAATCTTTCAAATCCGCCAACTAAATAGATTGTTGGAGACTGGGATGCCTGAAAACCAGAGAGACCGGGACACCTGAAAACCAGGGGGACTGGGACACCTGAAAACCTGGGAGACCAGGACATCTGACACCTGTGAGACTGGGATGCCTGAAGACCTGGGAGACCAGACATACAAGGAAAGATAGTAAGAAGGTAAGTTTTTCCCTTGGAGTAATAATGGCCTTTGCCAACAATTTCAGAAATTACATCTGGGCTTGTATTCTAAAATACTGAAATTGAACATTTCATATTTAAGTTCAGTATTTGACTGGAAGCTACAGGCTTGAGATTTCAAGGACAGCTGAAACATTCCTTTGCATAGCTCCCTTGCACACCTCTTTCAGACACAGTTTTACAAGGTGTCACAGCCTTCTCTGCCAAAGTGTGCTGGTGCATCATCAAACTACAAACCCCAGGATGCCAGAAGGAGCTATGCAAAGAAAAGCCAGTTTTGACCTGGATTCTCTCTCTCCCGTAGTATGTGGCCCTGTTTACACAGGCAGGAAAATCTGGGATTAATCCACATTTTCCTGACTGTGTAGAAAGGGCCTTCATGTCATTTTCAATCCAGGGAGATCCTGAGGCAAAACTATGACAATTGTCTTGGCCACATTCCTTCAGAAGGAGGTTTGCCTTTGCCTAGGCTTTTGCTAAGGCTGAAAGAGTGTGTCTTGCCCAAGATTATCCTTCTTTCCCTTGCTTTTTAAATTCTTTTTTAAAAAAAGGATTCAAAAGATTCAAGATTCGTGAGATTCATGGATTCCCAGAACCTTCCAGGGATTCGGATCCAGATTCAGAAAATTCTGGGTTCGTCCCATCCCTAGTTATTTCTACAAACGATATTCCTATACACCATATACTTATAAGCACACCAAGTTGCTATTTAAATCAGAATTTGGCAATCTGTAGCTGTCAATCTAATTTCATGTGGTCCTTGCCTGGGCTCCAAAGACTTCTGCAAGTGCTCAGTTCAAATGGAAGAGTCATCTCCCTTGTGCACCAGAGATAGAGAAAGAGAAAGAAAGGGTGGCTCTGTTCATTACTAGGTTAAGCCTCTTAACAGATTATTCTGAGGGAATGTGGCTCTCAATGGGAAAAAATGTTCTCCACCCTTCATTTCGCCATAGATTTTTGCCACAGTCACTCTCTCTGTAATGAGCTTCCAAGTTTCACAAAATCACAAATTGGTGAAAAACCTGTAATTTTTAGTCACTGTGTGGAAAAACAAAATGATCTTCCTTAGGTTTCTCTCCACTCTGGAAAACATGGACTTGAGAGCATGAGTATTCCACAACCAGTTCATTTTCCTCTTCTTTTTTCACACAGCAATACAGAGGATCAAATACATACAGATGCAAGCACACACTACAGCACACTAAAGCATGAAAGCACTATCCATTATAAAATCTAGACATATCCTGAGAGTTGCGCAATTTGAGAGGGGTATAATCTGGCTACATTGAGGAAACAGTGGAGAATGGGTGAATTAGAATAGTTATACCTACAATCCTATACCCACTTCCAGAAGCAACCCCTACTGAAAACAATGGGATTTACTTTTCTGTAGGCATTCATACAATTGCCTTGAGATTCAATTGCTTTCAGCTAAAGCCAGTCCTAGTTTTTATCAATTTTCTGCCCAGCTAAAACAACTTAAGTCTCCTTTTGGCATTGTAGATGATATCAAAAGCTGAAAGATACTGCAGGGCACTTATATTGTTTAATGGTTTGTTGATATTAAAAACTGTTACATATGTGGACCTTAATTCCCAAGAGCAAAATGGATGTCACTATGGGCAGTGAGCCACAGCTGTGGAAGCCAGTAGTGAGTGGAAGGGAGCTGCATCATCTATGCATTTTGAGATGTAAGTCACTATGGCTTTTCCTGATGTGCAGCCTCTGACTTAATTCATTTCACTTTTGTCTGCCATGTTCACAGCTATCCCATTGCCTGAAGACTTACTTGCTGCTGCCTGAAGGCAAATGGGAAAATGTCCATCACTTCCCACTCCACTCCACCCACAGGTTAATTAAGATGCATAGTCTTCAAAGCCAAGTGACTTATTTTGCACATAAGACAGATGATCACAAACAGACCTCTTCCTAGATCTGGTAGAAAAAAATTATAATGGCAACAAAATTAAATTAAAATTGCTATCCTTTCATGACATTCCAATATCTGCTGCCTGAAATAGGTGCTTAATTCTGAGATATCAAAAATGGAGCACATGCCTGAGTGTCCGTAAGTTACTCAGATTTACTCCTCTTCTGCACAGAGCTAGTGAGCTACATGATAAACCAAGTATATATTCTGAATGACTGGATAAACAAGTTAGATAAGAATAAAAAAGGAAATAGGAAAAAAGTCCTACTTTACAGAGCAGATATAAAAATTAGAGTGATAACGTGCAACATGCTGTCAGTAGCTTAAAGCACAATATAAATGGTGCGCCACTTATCTGGCAGGTTAGGGACCAGAGTACTGCCAGAAAACAAAATTGGCTGAAAGCAAAATCCATGTAACTGTACTGTAGAGAGCATGAAGGATTTACGGAGGCTCACGTGAGATTAACTGCATGCACACTGCTTGCAAAGTCTCTAGGTTGTCTTAGCGCTTCTTCCCCCAACTTGCTTTGCAAGCAGCATGTGTTGTGGGTGCTTCCAAGTGTCCCTCTGTAGGCAAGAAGAACTGAAACAGTGGAACCCCTGCTGAATTAATGGAACTTGTCCTTAATTTGGAAGTGTCAAAAGAGCAAATCATCAGGTAAAATTGGGGGTTTCCCATAAAGAGTTACAGCAGAGTTCATATTTCCAACTAAATTCAGTTGCCCCTCCTGTAATTTAGTGAAATTTGATTTTAAACAAACAAAAACATTAAAGGATAGAAAACTTTAGTTTAACGAAACAGTCAAGATACCAACAATATGGGTAAAAATCAACTTCTGAATATAAGTTAGTACATGCTAGAGTCCCACATTTTGTTTACCGATAAACGAATTCCCAGGCACTCATGGATATCTTGGTCTTTCAACTCCCATTCTATTTCTCTCCAATTCCTTTTGAAAACACACACACACACACAAAATCAGCTTACTAGTACCCACCTAACTGCACACTGACCTGTATCACCACTGAGTTTAGCAGCAATCCCCAGAATAACTGGAAGGTAGATGGAATTTCCCAGCAATATTTTTTTTTAAAAAAAATATACAGCATCCCTCACTGTAAGCCAAAGTATTTGAATGTGGCTTATAAAAGCTGTTTCTAGTGGGAACTGCTACCATTTGTTTTAGGTCAATATAGCCACCTGCACTATAGAACTCACTCAATGATATTGCTAACAATTGTCCCAGAGGGGAACTGTATTTCAAAATTTACCACTACATTGTGAAGAGTTAGCAATTTTTGCCTTTCATCAAGTACCTTCCAACTGAGGCCAGACCTAGCAGTGCTGGTTGGCCCATTTCTCTTCTCCACAGAACTCCTTATGGACATTTGACAATTTAATGAAAAAACAATAATTTAAACATAATTTGAACTTATGTTCTATATAATGGTAGGAAATAGCTAGCCTTCTAGATCTTTTGGCCTACAACTCCAGAATCTCCAAGGCTGTAGCTTTCTAATAAGTCTGGAATGCCATAATTTTCCTAGTCCTGCCCAACACAGAAGTTTGTCTCCCTTCTCCTCCCAACATTTCAGACCAATCCTAAATCAAATTTAGGATCTAATGTCACTCTTACATAACATGAAAGATTATACACAGAAATAAGCACATCAGACAAATTGGATTTCATTTCTAAAACAAAGTGACCACTTTATGTAAAAGTTAAAATACTTGAAAACTCAAGGCATGTTATGCCTGGACACAATATTTGAGAGGGGTCATTCCAACTTCTGCAGCACTGGGTAATTACAAAGCCCTTACTGCTGTCACCACAGCAATACAAATATATGGTACATAATCAGGAAAAATATACAGCTGAAGTTCTAAGCTGCATACGCAACAAGAAGTTGCTATGTGAAACCTTCACTTAATCATAAGAGAGGATGTATGTAGAATTCATTTTCAGTGCCAGGACTTAACCCAGACACATCATGTCCTGAAAAGTGCACTTATGAATGGAAGAACTACTTTTGTTCATTTGCAAAAACACCTGCAATATTTGGTATTAGATGAGAGGTCTCAGAAGTCAGAAATATTTAACTTTGAAAGAACACACAACTACATTAGATGTTAAGTAATTTGTATACCATAACCATATATTACTTGCATCTGAATCTGCAGAGATGCCATTCTTTTCACAAACAGTTGAAACCTCCAAATAAAAACTTTCAGGGAAAAAAAAGCATAAATAGAAAAAAGATAGTAAATTAATTACCTATCTCCCTTTGGCTTTCTTTTCTGTACTGTTTTTCCTTTGGGTCGTCTCTCACTTCCTAAACAAGGAATCCCACCTGGACCTGTTACCCGTATTGATTCAAGGCCTTTGGAAGATTTCTTAAATGTAAATTCCACTGGTTCTCCTTCTTTTAGGCTTCTAAATCCTTCCATGTAAAGCTTGCTCTGCAAACAGGAAAAATATTCTTAGTTACCATAGACTATAAGAAAAGAAAGAAATATTGAAGCCTGTCAAAAACAAAAGCACAACACAGGATTATATTTGTAATCCTGTTATACAGTTCCCCTACAGCATAGAATTAGTGTGGGATTTCCTAAATAAAACCCAGCTAATTAATTACCACTTGGGAGTTACTGCTCCATCTTGGAACAGATTTATTTGTTCTGAATGCCAAATGCGCACAAGTGAGTGTATGCAGGAAACATTGCACCATTGCAGATGGAGTCCCCTCTGATACCAAAGTATATAAACAAACCCTACTGATGGTGAGCACCTTGTGCACAACAGAATAGCATGTGAACTTCTCGATTAGAAGCTACAAAACCACTGTTCTGCTTCAATAAAGGACTTTCTCTAATTCCTCTCCATTTCTAATATATTTAAAGTGGATTTTAAAGCAAAAGGAACCCAGAGTACAATCACTGTTATCCATTTGGTTTTATGTTAAACCATTCTAGTGTGTTTATTGCTGACTAGATGTGACTTTTAGGTTAGGGTTGATTATGGTTTACAAGATGTCAATGGACCTCAAGGTTTTATAGACCACTTTGGGTACTTGTTAGTTCAAAAAAACAGTTACAAAATGTGAAAGCATGCACAGAGTCAAATAATTTATATTTTAAAAAATTGGCACAGAAAATTCTGCTCAATCTTACAATATTTGGTTGCTTTTTAAAAAAAATAGTGAAGAAGAAGTACATAAACTTTTACATTGAGCAGTCTATGTTCTACAACTCAATATCAAATTCTGGGTTTTGATTCAACAGCTTTTTCATTACAAAGGTGGAGGGGGGAGTAGTTTTCCAAAGCAGATGAACTACCATGCATTAACTGAAAGAAAATGTGGGGAAACTTGCAGTGGAGGGTGGAGAATCCCATTAATAATAACCTTCAGTAAAACCATTTTGATGCTATGAATCTGATATAGATTCTGATCCATACAGTAGATGGTTTAGAGGCCAATTATAGCTAGTAGGATTATGGCCTGAAGACAGCATCACCAGTGATCCTCTGGGGTTTCAGTTTTAATCTCAATTCTGCTACTTGTTTCAGAAGGCTAATAACATGATATGTAAATTGAACCTACCCTATAGGCAAGAAAGAGACAGATAAAGACTGGAAACTATATTTTAATTAATGATTCTGAATTAACGATAATTATATCTGGCCAAATTACTCAGCACACACATGCCTAGCTCCAAAGACTCCTTCCCTCACTGAGCTACTGCAGAAGGCCAAAGAACTGGCAGGGATATGGAACAGCATGGGATACGGTGTGTGTGTGCGGGGGGGGGCATGGAAAAGGGAGGAAAGAACAGAAGCAAAATACTGTGCATGAGAAATCGTGTTTTCCCCAAATGCAAGAATGTAGATCCACACAAGAAAGAATAAAGACCTATTCTTCCTTTGGAGGTAGATTTTTCACAAAGGAGCCATCACAACTTGCAAGTCAGCTTGTTGGCCTGAAGAAGAATTAATTCTAACAGGTAGGACTCAAAAGAGTATGGAAGATGACTAAGGTGCTCAGCGTTGTTGAAAAAAATCATGAAGCTAAGTAAGTCTACAGCAATTAACAACAAATCACAGTTCCTGTGAAATATGAACATCAGGGACAACTAAGTTTTACATTTCTCTGCAAATCTTTAGGCATGTACTGCTCTTTTAAGAAAGCTATACTTTTATAGATCCTGTTTTTCCCAAAGCTCTTCACAACCAAAGTTCTTCACATGATGCTTTAAATTTCAGGTTTGAACTACAGTCTACTTACTAGACAATCCAGAAGCAAGATGGAGCTTCCTTTTTTAAAAGTGAGTTCCATTCTTTCAAACTCAGAGGAATGTGACAGCAAATCCCATATGAACAAATCTTACTAAGGAACCCACATGATAAGCTTGCCTTCATGTCCCCATGAGCTGGAAATGACTTCAAGGCATACAACAACCAAAAAAGCAGGTGAGATGTTACCTTGTGATGCTGATATGCAAAAATGAGAAAAAGCAATGTGCATACAGGCGGGTTGCAGGTGGTTTTCTTTGGGGGAAATGGTGATTAAGATATGGGAGAAACAATGAAAGAGACCATGAAATAGCAGGTGTTATGGAGGAAAAGGGAGTCAGCATGGTATAGTGGTTTGAATGTTGGACTACGACCCTGGAGACTAGGTTCGATTCCCTGCTTGGCCATGGAAACCCACGGGTGCCCTCGGTCACATCACATACTCTCAACCCCAGTGATAGGTTCATCTTAGGGTCAACATAAGTCAGAAATGACTTGAACATGCACAGCAACAATGTAGAAAACTGTTCGACAACCCAGTTTTGGCCAGCGTAGGAGAAATTATCTTATTAACTTCCAGTACTTGTAAATTATTAAAATCAGGGATCTGCCCTGGGAAATGGGGCATGCTGGAAAGGGAGAATATTGGTAAGAGATGCAATGAATTTAGGGAATGTGTTGCTTCACTTTAGCAGTCTGCAAAACAAAACAAAACACTAAACTGGGAAATTAAAATTTGCAAAGGTTTGGGGTAAAACCATTTTTTTCATACTCAGAACAGGGAAACAGTAAGTTAGCTAAGCTTACTTTTCACTTAATTCTGCAATTTTGTTGTCGAAGGTATAGAGACGTATTGTATGTGCTTCATATTATACAGAACATTGTAGAACAAATAAGAAAAGCACTGTTTGGGATCAGAAAGGTTAGATATAAAATAATCATTAAGCATGTTAATGGTAATGTTGGAACAGTCAGATGCCTGAGAAATAGATCTGCATATTTTTTTAAAAAAGAAACAATTTAAAAAACAATGAATAAAATACTAAAACCCACTACTGTTTTTTTTCATCAGTATCTCCTGTGGAACTTCTGAAATTAATGGAAACACAATTATCAGTTTGAAAAAAGGCAATGGCCAAAATGACCATTGTGTGATGGCAGAATTATTCACAATTCTGACTTATTTGTTGTATTAGAACATGGCTACATGACAAAATTTCTTTAATCTTCATTGATTCAAATCTCTAAGAGCTGTTCAATTCAAAAAGAACCAGCAAACGCATCCGAAAAAACCTAGATCTTGAGGGGTGGGAGAATAATGGCTGCAATAAAGGAGGAAAAATAAAGGAGTTTTATATGCATCATAAAGAACAGTGGAAAAGCAGTTTTTTTTAAAAAAAAATATCTAGAACTTTTAGGCTTCAAATCTTGGATTTTTAGACTTCAATTCCACTGAACATAATGGGACTTACTTCTGAGTAGACATATGTAAAGGCTGCCCTCTACATTTTTCTTCATTGTATGTTGCTCTCAATTCATTTTCAAACATAATACTGGTGATAAATATAAATTTTGATCACTCCTTCTCATCATCTCTGTAGCTATAGAACACTGGCCAAGAACCGACACCAGACAAAACAATTTCTCACAGTATTTCCTTGGGGAAAAAAAAAGACTGTGATGTCGTATGTAGTACTAGCATCCCTGCCCAAGTCAGCTGCTTAGTGGTCTTCTCCGATTTCCATTAATTCCAGTGGGCTTGCGCAGGCAAAGTTCCTGTTGCATTGTACCCAGCATCAGTGGGTGTTTCAGAATCTGACTTAAATTCACAAAAGGAAGGAAACTCCAAGTTGGGGCTCATTATGGATGTCTATTCTCCTCTTGATATGCGTGTGTCACTCCTATTAGCATGTGCGTATGAGAGGGAGAAAAGGCTCCTATAATGAGCCTTAATTCAGAATTTCCTCTCTTTTGTGGTCCTCCAGTTAGGGTCTAAACACCTGCTGGTACAGCATGGAAAGCTCAGAAGAAAAACACACACATTCTGCTTAGAAAGATTTTACTACACTCAATCTTTTCCCTGCTTTTAATTTTATTTCATTAGCTGGAAGCATAACCTTGTCATTAAATCAGCAACTTCACAGCTAAAATTTATATCAATTAATTTTAAATATAAAAAGCAATCATTAGTGCTTGCCCAGATTTTATACTAATCCATTCTTTTTTTGCACTCCAAAGATGTCCTTCCTGTCTGTGTCTGCATCGACAACAAGCTGCACAACATGTGAGTCAAATCATGACACCTTCTGTGGTCTCCAAAATATATTTTAGAGTAGCTGGATGTCACAACACTTGGTATGGCTGAGAACTGCCAGTTCCCCAAATGCCTAGTGAATTACTTCTCTGAATGCAGATCACAACACATGCACACTCTTCTGGAATGGAATTACATGTTTTCAAACAAGCACACAAACTGTTAACTGGCAGAATGGTAACTGAACTTATGAATCTACAAAGCTTTATGATGTAAATGCTGTTTCTCTGGCCAACACTGAAAGAACTACTTAATGCAGTTAAACTCCTTCTGAGTATTCCTTGCCTAAGAAAATTCTATGAAATTCAAAGGGTTGCCATAAGTCGATAGATAACTTAAGAGCACATACACACAACGAACCACCAAACCATTTGTATCGGAAGGAGTGTATTTATGGATCAGGCTCCTAGGAACACAGTTCAATTTACCACATGCGTTTCAAGGAAGCATTTATTCTTTTAGATATTTAAAAACAGAATACCATTTGTTTGAATACTGCTAATAAGAAACTAGATTTCCAAGTCAGCCTGCCTCGTTTTGTCCTAATCCAAAGCTAAATCAACTGCCTCTTGTATAAGAGAAACATGCAAATATTAGGCAATATAGCAAAGGCAAAATGTTGTTAGCTCCACTTTTGTCCCTTCTATAGTACATGCCCTTTCATAAGATTAACAAGAGAAATTACTTGTGTGTATGGCTACATCTGCGGGTGCATATGCAACAGCTGGGATTCTGCTCTTTCTTTAAAGTCATCTTGACAGAGATTCTAGCCTATTAAAGCCCTCTTAGGTCTGTATAACGCCAATAAATTACGTGGGATACTGAAGAGTCAACAAATTATATAGGTCAGCATATTAATTTAAAAATGTAGAACAAGTTAAACTTGTTTTCAATAACTATTATGGGAAATTAGTTTTTAATTGAGACTTATTTGCTATGTAGCTAGCTATATTTTACAGGTGTGTCTTCATGAGATATTAAATTGTCAAGTAAACACAATTTACACTGCATTATTAGTGTATTACTGGCTATTCAGCCTAATTGTTTTTTTAGAAATATATCCTGTCTTGGGTTTTATCATTAATAAATGCAGAAAAGCTTGCAAGTGGAAATGCCAGAGAAGTACAGGAAAAGCACAAACATAAAACCCAGTACCTCCTTCAGCATTATGAGTGATGATCATAGCCAAAGCAGACTTTACTAATTATGTATTTAGTTCAGAGGAAATGATTTTACAGAAACTTAGGATGATTGGCTCTTTTAGAAATGTAACTAGATTAGCAGTACAAACACACCACATCTTTAAAAAGAACAGGAACAAAGTAATTTATACTTTAGGCTTTGCTGATTCCCTGAAAAAAAAAAGGATATAACATTTGAATATATAACTAGCATCAGAACACTGGAAATTTATAATAGTGAGTAGCAGCCTCACTAGTTAGTACAAATCTGAAATCTGTAACTAAATCAGGATAATTTATGCACACTTGGGAGATGTTCAAATCAAAGTAGGAGTCCTCCAAAGCAGACCAAACCCAAATCTGAACACTCTCTAAAATGGATTCATAGAGAGCTCAGGATGGGGTGAGTTGGGGAAGGGAGGTAAGGATAAGGAGGGCTTCAGTTTTATGACTGGTATCTCTAGCCTTTGATCAGAGGGAATTGTGTTGCCAGGATTTTCCAGACTCAGTGCTTTATTCAACACTGTTTGAGTACCTTTTTTTACTAATTTTTTACTCCCAAGACAGCAAAGTTAGAAGTGTTCTGGTGGAATCTACAGGACTTGAGAGCATGGAACATTTGGTGGTTCCTTGGGAAGTATTGGTTGTTAATGTCTTTCTGCACTGAAAGCTCCATGCCTCCTTGATGCAACCTTGAACCTGAGGCCCAGGTTTCTGCAGTGGCCAGGAGTACTTCTGCACAGTTATAGCTGATGTGCCAACTGTATCCATTCCTGGAGATGCCTGATCTGACCACTGCAACACATGCCTTGGTGACATTCCATTTGGATTACTGTTATGCACTCTATGTGGGGCTGCCTTTGAAAATTGTTCAGAAACTTTAGTTGGTACAAAGAGTTGCGGCCAGAGTGTAACTGGGGCTCATTACAGGGATCCTACCACTGCCCTGCTGCAACAGCTCCACTGACTGCAGGTCTGTTCTTGGCCACAATTCAAAATGCTAGTTATGACCTATAAAGGGCTATACAGCATAGGTTCAGCTTATGTGACTGACCATATCTCCACCATGAGTCTGACTAACCCTGAAATTTGGAGAGGCCAGAGACCCTGGAACAGTTTTCCGGGTGGGGGGGGGGTTCAAGACTGGCAGGAAGTTGTTATGAATTTTGTGTACCTGTGTATAAGTTTTTTAAAAAACAGTAAAATATAAAAACAGAATAGTCAGTAACAATAACACCATCAACTAAAGCAGTTACCAAGATAACTTTAATGCAGACAATGACAAAATAATAAAATATTGTAAGAAAATTAAAGCATAAAAGTAATATAATAGGGAAATGTGAACATATATGAGATCCTATTGTGTGTGCACCTTCTTCAAGTCACTGCTGACTTATGATGACCCTATGCATTTCATAAGGTTTTTTTAGACAATGAGCAATCAGAGGTGATTTTACCAGTTTCTTCCCCTGAAACGCAGCTTGCAGCACTTGATATTCATTGGCAATTTCCCATCCAAGAACTAACCAGAGCTGACCCTGCTTAGCTTCCAAGATCAATCGGGATCTTGTGCCTTTAGGGTGTTTGGGCCACAGTATCATATTAGGTGAATACAAGCCTACAAACTAGGATACCTGTGACTGATAGCTCCCCAGGAGGCTCAGCTACATGGTCCAATCCTTAGTAGTTGGCTGTTACAAAGGAAGCTCAGACTAGCATATCCAAGCAGGATATAAATCATGGGGGGGGGAGGGGAATTGTCCATAGCTGAGCTCTATCCTATTTTATTATGTGAGATGGGAGATTTATACTCAAGTGTGCAAAGAAAACAAAATCTTAAAACAGATTTTAATACATCATGACTCTCTAGACCCTATATCTTTTCTTTTGACCTTTTCGATGGGTTCTTGCTTAGGATTGTTGTTATTATGTGTCTTCAAGTCATTCCTGACATATGGTGACCCCGAGGCAAACCTATCGTGAGCTTTTCCTGGCAAGATTTGTTAACAAGGAGTTTCTGGCTTTCATCCCTGGTTTTCCATGGCTAAGCAGGAATTCAGACCTTGCTCTCCCAACTCCTAGTCCAACAAACACTCAAACGACTACACTACACAGGACACCTGCGTGAAATACATAATTTTAGTGAGTGCATAAAATATTTTATTTTAATATGTGCATATCTAGAAACCTTCAAACTACAATGGCTGCTCCTTTACAGAACTCTCTGTACCTGTTCAACTAAAATTTACAACTCCTTCTTTTTTAATTTACCAAATAGTAGTACAGAACAGTTGCCAACAACAGTGTAGAACAAGTGTGGTGTAGTGGTCCGAGTGTGGGCTACAGTCCTGGAGCCCAGTGTTTGATTCCCTGTTCAGCCATAGAAACTCATTGGGTGAGCCTGGGGACATCACACATTCTTAGCCTCAGAAAACCCTGTGATAGGTTTGCCTTAGTGTCACCATAAGTTGGAAATGACTTGAAAGCATATAACAACAACAACAACAAGCACAGAACAAATTTATTACATGCTCCAAACTACAGATGTTACACCAGTAAACTAGGAACAATTAACCAAAATTCTTTACACAAACGTAACAGAACTTAAGTCCAATTATGAGTCCCAACTTGAACGAAAACTGATTCAGTCAATGGGAACTTCCGAAGTCCATACTTATTAAGGTTCACTGAGTTAATTAAATTAATATTAGGCCTAACTGATTAAGCTAGACTTCAGCTGTTAAATAAATGTTTTAGGTTTGGTACTGCACTGTTGGCTGCTATTAAAAAAGTTTTGTGCTTACAGTCCCCCCTCCACATTTGTGGGTTTGACCTTAGGGAATTTGATTATTCACAAGGCCTCCCCGCCATTCTCCTCTTTCCATTCCTTTGCCTTTTGCTGGCCACAGGGAAGGAAGGCAAGACTGCCTAGGCAAAGCCAAGGGAATGGGGGAAGGAGGAAGGAAAGCATGCCTTCCTTCTCCCCTCTGGAGTTCCCCCAACATTCCCTTGCTTTTTACTTGGTGTGGAAAAGGAAGGCTAACAGGCCAGGGCAAAAGACAAGGAAATGCAAGGGGGGAATCCTGCAGGGGAATGGGGGGAGTGTGGGGGTTATTCATGGTTTTTCCACTTTTCTGAGGATTCTGCACCCCAAACCCTTGCAAAAGTGGAGGGGCCACTATATTTAGCACCTACTTATTCATCTGTAGGCACTGAGGAACTTTACATGGTATTATACCTGGGGCAGTCCTCTGCAAGTACAGACAGGACACAAGAAGGCACTAGGGAGTCACGCTGATTCAAATGGTGCTGAGTCTTAATTGGGCACCTAAAAACCGAAACTTAGATTGTCCATCCATGACATTACTCTGCTTCCAGGATTTTTTTTTTTAAATCTCAATAGCAAATATTTCTTCAAAATATCTAGAGTGTTACGGCAAGCTTTCATCTTCAACATGTCCACTGTCATTTTTATTTCTAGACTGAACGAGAAAAATGCATTTTCCTGCTTTTTCATGGCTAATTACAAGTAACTTAGTGGGTATATGACAGAGCTATTAACTCATTTACTGACTGTCATCTTTCTAAGAAAACCATTTCAAGTTGTGCAGCACAAAATATTCTACACTTATGTTTCTGCAATTTGTCTGGTACAGTACCATTCCTTAATAGATTGCTACACCTGCAAATTGTATCCAGTTCCTTGGATTTAAAGAAGAAGAAGAAGAGGAGAAAGAAAAAGAACAAGAAGTATAACCATTTGTGGATTTTCAATGATAGTCAGTAGGAATCACAAAGATCTGAATCAGAATTCAGACTTAGGCCATTTCTGCACTACACTCTTATAGCGCAATTATTCCACTTTCAACATTCTATGGAATCCTGGGATTGACAGTTTAGGGAGGGCAATTAGAATGCTCAGCCAAAGAGCTCCAGTACCTCAACAAAGTAGGACTCTCAGTGTTCCACAGAATGAAGGGAGCCATGCCAGTTAAAGCAGAATAATAGTGCTTTAATTGTTTAGTGTGAATAGGCCCCTGGTTATCTATTATTTTAATTAAAAAACAGTTTATATAGAATGATGTCCAACTCCACCTGAATAAACATCTGCTTATGCTGCTGAATCTTTCCTTCCTCCACTTGCTGCTCCCCAAATCTGTTTGAAGATGTCCCTCTAGAGCAGATTTGTAGTCCATTCTTGGAGTGGGAATTTGTGGTGATGGTGGCATACATTCTGCTGGCAGATGGGTGCAATGGAATACAAGCCAAGAGAAGGATTCACATCCTAAGTTAGTCTTTTGTAAACAGAATGGCTCTTCTTGCTTCTTAACAGATTTTGGATCAAAGAGGATTCCAACTAACTAAAGGAGAAAAAAGCAACCCTTTTGACTCGCGGCCCCACAGGAACTTCATCCTAATTGTTGTTATTAACTGCTGTCAAGTAAACTTTGAATTACAGAGACCTAGGAATTAAAGACCTGCAAGTCAACCCTACCAACAACAGCCCTGCTTAGGTCTTGCAGACTTAGGACTGTTACTTCCTTGAGTCTATCCATCTGTAATGTGGTCTCTTCCTCTTTCCTACTGCTTTCTATCTTTCCAAGCATTATTACCTTTTCCAGTGAGATATGTCTTTTCTTATAATGTGGTTTTTAAATCCTGCACTTGCTTTAATTTTTCCATACCATGAATAGCCGTGCCACCCAAATTTCAACTCATGGCCTTCCAATTCTAATAAATTTCTTATTCTTCAATATAATCCAATCTCTAAGCCACACTAAGCATGAAGTAAATTGTAAGAAGTAAATTGTAAGATTGGGAAAACCTAGTCTTCCTCTTTCCTTTGCATCCATCATCACTTTCCATTTTATTCTAGGCTTCCTTCCTGCCCATAAAAACTTAGAGATTTCTTTATGCCAATTTGAAAAGGGTAAATTTGAAAATATAATCAGGATTGTTTGGAAGAGATACATCATCTTGGGCAAGATCATCATTTTATATGTTGATATTCTTCCAAATAAAGAAAGATTAAGGTTCTCCCATTTCCAAAGATCCTTTTTTAATCTCCTCCCATACCTTAACATAATTATTCTTATAAAACTATTGATTTTTCCCCATTAAAACTATACCTAAGTATTTAATTCTTTTAACTATTTCAAAGTCTGATTTATTATATAATTCTCTTTCCTCTTTCTTATTCATATTTTAGTTAACATTTTTGTTTTATCTACATTAATTTTAAGGCCAGCCACTCTACGAAATTCTTCTATATCTAACAACAATGATTCTATACTATTAATTGGATTGCTTAATATAAAAACTATATCATTAAACTAGTGAGATATGTCTTTTCATGATATGTCCGAAGCACAACAATCTCAGTTTAGTCATCTTGTCTTCCAGAGAGAGTTCAGGCTTGATTTGCACTCAGACCTATTTATTTGTCTTTTTAGAAATCCATGGCATCCACTGAACTTTTCATCAGCATTCTATTTCAAATGAGTTGATTTTCCTCCTATCAGCTTTCTTCAGTGCCCAGTTTTCACAACAATACATAAAAATTGGAAATACTGTGATATGGACAATCTTAACTTTCGTATTCAGTGATATATCTCTATACTTCAGGATTTTGTCTAGTTCATGTCTGCCCTTCCAAGCCCTAGTCTTCTTCTGATTTTCTGATTGCAGTCTCCATTCTGATTAATGATTGAACCAAGCTTTGGAAAATCTTTTAACTATTTCAATGCCTTGTGTACTTTAAAATTACATAGAGCCAGCATGGCATACCTTTTTAAATCTTGGGCTACAGTTCTAGAGACCAGGGTTTGAATCCTTGTTTAGCCATGGAAACCCACTGGGTAATCTTAGACAAGTCACTGTCTCAGTCTCAGACAAAGGCAAAGGAAAGCCTTGTCTGAACAAATCTTGCCAAGAAAACCCTGTGATAGGGTCACCATAAGTCTGAAATGACTTGAAGGCACACAACAATAATAAAATAATCTCTGGTCATTTTTCTCTTAATGTTCAAGTATTATTTTCTATTAGTAGTATGGTATCATCTGCATACAACGAAATAAATATCTTAAACTGCTAAGACTCCTTGCTCCAACTTTCACACCTCTTTCCTCAGAGTTAGCTTGGGCATCTGGCATTTCTTGCTCCATATGTGGTAAAAGTCTTTGCTGTAGGATTTTGAGCACCCCTTTGCTTGCATAGGAAATTAATGCCATGACCCTGTGTTTGTTGCAATCCCTGGTGTTCTCTTTCTTGGGGACTGGAATGTATATTGAGTGTTTGTGGGCCATTTTGTTTTCCATATATTTTGACAGATTTTAGTTAGAACTAGAGTAGATTCTGCCTCTGTAGACTGAAGCAGCTCTACTGTCATCCTGTCTGTTCCTGGTGAATTATTTCTCCCAAGTGCCCTGAATGCAGCTTTCACTTCATTTTCTAAAATTGGCAGTTAGTCTTCATATGGTTCTTCCTTGAATGAAACTGTCAACATTTTATCTCTTTTACATAGTTCTTCTGTGCATTTTTCCCCATCATCTTTTTTATTTATAGAGCATCCCCACTTTTGGCTTAAATTTCCCTTTGAGTTCTCAGATCTCATAGAAGAGGTTTCTTGTTCTTCGTTTTTTGCTGTCATCTTTCTCCGCATTGATTATTTTAGTAGTTCCCCTTACCCCTGCACACAAGTCACTGAACAGTTGCATTAAAGGTTCTGATTCTATTTCTGATTCTTTTCATTTTTTCTTCTCCTCTGTCCTTAACGGCTTAAAGAGTTTCATCTGCCATCCATTGGGGCTTCTCTCTCTCTCTCTCTTTTTTTGGCAATAGATAGTGTTGTCTGGCTTCTGCTCAATTAGGGTTAATAGTGTAAATCTAGTTTTTACTTTAAATTTTATGAGGATGTTCTCGAGGTTGTATTTTGGCACAATGGATAGTTTAGAGTTCTTCTTTAGCTTTACACTAATTTTTGACGCCAGCAGTTCATGGTCTGTGCTACTGTCTCTTCTTGCTCTTATTTTTGCAAAAATGATGGAACTTTTCCATCTTCTTCTTTCAAATATGTAGTCTATTTGATTCCTATATCGGCTGCCAGATGATGTCCATGTATACAGTCACTTCTTTGTTGCTTGAAGAATGTGTTTACAATGAACATACTCTTGGCCTCACAATATTCAGCCAGTCACTCTCCTGCTTCATTTCTTGATCTTAGGCTAAAATATTCCTACAATCTTTTATTCTGCCTGGTTTCCTACTTTTGCATTCCAGTCACCTACTATTAACAACAGGTCCTGTTTTGATACGTGGTCAATCTCTTCCTTGACTCCAACAGAGAATCTTTCAATTTCTTCTTCTTCTGTCTCTGTAGTTGGAGCATAAACATGGATTATGGTTATATTGACAAGTTTTCCCAGAAGTTTTATTGACATGATTTGGTCAGACTTTGCATTGTATCCTTTGACTGATTTTGCTATATCTTTCATCACTATTAATGCCGCCCCATTTCTGCTTAGATTTTCATTTAATTAGTAATACTGATCTGACTCAAAATATCCAATTCCTGTCAACTTCAGTTTGCTCACCCCAAGTACTGCAATGTGTATACCTTCTATTTCTTATTTTATTGTGACTAGCTTTCTCCAATTCATGCTTCTCACATTCCATATTCCTATAATATGTATTGTGCAGCTTCCGACTTTCCTTTCACCTCTGAGCACATCAACAACTGCATGTCCTTTCAGCTTAAGTCCAGTTGCGTCGTTAGCCACAGCACTACATGTACTTGTCCTCTGCTCTTCCCCAGTAATTAAATGAGTGCCTTCCAACTTAGGTGCTTCATCTTCTGGCACTATCTCTTGTTTCACTTTGGATTTTCTTATCATTGTGTTTTCATGGTAAAGGACGTTCTTGAGGTCATATTTTCCTCTTTCAGTGCAGGACTATTTCCTCCTATTTTTCTCCTGTTCCTCCTTCAGTGCAGGACTAACAAGCGTTAGCTACGGTGCCACTGCCTTGTTTCTGAGAGATCCTTTGCCAGCGTCACCCCCAGTACTGCTACTGTCCAGTATCTGTTTAGCACTTTTAAGTCTAGCTCCTTAGCAAAAGCCTGATGTAGGAGATTCTACTAGCAGCACTCTTACCATCAGCACAGTCTCCTGTCTCACAAGAGTACACAATCCCATCACCACAGAAAGGTAATGTCTTAGGACCCAATAATATGTATCCTGCAAGTCTGCTGGCTCAACTGGATCCAAGCTATTCTGTATACAGTTCTCCCTCCACATTCACAGATTTGATTATTTGTGAGTGTCCTGCCCCCACAATTCTCCTCCTCCCATTCCTATGCATTTTGCCCTAGAGCCAGTTCTCTGAGGCAAAATGGAAGGGAATGGCGGGGGAGAGCTCCCAATATTCTTCCTCTCCTCCTCTGGAGTTTCCCCCTCCCCTTCTCATCCATTTTGCTCCAGCGCAGAGAACTCGCACTGAGGCAAAATGGAAGGGGAATGGGGGGAGGCTAAAGAGCCTTCCTTCCCACCTCCAGAGTCTCCTCCCTTTCCTTCCCATCCATTTTGTCCATACTGGGGCAAAATGCATGTGAAGGAGGAGCATGAACTCTGGAGAAGGAAAGGATGGCTCTTGGGAGCCTTTCCCCACCCCATTCCCTTCTGCTTTGTATGGGAACAGGAAAGGGAGGAATCCTGGCAGGGAATGGGTGGGGGAGTAGATGGGGGAGTTATTCGCAATTGTTCCACTTTTATGAGGGTTCTATGCCCCAAACCCTCACAAATGTGGAGGGAGGACTGTATTTTAATTATGATCTCATAGTTCGTGTTTTTCAGATTGTGGTGCAGCACTACAGAGTGTTAGTGGCAGGACCAAGAAGAGTTTTCTGTGGGCAAAACAGTCCAGTTCTGCAGAAGTGAAAGGGGGTGATCAATATCCCCACTGCTTTCCCCCACACCTCCACAAAAAAGCTGGTTCTGGAAGTTGGGGACTCCCCAGAGCCAGTTTTTGGGTGGCAGAATGAAGGGAAGGGAAAGAAATTTATTCTAAAACTGCCACTGCAACAAAGGATTTAGTCTTATACTAGGAAAGCATAACTAGCAAAGAAAATCTTAACATCTAAACGTTGAGATGAAGAAAATGTTGGCTGATAGGTCACTTTATTTCCCACAAACACTGACATGGGAGAGCAGGTGGAAAGAAGAGACTGCAGCTGCCAAGAGCTGTTGGCATAATATTGCTAAAGCAGGACAAGGTATTTTTATTTCGGGGAAAAAAAAGTCCCCTTTCAAGACAAAGAGTGGTGTAGGTTCTCCAGAAAATTTGGGTCAGAAGATCTGCTGGAAAATCTAATTTAGGATGTTTTAGCACTCTTTGAGTTAACACTAAAAAAGAAAGAACACCATGCTAATTTTATATGCTATAGAAACTCATGGAATGTTTTGATCTAAGTAGCCATAAGTAGTGAATTATTTCTATTTTAACATAACTAAAAATGCTGCAGCATGAGAATTCAATAACAAAAACTTCCATTACTTTTATATACTCTATTTGATAATAGCTGCTCTTCCTCCAAACTCTTCTCCTAGGCTTCTTTATTTTGAAATAAGCTCACCTCTCCCCACACCCCCATCCTCAAACAGGCCTTCTCTTGCTTTAGGATATAGATGGGCCCTCTGGGCCTGCTCTTCCTACTAGTTGTTCCCTTTACATATACATAAGGAACACTTTTCGTTTTACAATATTTAACCAGCATGCTTGAAGAGCTGTAATCATTTACATGTGCTTCCAAGAAACAGTAACCAACACCAACACCAACTTGCCAGGCATTCATTTCATTGCTTTCCTTTGCCATTTGGACTACATTGATTGATTACATTACCAGCTGAGTTCTATGTAACACCATCTCATTCATATAGACTTATACCCAATGGTACTGAGCTTTAGACCAGTGGTTCTCAACCTGTGGGTCCCCAGATGTTCATGGACTTCAGCTCCCAGAAGCCCCAGCCACTATGGTCAATGCTCAGGGATTCTGGGAGCTGAAGTCCACGAACATCTGGGGACCCACAGGTTGAGAACCACTGCTTTAGACCCTGCCATAAATAGATGTTAATATGTATCTCCTTATGGCTAAGGGGGGAATTTGCCTACCTTTTCAGATAATGGTGTAATAACTTGGAGTCCATATTATCCTGTGTGTGAAACACAATATTTACAGATGCATATAAACACACACACACACACACACACACACGCACACACAAATGTACACATACACATACAGAGGCCTTTGTGTACCTGAGGTCACTGAGGCTTTTCGAGAGGCAGAAAGGATTATTTCAGGAACCTTATAGCATGAACAGAAGCTCCATTGAATTTATGCAGCACAATAACTATCATAAATGGTTATTTTAAAAGGCTGAATGATACCAGTCATTTAAAGCTGCTAAAATGGATCTCTCTGCTCCCTTTTCCTTCTCATTCATAAAATGATGTCAAAGCAGATATATTCAAAGTGCAAAGTGCCACACAGAACCACTCCAGGAAGGAGGGTAAGTAAAACAGCATTTCTTGTTCTACATGAACAAGATCCAAGAACACATTTTTTTCCCAAAAGCAAGAGAATAAACAGTTACAAAAACAGTTATGTGTCCCACAGTGAGAATGCACTC